>JAWNLC010000099.1:5767500-6367500 GCA_035041535.1 Drosophila cognata
CAATCTGCGTCTGTCTGTCTGTCGCATATATATTTTGATGATCATATGATGATCTACATGCTAATCAAATCACATTGCAGCGCTGGCCAATTACTCAGAGCAACACCTCTCTTGCCAGGAGGCCAAAACGAAAGACTTAGGCAACAAACTAGAGTCAACAGCACGACACACAAAAACGACAAAAAGCTGACACAAACACACAATCACACACACACACACACACACACACACACACACTGATTACCCAGAGTCCGAGTTGTGTTAAGTGTGGATAAGTAATGGCTTGCATTTTGGTCATTTGTCTTCATTGGAGCGAACAGTGCTCCACGGACAGCGAATGTGATTATTGTGAATGCCTCGACGCTATTTTCCAACTACTTGTTGTGATTGTGAGTGGTTAATCATTAGACGGTTGAATGAAATTATCACACTGGTTGCGACTGTTTACACTTTAAGGATTGTAATTTTGAAAGTTAACATCTTAAACTGAACACTATCGAGAACTATAAAGAAACATAACAAGTATTTGGTATTATGCACAAAGTTACCAATTTATAACGAGATGAATGACAAGTGTTAAATAAACCTGGAATTATAGTTATATCGATTGCTATATATATTGGCCAAGAATATATACAAATGATGAGCTCGAAGAGGTCTTGGTAAAAATGATAACATCATTCCATCAATAATGCATACGCTTCACACTTCATGAAATAGCACTTTATATCTATGACTGAGATTCTTGCAATATTTTCAATCCACATTTTAATAAAAGCCAATAACTTATTATAGAGAATTTTAGTAAATTACTAAGATATGGCATTTGAGTATCATTTAAGGTAAGATCCATTTAAATAAGTAGTTTTTGCAGTTTAGCCTTGGCATGCAGATGTCGTCTTTGAAATGTGACTGTGCCTCAAGAAGTTGAGGCTGGCGTAGTCTGGATGCCTTATGGTGGATGTCGATGTGGATGCTGAGCGTGCTGGCCCCGTGACACATTCGCATTGAACATGCTGCGCTTGTAATATGCGCTGCCCCCGCAACAACCCCCTCCCCCAGTCCACCAGCAGTCAGCAGCTAACAGCAGCAGCGGTAGCAGCAGCAGTGGTAGCAGCAGCAGCCTGCTGTGGTTGTCAGGTGAGTGAGAATTGTGTCACATAGTCATGCGCTGACACTCGGCAATGGTTGAGTCTGTATTTGTGTATCTGTATTTGTATTTATATTTGTGAGTGTGTACATGTGTGTGTGTGTCTATGCCTGCAGTTGCAGAAGTAACGTGGTTAGCGGTATATTTGTTGGCCAAAGTTTTCCTGGAAACAATCGACGAGTGCACAGCATTTTGCCTGCTGTCGCTGCTGCTGCTGCTGCAGCCTCCACTCCATAAATCTCGCCACACAATGACAAAATATTTGCAAATCGCAAGGCGCGCTTCAGAGAAGCCGCCTCTCGATACAAATCTATTTTCGTTCGGTTCGGTTTGGTTCGGTTCGGTCCGGCATTATTATATTGTTTGCTCCATGCCTGGTCTCAGTCTCAGTCGCAGTCTGTACTAAGACTGTGATGCTGCCTCCGACTTGTTGCGAGCATCAACTTGTTGTGCGGCAACCAAACAATTGTCTATTCTTTTTCAAATGCAACCGCCGCCGCCGCCTGGTAGCAGCAACAGTTGCTGATGCGCCACAATCACAGAAACAGCAACAGCAACAGCCGCAGCCACAGCAACAAAGTAAGCCTTTGGCAATAGACTCCCCCAGGGCAACAGCATGTTGCATTCATAGGCTCCTGTTGCCGCCTGGGGTCCTCAGGCGTCTGCGTTGCTGTTCGCTTTCTGGGCGCGTTTAACATACAAATTGTTACACTTACAAGTGAAATTTATTATTGCTCACACTGTGCGATTTACTTCTGTGGCTGAGCATAACTCATTGCCGGATTATCACAAGCTTTGCTTTTGCTCATCAGTGTGCATCGAACTTACATCTTAAACGTGCCTGATTTCTCACTTCTTGTATGCACCTCTTGAGTTGTGCTCCTAAGTGTTATCGATTATGCTTTAGGTAGTCTCTGCTCAAAATTCAAATACTTTCAGTTGCTTCCCTAATCTAACAGACGGAATGGCATCCTACTGTAGTCCACTTAAGCTTAATGTGCTTAAAAAACTGTAAAATATTGCATATAAAAATGAAGAATATTAAAACAGGCTGGAAGAGAGTGCTCAACTAGGTCGTATCTACTCAGTACATAAGGACCAAGTGCAGCGGATCCCTTTGGTTATGGCGATTGTCAGGAAAAACCCCATTGACCCACTTTAGCCAAGGTTGGCTCATTGCGTCACAGGGATTCCCTTAGTCTTACCCATTTTATTTCATAAAAATAGAAAATATATTACATAAATACTCGACTTCCTAAATTGCATAAGTGGATGAGTCGAGTTGACAACTTGCCCATATAGTAGTTGTTTCATTTTGGTCGAGCAGTCGATCAGCTGTTCAAATCGAATGTGTCAACACTTAAAATTAGATTATACCATATTTGTGCTGACTGATTTTCAGGCTGAATCGCAATCATATTTAGCTGTTGTGCACATGCGCAATATTTTATTTTGGACTGGAAACGCTACCGTTGTTGCAAGTTGCCAGATTGGCCGGGTAAAAAAAAACAACCAAAAAAACAACTGCATAGGAGAGAGAACTGCAGAAGGCGGAGTTGTAGACGAAGGAGGAGGTGTAGTCGAGCGGTAAGCTTGTAATTCAATCTGCTTGCATTCAGACATGCAACAGCAATTTTAAAACAATTTTCAACTTACTGACAGAGCGGCTACCGGATTGGCTCGGCCGCAGCTAAGCTGAGAGATCTGAGATCTGAGAGATCTGGCAACGGCAACGCTTTTGAGTGACTTTGGTACCAATCTGTCCATCATCATTACCATCAAGTGTAACATTTGTGACGACAGGCAGGCAAGCAGACGACAAACAGACAGCCAGACAGACAAACAGACAGGCAGACGAAAGACTGCCAGACAGACACAGATGCCAGCCGCCGCCTGTGAGCGAGCGGCAGTCAATAGGCGCTGCCTCAGGTGCTGCTCCTCCTGGTGCTTCGATCTGAAACTGAAGCTGCTACAGCGTGCTGTGAATGCCAGTGCAATTACTTTGTAATTTAAGTTATTGATTGCCACGCTGCGAATGCGAGCTGCACAAGAGCTGCCAACTGCCACAGTATCCATCTTCATCTCCTTGCCCTTCTCTCCGTCTTGTCCATGCACTTTTCAGTCCGCTGTTTAGGTTTAGAGAATCTCAGGCTTTGTCTCTTAGATAATCTCAACGCCGCACCGTTACAATGGCACCCAACGCTTTATATGCCCTTTATCGAACAAAAATGGGTGGCATTGAGCATATTGGCTATATAATAAAATATTTTATATATATAATTTCGACATAAATAAATGAGATTAATAAAAGCCGTTCTCACACTGTGTAATTAATGGAACTCAATTTTGCATTTGGTTTTATAGCAAATTACAAAATAAATAATATTATTGAGGTTTAAAAATATAAATATACTATATTTTATTATTATCATTATCATTTATTTATGTATATAATGTATACAAAAAATATTTAAAAATATGATTTATTTATTGCACTTTAACTGTAGTTTTAAAATAAATTTCAACTTATGAAAGTTCGTGGACTAAAGCTGTTTATAAAGAATGATTTTCACTAAATTCTGTACGAAACTTCGAAGGCAGAAAATATAATTTTTATATTAATTCATAAAGTAATTTTTACTTTTTTATATTGTTGAGGAAAGTAATTTTAAGAAACCCCATATTTTAAGAATCTTACTGGCTTTTTCATCTAGTTGATAAAGTGTAAAGAAGTACAAGGTAGATTAGAGTATTAGAGTACAGTGTAGTTTAAAGTGGAGCTTAGAATTAAGTAGTGTATAGAATAGAGTCGAGTATGGAGGAAAAGCAGCGATTTATTTGATGTTTTTTGCCTTAATATTAGATGCGTTCATCTTAGAATTTATACAGTCACCGAGTGCGGCGGTTATTCCGACATTTCTTACGTTTGGATTAGCTGCGAGTGATCCGCCATGAGCCAGAGCCAAGAGTCCACAGTCCAAAGCCATTGATTCAATTTATGGCAAAATTCAATTTAGATTTTTGTAATCATTTAGTTGTAGCGCTGTTTTTTTGTTCCACCTTTTGATTGGTGCTGTTCTTGATTTCATTAAATGCATTCGCTGCCTTTCAGCCATTTGCAGAATTTTCATCTTTATTTTTTTTTTTTGTTTGTTTGTCATTTTCGCATTGCTCGAATGTGTTGGCCATCCGATCCAGCAGCAGTTTGACGCCAGTTGATGATGGCTTATAATTGCAGAAGACGGGCAAAGAGAGTGCGGCTAAAGTAAGCAACAAGTCAACTGTGTTTGTTTTTTTTTTCCTTCTTTTTTTTTTTGTTGTTTGCTTTATGCACTCAAAACTGTCATAATTTATTGTGTTGTGTTATGTTGTCATTTCATTTCTTTTGATTTTCCTGTGCTGACTTGAGGCTGGTGAATTGATTGTTGTTATGTTGTTGTAATGCTGACATTTATGACAGTAATTTGTTTTTCAATTTGTAAGCCAGTTAGAAAAACCAGCTGCCTCAAGCTGGCAGATCTTCAGGAAACGTGTCGCAAGCCAATACTGTATTAGATATTGGGGATGGCAGCAGATCGTAGAATAATAGATAAAATATTGTTTAAAAACATTTAGCAAACATTTTATTAGTTCTATCTTTTTAATAAACAAATTAATCGGATGAAAGGGAAAGTTGCTGGAAATACTCCTCTTTTACTTTAACGAAATGCTAAAATTACATTTTCTCAGGTACCTCACTTATAGCAAGACAAATTATTAATTTATTTTTTTAATGGTTATTTATTTATATTACATTATTAATTACATTGCTGTGAAACCTGTTAATGACCACTAAAGCAAATAAATTAGCATTCAATTTGTAATAAATGTATATTTAATTAGCTAAAACAAAGAAAAGCGCTGTTAGCCTTTATGATGTGTGGCGCAAAATGATCAAGTGGTTGTTGACGTGGTGGTTGTAAAGGTTAACAGTTATGGCTAGTGCACAAATTTGGTATATCAAATGCTATAGGCGCTAATTACTCTTTATTGGTAGCAGCTAGTCCACATCATATTTCACAGCAATAGTTGGGCCCTTGTATGGTCTGTGTGCAGCTTTTACTACTACGTGCCTGAGAGACCGGGAGACTGAGATGTGGGATAGCTTGATTTGGTGTCCTTTACGGGGATATGAAATGAAAGGCAAGTGCTTTGATGTTCGAGCGCAGAACTATGAATATGGCAGGCAATAGATGACATTGAAGGCATTCGGCATATTGTGTGTATGTTTTGAGTGCATCATCATCTTCCATATGCATTTCACATTGGTTGGCTGTTTGGCTGGTTGTTTGGTTCTCTATAGCAATGTTTTTAGTTTAGTTAGCTGGTACCTCAACGACTTTCGCCGAAGACTACTAACAAAGAAATCAAAGCGAGCCTTCACATTGCGCTCAAATAAATCACAATTCGAACCAAATCAGTAGAAAATCCCGTGCCATAAGCGGTCAAGTGTTGTCCATGAGTGCCTCACTAATTTGGTCATTAATTGGCATTACTTATATGTATGTGTGTGTGTGTTTGTGTGTGTGTGTGTGAGTATATGTATGTATTTACTCTACCTCTTTCTATCTCTCTCCCGTTTACTGTGTCATGACTAAATTCTACAAAACACCCAAAAGGCATAACTTGAGCTCATAAATAACGAAATAAGAAATTGCTTAAGACAAACGACGCATCGTTGATATTTAATAATGAAAATAATAGTAATAATAATATTGATTCTAATAAATGTGCCAAATGGAGACAAACAGCTGTCAGCAAAAACAACAACAACACCAACAAGAAAAACACAAACAAAAACAAAAACTTGTCCGCTCATCGCAATCGCAATCGCAATCACAACTCGAGCAGAAGAAAGTATTGCGAATACGCGGATTGCGATTTGGTCATGCGATGGTGTTTTCCTACGCAGCTGGAAGCCATTTTTAGAGCGCGCCAGATGATCGATGATCGATGATACCCAGGTCGCCTCTAAAACTCAACAGAGCTGCCGCTGTCTTTTGAAATGGACTCGACAACGGCAGCGCCCAGGGGGCATCTTGTTTAGTTTTGGGTTGGCCTTACACGTTGTTCGCCGGTAGCCGATAGCCGACTACCGATAGCAGCCACTTTGAAGGAGGCAACAACAAGGCTAGACTAATATCTAGAATCTCTCTCTGTCTCGCTCTCTATCTATCTCTCTCACACCACAGGCAGAGATGGATAGATCGTTGTTTATAGTCAGGCGAGCTGGCAAATGCAACAAGTTCATTCGTACGCATTTTTGGTAAATTACTTGCTCCATGTGACGTCTGTATTGAACAATCTAGATCAAGATCATTCGTGCACATCGTTGACGACAGTTTATGACAGTTTAGTCCATGTTATCAATTACATCAACTGTCAACATAATAAGGCACCAACACCAAGATTATGGACTTGCCAGCGACACAAGAGACTCCCATTTGCTGTTTTTAGCTATTGGATAGTTGTTTAGTTTGTTCGGTTTTAATTATAATTTAAACCAGAAATATTCGTTAACTAGGAGTAAATCATCAAGCATGTTCCTTATTACCTATTTCTACTGACTTATTGGAAAAGTAAATCAGCAATCATCTTATTAAATATAATACACAAATTATTATTATCATTATTGTTTTATGCTTAACCAAATATAATGCATACAAATGATTTTATGGGGCATACCTACACAATAATAATAGTAATCCACCATTTAAAATTGGTTTAAGGCATTTACAGCTAGTTGGAAGCAAAGTACGTTAAAATCACATCGGTATGAGTGGGATAAGACTTGACTAGAAAAATTCCTCGGCAAATCTCTCTCGACAAAAAAAAAAAAGAAAAGGATTTAAATTAATCCATGGCGCGTTAGCAGCTGATGCCTCAGCATGATGACTGGCATGCAAAATGTCAGACAGATTTATGAGAACGGACAGATTTGGAGCAAGAGGCTGCCTAACCCAAAACAAAAGGGGTGGAGTCCACCGTGTGGAGGGGGGGAAGCAGGGTGGTAGTAAGACTGAGTGGTGAAGAGCGACAGCAAACGATGTTACGCATTAGACAAACAACAAGCAGTCAGACGAGTCGAAATCTAAAATCCGAGAGCCCGAGTTTCAAACTAAAGACGAAATTAAGCCGTATGCTGATTTCATTTTAATTACGATGCTGCCTCACATGGCAATCAGGCATGGCAAAGCTGGATCAGCTTAGAGCGACAAGTGCGTAATGCATAATGCAGTTGCATTGCCTGTTGCAATTGCAATGGCAAATAAACGAGTATGAGTATGAGTCTGAGTATGAGTATGAGTCTGAGTATGAGTCTGAGTATGAGTCTGAGTATGAGTTCGAGTACGAGTACGCGTATAATTGCTGAGTAGGTTGAGCTCAAGCTGATGCCAACCCAAATAGCCAACCCCAAAGCTAAGATCTGCTGAGAAATGTGGCGTCGTGATCATTTTGCGATCGTCACCTCTTTTGCTTCTGCTCTTCGTTTTTTGGTCCATTCGTCACAGTTTGTTAATGTGTCGGGACCATGTGCAACACTCATAACTCATTTGCCACCAACTGGCTGCCTCCCCCCCCCCCTCTCTCCCACCTCCCCAAAGGTTATTGTTTAGGCCATAAACGAAAATGGACGTTATGTATAGGGCAGCTGAAGCCAAGTCAGACGCGTCTTTCACGTCACGCATTTCGCAGAGTACCTCGAGGCTAGCTCCACATACACCCCCATTTTGCACTTCCCACCCGCCCACTTACCCTCCCCCCTTCGTTAACTGTTAACCCATAACTACTCCGACCATGTCGGTCGCCCGTAGCACAACAATGCAAAGTAATTTGCAGGCGCAGGTGAAAGTTTCTTCTTTTTTTTTTGAACTAGCTAGGAGGACTTCGACATTCATTCTGTGGCAGCGACACGTTGGCGACATTGACAAATGCATTTGGGAACAGTGAAGCGACGACGACGGCGGCGACGTGCATACGCATACAAAATTTCAAAATTATATTTGTATTTCAAAAAATATGTATATGAATATATGCATAAGCTTGAAGTGCATTGGGTGCCCTTGTCCTGGAGTAAGTCAGCTGGGATTATGTTTTGGCCTTTTGGTACATTTCCTCAGGCATCTCGTTAAAATAATCACACGATTGTGTGTCCGTTGGAAAAAAACATGGCTAAAAAAAGAGATAATTTTTGTTGGTTTTGTGGCACAGAAAATGAATTGTAGGAAAGCACTTGCTAAAAGCATCGCTTAAAGTGGTTAGCCTTGATCCAGAGAGGGAGTTTAGGTTTATTACACAGCAACTTTGCGTTAAAGAGCAGAAATTTATGGGAAGCCTCAAAAGTTTTTTATTAGTTTTTTAAAGCAGGCACTAAACATGGCCATTAAGTCAAGCAGATTGAACGAAACTGATTGTTTCTTTGGGAAATGGAGTATGGGGAAAAAGTGTAATAAAAAAATAATTACAGCTGAAAAAATGATGAGTTTGGAAAACAAATATTGTCTATAGCTGAATTGTAGACATTTCACAAAATAAAAAGGAGCTTATGATTATAATTTAATATCAGAGATATTTTTTGAGTTTACCAATTCAGATATGCCGTGAAATTGTTATTTAAGATAATATTTTCGACGGTCCGTTGGTTATGCTCCTAATATTTTGCTTGGCTGGAGCGGAAGTTGAAGTTTATTGGATTAGAAGTGCGACAGGCAAACGATGGCAACCAACTGCTAAAATAAACTTCCTACCTCCCACCTCCCAACTAGCCCATTTCCTACCCGCTACCACTCTCCTATCCACCGGCAGACGTCAGATGGCAATTATGGAGCGCGTGACACTCGCCGCTTTTGCCGCTTATCTTTTATTTAACGTGTTCGCTCTGTATAAATATGGAGGAGCCGGAGTTGGAGCCTCGACTCCAGCCAAGCAGCCAGTTGCAAGTTGGCAATAGCTTCATTTGTGTCGCCTTTGCCGTTTGCGTTTGCCGTTGTTGTTATTGTGGTTGTGGTTGTTGCTGTTGCTGTTGCTGTTGCTGGCCTCGCAACTGCTGCACTTCATTAATTATGCGACCGGCTTATGTCTGGTGGTTAAGGAGCAGAATGGATGGGCACGGCCAAGCAATGTTCCAATCATCGTCATCATCGTCATCGTTTGCGGCATGATAAAGTTGTAATTTGTTGGCAGTTAAAGGTGTTGCTTATAGTGCAACTAATCAAGGTAATAAACTAAACTATGCGTAGCTAAACGATGTCTGTGTAATTTGTCGCAAATAACGACGCCGATAATAGCGATAATGATGATGCTGTTAAATGCTGCTATATCAATCAATTGAAACACTTTAAACGCACCCAGTTGTTAGAGACAGAAATTAGATATTAAACAAAGATTTTAACTAATGTGTCAAACAGTTAAATAAATGAGAAACAAGAGACGACAACTTCTCAACAAACAATTTGCAATCACATTTCGAGATTCTGCATCGAGTTGTATTTCTATACAGTATTTCAACTGCAGCTTCTTGCCACTAGAAAGGGCGTATGCAAATAGAATTGGTGTCAACAACAACAACCCAGCAACAAATATGCGCAACAATAACACACAAACGGACGCCAAAGTGAAAAGCCCTTAGAGAGGCAAATGCAACAAGCAGAACCGAAAGGTAAATATGTAACTGCAACAAGTGGTTGGCCATTTGGCATTGGCCTCCACACGGCCTCATGTATGGATGCCGATAGACAGCCAGCCACATAATGCAGCTCATCAACAACAGACGGAGGCAAATGCCACATGTGCTCCATGTGCACAGAGTCAGAGAGCGAGGGAGAGGCAGCGAGAGAGAGGGAGAGAGAGAGAGTGAGAGAGAATGTGCTGGCCATAAACAAATATGAGTAGCTGTGCAGCCTGTGCTGTTTGCTGCCTTCTACTGCTGCTGCTGTTGCAGCCGCAAGAAGTGTGGGAAAATTTTCGGAATTTCTTTTGCCCCCTCGCGAAAAGACTGGTTTGCGTTTTGGGGGTACCTGCAGCTGGAGCTGAAGCTGGAGCTGGAGCTGCAGCTGAAGCTGTTGCTGGTGCTGGGGCGGGGCAGCGGGTATTTTGGTTAGTTTGGGCTAGGCATGCCAACTAGCGAAATTCTTTTTGATAATTTAATTTAAGAAATATTGTATATAGCCTGGCTACACAGATGATGTCCGCACGCCAGACGCCGACGACCCCTCGGCCATAATGGGGCACGCGAATGAAGCGCAACGGATTCCCGCCTGGTTTGTCTAGTCTTCTTCTCGCTCTCCCCTCTCTCTCTCCGCTCTCTCTCTGTCTAATTCCCTATCGCTCTTCACTAGCTCAGTGTGCCGAATTTGAGCCAATCATCATCATACTCTAATCGGCTGGCAACAGCAGAGAAAGTTACTTCAAATCCTGCTTCAGAATTAAACACATACAAAAACAGCCTATTATCAGCAAAAAAAAAATATAGACAAAAATATAATTTGATCATGAGTCCATTTAACTTTGCATGATGAAGGTCAAGTTTCTTACTTTTCATTTTCAATTTTATGTTTTACAATTTCTTAATATAAAATGTGTAAATGGAAGACACTTCAGTTAAGATTCGGAACAACCAATGCTTTACAATAAATCCAAGCTTGCAGAGAATATTGAAACGAATTTTGTGTACTTAGTGGATATTGCTGCGAAAAATATTGCACATAAGAAATTTTAATATGCTGTTCTCTGCGTCTCTGCGACCTCATTGCTGGAGAACAATTCACTTTAAGTCTTACATCCAGACCAGACCAGACCAGCCTGCAGCTCCCAGTGGGCCCCAAAGCGTTTTTTGTTTACCGCTCGACAAATTGCTGTGCTTTTGGCATCTGCGCCTCAGGTACCGGTATACCATATATGGGCCCATCGTAGACACTTTGCGTGTCTACAGTGTTCTCTCTGTGTGTGTGTCTGCACTAAACAAATTGTTAAATTTATTGCTGGTCGTAAAGAATGGTCGCAGTTGCAGTCGGTTGCGACACCGTCGCCAACAACAAATAAACAACAGCTAAAACAAGAAATTCCTATTGTAATATACTCCAACAGAATTCTCGAGTCCACCCAGAAGTTTTGGCTAGTTTAAGTAAATGGGGGGAAACCTTCAAAGTCGAGTTTGCCATATTTGCCATGAATTTGACATCTTTGGCATCTGGCGTTTAATTAATTAGTGAACGTGAACTATCTATAGCTAGTCAGGCTAAATGACAGTGTTGCATTTATTTCATTGGCGCCGTTGTCAATCACTCAATCAATCCATCAATCAGCAAAGCATTCCTGGGATCTGCTGGGATATTCCGCAGTAGCATGTGGAGTGAAAAATTGCGACATTTGGAATATGTTCGCCAGAATGTCAAATGATTGTAAACTGAAACTCATAGCAGAAGAAGATAGATATTTGTATATAATAGTATTAAATAGTATTTTTTAATTAACATTCTAAATCTAAGAAAAAAAAAACTTAAAAACAAAACTTATTCCGTTGTTGACACATTTCCCAATATAGTAGAGTTAACAATTTGAAAATGTAACGAATTTCAGTGCAACCCTCATAAATACCTTTATCCAGATCTGTTGGCTGGCATTGTGGAGCTCTTGATCAAGCATGCCTTCAATTATCCAATTTCCAGAACGTTGTTGGCCCCCTCGTGCGCTGCTGCCGCAAGTTGCAAGCACTGCGCTGAGCAAATTAGGAAGCTAGGCTAATGAAGAATTTACATTGTTTGCCAAAACGAATTATTATTAAGCGGGCAGGCCAGGCCGACTACATGGGACGAGGATGGGGATTGGGGATTGAGGATTGAAGATGCGCAGATCTGCGGTCAAACAAAACAACGACCAATTATATCGCCGAGCTTTGATCTCTTGCCCGAGGCCGACTCTAGCAGTAGTCTCTGACTCTAAGAACTTGCTACTGGCAGTGGCACCAGCCCAGTTGGCCTGGACTATTAAGCATACCAAAAGAAAGTAGCAAATGTAGCCACGGAAATGTGAAGCAATTGTTTTTGGCATTTCGATTGCACTTTGTTCTAAAGCCGCGCCACAAGGCACACTGGGCGAGGCAACCAATTCCCACCGAGCATTGCAGTTGTGCAATACTCCAACCCAAAATAATATATACCATGGCTATTTCATACACAATTTAAATCATTTTTGTTTGCTCTACAGTAAGTAATTTCTCCTTGCATATAAATCAAATGGGGAGCCAAGTGGAGCTCCAATTCAATTAACGTCAGTCGTTAAAACACCCAAAAAAAAAAAAAAAAACTAAAGAGAAGTACGCCAGTCTGAGATTTATAGGGTAAACCAATTTTTCGGGGCCCAAAATGAAATCCACTTAAATATTTTGTTGTGCTGGCCAAGCCCTAAAGTCGTTCCACATACATACGTGTACATACATGTATGTGCGTATTACACCCAGAGCCCAAGTTTAAAGGCGCTCCAATTTGTCACTCTCTTCTTCATTTGCTTCGTTTTTAATTTTCGTAGGCCAGCACAGCCAAATGCAAAAAGGTGTTAAATACCCTAACTACAATGAAGTTGTTTGATTTTTTCACTATATATGATTTATTTGCTTTTTATGCGTAAGTATATAATAATAATATATCAATTATACTGTTTTTTATTTATTTTTAAATTAAATAATTCATATTTACTATATAATTAAAATGTTTTTCAGATTCTTTCTCATAAATATACATTGTAATTCGATAAAAATCGCTTCTGGATGAGCTTTGCATGTCCAAACATTGCTGTTAAATATTGATTATTACAATCCCCTTTGATATTTTGCTGTTATTTAGTGTATAAACTTAAATTAGGGTATTTTGGCATTCGTGTCTCGTTAATCTGCACTCCTTATCTCAGTAGAGGAGCGTCGAAAACGATGTGAAGCAACCACAAGAGCAGAGAAGAAAAAAAAAACCAGATCGCACAATTGTTATTAGGCTCTTTTGAGGAAATGCCGCCATGGGGCCAACGACGAGGAGCGAAACTGAAGCACGCGTTCTTAACAAATTGGGCTACGAATTTATGCGACTGGCTGGATGGCTTGGAGAGATGTGCACCGATGACATCACTGGCAAAATATGTGCCCCAAAAGGCGCGGCCGACGCAGATGCGATGCGATGACGCAGATGCGACGACCTATGGCAGAAATGCGAAACGGCACTCAAGACGGCGACGGGGCACTGTTGACACTCGTTCATCATCAGGAGGCAAGCGGGGCGGCGAGCTGTGAGCCGTGAGCATCCCATGCCAGGATGCAAACTAGTTCTGTGCCACTTTTTTGGCAGAACGAATGCGTCGCGAGATTCCAAGGCAGTTCAATGTCAGCAATGCCTGCTAAGTTATGCAAATTTGCGCCAGGCTCTTCAGTGTGTGATTTATGTGTGTCAGGAGGGAACGCATTGTCAGCGCCTGCTTGTGCATAAAACTGAGGTAAATTAAATTAACAACAGTCTAGTAAGCTCTAAGTTCGGTGTCCTGCCACTGCCACATTTACATTCGGATCTTGGCCGGGCGTCGACACCTTTATGAAGTGTCAAAGTCAAGAGCCATGTTCATTAATTTGACATGAGCCGTGCTCTTGAGACTGGAAACGGCAACTCTCCCTCTCTCTCTCTCTCTCTCTCTCTCTCTCTCTCTCTCTCTTCATTTCTCTGTTTATATACATAATTGTTGAATAATAAACCCATTAATCAACTTATGAATGAACTAGTCCGAAGGGGTTGGGCATCAAACTGAAGTTTTGCTAATGGTTCAAGATTATGTTTTGATGCATTTCCATTTTAACATGTTTTTTAAAGCATCTGGCATCATTTGTTAACATTTGTAGTTTATGTCAGGGAAATTAGGAAACGAAAGGGAATATAAATATATATATATTTTTTAATATTCAAGCGATTTAGATATGCAAGGCAAGCTTGACTTGAACTTCAATGGTATTTGCATAATTTAGACTGTGAGAGATTACAATATATTTAGTTTTCGACTTGAATCTTAATTTTGTGTTACTTTTAAAGTGTGCTTGAAAAAAGTTAATAAAATGGCATACCCAGAAGTGTAAATTGCTTGCTTATAGAATTTTGCAGTCTTCTTTTTCATAACTCGTGACTCTATTTAAGTTAGAACACATTTCCTCGTGTGCGTCAGTCTATCTATCTATCTACCCATCTATCTATCTATTTAACGTTTCTGATAGTATGAGTGGGTACTTCAATATCTAGTATCTATCATGTGTAATAGGTGGTCGTCTTCATCGTCAACTTTGCTGATGCTGTTGTTGTTGTTGCTGTCGTTGTTGTTGTTGTTATTGTTGCCGGTAACATTGACAGCAGTTGCAGTAGCAGAAACAGCAGCACAGACAGTGGCTAAAATATGTTCCGTGTTTGCTACTCTATCTCTATTGCACTCACACCCACTCTAGGTAACTCTATCTCGCTCTAGCCGCCCATTGCGAGCAACGGGCAATGCAATTGTAAAATTGAATTATTCATGGCGATTGTACGACAATCAATTGAAATTGAAATAAAATGCTGCTGCCAAGTCGCTGTTGCTCTTAGCTGCTGTTGATGTTACTGTTGCTGTTGTTGTTGTTGTGGTTTTTTTTTGCTACCGCCTTTGACATGTGCGCACAGCTATCTTTCTGTACTTTTTTTTTTAGTTTTGTTTTTATTTTTATTTCTTGGCTTGGCTTGCGTCCAACTAAAATTGTGATTTAAAGTATCTGTATCTGGATCGTTTTGGCAGCGATCGAATGTCGCAATGTCGCCATGTGGCCATGTCGTATTGGTCTCCCATTCCTCCCAATACCCCTCCACTCCGCAACCCCTTCTGCTTACCCTGCGTCTCCCTCTGCTCAACGATCTGTTATCCATCTGTCCTGCACTTGGCATGCAGCCAGCATCCAGTAGCAGATTTGTCGCCTATTTTGTTGGCTTTTGGCTCTTTTTGGCAATCGACAATTTGTATTTGGAAATGTTGCATGTTTAAGTCTTTCAACATCCTCATCAACGATATACGCTTTGGCGTTTTATTTGGCCTTGGAGTCTTTGAAAATCTTTTGATGCATCGATTTGCTTGCAATTTACATACTTGAATTTCAACTTCTTTTCTTTTGCCTATATCTGAAGAAACTTGAAGCGTGTTTTTTGACAATATTACTTATCATAATAATTAGAAAGAAAAAAAGTATTTAAGTTAGATAATACCGAAAACTCTCCATCGCATATTTTTATTTTCTATTACCTACATAGTTCCATAATGGATAATTAAATCTCTATATGTTTATCTCCCCGAGCTGGTCTAAAATAATTTGAAGTAGATTGCGCTCTAATAAATATGAGCAGACATCAAAGCTAATGCCCCAACTCATCACCATGAGCACGCGAGTGATCTCATCAGAAGTTCAACCGGCTTATGACCATGTCGACAAAAAAAAAATCCACACCACCATTTGGGCATTTGTGGACTGAGAGTGAGGGGCTGACTAACTCGTAAACTTAATTAAAATTAAACCGCTGCAACAGATGCAACAGATTTGCCTACTGAGATGAAATGACGAGCACGATGACGACTCTGAATGCGTCTGCAGAGATTACGAAAAGTACAGCGATGTCCAAGTTAGAGTGGAAAACTAACAGCAAGAGCCACAGCTGCCAGTTTTCGACCAGGTCCAGTTGATGACTAAATGCTGCTCGTGCTGTGATAAATTATATGTCGTTTTAGAGTGTTGCGCTTCCTTGTTACTCCGTCACTGGTGTTGACACACAGCGGCCGCCGAGGGTCGTGGCGGGTGCATTAAGTGGATCTTCGCCATGGTATCACCGTCATTGTAATGTGCAAATGCAAGTGGTATTATTAAAATGAAATCATCATCATCGCGGAGAGACACAAGTGCATTGCTCCAGCTCCAACTCTGGCCGGCTCTCGAATTGCCTAACCGAGGATCAGCTCAATGCCCTGAGCCTGCACTGATCTAGTTGCTTATGACAAGGGAGGAAGATAGGAAGAGAAGATATAAGAAGACGCATTAATGCGCAAACTTTTTTACATTCTTATTTGCCAATTAAAGCAAAAGGTACGAAATCTAATTTAAATCCAATACAATTTGAGTTTTGCGTGGAAATTCATACTTAAGATGAATACACTTAAAAATAAGTTATGCCTGGTAGCCAATCACGCCTAAGCAGATACAGATATACATTAATACATAAAGAAAGATGGGTAGGTAGTTGGCACAAATGCCAAATGCAGTTGCTGTCAAATTTGCTTAACTTAAAGGGACTTCTTAATGAAAATGTAAAACACATGCTTCAAATCGCAGCTAACTTAGTGTCATTAAACGAAAGCCTTAGGCGACAAACTCGTTTTCACCATTTTGTAAACAAGCTACTTATTTCATTTGAAAATGTTGTGTGCTCTCAGCGGTTTTATTTACACAGCTCGGCGGGCATTAAGTGCCCACCTCTTTGGTGCATTAGTCCAATACGAATACAAATGAATGAACATTTACAATATAAACACTTAGGCAGACACAGACAACACACACACACACACACGCACACACACACACACACAGACACTGCACACACACACACTACATACACTACGCACACATACACGCACACACACACTGCTCTAGTGGCACATGCAATCGAGCGATAATAACTGTACTGTGTGTAAAGTCAAAGCAACAACAACAACAACTCGTACAACAAAATCAACAGC
The DNA here is from genome assembly GCA_035041535.1 of Drosophila cognata. NCBI lineage: Eukaryota > Metazoa > Arthropoda > Insecta > Diptera > Drosophilidae > Drosophila > Drosophila cognata. The sequence goes on from JAWNLC010000099.1 coordinate 5,784,458, forward strand.
CAACCACATCGAGAAATTCAATGAAAACAAACGAACGCTGGCGGATCGTGCCGCTGCCAACAGCCAACCACAATTCAGCATGAAGAGCTAAAGAGCAACATGAAAGAGCAGCAGCAGAAACAGCAGCAGCAGCAGCAACAACAACAACAACAATCGAACCCGGCTTTTAACAGTTCACAGCACTTAACATTAACAGCAAACGTCAGCAGCACCAGCACCAGCAGCAGCAGCACCAGCACCACCAGCAGCAGCAGCTGTTTGTAAACAGGAAATTGCGATTGCCCTCTGTAAAATGCATGATAAAGCAAGTAAGTAAGTGAATTTTCTGCACATTGTCTAGCTAAATATCATCGATTTGGGAAGCACATGCTTACAAATAGCGTATGTGTGAAACAATCTACAAAATTTACAAAATTTCTTAAAATATTTAAATAGTTGCTGTTAATATTAATAAACCATTTTAGCATTGTTTAATAATAATTAAATAAATTTCGCTACATATTCTATAAATTTAGATTTAAAAAAATAAATATTTTGCAAGTAATTGTCATGAAAAAGTAAGGTAAGCCAGGCAGGCAGCTAACGATTAACACAATTGGATTTCCTGTTGGGTTATTACAAACACACACACTCGACACACACACGTACACACACACACACACACTCAACGAACACAGTGAAGACGCGTGCGCGCGCGACTTCAAATGCTGCTGGCTGTTGATCTTTGAGGCCAGGGCCAGTCAGTCGGTTGGTTGGAGCTCAGAACGATGATGACGATTTAGTCTCGGATGGGCGCTACGCTGCAAAGCATCGCAAGGCTGCAGAAAACCGCTACCTGAAACTAACTCTCACGTGAGGACTTACGCGCGATATATCGCGCTTATCGGCTATGTTCGCCACGTGATTGCTCACGCGTGAGATTTGTGAAAAGCCGTCGCTAAACCAATTCAAATAATGCACCATGCGCCAGAGAGCTGAGATCATGCGCAAATGATATAGTGTGAAGATATAGTGTGTATATCATTGTATTTAATATCTTCAAAAGATTTGTGAAAAGCAAAAATATCGAAAAAGTGTTTGTGTTTTGTGTAAAACTAAAATCAAAAACTAAAATTTTAGCTTCAAATTTATGCAGTTTACTGCTGAATAATAATTGTGAAAAGGTGAGTGCAACATAAATTAACTTTTAGTAATAGTGAAATATAATAAACAAGATCTAAAGAAAATAGGAAAGAATATTCAAACTATGGATTAAAACAAATTGCAGTGTATGTTTTCTATCTAAATATGCATAGTGTATAATTAAGTATTGTATTTTGATTGGTATTCACTCTTAAGCAATGTTAACATTTATTAATCATTATTTTAAACGTGTAAGCGTTGACCTTTCAACTGATTCGTTGTTCGCTTGCCGTTGCTGCCATTACAATGTAATTAAATGCATTATTTATAAATTGATGTTATTATGCTTATTTTGTGAATACATATGCAATACTTAAGAGATTAACAGATTTCGAATATTATCTGACCATACCAAACAGAGACATCAAATAATAATGCAATAAGAAGAAACTGTAGGCCCAAAAAAATCCAATTGAACAACTCGTTTTAAACCAAACAACTATTAAAGTAAAGTACTACCAATATTAAAAATAACTGTAAACAACTAAAGGATACCAGTTTCGAGATCTAACCAATTCTGAAAAGTAGAGTATTATTAAAGTGCCCTAAAATTGATTGGAAATAATTTACTTTATGAAGGATACCAGTTTCAAGTTCTATCTTATATATGTGATTATTATGAGCTTGCCACTTGATCGCATATATCTGTCATGCTTAAGGGATTATCTAACCGTCTACATACATTCAGGAAGTAAAACTGAAAACAAAAGGCACTCATTGACATGCTCATTAATTATGTTATTGCCTTTTGTGCGATAAGTGTCAAGAAATTATTACAATAGGGCGACGAGAGTTGTTGGTACAAGAAAAGAGTTGAAGATATTCAAGCATTTAATTGTTTGACTGGCAATCAAGCAGAAAAGGGCTAAGGAAGCTGCGCAACAGGGACGAGACACGAGGAGATGAGGAGACGAGGAGAACGGCTGCCAGTCAGGAAGCGAACAATTCAAACTAGAGCGTGTGACTCTGTTGAATGGATTTGCATGTTGCAAAAGACTTCGGCTTCGGCTTTGGCTTTGGCTTTAGCTTTGGCAGAGGCTAATAATAAAGCATATTATGGGCAATTGTTGATTGTAGTCCATTGGGGTTGTGTGTGTGTGTGTGTGTGTGTCACAGATCTTTGAGTTTTGAGCTTTATTTTAGATGCATTGCTCCTGTTCTCCTTTTTTGCCTGCTTGACTCGTCTGGTTGTTCTATTTTGTATCTGCCTCAAAATATTTTCAACAATCGTGGTTTGCTTGTTTGAACACCTTTTACTCGATGGGCTCTTCCTTTTATCTGAGAGTTAGTGTACAGCATTTTGTTTGCTTTAAAGGACACATTTCTGTTTATTATTCTTTGCCATGCTTATTGCTGAAAATCCTTTTCTTTTTTTTTTTTTGGCTGACAGCGCCCTCTGTCAACGGCTACTTGATGAGCTTGTTGAAAGTGTAGATCCATAAATACATACATACAACTGATCTTGTTCTCATTGTTACCAAATGAATGAGATTCGCTTTGCTTCTGTTCTCAGCGCACCGAAACAAAAAAATAAAATAAAATCACAAAAAAAAAAATAAGTAAATAAAAAAGCAGAAAACTTGAATTTGAATTTGGCTGAAGGCACTCGAAACTTTGACTGCAATCGGTAGCTCAACTGTGTTGGTTTCAATGGACAACGATTGTTTAAACACACTCCGTTTATTTGCCAAACACATCTATTGCAACATTTGTTTCTTAAGAGGGGCAATTACAAGAGTTCAGAATTGACGACAATCATTAATTTTGTAATGGTGCCAATTACTACATTATAGTCTACAGTCATTGTAGTCTAGCATAAAATGTTATGGGTATTTAAATATTATTACTAAACATGCTACGATTTATTTTCATATCATAATCAAATTCATTTAAACATGTTTCGATTTATTTTAATAACTAAATTTATTGAGTTAATTTTTTATTAAGCAGCAGCAATAAATGAGTTGAACATTCACATTAGAAAGATGACGGGGACTGTGAGCATAAAAACTTTCGTTATTTATGAGAGTCTTTTCTCAGAAATATAATGTAAATATTTTGTTGTTGTTGTAAGACGATCGTAGTTAACACAAATCATATTTAAAGTTAATTAAAAGAAAATTAAAATTGCAAAAATTTACTACCTCGGCGCGTTTTTCAACATCAAATTTTTATGATCTGCCTTTCTCAAAATTGATGATGCCTTTGCTGGCAAAAGTAAACAAAGTTTATAGAAGTTGGCAACACAACATAATTAGCTTGTTAACTAGTTTGTAACTGGGTACTAACAGATATAAACAAATCAAGTTTTATGTACAGTTCAATGCATAACTTAAATCGATGGTTGAAATAGATACAAAATAGATGCTTAAGGAGTCCAACTTGACCTGCAGTGAGAATATTACGTATCTGCGCACTGTGACCCAATAAAGTACCAGTGGTAAATGACAAGCATTAAACATAAGCACTTTAGGTCGTTGCAAGTAGAATTTGCCTGGGGGCAGCAACAGCAATCGTACCATTCTCGGTTAGTTCGTTCGTTATTGTGTCCATATCTTGACACTGTTTGGCTGTTGGCTGGGCAGGAGGGCGAACCGCTTGGCAGTTGTGGTTGCCACCGCTCAGCAGGTGGTGGCTCGGCGTGATGCTGCTCCTGTGATAATGGCGAACACGCCAGACCGCCGCTTTGCATATAAACGCGCGCTAATGGACACCAAAGGTGACAGCGAGCGCTGCTAAATTGGCAAACATTAAATTTGCACCTTCACAGCGGCAAAAAAAAAAATAAATAAGGAAAAATCCAAAACCGTGACAATTTTAGGCACAGCGGTGCGCTTTTCCAGAAAAGTAAAATAAAATAAATAAAAAAAAAACTGAATTGCGATGGCGATGGCAAAAAGTCGACAAGGTGCCAGAGGAAAAGCTTTGAGATCAAAACCTAAAACTTTAGTACTTGAGCACAAGATAATCTTCATCACTGAAGCTAAATTTATATTATATGTTACTTCTTGGGCCAACGATGACCTTATGAAATCAAGAACTGAACTAAAAGTAATATTTTGTACATGCTGAAAAAATTCTATGACCGGACTACAATCAGTGACTTCTGAAAGTGGATTCAAGAAGAATCTGAAGAGCAGATTAACTTATTAACTTATCGAGGAAGAGTGCTTCATAAATCACCATAACTACTATTTAAACTACTTTCAGTCAAAAATCACAAAAAATATATCATTCTTGCCGGTAAGTTAAGTTATTTAAATCAAATAAAAATTAAGACCATCGAATCTGCAAGTTGATTTATCACTTGGATTATGGGGGTGTAAATTCGGTTTTTGAATAACTACGATTTATGTATTAGATAGGCGATAATCACGCCCTTTTCTTGTTTAACATTTGCTAGGCATTTGTGAGACATTCTCATACAAGATTTTTCGAAGTTAGCAAACATTTTCACGCTGATCAAATACTTGACGCAAAATGTACGTACATTTTGTTTTCCAGTTATTGTTGTTGTTGTTGTTGTTTGACCTTAGCTTTATGATCACACACAAAACAAGTAAGTACGTACATTAGATGTGTGAACACGACCCATCCTCAGTGGCAGAGAGTGCAGCGAGTTGCCGGCAAGGGAAGTGCGACCAGGCCAGGAATCGGGTCTTGGATGCTTACCGTGTCGTGGATGTGTCTTGGATGGTGCCAGCCCAAACCGGTCGCTGCATACCTCAATTTCTAACCACGACCTGTGGCAAAAAAAAAAGAGAAACGCAGTGGGTCATCGGTTATGCTGTCGGTGCTGCTGCTGCTGCATCTGCTTCTTCTTCTTTTTAGTTTTATTATTATTATTATTATTTTAGTGTTTTCACTGTTATTGTATGACCATGGTCGCTTCTTGATCTCGACTGATTGGGGCAAGGCTGTGCCAAATCGTTTATAAATAACCAGGACTATTTGAAGAGATTTAAATCAACTTTTCTCTTTTTATTTATGTGTACTTATATATATACTTAAGATCATACATATATATATATATATATAAGAAAACAAGAGACAATAACCAAACCATAAAGTAGTTTAAACATATTCTACTAAATATGTCATTAAATTTTATAAAAAATATTGTTGAATCCAAATTATATTGCTCTAAATATGGCATATATAAATGCTTAATATTATTAATAAAATATAAATAAATAAACACTTTTCTAATATATGTTTATTAAATATATTAATGGTAACAAAAGCCTCCCAAAAGATAGCAAAGACGATTTTGTTAGAGAGTAATCATAAGTATTAGCTTCAGTTATATGCAACACCCATTTTAAAAGAGTTTTTCTTGAATATGTAATTTTAAACAAAATAATATCTTATTGATTAACAAATTGTTATTATTTGAATTCCATTTCAGATGAACCAGCTATGCAAAGTTTGCGGCGAACCGGCGGCTGGTTTTCATTTTGGAGCATTTACATGCGAGGGCTGCAAGGTGAATAATAATGACAATAATAAACAAATACTTCTAGGTAGTACTTATATAATGCTAATACTGTATAGTAAGAGAACCACTTATTGGTCATACAAAGCTCTGACTTATTTATGTATATTAACAAAGAAAATTGTGGGCAAAATGTGAAATCCCACGTGAAAAAACTCTTTTTTTTGGCATACGCAGCAAAATGTGCGAAAATATTATCAAATTTGGCTTTTACATTGCCCAGCATCAGATATTATTGCTATAATTAAAATTCAATTCGGTGGATTAATCGATTTTTAATTGACTTTAAGTAGATGCGAGTACAATGGGGTACCTTCAAATGCCATGGGAAAATATCTGCGAATTTAGAGCAGCACTACACGATCTCCGATGTGGAGATATATATAGAGCTCTGAGCTCAAGGCGACCACAATTGTAAACTGCAGTCAATCAAATAAAAATTACATGCATATTAGATGACTCAGCGTTAAACGACAGCCTGGCTTCAAAGTTCACTTATTGATGAACGTGGCGCTCAATGAACTTCAACATCAATGCGAAGAAGAAGTCGGCCAACAACAACAACAACAGCAATAACAACATTGCCTCTAGCATGAGTTGGCTAAAACAAGAAACAAAACAAAACAAAGCAAAAGCGCTCAGATAGTCAAATAATAAATGGTGCATGAAACTCTTTCACATAATCATCAAGTAGTTGGCAAAATTTATTAACGCACATTTTGTAATTGAAGCGTTGAGTTTTTGGGAGAGTGAAATTATGCCACTGAGTGCTAATTACAGATGTGCACAGGTGCAAAAAGGTATCAGCAATAATTGATTTTTTTGCCCAACAATATTTGCCTCGTCATTCAACTCTTTCTAGGGCAAACTATTAATGAGTTAAAATAAAATAAGTAACAGAAAATGAATATAAAATTGTTGTTACAAAAAAAAGATTAGAGAAATCGAAACCGAATAATAACGGCTAAAGCGTAACGGTAAAGATTGTGATTGTGAATATTGATAGTAAAAATATTGATTATTGATTATTAGACCTTATTGATTAAGTTCGTTTAATCTAATTTTTAGGAACACTTGTTTGACTTGAAATTGTAGATCTGAAGATCACTTTAAAATTCTGAAAGAAAAATTCTTCGATCAAACTATACAATTTTGATAAGCGATATTTAGGGGTCATATACAAACATACGGAATATCGATTTAGATGATATGACAAGTAGAAACATGATGACTGAGTCAGGCATGCTCCAATTGCCGTTTGCTTTCATTATAATCCATAATAATATTCAGCTAATCCTAATTCGAATACTGTTCAAATCCTGCATAATTTCAGTCCTTTTTCGGCCGCACATACAACAACATTGCAGCGATCGCCGGTTGCAAGCACAACGGCGATTGTGTGATCAACAAGAAGAATCGAACGGCCTGCAAGGCATGCCGGCTGCGCAAGTGCCTCCTGGTGGGCATGTCGAAGAGCGGATCTCGTTATGGCCGGCGCTCCAATTGGTTCAAGATACACTGTTTGCTGCAGGAGCAGCAGGGCGGTGCAGGCGGCTTGAGCACAGGTGCGACTGGCGCCAGCGTCAGCAATGCCAGTCTGGATCAGCTGGCGCGGCTGCAGCAGGCAAGCAATCAGGCGCGCCAAACCTACCAGGACAAAACGAATCCCTGCATCAAGTCGGCCACAGCAGCCACCTCCACGCCGACGATCAGCTCGCTGCAGTCGGCTGGCGCAACGGCGCCGGTGACAGCATCGCCATCCCGTCCATCGCCCAGCCTGCCCGGCTTTCTGCAGGCAGCCAAGTATCTGAACGAGCAGCAGCATCGTCAGCTGAAGCTCGAGTCCCGCCTCAGCAATACGCCCAGCGATTCGGGCGCCTCATCCGCCGGTGATCCCACGGACGATGGCACCAGCGTGCTCAGCGCCACAACCGGCACAATACGCAAGGCGCTGCGGCCGGGTAGCTCCGCATATGCGGGCAGCTCCGAGGCGGACATGGCGGAGCAGCAACAGCGACGTCACAGAGAGCTCCTCGATATCTTTCGCAGTCACTCAGAGCCGTTGTACAGCTCGTTCACGCCGTTCACTCTGCCGCCAGCCGGACTAATGGGCAACTGCAACATGCCGCCACTGCCCTTGTTCAAGGAGCAATTCAAATCGGATCTGCTTTTTCCGTTCCCAACAGCCAGTCCAGCGGAGGACGAAGAGGAGGAGGAGCCCATCGATTTGTCGCTACGATCGCGAACGCAGGCTGCGAGTCCCGCGGCGAACAGTACCAGCATCAGTCCACCGCTCAGTGAGTCAGCCAGCCGCCTGCCATCATCCGCCACATCCTCCACCACGTTCGTACGCAAAACCACGCCCCTCGATCTGACGCTGGTGCGCTCGCAAACCCTCACAGGATGAATGGGTTGCGCTGAGTGTATTTCAGTGAGTGAGTGAGTTAGTGAGTGAGTGAGTGAATTCAGTCGAGTGCCAACAAAACTAAACTAAGTATCCATATTTAGTTGATCTGTAGAATTCTCTTGATTATTAGCAAAACATTTGAAATATTGGTGCCAGTGAAAGTATGTACAAATTAATTGTTTTTAGCACAATTACCAACATTAAACCGATTCAAAATACTCGTATACATATAAATAGACATATATATATACATATGTATATACACACATACATATATATAAATAATGTTTAGCCAAATTTACAAGTGACTGTCGTTTATTTGTGTGTGTGTTTTTTTTATATATTCTTTTAATTTATTTAAGTGTGTGAGTATATTTTTAATTTAATTTTAATTTGTATGTTGTTTTCGATAATTGACATTCTGTTTGTTTTTTACTTTTAAATAATTTATTTTATAGACATTTAAGTTATGAAAAAAAAAACACAATGTAAGAGGCAGCAAAAAATAATTATAATAAAAAAAAAAACAATGAACTAAAATCACATGGAACTTCGCTTCCACCTCGACTGTATTATGCTTAAAAAATATTTACTTTATCTGTTATGCAAAGCGATTGTTAATCAGCCACAAGACAAATGGCTGCTTAGCTAGAACAATAGAAGCCAGCAGCCATTAATCAATTTAAAAAAATCCTAACATCTATTCTATTAGTGTATATAAAAAAATAATATTTACTTACGTGATTCGTGCATGGAATTTACATAGCAGGGGCGTGTAACCATGTATGATATCATGTAATCTTTAAGGGTATCAACCAAAATGATATCAGGTTTTTTAAAAGTATATTCCGCAAATGCTTGACATTACAAGTTGCTACGAATTGACACATGAACGGACTTTACATGACCATCTACAGCAAATTGTTCAATATATTTGCGATTCAACTGTCACATGATCCATGCTTATGTGTATATCCATCACAACTTGACCACAATCCTTGGAAGGCGCTCGCATAGCTGCCTAGCAGCGATGCCTTATTCATTACGTAAGCCCGCTGACATATTTCCAAATGTCAGTTATGTATGTATGCATGTGGATATTGACTACATAAATGTAATTATGACAACGCTGGACAGATGACAAGCGATTTGACAGCAACTAAAGCATAAAACAAATGACTTTAGCAACGAACTCAAAAGAATATCAACGAAAAGGAAACAACAACAACTTTAACTACCTAACAATAACTATTACAAATAGTTGATTCTATTTATATTTGCTGTGTATTAAACAACATTTAGTTATTTATATTATATTCGCTTAACATTATAAAAACGTACGTAAAAACTTGGAATCAACACAACGATTTAATATTCACGTTTTTTCCAACGAACGCGCAAAAAAAACAAATGACTTAGGCAACGAACTGAAAGTGAAATCATCATGGCTTAGTGTGTATTTATACATGTTTCTCATTGGCTCGAGCTCAAGTGAAAAGTCAGCCGCACTGCACACACTAATACAAAAGCAACAACAAATCACAGACACATTTAAGCATTCAGACATTCATCTATTCGCTGGCTTTGTCTATGGAGAAACACGCCCCCTGAGAGTAGCGACAAAGTGAGATACCAAAAGACGAACATAATCCACGACACACGCACTCACAATTAGCAGCGGCCAAACAGAAGCAACGCCAGCCAACACAATACTTTAAGCAAACAAGCAAATACATAAAGGAAAACACGCACACAAACACACTCACACACACACAAACACACAAACTCATAGTCAGACAGACAGGCAGACAGACAGACAGGCAGACAGCAGACCGGCAACCTGATCTGGCATATATGTCTTTAAAATGCATTTATGCATCAAAGCAAAGCGAATGTGATTGCGCTTAGCAAGTGCGTCGCATTATGTTTAGATGCCTGTTGCAGATACTTTCGCAATGATTTTTATTAATGTCGTTTATAGCGAGCAGCTACTGTAAAGCCGACCATCGCGCACTTAAGTTGCAATATTTTTTTTTTGTTAATAAAGAGCGTGTAACTTAGTTTGATTCTTGTCTGGTTTTTATTGCTTAAGATCAGGAGCAGTATAAAAAACCAGTTTTCCTTTAAGGATGTATTTACTTAGCAAGGATATGCGCAAGTTTCTATTTTATTTTTTTTCTCAAACGTAAGCCGATAAATTCCATTAAATGTTGTCTCTTATCTGCTTTGCAAGGCATCTCGTAATCCACCCCAGTTTTCTGCGCCCCAATAATTTTTGAGGCCAATTCCCTCTTAAAACCATAGAAGCATACATGTATGTATGTATGTATGTATGTATATATGTATGTATGCATGACTCAGATACATCTTAGTCTGTGCGCGTGCGCCAGAGACAAGCAGAGAGATGGATTGCCGTCAGAGAGTCTGAGCGACAGTTTCTAGTTTCACATACATACACAGATATAGCCAAAGGAGGAGGCTCTGGGCGATCTGGCGTGCTTAAAATTCAATTGAATATTGAATTATTGCATTGAATTTCATTGTTTGTAAATGCTCGCCAGCTTTTATTGTAAACTGATTTCTTTTTCAGTCATCGATTTATTTATTTATTTCGTTTTTATTGTACTCGCTTGAAGTTCGAGCAGTCATAAATCGTCACAAAATATTTGTTTTTGTACATATTGTGTTACATAAGTAGAGCTACGTTTTGGGTGGTCTATTTGATTTGGGTTCGAAACGGTTCGGATCGCATTCTTTCGCTTTTTAAGGATAACAACTAAATTTGTGAAAGATAATATACACTTATGATCCACATAGAGTAAACATGATAAATTATGTAAGAGATGTGGTCCCATTTTCAATTAAATACGATCTCAGCGAAAAGCAACTGCTTTAAATTTATATCCGAGTTTGGTGAGTTGCAACGACATCAAGATTGCCCAGTGAAATCGCTTAAAGATCAACAACAACAGCAACAAAACGTTGTAGCAAGAGTTCAGAGTTGTCAATAAAAATTAATTGCCATTTTATTGCCACTGAACGCATCTCCTGCATACAAAGTACACAGGAAAATCACTGCAGATTTTAAAGTACTGTCTCTTCGCAATGTGATTGGTAACATAAAATCACCAACATAAGTGTAAACATATTTATTAACTGCTTACTCGAACTTAACAGCAAAGTAAACTGTTATTTGATTTCGGTTTTATATGTGTGTGGAAAGGGTATGCAATTGTCAGCATAAGCAGTAAAAGCTTTATTCGTGCGTTCTGCTCCTGAGAGAACAGTCATGTGACCCAATTTTAAAGCGAAACATTAACACAAAGATAGCAGCAGAAATGAATTCAATTTCGGGCACATTTCGATGCTGTGCGTACACTCAAAATGCACAGCACGTGCCGCTTGTGAAAACAACAGCTGAATGGTGTTTTGGCCATATCTTAAAGAGAGATACTCTGATATTTAATTTATGATAGCATATAAAAGTATGCAACACTTTACAAGAACATCCGTGCCTAGCTCTATTAACGATATCTATCGATTATTGCTTCCCACATTTATATCGATGGCGGAAGTATATTGCATGTTTTTACCTGTGAATGGCAAAAACAAAACAATACAATTTCTCAATTTGCTAAGCAACAATGCTTCGCAATGTATCCATTTAGCTCTCAAAAAAGATCCTGGACATTTGCAAATGAGGCCCAACTGCAGGCATTCCGCGTGGAGCAGAACACCAAGTACATCGATGAGCATGAGAGTGAAGCACCATCGTCCGATAGCGTGGACAAGTTCTTTCTGACGCCGGCTGAGGAGCGATTGTTGCTCAAACAATATGAAATTTATCTGGTTGACTTTTGCCGACGCTTCGATCCGCCAATGCCGAAATGTGTAATTGGCACTGCATTCCATTACTTCAAGCGGTTCTATCTCAACAACACAGCCATGGACTATCATCCCAAGCAGATATTGTAAGCACATTCTGCTTATACGTAGATTGTTGACTAATATTTCCTCTTACTATTTGTAGACCCACATGCGTGTTTGTCTCCTGCAAGGTCGAGGAGTTTAATGTCTCCATCAATCAGTTTGTGAACAACATAAAAGGCGATCGCAAAAAGGCCACGGACATTGTGCTCTCGAATGAGCTGCTGGTGATTGGCCAATTAAACTTCTACCTCACCATACACAATCCCTACAGGCCTGTTGAGGGTTTCCTAATAGACATAAAGGCAAGCAATATCGCAATTTTAATTGCCAAGCTTATTTTTGATTTGTTTTAATGATTTAATTTTAGACTCGCAGTAAAATGCAAAATCCAGATCGTTTGCGACCGCAGATCGACAGCTTCATCGATTTAACATTCTTTACGGATGCCTGCCTGCTGCATACACCATCCCAGATTGGTCTGGCTGCCGTGCTGCATTCGGCCAGCAAGGAGCAGGAGAATCTCGATAGCTATGTGACGGATCTGCTATTTGTATCAGCGCGTGAGAAGCTGCCGGGTCTCATTGATGCTGTGCGCAGTGAGTGGAATATCTGTTCATGTTTATTTCTTCGCTTCAAGTTTATCTGTCTCCTGGTAGAAATACGCATGCTGGTTAAAAATTATCAACAGCCTGACCGCGAAAAGGTCAAGTTTATTGAGAAGAAATTGGACTTGTGCCGCAATCAAAATAATAATCCCGACAGCGAGCTGTAAGTAACTAAATTTATTAAGCTCCAACTTATTGGCTAAAACAAATTTTATTTTCGTAATTTAATTATATAGCTATAAGGAGCGCCTGCGTCGCTTGTATACAGATGAGGATGATATACCGGACGAGGATGCCAAGTTTCACATAGCCGACGTCAGTTCGGATACATCATCCATGAATATCAGCCAATGAAAATTAAAATATATTTATCACAATAAAAACAATACTGCATGAAAATGATTGCTGGCAAATAATTTGAAAATACAAGATAATCATACAAATAATTTATACTTTTTTATGTATTGTGCATCACGTGGAACCGATAAAAAAAAACTAATTACTGATTACTAATTTTGCTCATCTCTAGCATGGAAAACAACACTGGGCCAGCTGCGATGCCGGCGTCTATGCTCACATTTCACAATTTGTATACGTGTATGTATTATTTACATACACAGATAAACATATGTGGTGCCAATTTTGTATCAAGTTGTGCAACAATGTTTCCACTTAAAAAAAGCTGAAATTGATCTACAGCAGGCAAGTGTGATTGAGATAAGAGAAGTTTATTATTGATTTGTTTCAATTGCTGCAAACACACACTTCCCATGCATCTATCTGGCCAATTCAATCTTATCATGCGCAACAAGCCACAAATAACAAAACAAATCAACACAAAGCACAAAGAGAAGCAGCTGCGACAAAAGAATAGCTTTTGAAACAAAAAAAGCTTACCCAACGCTTTTGCAAAACGGGGTGCTTTCAGTTTGATTGGGTCACTCGAGCGTTGACGATGTCGGCTTGCTAGTTGCGCCAAGTGTTTTTTTTTTGTAGATGCAGCAACGAAAGCACGGTTGAATAACACAACAAAACAAACCATATTAATTGTATACTAAGCATTAAGGAAAAAACTCAAATTATTGGTGCTAATTTGTCAATTTTAACTACAAAATTGTATTCACTAGCTTATGGAAAAGCCCAATATGTTTTATGCACGCGGACAATACGTGCTAATAGCAATTTGATGATTGGCAGGCAACAAGTGTGACGAGAACCAAATAAATCAACAAATACTTACGCACTTATGCATCAAATACTATCTAACAAATCGAAGGTGACCACAGATTTCTACAAAATGTTTATTTAACACGTCCTGAGTCACTAGCTACAAGTCGCTCTTTTAGACAGAGAGCGTGTTTTATTTTTGGTCGTAAAACGTAATTATATATTATATATAAGCAAACGTTTTTTATCTGGTGCTCGTGAATACTATTAATAAGCATATTTAAATTGCTATACCGGATAAATGTACCTGAATACCATTTGATGGACTCGTACAACAATTTTAACGAAGCTGACTAAAAAAGAGTAGTTAACCGGACTGAGTTGTCCAATCTATATAGCCATACATCGGTTGTCCCCAATATCGATGTAGGCAGAGTCAAGCAGCAGGAGCATAAACTGACAAGGAGCAACCCCCCACCCCAACAATGCGCAAGAATAATCAGGGCAGTCCTGAAGCGATACCACTCAATGGCAGCATAAACAACAACAATGGCAAAAGTGCGCAGAGTAAACCAAAAATCGAACCAAAGTACAGCATCCATCGAGATGTGCTCACCCAGGAGGTGGTCATCCGTGAGACTGGCTATGCGGCCAGAGACAAGAGTATTCCCTCCTCCCTACACAATTGCTGGCGTAGCTGGAATTTCTTGTCACTCTTCACGGGCATAATTCCCATACTGCAGTGGCTGCCACAGTATTCGTTGCGACGTGATTTCATTGGTGATATAATAGCTGGTTTTACGGTTGCCATTATGAATATACCGCATGGCATGGCGTATGGCATGTTGGCCGGCGTTTCCGCCGGAAATGGCCTCTATATGGCCGTATTTCCGGTGCTCGTCTATCTTTTCCTGGGCACTTCCAAGCACATCTCGATCGGCACCTTTGCCGTGGCCAGCATGATGACCCAAAAAGTCGTGCTCACATATGCCAATGTGGAGACGAATCAATCGCCACCAACAACAACAACATCAGCAACAACAGCAATCTTGCAACTAGCAAATATGACAACATCAACAACAACAATGATGCCGCCTGTGGAAAATGTTATCACACATTTGGAGGTGGCCACATCGCTAGCCTTAGCCGTAGGCATTGTGAACGTAAGTGGATACTGCAGTCTTGAAAATAACGATAAGTTCCCGCATGAGATCATCATTCCAAATCTTACGAAAAAATATATATAAATAAGGCATTTATTGACTTTAACTATAAATAGGATTATGCGACTGCTGCTAGCTGTTATCTCCAAGTCCGTCAACCTTTGTAATCTGGCGACAGTTAGAGATATCTCTATCATTAGTATCTAATCTAAGCCTTTTCCCATTTCTATACTCTCGATAAATGGGATTTCATTTCACAATCTGGGTGAAATCATTACGATGGATTTATTTTTCCAATCGAGATGTCACGATTATTTGATAAGCAAGCAAATATTGATAAAAGTTCTCATTACGCAGCTAATAACTTATGTATTTTTTTGACGTAGTCAGATGTTTGTCTCCGACCAAAATTAATTTCCACCCTTAGTTCAATATCAGCACTTGACTACAAACGCAAAAGCACTTCACATCCCAACTATCTTTTCAAGGTGCTCCAAGTCTGATGATGCATTAATGGTATCCATATCTGTAATTTCAGCTGCTGATGTCCTTCTTCAGGCTGGGCACACTTGCCTCGCTGCTGAGTGAACCACTTGTGAATGGTTTTACCACAGCCGCCGCCTGTCATGTGGTCAGCGCCCAGCTGAAGGATGTGGTGGGCATTCAGGTGGATCGACACAAGGGTGCCTTCAAAATCATTTACACTGTGATGGATGTGCTCAGAGGATTGCCGCACACAAATCTCGTCAATTTTGGCTTCTGCATAGCAGTCATTATATTTATGATCATCTGCAACGAGTGCCTCAAGCCATGTCTGAGCAAACGATGTCGTTTTCCGCTGCCCGGCGAACTGATCGCTGTCATCGGCGGCACACTGATCTCAAAGTTCTTTCACCTGTACGAGGAGTTCAATGTGCAGCTGGTGGGCACCATACCCAAGGGTCTACCAATGCCAACATTGCCGCGCTTGGATCTGGTTCCATTGGTCGCTGTCGATTCGATTGCGATTGCAATCGTTACGTATTCTATCATTATGTCGATGGGATTGACGTTTGCCAAGAAGCATGGGTATGAGGTGCGCGCCAATCAGGAACTCTTCGCCATGGGCGTGGGCAACATAGTGGGTGGATCTTTCTCCTGCTATCCACTGGCCTGCTCCTTGTCGCGTTCCGTTATACAGGACCAAACGGGCGGCGTCTCACAAATTGCCTCCTTGGTGTCGGCCTCGCTGGTGGTCGCCACCCTTATGTGGATTGGACCCTTCTTCAGTGATCTGCCCAGATGTGTGTTGGCCGGTGTCATTATTGTGGCACTGAAGCCCATGTTTATGCAAGTCAAGGAGCTGAAGAAGTTCTCCAAGCAGGGCAAACTTGAGATGTTCACCTGGATATCCACATTTCTGTGCGTGGTGCTCATCGACATAGATGTTGGACTGCTGATTGGCGTCTGCGTCTCCCTGCTGGCATTGTACATTAAGGGAATGAAGCCATATTCCTGCCTACTGGGCTATATACCCGAAGCGCCTGGCATCTATATGGATATGAATCAGCATCGCAATGTGTTGCAGGTGCCCGAGACGCGCATCTTTCGCTATTCCGGCTCTCTCAACTTTGCCACGAGTCTGTTCTTCCGGCGTTCCCTCTATAAGTCGGTGGGACTGGACAAGAGCAATAACAGCAAGATAAAGACCAACGACTATGAGGTTGTGGAACATAGAGGTATGGATGAGAGCAAGGGTGGGGCGTTCAAATTCCTCATACTGGACTTTTCCATGCTGGGCCACATCGATGTCGCCGGCTGCAGCACTCTAAGTGATATCAACAAGGATCTAAAGGTGCGTGGCGCTCGCCTGCTCCTCGCTAGTCCCGTGGATCGTGTTTACGACACTCTGGTACACAGTATGGCACTCCGCGAGGGTCCATTCGACATCTATCCTACGCTCCACGATGCAGTTGAGTATACGAATGCCATGCGTTCCGCGTGAGATTCTCCCAAGATTCAGGACTCATCTCTTAAAGGGGAGGATCTTAAGATCGTTAGATCGTAGCATCCACCATTTGTTATCCACAATGTATTTGTTAAGGTTGGAGGAGATCGATGTACAATAATAAGTTTGCTCAAGTGCCCTGGATACAAATTCTGATAGAATAACAATGTTACCTACTTCAAAAATGCCAGCAACAATAAAAATGTGTACTTAATAAGTGGCGCAAAACAAAAACACCTCCGATCAACTGGAACTGTAATAAAAATGTATTTTGCTCATAGTGAGCAATTTAAGAAACTCTCTGTGCATAAATGATTATTGACTGCTATTCAATGGTGGTTGCTTGGAACTTCTAATTGAAATCAAGCACAAACAATTAAATGGAATTAATAAAGCTCTCTGTGCACATTTCGTGTTATATTGCTAAATCAATTTCGGCAGTTAATTTATCAAATCGAATTCAACATTCGAATGTTGGCTCACGACCAATTAATGAACTTTGTATGTCAGCAAATATAACTTACAAGGAATATAACTAATGATAAGAGATATACGCCATATTTATAATAATGAACAATTTGCACTTGGCTCTTATCGCTTACTTCACAGCGACCTTGTTTATGTTGCGCAGTAGTTCTCATTACTGCTCTTAACATATCATATGATTTGCGTAGTTATCGATAAATCGCTTCTACAGCACCATTTTGAGTACTTAACAGAAATGTTAATACGAAAACACTGTGATTATTTAGTGCAGCTCCAATTAAATAAAGGATTAGCTTTGGGTAATTTCGTATCACATGTGGAAACTGTGCCTCTATATGCATACAATAGTGCAATTGTTATCAACAATCAGCTAGCAGCAACTTGCCACAGTTGTAATATAATTAGCTAGGATGGAGGCACTCGTAAAGTACCGCTATAGTTTCGTGGCTGGCGCCTGCGCTGCCGGCGGCAGTTTCTTTGGCAAGCTGCCCAGTTTTCTCGGAGCGATGAACCTGCAGCAGCCGTCATTTCAAATATTTGACGGCCATGCGTATGTTGGTAGGTTTTTTCAGCATCTTACCAAATAATCAGTTAATAAATCACTCTTTTTTAGAATTTGCTTTGGTTCAACTGCTGCCGCTTGGTTTGATGCTCTTCTGTAATGTGTGCAATCTGCGCTATTTTCTAAAAGCCCTGCAATTGAGCCAACAAACTCTGACGGCAACTGTCTTAACTGCTGCCTCCAACTACGTGCTTTCAGTATGTCTGGCAATAACTGTATATACATATATTAGTTGAAAGTAATTGTTGAATTTCCATTAAGTTTATTCTAGGTGTTCTCGTTTATCAGGAACCGTTGACAACTTTGTCCGGTGTGGGGATTACCCTAATATTAGCTGGTCTTTGGTTCTTGTGCGATACGAAAATGGAGTCGGACAATGAGGCAGTTGTTTTTACAAAAACTGCTGATAAAAAGAAACAATAAAAATAAGCTCCATTAAATAAAGTTCAAGCGAATCATTACAAAGGAATTTCTCCATTAAAAATACCTATCCAAAAAATTACGTTTTTTACTTAAATATGTTTGTTTAATGTCACTATTTTGCATATACATACATACATAATTCATCATTTTTCTTCTATTTATAATGCACATACGTGGGGCATAATGTTCTGTATTTTTTTTTAAGTATACTGCTCTAAATACAATATATTTATACGTTTATTTAATACGCTGATTTGTTATGTGCTTGCAGGAGAGAAAAAAAATGGTACATGTGTAAACAAAATTGGTAGAAAGAGCACAAACTATAAATATATTTGTTTATAGTAAATTACATAAGTTGGATTTTGTTTTCTTTTTTTTCATTCATCCATTCGCAATGTATTATATTAAATCATTAAATATAATTTGTATGTTTCAAAATTGTTATTTAATTGCTAAGACGTATAAATACTTTTATTTTTCTGTTTCCATCTATTTATTATCTTGAAAAGTTTCCCGTACTTTTCAAAGCTCCTTTTTTCCTCTTTGCTTGCAGTTCTCTTTTCTTTCTTTTTCTCATTTGCAGCTGTTTGCATTTGAATTTTATTTCTTTTGCTATTGGGTTTTAGAAACCCATTGCATTTCATTGTTTTGTTGCTGTTGTTTTTGTGTGTCTGTGTGGGTGTGTTTTTGAACTTTCCTGTATGCTTGTTTTTATTTTATTTTTGTTAAGTGTTCTAAACTAGATTGTTGTTTATATTTTTATTAATTAATAATTAAATAAATCATAATTATATAGAAACATTTAATTGTATTTAAAAAAAATGCACAAGCAGTTTTTTCGTTCTGTTGTTTCTTTTTTTTTGGAGCTTTTCACGTTGCTGACTAACGGTAAATTGAACGCCAATGTGGCAACGATGCTTGGATGTGTGTTTCTGTGCTCAAGATTTGTAATGTTTATTTATGTGGATGTGGATGTGTTTGCGTATGTGTATGTGTACGTGCATATGTTGTGTTTGGGTGAATGTGTTGGGTGTATGTGTGTGAGAGAGAAGCTTTTCATTTAATACATGTGCCAACGGCCAAACAGCTGCGCCGTCGCCTGCCTATCGACGCAATTCGCCGTTTCAGTTTTTATTCTCCAAGCTGAGCGGCATTCGCTGCTGCTGTTGTTGCTGAGATTGGCGCTGATTTATGTAACCACCACCACCACCACCACCACCACCACCACCGCCGCCGCCACTACCCCCGTTGCCGCCCGGCCCACCACCAGACGTGTTGCGACCACGATCGCCCATTGGCCGTCCAAAGGGTCCGTTGCCATTGCGCTGATTGCCGCCACGCTGGCCGCGATACGAGCCGCCACCAGAGGAGTCATAGCGTGATTCCTTATTATAGACACCACTTCCTCCTCCACCACCGCCGCCATTTTGGTAGTAATTGTTGCCACCACCGCTGCCCCCGCCGCTTGACTCATTGTTGCGGAAATAGACGCCGCTGTTGCGTCCATTTTGCTGTGACGCAGAGTTTCCATATTGTCGCGAGCGATAATTTCCGCCGCCGCCATTGCGTCCACGTTCGTCACCGCCGCCATTGCGACGCTGCTGCTGATGCTGATAATTGCCAGAATTGCGACGTACCTGGCTGCCATTGTCCGGCTGCGAGGAGTTCCAATGATTGTTGGCGCCATCGTTCTCATTCAGATAACCACCGCGACCGCTGCTGTTGTCGCGTGGCGTTGCCCATTCCTGTTTGCTGTTGCTGCTATTGCTACCATTTGAGGCGGCGCTGCTCATTGCATTCATTTCGCTGCTCCACTTGTTGTTACTGTTGTTGTTGGCTGACGTTGGCGTTGCCACCTGATCTACGACGACCAGTGCCGATGATTGTGTCTTAAGCACATTGGTCAGAGCAGCTGTGGCTGCTGCATTCGTGTCATTGACAACAGCAGGACCAGCACCACGTCCATGCCACTCGTTGCCCTCCACCACCACATCATTGACAGGTGGCTGCTGCTGTTGTTGCTGCTCGTCAAGATGTGGTGGCTTCTGCAGCTGCTGTGGCTTGATTCCCAGTTGCTGCTGCAATTGCTGCTCATAGCTGACAACGGAGGCGTCATAGGGAAACACGGCCGTCACATCGCCAGGCTGCATGCCAATGCCCTGAGGTGGTGGCGGTGCCTGCTGCTGCTGCTGCAGCTGTTGTTGCTGCTGCGGCGGCATACGTGTCATAATCAGCATGGGTTGCTGCTGTCGCTGCTCGTATGTCATCACCGGTGAGAAGAGTTGCTGTTGTGGAGGTTGCTGCTGCTGCTGCGGCGGCTGCTGCTGCTGCTGTTGTTGTTGTTGTTGCTGTTGTTGCTGTTGCTGCTGCTGCTGCAGGGACGGGAAGGCCTGATTGGTAAAGGTCAGTGTTGTTATGGTCATCGGCTCATCTACATGATTCTGCTGCTGCTGCTGTTGTTGTTGCTGCTGCTCAAAGACCAATCCCTGCACTGGCAACTGCTGTGGGGGCGGTGCCATCGGTTGTTGTTGCTGCGGCGGCGGCAACACATCGGGCGCATCCAATTCGCTGTCCTGCAGAAAGTGGAAGCTGCCGTTGCCCAGGACCTCGGCCAGCGGACGCAGCTGCTGCATAAATTGTTGCTGCTGAGGCGTCGGTGCCTGTAGAGCAGCACCAGCTCCAGCTGGTGCTCCTGCTGGCTGCGTTGCCTGCAGCGGTGGCTGCTTGAAGTAATTATGCTCCACGGCACGCACTGTCGTTCCTCTAAAGTGCTGCTGCGGCTGTTGCCCTTGTTGTTGTTGCTGCTGAGGCACCGATGATTGCGCCGCAGGAACGCCCGCCTGTGGCGTCTGCGATGGAGGCACAGCGTGCAAGGCCTGGAGATTCACGGGACTACTCAGCATCTGATGCGGATGCTGAGCAGGCGGAGGCACATGCGTTCCCTGCGGCGGAGGCGCCGTTGCATACATCACATGCACAGGTGTCGTGTTGCCACCAGCAGCAGCTGCAGCAGCAACAGCAGCTGCAGCCGTCGCTGGGACAGCATTATAGACACCTGTTGCCTGCTGCTGTTGGACGAGCAACTGTTGCTGCTGCTGCTGTGGGTCGATCGGCAGCGTGCGCGAATGCTGCGACTCAATCATTTGTTGAGCAGCGCGTTCCGGCTGCAGCAGTTCGGGCATTGAGGTGCCCGCATCGGCAGTTGTCGTAAGCTTGTCCAAGCCCTCCTCCAGCGAAGTATGCGCCGATGGCTCCGACATGGCCGCATCCCGATCAGCAGTTAGTGCATCATTCAGTAGTGTCTCGCTGGCGCCAATTGTCTGTGTGCCGCTCTCCGCACTATTGCCCTGAGCTGCTGCCTGATCCGCAACGGGTATCCAATAGTACTTGTCCAAATAGCCACTGTCCTGTATCTGTTGGAAGAGCGCGCGCAGTTTTTCGAACGTCAGCTCACCGTACGGCTTGGCGCGCGCATTGATCGTCATGGCAAAGAGCTCGGCTGCCTTCTGAGCCGTGGTCAAGAAACTGATGTCCTCGGCAGTCTCCGGGCGGCGCATTTGCACATCCATACAGCTGCGTTAAAAAACATATTAAACATATTATAGACTACAATTGAAGTGATTTTAAATTTCTTATTTTTTGGTGTTTTGGAAAATAATACAAGTAAAATGAAGTCTTCGGTTAATATTATTATACAGAAAATACAGGAGCACTTACAACTTTTCTAGCGTTTCCAAATCGTTAGTCTCCAGTTTGCAGGCGCCATTCTCGCCGGCCAAAAAATCGCTGCGAACCTGTTCATCGTTGAAGCAGGTGAGTACGTTTTGGATGACCAAGAGGTCACGTATCTTGACAGTCTCCGCTACCGCCTTAGCCTGGTTGTCCTACGCACAAAAATTCACTTATTCAATGTCAATATATAAAAAGTAAATATATTATTTGATTTTGGATATTACCTTGCGTGCCTGTTTCTTCTGCTCCTTTTCGGCCTCCTTGAACATGGACTGCGTCTGCTTGGCGACATCTCGGGCAAACTCCAGGGTGGCCAGGACAGAGTCGTATTTGGCAACGGCTGCCGCCTGATCGGCGCTCAGCTCCTTGCCACCAGCTTGAATGGCGCGGTACGATTCCAGTTTTGTCTGCGTTTGTGTGTGTGTGGGGGGAAAAATAAGTGTGACGAATGAATCATGACTGGGGTAAAGAATAACATTTGCGATGCTTTGTGTATTTGCATTGTTATGCGTGGCAAGATAACACAAACAAGTCAAAACCAATAGCAAAAAAAGAGCTATTATTGCTCAAAAATGTCGGGCACATGCGATAGCAGCGTTGCCAGATGGAGCGCCGGCGCTCTTCAATAAACTAAATAACTACATTAACTCCGCATAAATACACAATTGACAGGCAATTAAAATTTGACAGTTAATATTCTGCATTGGATTTGCTGAATGCACAATTAGTTTACTTCAGCTGCTGCATAAGAGCAAACATATATATTTTTCGTAATCCAGTCACGGCCATTGGTCTGGCAACTCTGCGAAACAGCAAACATGGCGTCGCGAAAAATCTGCGAGCACAAGGGGGAAGCGCAGCACGAGCAATAAAAAAAAAGAAGAAAACGAAACAAAGCGGGCGACGAACGAAAATAAAAAAAAAAAATGGTGGGCAGTGCCTGCCTGCAGGGCGATTCAATCCTCAATGACTTCAAAATGAAATTATATGCACCTACCTTACGTTTCTCCAAATTGCGAATCTTGTGCTCAATGGTGACCAGAATTTGCTTCATCGGATTGTACGGCTCGGCGGCAGCAACAGCGGCAACAGCAGCCGACAATTTCAGTGCTTTGGCATTGACACTATTGTTGCTGCTGCTGTTGTTGTTGGTTAAATCAGTTTGGCTGCCGCTGGCAGCTTCCGCTCCCGCTGCGACAACAGCCTTGGTACATTCAGCGAGATTGGTATTGCTGCTATGCTGCTCAGCTCCTCCATTGCTAGCGTTGCTATTACCGTTGCCATTGCCATTGTTGGAGCTGCCGCCACCACCCACGCCGCTGCCGCCGACGCTGCTGCTGCTCGCACCAATGGAAGTGACCGAGGCGCGTTTCTCCTTGCTATTGTTGTTGTTGGAGGTGATTGTGGTAGCAGCCGAAGGCATTGTTTGCCGTGTGTGTTCTTCTGGTTGCTTACTACTTTTACTAGAAATCAGGAATGAAATTGAAACTGCTGCCTTGTCCTGCCGTTCTTTTTGTTCTTCGAAAAACTTAGGGATGGCTACAAATTTTGGCATGTGTATCGATAATCTAAGCATACGATACATAGATTTGATTATCACGTTTGACAGCAATCGATAGGTTGAAATTGTGTGAATAGTCTTATCTAAAATATTTGCAATATTGGAAGTAAGCCTAGTATGCTGATCAACATAGGTATAATAAATTAAAATGACACCAGAATAAAAAAAAAAACTCAATATATCGATATACTTATAATTTTTAACATAATCAAAATGCAAATTTTCAATGAGATTTGTTACTTATCCGATAGGTGGCGTAAAACTGAAAGAAAATTTTCAAAATTGTTCTATTTGTGAGAAATTCAAACCAATCGCAAATTACAAAAATCTAAATGATGACTTTTCGATTTATACAACACACATTCGGCCGTGCCTATTCGTCCTCCGTCCAAAGAGTAACCTTTATACCAGGCGATGGGATCGGTCCAGAGATCTCTGAAGCCGTCCAAACGATTTTCAGTGCCGCCGAAGTGTCGAATGGGAAATGGTTGATGTTTCTCCGGTTCGTAGGCACGATGGCAAGGTGGGCATATCCCAGTCAGTTATCAATTCGTTTAACACCAACAGGATCGGGCTGAAGGGCCCACTGATGACGCCCATCTGCAAGGGGCATCGCTCCCTGAATCTGGAGCTGCGCAAAGCCCTAAATTTGTATGCGAATGTTCGTCCATGTCGCAGCCTCGAAGGTTATCGCACTCTGTACGACAATGTGGATGTGGTCATCATCCGTGAGAATACTGAAGGTGAATATTCGGGTATTGAGCACCCAATTGTCGATGGCGTTGTGCAAAGCATTAAACTAATCACGGAGAAGGCGTCGACACGTGTCGCCAAGTATGCCTTCCAGTATGCCAGGGATAACAAGCGCAAGAAAGTCACCGTCGTTCACAAAGCGAACATTATGCGTCTGTCCGATGGACTGTTTCTGCGCTGCGTACGATCCATCGCCCAGAATTATCCGGAGATTCAGTTCGAGGAGCTGTATTTGGATACGGTGTGCCTCACCATAGTCCAGCATCCCGATCAATTCGATGTGCTAGTCATGCCCAATTTATATGGGAATATTTTGTCGGATTTGTGTGCCGGGCTGGTCGGTGGCGTTGGTCTAACCCCATCGGGCAACATGGGATTGAATGGTGCACTCTTTGAATCTGTGCACGGCACTGCACCTGATATTGCTGGCAAAGATCTGGCCAATCCAACGGCCCTGCTGCTTTCCTCGGTAATGATGTTGCGCCACATGAAACTGGGCCTGTTTGCCGATAGAATTGAACGTGCCGCCTTCGAGACCATCAAGGAGGGACAGAGTCTAACGTGTGATTTGGGCGGCAAGGCCAAATGTTCGGAGTTCGTCAGCGAGATCTGCACAAAGCTTTCGAATGGACGCAAGTAATCGTTGCCAAATTGATTTATATTTTTTATTGGTTGAAAACGATCTCTAAAAGTTGTAGTTGTTGATAAATCGATAAGTCTTTTAAGTACTGTTCTGGAATCCGCTAAGTGGCGACACGCTTGTTATCGGACTATTAACTATTGGCGCGCATTCAAAAATGTTTAATTTGTGTTTTGATTTGTATAGATTTATTTGTAAGTTATGTAGTTAAAACAATCTAAAATGTTAAACTTTCCGTTTCATTGTCCGTATTTAAGGCAAGTTGTCTTACGCGCAGTCGCAGCGTACAATTCTGTTCTGTCTGCCTCGTACATTTCGTATATACATACGTATACATTTATACATATATGTATATACTCTTTTAACATAAATGCTTTGCTTACAGTTAAATATATGCTTAAGTACAATAATAGGTTAGAGATACGATTATAACATTTTGATTTCAGTTATTGCAAACACAAGTTTTTTTTTTAGAACCAGCCAAGGCTTTTAAAGCCAACTGCCGGACGCTCAACCAATTGGGCGATATGTTTTTGTTTTTTCGTATTATTTTTGTTTTGTTTGCATTTTTGATTTTCCGTTACATCTAAAACAAAATTATAAGATTAACTAAACAGGATAGAGAGACAAGATAGATAGTGAGAGGGAGAGAGGAAGAGTGAGAGAGCAAGCGCTTAAAATTTGTTTGTGTACAGAAAAATATTTTTGTTGTTTAAACATAGGTACGAGAGTACAATTACAATAATACATTTAAGATTAATAAAGCGTAATTCAAAAGATTTCACTACAAAACCAAAGAAGGTCGCATCGTCTCAGTAATATAGTACATACAAATTACAACATTTTAAGTACAAATACATATACATATAGGGTTTCTTTTTGTTTGTTTGTGTGTGTGTTTGTGTTTTGTGTATAAATATTAAAAATATATAGCTCATTTTTATTATTAATATTATAAACTGCCGCTGCTCCACACATCGGTTAACTACATTAAGAATATAAGAGTTGCGTAGATCTTCCAGCGTGTGCTCAAATGTCGCCAATTATCGCTGAAATAAACTCCAGAATTTGTAGCTGGAGACACGCTTGGCCAGATTGCTGGCGGCACTGCTGGATGCCGAGGATGTTGTTGTGTTTGCTTCGGCGACGCCGCTGCGACGATTGTTGATCAGCTTGGAGCGCATCTGTTCATCGATCAGCTCCTGCATGTCCATTTGCCACTGTTCGAGCTGCTGCGAGAGCTCCACCTTCTGTTGAATGGACTCGAGCAGCTGGCTGTTGGCCTGCATAAGTTCGACCCGCGTTTTGGCCAACTCCACTTCGGCCTTGGTGCGCCGCTCGTTGGCCGCATCGCGTTCCCTTTGCGCCTTGGTCAGTAGCTCGTCGCGATCGGTGTTGTCGACCAGATCGCCACGGGCCTGATCACGCTCCTCCTTCACGTTCTGGAGCTCCACATCGGTCACGGTGACCTTGGCCTCCAGCTGCTGTATCAGCTGATGGCTGCGCTTGATCTCATCCTCCTGCTCGAGCACAAGATTGCGCGTTTGGTCCAGCATCTTCTTGAAATTGCCTGCATCCAAATTGAGCAGCAATCGCGTCAGCTCATCTGACATGGCCGATAACATGCCCTGCCGGAAATCAATGGCCACATGGCCGCTATCATTGTTGCTCGACATCGTATTATCCATGGACTCCAGATCCAGCGATATGTCCGAATTGAGACCTACAATTATACGAATACTGTGAAGATGCCTCTGACTGTGCACTGTTTGTCTGAACTGACACTCACCTGAGTCATCATCGTGACCCACTTTAAGCGAATCCACCAGGGATTTTAGCTGTATGTAAACAGAGCGTGCCTCCACCCACATTTGACTGGGCTTGCCGGATTCCGTGAAACTGGCCTCGTCCTCATCGCACTCCATCTCAAATTGCAGACTCTTTTTGCCCGGCGTATTGGAGTTGGAGTCCTGAGTAGTTAGTTGGACAAAGGATCAGAAATGGTTTGGTTTTAAGTGCATGAATGGGATCGCTTTATCAACTTCTATTCTATTTTAGAAAATAGAATCGTATCCATAAAAATAGATTGCTAGATTTAAAACAAACTAGAGAAAAGTTATCTGAGAATTGGATCCTCTTGGAGACCGAATCCCATCAGTTCACATCTAAATTTCGTAATTAATTTTGAAAACCGATCAATTGCTTCTTGTGACCAAAAATAACAGTATTTAGTTACCACATAATGATCAAAAATTTGTTTGGCTAGAATTTAGGTTAGAATATAATACCCTCTGAAATGCCAATTAAAGGTCGCATTATCTTAAGCTAAGCTTATGTTTAAGTTGAGAGAAGGAAAACTCACCGCTCCCAATCTCTCGCTGAGCACATTATTCTCACGCTGAGAGCGCTCCAATGCCTGTAAGGTGGTCTGAAAGGATGTAATCAAAATAAATATTAGAGATACCAATCAAAGAGATAAGTAAGTGTGTTATTTATGGATGACAACTTCAAAACCTATCTACGCAAATACAAAAGCAGAGCAAAAGAAAGTCGCCCATAGATAAGTCAAACAACACTTGAGAAACTGCGCAGTTATAATTCCAAAGATATAAATAATCTCATAATTTAGAAATCACGATTTCATTTTAATTTAATGAAAGCGACGCGATAAGGTTCGATTACAGTCTTTGAGCTCACCTCTAATTTTGTTTCCTGCTCGCGAGCATGGCGCTCGAGCATATGAATTCTGTCCGATGATTCCTCCAGCGATGAGGTGAGGTTCTCCTTCTCCTCCTGGGCGTGCTGCAGGCGACGCTCCAGCTCTTGGCGCTTGCCTGTGGTGAGGTTTAGTTCGGTTTTGATGGACTCCAGGCTGTTGACGTGCTCCTGTCACACAAAAATACAGTTAAGCAACAGTTGCCTCGATTTTTGTATAGTTTTACCTGTAGGCTGCTGTTTCTGTAGTGATATTGGTCCTTCAGCTCCTGGATCTGTGCGCTTAGTTTCATTTCGGTGGCATGCGCCTCCTGTATCTGTTCGGTGAGGCGTGTATTCTGATGCTGCAGCTCATCAATCAGTATGGTTTTCTCCTTCTCCGCCTGCCTGATGGCCACATCCTGTGTCTGCAGCTTGTCCTTGAGCTCATTGAGATCGGACTGCAGTTCGAGGACACGCTGATCGCTCTCATCTTCCGCTATGGCCAGCTTCTGGCGCAGCACATGCTTCTCCTGTTCGAGTTTCTGCAAGCAAACGTGGAAAGTTCATTAAAAAATATACGAGAAAAAAAACTAATTGTTTGTTCTATGACTCGTCAGCAGCAGCACAATGAAAGTAAGTAAAGTAAACAATCTACACGTACAACAAAAAACCCAGTCAACAAAGGCAACCGCAAGGTTAACACACCTCGACAGGTAATTCGTTTCGTACAGGTAACATTTGAATTTTTCTTCTTGTTATTTTTTCTTTATTAAGTTTTCATCTCAGATACCAACGAACTACAAGCCTTATCAAGTGGCATAATCATGAAGAATTCATCAACGAGACAGCCAAGAAAAAAAACTAAACTTTATTTGTTATTCACATATATTTAGCAAATATAAGGAAGATAATAAAATGTTATTAATTTTAAGTTTGCATTCATTTGGTTAGGGCAAGCTTTGCACCACTGTGCAAAGGAAAATCTTCAGCTAAAGTTGAACAATGGCGCCTTGGCTCTTGACACCATTGTCAGCCATCAAGCCAGCCAACCACACAATTCACATCATGTAAATTAAAATGCAATTGCATTTTCACTTCTTTTGCGGCGCTCATCAACTCATCAACTCCAAACGACAGCGCAATTCGGTCATTAGCCGCTAAAGTCGGCGATTTGTTTGAAGCGGCTCTTCGATACTCCAGCTCTGGGGCAATTAAAAATGTTCTAATGACAGGCCACATTTCTAATTATAGTATCGATAGTTGAGCTACAAAAGCTTTCGATTGCCAATTCCAATTCCAAATTCAATTATCCATTAATAATTTGCATAATTGACACGTATGTGCCGTGAGTTGAGTAATTGCTGCTAGGCAGGGATAGTTGAGCACTTTTTTATATCATATATATTTCTTTGAATTTGGATCAAGGTTTGCAGCGACATTGAAAATTGCATGCAAAGTTTAATCGATATTGTGAACCTTCAATTGGCAGAAAGTAAGCGCAAAGAACACATACAAAAACAATTCTTATATCTGGACACAAATAGTGGCGATCTCATTCTGACAACGTTTGCTTTAAGCCTTATCGCCTCAAACTTCATGCGGAAAATGCATGGCAAACACGTAGAACGAAGAAAAGAAAAAAACGAAAGACAGCAAATAAAAAATATGAGAAGCAGAAAACCAAAAAGTAATCTTCGTCGCTAATAAAATGGAGCGACAAAACAGTAAATGAAAAGCTTAAATAAAATTACAGGTAATTTGCACAAAATGCGACGACGGTGCCGAAAACCAAAAAAAAAACCACAAAAAATTGACGGAGTTGTTGTTGTTGTTGCTTTGGGTTAGCAAAGAGGGCGACGCTCGGCTCGCGCCTAAACAATTGCAATTGCAGCAGAAAGAAAACTGCAGCCAGACAATGGAAAACGCAAATAAACAAAAAAAATGCAAATACAAAAAAAAATACTGCAAAACAAGCGTTCAAACCGCCGTTTTGCAGCAAAATAAAACAAATCAAGATAGAGTGAGAGAGAGAGAGAGAGACAGAGAGACTGTGGGAGAGAGATAGAGATAAAGACAGAGAGGAGAAGAAAAAAAAAAATTATTGTACTTTCTCTGTTTCTATTTCACGCTCAATGAAATGTGTTGATGATGGCTGTGTGCGATGTCGGCTTTAAAATCAGCCAACAACAACGGAAGTTGGCATCAGCTTAGCCGCAGAAATGAGTTCAGGCAAAAAGCAAGAGTTCAGTTGTCTTCAGACAAAATCATATAAAATACGCATTTGAGATGAGCTGCAAAAAATGCTCATGCAATTGCCCATTTGCCCATGTTTTTCACTTAATTTTATTACGTATTTTTTGTTTGTCTTTAATTTCTTATACTACACAGATAGACGTTGCTAATTGCATTGCATGATCGCCAAAACGGACGGCAGTGGTAATTTGTTTTGACGTCACAAATTAGTTTTTTGTTTTTTTTTTTTTAATTTTCCAAAAGCGACGTAATATAACCCACTTTCATGTGGTGCGAAGTGTTGGCCATTTGACTCTGCGAAAATTATAAATATTTGTGCAGCACAAATTGCAGTGCCTGTGGGCAGAAAATGTTCAAATGTGCAATTGACACAATTGCAGCCCTGCTTGGCGCTGAGTCATCCATGCAACAAGTGGTGCCACAATAACCTATGCAGACGTTATTGTCTAATGCTGAGCAAATTGTGGTAAAAGACACGCAACCATTCAAAAGAAATGCACGAATAAACAGCGAACTATTAGTGGGAGTGCGAGTAGTTGCAGCAATCGATAAATTGGAGCAGCGATAACCGATACTTGTTGCGGGTATCCGCTAAAAGTAACGACTCTTATTGCAAAAATCGATTGTTAATTAAATGTTTAAACACAAAACGTCGAGTCATAACATCATCATCTAAGTGATGACTTGGCTTGGGTGTTGAAAGCGACAAAAGCGGCAACTCCGTTCGATAATTGCGTAAAATAATTAGCTAAATTGCACGCCACTCACTTTGTAGATGCTGCAAAAGAATCGTGCCGAAAGCAAAAAACACAATACATTAAAGAAGGCAGTTCTTCTGGCTGTTGTTGGCAAACAAGTTTCGAATGTCAACTGCTGGCAATTACCTAAGCGGCCTATTAATAGACATTGAGAAGTTTAAATTGCAATAAAGAAAAACACCAGCCAGCAATGAGTCAAGAGCATGAGCTCAGCATGCAAGCGCATGAGTCAATGTCCAGGTAAAGCAATCCGTCGGTTTGTTGCGGATAATTTGTACAACATTTGCCGAATGGTGGCTGCATTTTTTAAACGTTGTTTTTTGTTTGTTTTAATTTTCGTTTATTTGTTGTTGGGGCAACCCCAGGTATCAAATGTGCTGCAGACTGCTGCACAGCGTATAACGCTGCGTATGCGCAATACGGCTCATCCGCCAGAGGCAACACTTTCTGTTTCTGCCAAAGTCTCAATTGTGGTCTTCAATTTTGTTTAGTTTCGCTTTTGATATACCACCAACGCCGCCCACTTTTCACTCGCACTGCAATTAAAATGCATTTGATTTTAATTAGCAGAAAGAGAGGAGAAAAAACTAGCAACCTGCCGCAGAAATTTCACACATAATAGCAAATTGGCTTTTGCATTTTATTGGCATGGAAAATTATGCAAATTGCCGCATAAGCAAGCGGTTAATAAGTTTTTGGCTATTTGAGATCAATTAAATGGCAACTAATTGCCAGTGGAACTGATTAAAAGCGGTTGAGTTGTCCGACGGGAAGTCTTGTGAAAGATGCCATTTAACTTATGCAAAACTGTTGAAAGCGCTGTGACAATTATAATTAAGTTAACAACACAACATACACAGCCAACAATAAATATGCCTAATGACAGATTCTCGCCGATTTAGCTGACTTTCGATACATTTATTATGGATTTCTAGCAGAAATAATGCAGCTAGAATGCAGCACAATGTGAGACCAATTGACCCAAATGCTAAATGCATAAAGAATTGTAATTTTTTGTAATCCATCGACAATGTGCCGCCATCGGCAATGACCCTTCACCGCATGCCCCAAAACAAAAAAGTAAAAAAAAAACGTTTTTTCAATTTTGCCAGTCGTCATAATAAAAAACTAATAAAACAACAATGCGACATGCTAATTTTTCAACAATTGCCAAAGTTTGCTTATGCGCTAAGGTCACGTCGTCCGTCCGTCTGACTGACTGACTGATGGGCAGCGTGGTAGGCGTGACTGCTACAGTTGACTGCCCAGTTTGAGTTCCATTTGGCCCTCTGATATGGCAATGCCAAAAGCAGCCGCCACAATAATAACCGTCATAATAATAATGGCACATAATGCGGTGCATGCCGCTTTAAAGCTTGCCATTGTTATTCTTGTTGTTGTTGTTTGTGTTGTTGGAGGCGGTCAAATGGAGCCAGAGGATGACTATGGCGAGATGGCCTTGTATGAGCAAACAGTGTCAGCAGCTTTACAACTTGGTCGCAATGTGCAAAATGCGTTACAAACCATCAGCAAAAGCAGAGTCATCAATATGTTTTGTCAGTGGCTCGATTGTCATTGATTAAGCATGAACTGATGTTTTTCCTAAATTCCCAAATCCGATTATGAAATGACACTCAATGCTAATAGGAGTTTCATTCAAGATTTCAATTGTTTTTGCCGACTCAATTTCACTCCTTTAAATTGGTAATTTTAGTTCAAAAGTATTCCAAATGTCTTGCAACATATTAACCCAAATATTTTCTTCGCTTTTCGTACAATTGTTTTGCGCAACTTTGGGTGTACAAAGGAAAAACTTAAAACTCAATTTTAACAATCACTGCACTTAATTTTAAATTCATATTTATTTTGGCATTGACAACTTTATTTTTTTCTTTCTTGCCGTTGGCATTCCATTGTTAAAGAAATTGTGAAAAATATGAAACGAAATTGGGCAAGTTAATTTTATTTTGGCATTTTTGTGGTGTTTGAATTTAATGTAAGGTGCAATAAGAGATGGAAAGATAGTTAATTAAAGCTAGCTGAAAGCCTTTGTGTGTTTTGTTGTTGTTGCTTTCTTTCAATGGAGCATTTAAACGGGACAACAAAAGAGAAAATAAATTCGAGCCGGTAATTATGATTAATTACGAAATTTTTGTTGAAAAACTTTTTGTAGAGGTTCGCACCGTTTAATTTTAGCCATATGATTCACTCTGTGAAAATTGCAAAAAAATATAAATAAAAATACAATCGCAGCAATGTAAAAAAAACGTATCTTATCGAAATAGCGCGAAGTGCAAAAAAAAGGAAAACAAAAACGAAACATGAGCAAATAAATCAGACCTCTTATCAAAATATCAAAGTGTGTGATAAGAGGCAACAACAAGCCACATTTCTGGCTAATTTGCAGTGCTAGTTTGACGCGTGCTTTTCGACAAATGCAGCTAAAATAAATTGAAAAAAATATAACTGATCACAGTAGCAAGCAAGGTGACTTTAATTAAAAATTCCTAAATTAT
Source organism: Drosophila cognata (assembly GCA_035041535.1). Lineage (NCBI taxonomy): Eukaryota > Metazoa > Arthropoda > Insecta > Diptera > Drosophilidae > Drosophila > Drosophila cognata. The sequence goes on from JAWNLC010000099.1 coordinate 5,817,778, forward strand.
TAGGCCATAAAAACGGTACGGCAAATTGTGACGCCCACTGCGCATGCGCACAGCTCTGAGACGGAGCAGCTACGTGAATAAATCAAATGGGGTACGAGCTAGTTGCCACAGAATACGCAGTTTCAGCCTGTTCCCAGACAAAATTTACACACGTGGCACACACAGTTTGGTGTGCGTGGGTTCGACTCTTGTCAAGTCAACAAAGCGCAAAATATATACTCAGATACAAAGATACTTTTACCAAGTGTCGGTTCAGTTGCTGAGGTAGCTACGAAAGCGCCTTCGGGCAACTTCAACAATTAGTCACCGTTGAGGCTGAAAAGGTAAAGCTGCGGGAAGGTAAAGCCAGCTTAGCACAATAAAATACAAACAAAAAACTACAGCTTGAGTGTACTCGAAACTATGAAATGCCATTACAAAGAGCCAACTTTTATGGTTGAGCAGTGTACATAACAAAATACTTTTTTATATGTTATTTGTCCGATCGCATGTGGTGAGTCACTTAATCTGCGGTTCCTTTGTGTCTTGGTCTGATGCAAAGGTTTTAAATTAACTTTAACTATGGCTAAAAATACAATATTTGTTTATTAATACAATACTAAAACTTAATCATACTTTGTTTGTAACTGTTTTCTTTTTAGCCATAAAACAAGTAGTAAGCTAAAGCATTGGTTTGACATACTTACAACCCCAACAGAGAATTGTATGTAATATTCTACTTAATGTTGTCTGCAACATAACAAAGAACTGTAATTAAATGGATAAACCGTTTTTTGTTATTCTTTAACAAATGATAATCACAATTAAAACCCTAACAAAACAATATAAACAAACATATGAATGAATACCTTAACTCACAAGGTCTTTTACCTTATAAAGACAGGTCTAAATTGTCTAAGCATGCCTGTACAGTGTGTACACATTTTTTAGCAACAATTCTCATATGTTTTCAGCAAGTGATTAAAAATTGCACAAGCCAACAATAAAATGTTGTTTTGTATTTAATTGTCTTGCCTGTCGCTTCCAACTGGCGGCATTTCAACCGCAATTCTTTTGTGTTCATCATAACAAAAACAAACTCTGGCAACTCTAATTTCAACAATTAATTACGTTGCTCCTCTCTGGCAACTCTAATTTAAACAGCATTTTTATTACGTTGCTCCTCTAAAGACATTGCAAGAGACGATGAAAAATGCAAAAATAATACGAAAATAAATTATCACTTTGTAGTTGGTACAAAAAAGAGTAAATGAACCCAGGTAATGAACGCAGCTGTTTTAATAACAATAATTGATTATACAATGCCGCAGCCAGGCATGATATTTAAAACTTTACATGTTGATTGATTTATTTTTAAAATTGTGATAATCAAAAATCGCTTTAAGTCAATAAAGTAAAAATAGCAGAAGGCAGGTTTTTACAAGGAATTTAAAATATAAATAAATATATGTACATATTCAGTGATATATTCAAAATTCGCTGGCAGGCCTTCAAGTTTCCAAACTCAGGCATTCATATGATAATAACAAACTTTATTATTTGCATAAGTATTTGGTCAAAAGGTCGCACCCAAAATTAGCGAGATTTTTTTTTATTATTTGCAAAAATTCTCTGAACTAATTTCACTTTTTATTTTTCGATATTTTGCTTGCTCAAGACTTCCTCTTTAGTTGTTATTCTTAATACATATTTTTAATTACATTAAAAATGCCATAAAAATACTCCATCATATGCGGACCATTAAGTCGGCCCAACAGAGCCAACATTTCATGGCCAAGAAGTGACTAACGCTTCAGAAATACACATTTACCTCTCTTAAAGCCCAAAGAGGGCCGAGCTACTGCTGGATGAGCTCAACTCAACAACAATTTACCAAACTGCTGGCAGATTATTTCATATATTAATGGCTAAAGACCGCAAGCTGCTTTGTTTCAAGTGAAGACACAAATTTATGAGCTAATTATATATGGGAAAAACATGTTTTATGACTCTTGTCTATGATGAATTTGTAGTTTGTTTTTATCGTTAACTTTTGTGAGTTTTGTGCTCAAACCAACTGCTAAATATGTACATTGATTGAGCGTATTTCTTTTCTGCATTTAAATACAAAACAAAACTAAAACACATATTGTTAACCTACAAAAGAAAATTCATCTTTAAGCTGCTGCTTTGTGTTTGTATATTTTTGAGAAAACGTGTTTCTTCACAATCTCAATCTGGGAAGACCAATAATACATGATTCCCATAGTTTGCTCTGGCAGTAATGACTGTACAGTTAACACCAGCCAAATGTCCCTTATAAAAGAAAACTTAAGCAGCAGCTAGCAAAGACAAGTCAACTTTATTGCCAGCATTTACCATATGCAGTTAGTTAACTTGGCTCGAAACTGTTATAATGATATCTGCTCCTGACTCAACAGCCCATTGCTTAAATGAGTATGTGTGGCAATCTGTCCATAACTCAAGCAGCTAAGCGCACATTATCCAACAATAACAGCAACATTAACAAATGCTTGCCACCTTTTACTTGGTTGCAAAGAAATGCCGAGGAGGAGGCGCAAAACAAAGTGACAAGCGACTTAGTTCTCAGGCTATGCTAAATGGTTTCCTGCAGCTCGAAAAAAAGCTAAAAGCTTTAAAAAGTACTGGAATCCAGCTTAAATAACTGCACAAGTTTCTTTGTACTTACTTCATGTGGGGGAGATTTGCAACAACAAATTAAAGAAGAAACACAAAAAATCATTTACGCAAACGTTCAAACAATAGCCAAAGAGCGCTAGTTATAAAACAGATAGAGAGAGAGAGATAGAGAGAGAGAGAGGTCTATGAGAGAGAGAGAGAGAGAGAGAGAGAGAGAGAGAGAGATAGAGGCAGTCTTACTGCAATGCAGCTCCAAACAATGTAGGCGATACATAAAAACAACACCAACAATAACATAAACACCAAAATCACTTGGCCAAAATAAAGCCGTTTAGCCAAAAGCCGTTACATAATTCCGCAAGCCAAATGCCTAACTTGCATGTGAGTGTGTATGTGTGTGTTTCTTTAAAGTTTAAACTATTTCGAATGCAGCTCAGCTCAGTTCTTCGCTGCGCAGTCGCGCATGGGCAGCCGAGCAATCGACGCGTCGCAGTCGATGCTGTTTTTTAGTGACTCATTCGAAATGGGTCAAATTTGTAGTTGAACTAATTTAATCTGATTACGCAATGTGCATGTTTTTTTTTAGCATCTGCCCGAAGTGTAAATTTGTATTTTCTTGTTTAACATTTGTATTTTTAACCAATCTTTTAAGCTGATCAATTTGCTAATTGGCCATCAAATGGTCTTTTAATTGTTGTTGCCGTGGTTGTCTGACCTTGCGGCTTTGTTTTTGGTTACGTTTTGATGAGCTGCCTAATGGTTCAGCAATCTTCGATTTCAATATGCTTTATCCAATGGTAATTGTAATTGTTAACCTAATTTGTTTCGTTAACTCTTTAATTAAAATTATTTTGTTTAACAAGGCATTCCTTCAACGCCTTGAAATCGAATCAGATGTAATTTGTATGAATTATTTATACATTTATAAATTATTTATTTTTATTACATTCATTTCATTTCATTTGCCTCTCTGTCTAAATTGTATTCATAACTCAAATAAACAATGCAAACTTGGCATTATTGATTCCATTATTTTGTGCCACATCTCTCGATACTTTGGCTTCATATTTCAAAACCTCCACTGCCAGCTGAGTCTTCAATTCTTATGCCGCATAAATATGTTCATCTATGCGCGATAACAGAACACAGACACATTTCTAATTAACCAATATCTATATATTTTATATAAGCTTGACAATTCGAATTCGTACTCGAAAAGGCAAAGCATTTGTTTTTTTTTTTCATTTATGATTTTGGCTGGGAGGGGTGCATATATTATAGTTTGTCATTGGCACAGGCCAAATTAAATTAAACACGCCAGAAGTACGGACAAAAGACCCAAGCCAAGTGAACCACCAGTCTGTCTGTCCGCCTGTCCGCAATTGCCACCCCCTACCTCTCTTACCACCCCCAACTCTCGACAAATTGTTTGGGCCACTTTGGCTGACACTCAAATTCACTATCAGATTTTGCGTGTGGCAAGGCAAAAGTTTTGGCAATTTCTGTTTATGTTTGCTTTGTTGGTTTTGGCTTCATACCCTGTACTTATTAATGTTGGTAATAGTTGTGCAATCGGCGGAAAGATAAATAAAAAATAAATTTATTATTACAAAATAATTGTACTATTATTTATGGACTTAAATGTGTATAAGATTCTGCCGATATCTAGCAGGGTCTTCAATAACTTTGACAAATAATATCTCTCACTACCTCTCAACTCGATTTTGAAATATAGAAACAATAACCACAATTCGTTTCTAAAGAAAATCAGCTCACCAATGTGCAGAGTATCCACTAGTCGAGTGCATTCAAAGTTGTGAAATTTTTTGGTCTGGTTATCGTATTTTGTGAAATCGACTATTATTGTCATCATGCTAACGCTCGATTGGCATATGAATGATGCACACATATACTCATACAACAAATACATACACACACACATATATTCACCCAAATAAATAGCTATACACATATGTATTTAATTGCATATATATATAGGAATATATTTGCATTTGTGTTGGCTTTTGAGTTTTGTGCCAATTGGCTGGCAGTTTGAGTCGCTGCTGGGCTCATTGTTTCTTAGTCATAATTCAAATATTTTTATTATTGCAACGAAAGCTGGCCAATTAGCAGGCATCAGTTACATACACATACATACATATATACACATATATACACATATGCACATATATACATTTAAGCATATATACAACAACTTTTATTTGTACAAGTTTGTATATAAAGATATTGTTTATTAAATGACAAGTGAGTCAGTGGCTCGAAAAATAAAAGTTTCTGATTGGGCTGCTATGAATGATAAGTACAGAGCGATATGATATGATATGATATGATATAACATGATAAATTATATTTAATATCAACTGTTTTGTCATATTGGGATGGGTTAAAACTTTCCATGCCCAGAACCTCGTCAAATCTCAATAGTTTTTCAAAAGAAAACGCTCTTCAATCATGTTTTGACATCTAGTTTAATAGTGCACTTAAAGTTATAAATACACTTCATGGTCAAATTTCAGTTCAAACTCTATTTCAAGGAATCGACTTTGCGACGGTTTCAATGTTTGGAATCACGAAACACAGTCTTAATTAGTCTTTCGAGCTACATGACCATATCCGAACCAAACTAACAGACTGTCTCTGTTACGATGCAAATACCTTTCAAAACAAGTCAGTTTATGGACAAATTGCTGCGACTTCTCAGCTTCAAATATGTTACACATATGTGTATAGGAGCATAGTTAAAATATCTGCCTCTCATTTAGAGCATATTATAAACTCGACTTCTATTGTTCCCAAGTTTCGCTTTGACACCAAATTGCTTTGGAAAGTGAAAATGCTTTCACCTTCAACAATTCGTTATAAAAAAGATAGCAAAATTTGTATTTGAAATTAAATAAAATTATATACATACATGCACACACACACACACACTGACATATGGAAGCGAATTATTTGAAGTGTAACAACAACTGCAGCTTTAATGAGCAGAATATGACTGAAGGTGTCTCATTGTTGTGGTAGCTGTTGGGTCTGAGGCTGTGAGTCGTCTTTGGGAGTCAACAAGCTGATCGTGGACTGGTTTATCAAATCTGACATTGTGTGAAAGATAATTACAGCCGTGGAGCAGCTTTTAATTTGCACATCAATAAACTTTGACAGAGAGTCGGAGTTGAAGTCGGAGTCTCGGATGATTGGCAGACAGGTTAATAGACAACAATTTCGTTACAGTTTATACCATCGACAGCCTCGTGGAGGCCAAGCCAATATTATGCAATTTTATTAATACATTTTTGTAAATTAAATCAATATCAATTATGATTATAGTTCAATTTGTAGCGGACATGCAGTTACGTTGGATGTTTTACATTACTTCCTGTAAACTCCAAGATGATTAAATAACATGGAAATATTGTTATGCCGGTTGTTAGTCTGTAATTTAAGCTACAGTTAGTTGATCATGACTTAAAGCTGAAGACCCCAAGTCCGCAGATCTGTAATTTGATGAGCCAACAATGCAGAGACAACAACAAATATGTGCGTACATCGTATGTACAGAGCTGATTATCTTTGGTCAAATGAAGATTGACTTGAGAAATAAATGAAAATAATTGAAGAAATATGTTCGACTGATTATCATCATCCACATATTTCTAAGTGATTTTATAAATTCAACTACTATTGACGACAAACTATTAGAGCGAGCAAAAAAAAATTTTTTTTTATATTTATATATTTTTTATTATTATTATTAATTGAAGCCAATCCATAAGCAGCAGGGGGGTAGAGGAGGCAGACAACAGAGTATCATCAACAGGGTTTGGCGGCGGCCCACAACAAATCATTTTATTTATTATTATTCAGCATTCACGAATTCAAATTCAGACAGGATAGAGAAAAGTGTGAGTTTGGTGTAGTGCCTCACACATTTGTCAATCCGACTGCATTCTACTCGGTGTGGTGCTTTGGTCTGGACACTCAACGATGAGCGCCACAGAGCACCGAAAACTAGTGCTGCTGAAAGCGTATTAGAAGTGCAGCTGTTAAAACATATTTGGGAATTCGAAAGCAAAAACTAAGAAACTCTGCTTAATGAAAAACTGAAATCAACAACAATGAACATGGCACTTGCTGTCTCGTGCGTCATGCGTATGCGTAATGTACATAATTTCTAAAAATATATAAATAAAAAGAAAATAAATAAAATAAAAAGAAATTAACAAAAATGCTTGAAGCAACTTATGATTGATGATTTTCATCAATGAGATTCGAACCGGAGATATGATGCGCAACGTTCAGCGAAATTTTAACAACACTCACCGCACATTGGCGTTTGTCAACACTGGAATATGATGATTAATATTTTGCAACAACACAGTTCCAAGCCATATCGAACCACTTTCCCAAAGATTCTGTTACGATTTCGAGTATAAGACCCGCACATACATAAATTCGCAATAATTGTTGCGACAAAGCTCATTAGTAGCTGGCTAGCGGTACGATTTGAAAAGGAAATGGGGGCCTACACAAACAATACGGAAAATCCGCATTAAAAACTCAAGTTTCCCTTTTGACACACAAAAATAAACCTAAAGCCCAACAAGGAAAGTAATTTGCTATGTGCAGGAAAAAGAAGAAGACGAAGACGAAGAAGTAGAAGAAGAAAATAGTCACCATGACATTTGCAGACCATACAAGACCATAAGCCAAGAAAGAAATGCTATTACTGGGCAAGTGGTAAGTGGCAAGTGGTAAGTGGTAAATGCTCAGTGGTAAATGGTAAATGGGCTGACCATAGCGGGTCAGCACCAGGCCCAAACCTATGTACATATATACATACATATGCATAAAATAATCATAGCAACTATGCCGACTGACCTTAATTTTGCACTGAACTGCGTACCTAAACTATTAACCAGATTATGGTATTAGTGGGGTCTCCACGTCAAAAAGCTGCGTGCCACGCAATTGCGTAAAAATTCAATGTAAGAATGGGCCAAGGAATTTCAGCCTTGTGGGGGGGGGGGGGGGGGGTTAGAGAAATGAGAGGTTACTGAGCTTGAGCATCAAGATTCACTCTCTTAATGTGAGTCAGCAATCAGAGAATAAAACAAACAAAAAATAATAACAACAAACCAAACTCGTATGTATAAATAAATTAAGAAATAAAAAATAAAAAACTGGTTTTCACCAACACGCTCACTCACATGCAAATGAGTTAATTTTGAAATTTTGCTACTCTGCTTTTGTTTGTGTTTCTTTGCAAATTTGTCGATAAATTGTCGGACAGCCAGCAGCGACGATTTGTCGATGACTTCACCCCACAGTACGTGTGTCGTGTTTTCAATTTTGGTTAAAACATTGAATTGTAAAAAAAAACATGTTGAGCAACTTGCATTCAGAATATCTTTTCTGGTTATCTAAAAAAAAGTAGTTTGGAGTGTATCTGTGTGGGCTGTCTTTGTCCGCACGAAGCGAGTTTTTTGTTCTTTGGAGATCTGAAGAGTTTTTAATACGGTCAGCAAGTGAGTCAGTTATTCGTGGGCGAAAGGCGGAAAAGTATCATTATAACGCATGAATAGACGATTTGTGTTTTTTTTTTCTTTTTTTGGGTGGTCAATGGTAAAATGTTTGCAGAATTGTCAATAGATGAGACTGTCAACTGATGTAATGTTAAGAATCTTAAAGATTTCCGCTAATTAAGTTATCGATAATTTCATTCACTTCCACTGCTGGTTTCTACATCTAAATGCATCCGGTTGTAATAAAGGCCAATCAAAGTGCATTTACATTGATTATAAAGTTCTTAGTTTTTTAATCGTAAGAAGAAAAAGCAGCAAATGGAAATTGCCATTCTATTTCAAGGGGCACTTCAATAAATTAGAAAAACTGGTTGCTGAAAACAAAACAAATGCGAAGTCGCTCGGCGACGGACGTGTGTATTTAACTTTCGAAAAGGCCAGGGGTAGCCACAACAAGTTGTACCATATATAAATGCGAAACGATCGCACACCTACACAAAACTGTTTATACAGTTCCAAAAATGACAAACACAAAGAGCGCTAAATAGTTTCGAGGAGAGCAAATATTGCAGAGACTCAAACTCATTTCATATTTGTATTTGTTGAGAAACAGACAATTGTCAGTAAATCGTGATAAACGACAGACCTGAACTAAGCTGCAACTTCAATTGATAGACCAATCGACAATTGTTCTCCTAAGCAGGTTTATTTAAAAATACACAAGACCAACAAACGTCACAACTTGGTCAGCCAGTTGGGCGTAGAAACACGTTTTCCACACAATGGCAATATGTAGCAGTTTATTTCGGGCAAGATATTGTCTGTGAGCCAGAAAAAACTATTAGTATTGCGATACCCATAAATGGTAATAAATATTAAAGTTATATGTGAGAGAATGTTGAAAACAAGAACAGAGGAATGTGTGAGAATGCCATAGAACTTCTGATAGCTATCGAAAATATCTAATCCAGAAGATTAGGACAAATATGCTTTACTTATTTACAAATTATGCTAGCATTGAGCAACTGCAATGGATTGCTGTTGACCATAAGCATTTTACATTTACATATTAGAATTGGGCAAGGCCATATATATATTATTTGTATTACAAATGCTAGCGAAATAAGAAGAAAACCAGCTAAAAATAAAAGCCATGCTCGTAAATTGGCACACACGCTTCAGCAGACCGCAAACGCAAAAAAAGGCGTGCTTGATGACTCGAATACCGAACCACAATACAAAACAACACCTACAACGGACCAGTCCCCAATCTAATTACGTCAGTCAAAGCCATAGCTGAACAAACTACCATAATAATACTATAGTATATGCGGGGCCTGGACATCAACTAAAATGACCAGCAACTAAAAACAACAACACCATGCAAATGGCATTGTGATTATGACGCATAAGCGACCACTCCAAAAAAAAAAAACCTATGAGAGGCTTGAAATTAATTAGACACCATTTTCATAGTTTTTGCATATGCGAAAAACACGCAAAACTAGAAACGAAGTCCAACCGTCACTTGCTAAACGATAAACCTCAAAGTGAGAGACTTTTAACCTAAGCTTGAGTGATGCCAAGGTAACGAATAAAGCGCGAGATTTATGCGGCATCCACATGCCACAACTCCTGCAGATAGTAGGATTAACAAATTAATTGAAATATTCTGGTTATTCGTAGTCGTAGCGCGGACCAGTGACAAATTGAACCATTCAACAGCGCAGCAAACAGTTGACCTTTGCGGCTTGACCAATTTCGTTGGGGTCGAAGCAAAAGCTTGAAGCGAATTGCTTTTCGGTTAATGAAAAATGGAACATGGGAATAACTAGCCGGTTTCATTTAGATGGCCGCAATCATTTAATGAGGAATGAATGCTCCCTAGGTGTTTTTTTCTTTTCTTCATCGTGCAATAGACAATCTATTATGATCGATAATTATGAATAGGTCATCCGTAAACATGGGAACTGAATAACTGCGGAGAGCGAATTGTCCTTAACAAAAGCTGACATAACAGTTCAGTTCCCTTGGGTGGCCTTCGTAGTTTTTACTTTCGAAATGAAGATGATGAAGTCATGCAACACTTTTAAAAAACACCATCATAAAAAAAAACAAACAATAATCTCCTTGCATGACTAAACCCAACACGTAAAATGTCCTAAAAGCCTTTCTACGCATCGAAAATTCAAGTTCAACGTGTTATTCTGCCCTCGGTCTGGGTTACTGACACTGAAAGGGCACTACACTTCCCAGAATAGAGTAATTTACCACCTATTCCATGGGAGTACGAGTAGTTTGATTGGCATTAACATGACGAATGCGGCGAAAAGTCAATATTATTGATAAGAAAACAGAGTTCCGCGCATTGGAAAGTACATGGCCATTAGCCGAACTATCAGTGCGTTGAGTGGTGTGGGTAAAAAGCGTTGTAGTTTTGGGTAATGTACACAGCAAGTAATATGCTAATGAATGGCCACGAACTTGAGCCGGGCATATTAGAATGCCTTGAACCAGAACGTTGTCGTTCGACTTCAGTTGAGGCTCTATCGGAGCATTAGTTTTCCAAATTAACTATAGGATATTACATATTGACAGTTGGGTGTGTGTGTGTGTGTGCGCTTGTGTGTGTAAACAGGTGCTGACATAGACAATAAAATAAAACACCCACTGTGGTTCAAGGTCGCACACGGCGCACAACACACAGTCAGACATTGGATAAAGATAAACAAACTTGCGGCTGTTCTTTAGGCATTGTCTTTGACTTGACGTTATCAGGCGTTCGGCTAAACGCGTGTTGTGCTGATAAAGCAGAATCGAAGAACGGTAAAGATGCATTGTGCTTATGCACAGTTGAATGCAACAAAAGCAAAGTCGACAAGCATGAAAAATCGATAACATTTCGTGCAGGCAATATATATAGATAGTACTCTTATATACGAGTACACGCTTCCATTTACTTACATGTAGTTTACTGCGCACATTTGTCGTGAATTCAATGTGACATGACTGACAGTCAAACATTTTGTTGACCATTCGGAGATACATATGTATATATGTACATATGTACATTTTCTATGGGTGACATGTACGTGTGATTTAATATTTAATAGATTGTCTCGTATGCCACTGCATTTGACAATATATACATATATATGGCTGCAATTGGCCAGTGGAACAGGTGTATAAGGTAAAATCGATATACACTAAATTATGCATTTGGGAATTGAAGCAACCTGTGTGTAAAATTACATCAGGTAATAAGAAAATCAATGAAAATCAATGGATGAGTCAGCTTAGGGTATGGGTGAGATCAGCGTTGTAAACCTGTCAGTTAATCGAGACTGAAATCGATATCAAATATGCTGTGATCAATTTATTAATACTATCGACACTGGGTAATCGATCACATAAAAGCTCGCAATGGTTAATCGAAGGATCAATCAACGCCCCAGTTTGAATTGCGAATAGCGTTAGCTAATCAGCTCTCATATTTTATATGAATTTTTATCAACTGCAGACTTACCTCAATTTTGCCAGAATAATCCTCGATGAGTTTCTCCTGTTGCTTGACAAGCTCCTCGTTCTTTTCCAGCAACGCTTTGCCGAGCTCAGCGGCTAGTAATATATCCGATTCCTTTTGCTGCAATTGAGCCCACACATCCGGCTCGTTTTCGTTGCGTCGTGCTTCCATGGCGCTGATGTAATCTTCTAAATCAATTGAAGCGTCAATTAGTGAGGAGTGAGAATGATTTTCGTAGAGTTGCGATGACGAATTCAACGAAGAATCGTTAGTTGCTGCTGCAGTTGGATTGCTGAATTGACGTGCGCGTTTTGATTTATTGCTGTTGTTGCTGCTGCTGTTGTTGTTATTGTTGTTGTTGTTGTATGATATGGATGAGGCAATACCGGCAGCAGTTATAGGATTTGCTAACTTTGGTCTATGCATGATCGTTAGCGGCGGACAGGTGGTGGTTGGGTGGTATTACAAACAACAAACAAAAAACACACAAACATAACACAAAGCGATTTATATTTATATTTACTAAGTATAGATTAAGGCGATCGAGCAAGCGATTAGCAGCAGATTATTATTATTTTTTGTTTTATTTGATTTTATGTTAGGTTTTCAGACACAAGACAACGCGTTGTATTCGCTGTTGTTGTTGTTGCTGCTGTTGCTTTTGTTGTAGTCGCTGATTATGTTGTACTTGTTGAAGTTGTGCCTCGGGGATGACAGGCCCAAGCCACATGATGTTTCTTCCATAGGTGTCTGCTGCCCAAAAGAGCAGCTCAACATGCGTTTCGAATGAGAGGCCAAACACCCGCACGACGATTTAACTGTTGTTTTTGATAAGTAAGTAGGCAGTAAGGTAGTAAGTGTAAGATGGTAAGTAAGTAGCAATAATGAGAATTAGACTCGAATCGGTAGCATGCCATGCGGTAATCTAATAGTATATACAAGAGTGCTGCCCCAAAAGCGAGCACGTAAACTGAGCTTAGCTAACCAAAAAAAAGGAGCGCCGGTCACGTTGCACATTTACTGACACGTTTTCGATTACAGGGAAGGGTTGCAGGGGTTGATTTAGTCAGTATATGCTTATGTACATGATGGTGATGACATATAACTACTATTTTCCTGCTTATTATGATGTTGTTGTTAAGTTGATGTAAAATGAACGTTTAGTTAAGCTGGTTAATGTTTGGCCATGCAAGGGTTAAGACTGCATTTTGGTTACCTTACGAAATTATATGTAAGAATATATTACTAGTTGAAAAACCAAATTTAAAGTTTGTTATCAAATTTAATTTAAATTTTGCAATTTACATATAAGTTACAGTAAGAAAAGTATAATAAGAAATCGTATTTAGTCAAAGCTTTTGTCCCTTTCAAAAGATTACTTTTCTTATTGTAACTTTTTAGAGCTGAGTTTGACATTTTTTTAAGTGATTTACGTGACGAAATGCCGTAAATACTTTAAGCTTATGAGTTACGTGGAGCGTTACAACGCATACTTGTTAAGTTAAGCAATTAAATGTAGCTTTTAGTCAGTTTACGAACACAACTTTGGGGCAGCAGCAGTGTTTAATATAAGAGAGTGTTTTTCCATGGAAAACATAACATTGATCACTAGTAAAGTTTTCACGTCAATTGAGCAAACACGCAAAACCTTTGAAGGGTTAAGAACTTGTTGTTGTTACTGGCCTTAACTCCCCGAGCTATTGCCTAGAAACCAACGCCTAATGTAGCCAACGTTTCAGAGCGTCAAGTTTGGATTGAGGTTTTTTAGTTTTCAGTTTTTTTTAGTGCAAATTTCTAATTTATTATTTATTGTATAGAAAATTCATTTGGCAAGCACTTCACGGTTTGCTGCATTTGGTGCCAGCAGCTGTTATTGTTGTTTAAGCCAATATATAATGCGCTTAACGCGTTCGTTTTTGGCCAACATTAAATTTGTTTCGTTGTTGGTTAGCAACACACTCACACACACACACACACACACACACACATACACACACATAGAGATAGAGGCACACACTGTAGGCAGTTGTTGATGTTGCTGTGATTGACTACATTGTTGAGCACTTCCGTTATATATGTCACAGTCACATAGATAGGTATATTACTGGGTACACAATATATACAGGTATATTTGTCTGGTTTTCTTTAGATTTTATTGACAAAACAACAAAATAAACGCGCGCTTTGCATGCATTTAGCTCTCAAATCGGATGGTATCTGTGATATACTTTCCACTTTCGCAACAAGCAAACTAACTATAGTTGTATTTATGTAAATATATATGGCTATATCATAGCAGACAGAAACCTCGGTCACGAAGACGACAACTTCGACGACGACGACGACGGCCAAGCCAAAAGAACTTCCGATTCCAAATCCGATGGCGATGGCGATGCCGAGAAACGCGATGTTTTTTTTTGGAGTTCGCTTTTGGGTTTTTCTCTTGATATCTGTGTTGTTGTTATTGTTTTCGGTACTCCGCTGTGGGTTCGCACAACGTCTGAAAGGCGCGAGTGCTCGGTACTAACTGAAACTGGCAAACGCTACAAAAATTGGCAAAACAAATGAGTAACCAAGTCAACTTGGAAACTTGGCAACAACAACAACAACTAAACAAACAAATGGCCAAAGCGGCAACTACCTTACAAAGAGTCAAATAAGAGAGTATTTGCTTAAGAGTAAGAGACAGCTTCAGAGAGAGGGAGTTTGAGGGTTGTCGAGTGCTCTCAAATTGTAGCCGGAATATGGATAATAAACTAGATAAGGGCAAATTCTACGAAGGTTGCCTAGATATGAGGGCAAGTGTGCTATGTAACAGATTAGATAGGAAATGCAATTTATGGTAATTGTGATTATGGCATTATGACCCGGTTTTTCAAATAAAGATAACTCCTTTATGGATGATTATCATTGACAATATAAATAATGACTTATTACAAATATACTTTTGTTTATTATTTAGATTGATAATTATTGGAAACCATGTTATAAAGAACTATAATCAGTGATGAGCAAATATTGTAAAAATACCAGATAAGACCAGAATTATAGTCGAGTGTTTAGTATAGTAGAGTGTAGTATATATTTGAAAATATGAATTCCCTTTCATATGTATTAATGCAGAAAGATAATATATAAATTTGTTTACAATTTTAAAATTCTAAATAAACCATTCCAATTGTGTGGCAATCCTATTGAGCAGAATTCCACATCAAAGCTAACCAGTTATAAGCGACACCTGAATGTGCGCTCTCTGTCTCTCTGTCTCTCAGTCTCGCTCTCATTTTCTCTTAGCTGCCATCTGTTTTAATGCACTCTCCCTCTCTGTCTGTCTCTCTCTCTCTTAACGCTTTTGTGACTGACTTACGAAAGCGTTTAAATGAACTACAATGCAACGCATGACAGAGAGAGAGAGAGAGAGTTGATGGGCTCAGAGTGGTTGGGTGGGGTTTGGGGGGTCTGTATGGGGGTTTGGGGAATCTGTATGCCTTAGCGAACAGCAAACAGCGAATATTTCAATGAAATTCAAATTTACATACGACGCCAGGCCAGGCCAATCCAACAACGTTGAGGCACATATACAGACAACAGCACAAACCGGGCAATAACAAAGGGGCACTGACATAGACAGAGGGTCTAGTGCGTGGTATTAAACAAATCTCAAGCCCCCCTTTTGCACCCCATACCATTACCCATTGCCATAGAACATGCACAATGAGCGCTTCAAGTGAAGACGACTCAAGCTCGACTCTTGCGCTTGCCACATTGTTCTAAAAGTGCCGGACTCGAGACTCCGGATAGACATCTCCACAACCCATTAGCTATGTATCTCTATGTATGTATGTGTGTGTGTGTGTGTGTAGCATCCATGCACATTGCGTGGTCTTTTGTTTATGTTTTGGGCGTCTGTTGATTGTTGATGGCTACTGTTTGGTCATTTACCAAATTGAACCTTCTGCCCATCTACACGTTGCTTCGTAATTAACCAGGCGGAACTAACTCAGTCCACAGAATGCGCAGAAAAAAAAAAAAATATATATATATATATATATATATATATATATACATATATATGAATGTTCTTTTTCTGCTTTTTTTGAAGAGTAAAACTTCCGCGCTTCCGTTCGCGATCTTTCATTTTTTTTGTGTTTTTACTTTTTGCTGGTAGCCAACATTTGTAGGGCATCTTGGCATGGAGTTGGTGCGTTCTTCAGTCATCTGTAACGATGCACGTTCTTGAGCTGCTTCATCTTGCTGCCATAAGCTACGATCACCATCCTCCCTCAGTCTCTCTCCTTCTCTTTGGAAGGCGACCAAACTGGTTTTGGTTTTCATTTTGCTCCGTTTAATTAATTTTTGTGTTTCTCTGTAGCTAAGGTGCTAAATGGCTTGATGTTATCTTATTCAGCCTTAAAAGATGGATAGTAAATTGAGTATAGCAAAAAAGTGTCCATACGTATATGAATATATAAAATTAATAATACTGATTTGGTTTTAGCATTAAAACTTACTAAATGTTAACGGATGAACTTAATACAATTATGAATCAAAATAATATTTATAGGGTATATAACAGACAAGAATACCTCGTGCAATTGTTTTGACATGGCTTATAATACCATAATTATGTTGTTTTAGCACTTGGCATGAGTCAACAGCTTTAGGCAAGGGTGGAGTGGAGCCGGGGGCATTACTCAAGCAGTGCTTTATGAGCAATGTTTTTTGCTGTTTTGTTTTCTTTTCATTTTGGTTTTCGCAATGCACCGCGATTTGTAAACCAATGACAAGAGAACTGGCTTGGGTCAGTCGTCCGTTGGTTATTTGATATGTGTGTCAGTGATAGTTAAGGATCTCAGTCTCACTCAGTCACTTTTCGCGGACGCCGCAAGCAGAGCGAATCGTTACCAAAAGTTCTGGGCTCTAAACCCAGAAAACCTGGCAACTTTGGTAGCATATTACAAAACATACACACTGATTGTATAAACAATAACAAAACCCAAATATAAACTAGAAAAATACCGTAAAAAGGTCAGAGAACTGGGCGTGAGAATTGAGAGTTGACGGTGGCCAGTTGTAATAAAAAAAATGCCCAGCCTAAACCGACAAAGCCACTCCATAAAACTGAACACAAAAAAACTAAAATAAGTGTATAGAAACCTAAGCATATTCAATATGCTACCGTTCCGGCTCAGATCGGGCTAATGACTTCCGTATGGGCAAGAGGGAAAAGAGTTAAAATGCAATTGCATTCAGGGGCTAAAATAAGGTCAGCTAAAAGGCTCGGGCTTAGGACAGGTTGGGAGCAATAAAAGGGCAATCAAGATGAAGAAACAGAAAATTGTTTACAATTTCCACTGCATGTGGCATGCAATGAGGGGCAGACGGGGAGGTTCTTCTTTTTTTGTGCCCATCATGGTTTAGTGTTCGGGCTAGTGTAATAGTTTCTACCATTGCTGCAGTTGTTATTGTCATTATAATGTTGCCTGCTGCCGCTGCTGTTGCTGGTTCTGCAGTTGCTGTTGTTCTTGTTGCCACATATAAAATGAGAGCAGGAAGAGCTCTCTTTCTCTCTCGCGCGACCTGTTGATGGAACTTAAGAGCAGGAATCAAATAATGTGGATGGCAAGTGTGGAATGCAAGCAACGCGCTTTGCTATCAATTCAAGTTTCTTTAAGTCATTCATATCACTATCAAACAACTACTTAACTATAATGTAATATATATGTTTATGCATATTCTCATTTGCAAATTTTATTTGCTCTTGTTTAGTTACATTTAAAGTGGTATCTTCAACTGTCTTTTATTCACATATTTCTCGCATCATAGATACATAATACATCGTGTTGTATCAAAAAATATTCGCTTGAGTTGATTTCATTATAGGCCTTGTTAGAGATACACAGTTACATAGTTTTCACATACATTATTATACTGACAAGAATTAAATAAAAAAAAATGTATATATAAAAACAAACTACTCTCGCCTAAGCCATTGAAAGAAGTCAATAAGGAGGTATTCCATTATCCATTTAAATCGCCGCACGTTGGGAAATAACACACAAAGGGCATACGCAATTACCAGTATCAATGTAGTGATTATAATAAAAGGAATATTCTGAGGAAGGAGGACCAGTAAAAGATAGGTGATTAGTAGGTGTTAGTGTTAGGATGTGGATTGGATTAAGCAGCTACTCCAGCGAAAGCATAAGTGTGTTAATTTATAAATGATTGCAATTAAACCAAACCACTTGGAAAACCTTCTTAATAATTCCCTTTCTAAACGAAAATATGCTAGCCATATAAATAATAATCTAGCCTAGCTATTGACTCGCCCAATGATCCACGTTAAATCTGCAGCACCCGCTTCACATCAACGGTGGGAAAGGCAGCAAACTCGCCAGTTGCCGCACGATGCGACTTCCGCTGCAGATACTCCGTCAAGATGTCCGAGGCAGCGGCTGATTGTGTCGCATTGCCACCGTGTTGACGTTGGTATCATTCGATTTGGCCTGCACTTGCAGCAGTGATAGCAACCAGGCATGCTTCATTTTGGTTAACTGCGATTCGAGGGCGCTGATGCGCTGATCCTGTGCCTGTGGCACGTAGATGGGCTCAAATTGTTGCAGTTTGGCGCGCATATCCTGCGCTTGCAGGCGCAACCGCTCGTTGCGCTCATTGTTGAAGGCGCACTTGAGCAGTTGCAGCTCCTCGGCAACCAAAGGAGCGGTGCCAGCGGGCGCCGTGTAGCTCACATTGGCACTGCCCGTGCCCGTTGCCGAGAGATTGTGTAGGGAGGAGTGCGAATCGGATGTTTGACTCTTGACGCCGCTGGTGTTCAGCTTGAGTTTGTCGCGCAGATCGCTCTTCTCGCTCTCGATCGCATCGATGTCGCTCTGCAGACGATCCATGGTCTCCTCGAATTCCTTCTCCTTTAGCAGCAACTTCTTGTGCGTCTCCTCGTACTGCAGCTTCCATTTGCCAACCGCATGCTCGTACTCATCCTGGTGCAAGCTCAGCTTCTTCTCGGCGAGATCTTTGCGTATTTGCATTTGCTTGAGCTGTTTAATGTCCGCCTCCCGATTCTCCAGCGTTGCGGCGAGCATATTCTTTTGCTCCAGCAGTTTCTTTATCAGCTGCGCACGCTGATTGATGGGCGTATTCAGTGTTGGTGCTCGTTGAGCTGCACCTGCCGCCGACATAATCTCATACTCCTTGTCCAGCAGATGCTGTGCAATGTGCTGCAAGTCCGTATAGGCCTGAGCCAACAGGGCCTTAAAGTTTTGCGTCAGACCGCAATCATCCTGCTCGTAGATGCGCTTGTAGGCCGCCGACAGCAGCGACCAGTATTTGTCCTGGGGCAGCGTATGCTCCGACGCATTATCGCTCTCAATGTTGGCCACAATGGCAGCCAGCGTCTGTTTGTTGGCCAAATGCATGGTGGCGCCCGCCTCCTGTATAATCACCTTGGCGATGGCCGTGTCATTCAATATTGCGTGTCGTTCAGCAGTTGCTCGCCGGCCAGCAGCACCGAGTTCATTGCATTGAATGTTGTCCGTGGTGCTGTTCTCGTCCAGCTGATTGGATTTCAGCAGCTCAATGATGCCATCGACGATCTTCTCCTGGGCCACCATCTCTGAAAGTGAGCTGACAGCCAGCAGCAACGTATCCGGCTGACAGCTGTTCAGGCCATAAAGGATCTGATGCAGCGCACACCGTAGATTGTGGATGTAGTGCATCAGACGGCACTTGAACGTATACTGCTGCACCGCATGTCCCTGGATGACCGCCTCTCGGGTGACGATCTCAACGGCGGGGAAGCGTTCGCGTCTCTGGGACACAACAACGCCGCACTTGAAGACAATGCGCCTGATGAGCAGTACGACCAAGATGGAGTCATGATCACCGCCACTATTCATAAACGATTCAGGCATGAAGGCAGTCAGCATGTGGACATGCTCGTTTGCCTGGCTCAGCTCGATCTGGCGGAGCTGAACATCAATGGCGCGCGTGTAGGCCTTCAATTCGGCGAACATTTGCTTGTAGTCGATCGTCTCGGTGGCCAACTTGAGGCTGGGATCCTGTAGATATTTCAGGTCATTGTTGGATTATCTGTTCGTTGAGCATTGGACGAGCTCACGAAACTTGGTGATGGTCTGCCCACGTTCACGAAGCATCTCCTCGCGCAAATCCAGCTCCAGTTCATGATTGCTCTCCACAAGCTGTTCGTGTACTTCCTCGAGCGCTTCGAGCTGTGATATTTCCTCCTCCAGCAGCTTGACTTTGTCCTCCAGCTCCATTTTCTTTTCGGCCAGCTGTTCGACCATCTCCTCGGCGCCCAGTGCAGCATCCACTTGTTCCTTGAGAAGGGCGGTAACAACAACATTTGCGTTTGATATAGTTTCTTTGACTTGAGGTGTTTTTAATGGGTTAGAGCTAATGGAAATGTTGGCTAAACTTGAAAGTAAGGAAACATAAAAATTAAGAAGAACTTGTACAATTTGAAATTTACCTCCTGACAAACCATTATATATTTTATTTTATTTTTGTAGACCGGCCAAAAGAAATGAAATGAAAATTTTATATTTATTTAGAGTTTGAAGCGAAAGAACAGCAAATTTTTACTTTAGAAAGCCAAACAAGCAATGTGCGATACTAGAAGAGAGTCACATCAAAACATTGAAAAGCGGAAAAGTGTTTAAAAAAGTGAATCTTAATTTTCTGTAAGCCTTGTTGTGAGCATGTTTTTGCATAGTTAGAAGCATATAGTAAAAAGATAAATATACATATATTCAGGCCCGTTTCCATTGCCACAACTTTAATGTGGTGATCTTTCAAAAATATTAACGATTCCATTGCAGAGGTGCTTTAACTAAATATATGTTGTGAATGGACTTGAAATGGAATTGCGAGGGATTGGGAACAGGCCTGATGGAACTGAAAAAATGATTCCATTTCATGCTCACCTGCAAGTCGGCGACAATGACCTCCAATTCATTAATTTTGGAGCAGAGTTTCTCCTTGGTGCGTTCCAGTTCGGTGACCTCGGAACGTTTCATTTCCAGCTCCTTGGTTAGCTTTTGTATGCAGAGGACATCAAGTTCCAGTTCCACCGCATCGATGCTTTCTTTGGTCGACTCCAATTCCAGTTGCAGTGTGTCGGCCTTCTCCTCGACCACTTCCTTGTCGAGCGTAATCATATTAACCTTGTCGGAGAGCTCGACGAATTCCTGGGCTTGCTGCTCCTTGGCCTCGATTGCATCCTTTGCGTCCTGCTTGGCACGTTGCAGCTTCTTTTGCATCATGACCTGGGAACTCAAGATTTTGGTGCGAAAGTCTTGATGCTGCTCGAATTGGATTTTCATTTTATCGAATTCACGCAGACGCTCTTTGTCTTCGTAGCGACGCTGCTTGAGCGTCTCCAGTTTCTCGGTAACATCTGCTAGCTGCGTCTGAAGCTCGGCGCTTGTCTTTTGCGCCTCCAGCAACGCGGCTTTATCCTCTGTCGTCGACGTAACGGTTGGCGGCGTTGTAAACGAAGGCGAACGTATCGGTTGCGACGGCGTAAACTGCGGCTTTAGTATCTCAATGACGTTCGTTTCCACGAACGGTGAACGCTTGAATTCGATAGCCGATGCTACGCTCGGACCACCTTCAACAGCCAGTGAGCCCGTGCTGGAGGCATACTTATCGTTGCTACTCTGCGGTGCCAGCGATTTGCGTGTGGCCAATCTGCTGCTGGATCTGGTACGCTCGCTCAACGATGTTGTAAGCTGTGTGCGTGAGCCAAGCAATGACTGGCGACTGGATGAAATTGAGTTGCGTGAACTGCTAAGCCGTGCCTTTGTGGGTTGGGCTGTAGGCGTGGCTCTGCCCGATACACCTCCCGAATCGCCAGGAGCTGGAGTTATTACACGCAGCTGTGTCGGCCTCACGAACATGCCGCAATTCTCGTCGCATTGAAAGTATTGGTGACCCTTAATTGAGCCACTATTTTTGCCCTTCGGCTCGTCCAGCACCACGCCCACCCACTTGCCAACGGCAAAGCTGGTCATGCCAACGTAGGCGATCGTGCCGAACAGCTCATTGCCGGTCAGCTCGACCCGGGCGCCCACTTTTATGTTCTTCTCCGACATGATGATGGCGATGAGTTTCGGCAAGTTTTATGCTTGTGTGCGTTACGAAACTGCCGACAGATGGCGTTGTTGGCATGTTGTTGAGTGTTTTATTTGAGTGTTTGTGTGCAAAAAGATATGCATTACAATTAAATTCACATTTACAGTTGATTGCAAATTGGAAAACTTACGCCTGCTTCTTCTCTTTGCACCTGCTGCAGTCACGTCCAGGCTTCAAAAATGGCCAACACCAGCTAGCTAATGTGCAAAAGGGGAAAGAGAAAATGAAAAATGTTGACATCATTAGCCACCAATACAAGCACATACAGCTGCCGCACGGCTAAGTAATCCATCGAATGCAAAAGCAATTCTTACCTATATTAGACACAATAAAATAATACTTACAATCTCGCAGCAAATGTTAATGATTTGTGCTAGTAACTAAGAAATTCTCGTAAATAAATTCGAAATTTGTCAATTTTCTGACATAAACAGCTGTGAGGTAGAGATGTGACTTGTCACAATATCGATATTCTGATAAATAAAATATCGCAACTATGAAATCAATGATTCAGCCATATTCATGCCATATTTCGGACATCGATAGAAACATCTCAGAAATGTTAGTTGCCTGGCAACGTTCCCACTTTGTTTATGTTTATTCAGCCAGCTGAGCGCAAAGTGGAACAAGCAAAAATTGTGCACAAATTGGCAATTTGTTAAAAGATCATTCATATATTCTAATAATGGACGAGGAGGACCCTTAGAATCGCTCGGAACTAATGCAGCCAGAGACGGTTGGTCCAATACCCGGGGTGCCCGTGCTTTAGCAACTATTGCGTCCCGTGCGTGATAAGGTAGCCGTGCGCATACTGAAAAGTATGGGCTGGAAGCCCGGCCAGGGTGTGGAACCACGGCAAACGCGTAAAGAGAAGCGCCAGACAACCACTCGCAATCAGAGGGAAAAATATCTGCTGGAGAATTACGGAGCCGAAGGATTGCCCAGCAATGATAAATCAAGAAACTCGGAGAGGGATGATGACGAAATCGAGGAAAGCGAACAGGAAGATGAGGATATAACATTTGCGCCCGATGATTATGAGCCTCTATACACCTTATACACCTTATACACCCAAAGACAATCGCTTTGGCATGAGCTACTCGGGACTGAGTCGTGTCCCAGTGCTGTCCATGGCCAATGTCACGAGTGGGGCGCCAATGCAACATATCAATCTCTTTGGCCAACTGGAGACGGCGGCCAAGCAGAAACAGTTGTCCATACGCGACCAGGCATTTGGCGTGGGTGCCTTCGAGGAGGAGGACGAGGACATCTATGCCAGGGACGACTTGACGCGTTACCACTTCTCGCTGGCCGACCAGCAACCGAAGCAGAAGAAGACTCAGCACATCCAGCAACGCCATGTCATTGATGGCTTCTGCGAGGACAAGAGCAGCACCACCCACACCAAGCCATTTGCTATCGATTGGCCCCGCGACTTTTAGCCACGCAATTGGGTGCTGCGCCAGAAAACTGGCTGCGACAACGGAGCATAAGAAAGCTGGCCTGGGCAGGCATGATCTCAATCCGGACCAGCGCGCTCAGCTGCTAGGTGAGTCACAGGCGAAAAAGAATTCCTTCAAGACGAGAACGAGTGTCAGTAGCCAGCAGGAGCTCAGCAAATCTTTACTGGAGCAATGATACAATAAAAGCATTTGATGTGACAGATCTTTAAGTTGTAGTTTTATTTTTATTGCAGCCTCCAGCTCGCCCACCAGCGGATTCAAGCCCTCCCTGGCTGATGAGGCTAAGCAAATGCGCTATGAGAAGTTTCTGGTCTCCAATCTACAAGATAACACAGAGATCACAACATTTCTGTCCGAATTATAGCCGGTGACGCTTTCAATGTGGGATCGCAAAATGGAAAAAAAGAATTTGTACAAGCGGCGAAAATATATAGATCGCTGGCTGGTCTCATGCTCGACAGATTCGTCTCTGAGGCGACGGTGCAGGCGCTGGTGTCAGTTCAGCCTGCGGAACAACGTAAAATTGTCATGGAACTCACAAAGACGATGTGGAAACCTAGCGCATTGCTATGCAAGCGCTACAATATTGCGGAACCCTTTGGTGGTGCTCTACCGCATGCCGAAAAGGAACTAAAAGCCGAGTCTAAAATGTCCATATTCGATTACTTGGAAACTTCGATCAATACCAAAGCGAATTTTCAAACACCCAGCATAATTCCCAAGCACATAGAGGTGTCCAAGCAGCAGAAGCTGCTAACGCCATCGATGCCGCCGCCTACTGAAAAGCGAGAGGAACAGCACCAGGAGGATGAGCAACCAGCTTTGCCTGCAGAACCGTTGCAGGCTGCAGCATCGGTCAAGCCCAGCTTTGTACCGAGAACGCCACTGGAGCACGCTGTGAATGCGGCGCGCAATAAACCAATTGCGGATAAGGTTGATCTTTTCAAGAGCATATTCGACGATGACGACGACGACGAGCAGCTAGATACAGCAACAGCTGAGAAGGAGCAGACCACTGATGAAAAACTGGCCGCCATGCAGGCTGCCCTCGGTTTGCCCGTCACTGCCACATCCGCGGCGGCAGCCAATGTGTTACGCAACACTTCGCCACCACGTGGCATATTTGCGGCGCTCTTTAAACCAGCGGAGGAGCAAGTAGATAAGACACCAGAGACGGCGCCAAAAACGTTTGCGCCAATCGAAGGCAACAAATTAAAAATCACATACAAATCACGCGAAGAGCGACTAAGAAATGACCAGGAACTGGCCATGGCTGAAGTGCCTGCCGATCAGTTCTATGGACCCCGGTTGCCGTCCAGTCAGCCAAAGCAAAAAACAGCTGACTGCGCCGAGGACAGCATCGATGCCAAGCTGCAACAGTTGTGGCAACAGCATGCTCCCAGAAAACGTGAAACTGAGAAATGGGTGGAACGCGCGATGAGCAGCAGCGATGATAGCGATAAGGATAGCACCGACTCTAGAAGCAGCGACGGCAGCAACGCCAAGGCAAAGAAATCAAATGCCAACAGGTTACACAAGAGTGCCAGCTCCAAAAAGTCCAAGAAATCTAAACAAAAGTCCAAAAAGAAGTCTAAGAAGAGCGACAAGCACAAGAAAAAGAAAAGCAAACATTAAATTAATTACATACAATTAAGTGGTATATTCACACTTAAACATTTTTAATTTCTTAGTTATTGAATTAAGATCTGAAAGAAAATTTTAAAATTTATGCGATTCTTAATATTTATTTTAGTGCAGAGCTGATATTAAGATTAAACACAGGCATTGAATTGAATTTATGTTGTACATAATAATTTGTTATAGGAAATGAAATCATTCATATGTGGAACTGTAGGATAATTGAAAACCAATTCCATCAAAGTTGGGAGATTTTTTAGCATCTATCCTCAACCGATTGTAGTTGACCTTAAGTGCTTCCGGCGCCTCCAATCCACAAAAGGTCTGTCGCAATATTTCGCTGTTGTCGGGCAATATTTGGTACACTTTGATGTTATCGAGTTGACAATTGCTTTCTGAGCCCATATTAAAGGCTAAGGAAATAAATAGTAAATAAATAAATAAACAATCGTCGAAATTATATTGCAAATAATGTGGATAGCTTACTCCTAAAGGTCAAATGCAGCGTATTGCCCGCTGGCACGGATATTCGCCAGCTGCAGTCCGAGTAGTTACGATTATCATAGGGAGGATTGGTAAATTGACCCTCCAAAGTGGTCAAGTCGCCGCCACAGCCCGGGGGTAGTTTATTACTTGTCGCATAATAAAAAAGATGAAGAAATCTCATTTCCACACCAAATAGACGTATCGCATTTGTGTTGGTGTGTGTGGTTACAAACGAAATGAAATTGTCCCCACTCGCATTGTAGACGGAACGATTTGTCCGTAGATCCGTCATCTATATATAAATATATTTTTCAGAATATATGTGAAAAGCAGAAATGCTTTCGAGTAGACATAGCAATACATACATTAAAGGAGGCCTTTGACTTGAACTTGAAGTGCAAAAATATTATTTCTAATGTCAAGGAGTATCCTTCTGGAACGCTTATATCATTAACGCAACTATCAAATTCGTTTGCATCGGAGGCATATAACTGGATCACGCCGTTCAGTGCGTTGTAAGTACGATTGCAATCTAAAATATAATCATCAATATTTAATTAGGTATCAGATATTATATGGAAAAACTTATTTTCTTATGACTAACAAATTTAGCAAAAGATGTTTGTTATGTTGCAATTGAAATTTAATTAAATATTATATTATATTATTAGACTTACGTGCTTTCTTCTTAATTGATATATCAAGGCCATACATTAAAGCTTGTCCATTGCTGTGGAATGTTACATCGAAGGTGCCTTTTGGTATATCCAAAACAGTATTATTAAACTGACCACAATAATACTTTGAATGTTCCTAAAATATTATGGTTACATTATTAACTTGAACTTATATTATTAACTTAATCTGAAACTAACGAGTTCTGGTTTAACTAGAAGATAATCAATGCATTTGCCAGTCAATTGGGAGACATCCTGCAGCTGAACCGAGTTTATGTGGATTTGCATTTCGTCATCTGCCGTGAAATGCCATTGACAGTGGATGCTGCCCTCATAGCTCTTGGATACGTTATCCGCGTTCAGGCGAAGATTGACAGTCTGAAAAAAGGAATAGAAATTGAATGCAGGATTGTAATACAAGTGAAAGATTGTATTCACCTCATTGGAGAGCAGGTCATAATCCAATTGTCCACAGACAGTGTACTCCATTTCCAGCATCAATTCAAAACTGATGCCATTCGGTTGGGCCACAGATCCGCTCAGCTTAATGAGAAGATCCGTTGTCGAGCTGTAGAGTTTTGTACCGTTGCCAACGTCGGCATAGTATTTGCCCAAGCTGACACTGTCATCATCAAAGCCATCGATCACTTCCAGTGAGTTGCATGGTCGATAATGGCATGTATTGGTATTCAACTGCATGTGCTTTAGCCAGACGGAGAGGCGATAACCCATCGATGCCATAGCTCGGAAATAGCATTGAAGATCGTTGTCGCTGGTGCCATTGACTTGATATTGACGCACCAAACTCATCCGTGTGTTGCCCTCACTAAACGGCAACCGCTCATTGCAGTTTGGAGTGAAGTGCACGGTGGCAAGGAAGCCACGTCCCACTGGACTAATGAAGCCCGGCAATTTGGCCAAAATCAAGGCCTGATTGCTGTCCACCATGACAGTGGGTTCACTGAGATTGCCGCACAGGCGGGCGACACGATTCTCCTCATTCCACGCCGAATTTCCGCGATAGATGCTCACCTGGTCATGGAGACACTCCTCGGTGCGCTCAATATCAAAGTACTTGAAACGCAAAAATATCGCATGCTGCGGCGGCGCCAACACATGCCACTCACAGGTCTTTGCAAGCACATAGCTGCCTTCGGTCTCGCCAATTGGTGGACGCAACGTAAATGGTGCCACATAATCGCCACCGCAGCCAAGCAGTTGATATTGCAGCTCAAAGGGTAGGCTTATCGAGTTCTTGTGGGCATAGTTTATGCGCACGCGTCCATAGCCACTCACCTGAAAGTTCGGGCAGAAATTACCAATGCGCTGCTCCTTATCGCCCACTTGGCGATATGCCTCAAAGCTGTTCAATTGACAGCGCCGATGTGTCCAGGATGTCCCGTCTTTGCTCTTCACAATTACCAGCAGCTGGTGCTTGGTATCGGTGGTAATCTCAAAGGTGCAGTTCTCTACCTGCCGTCGAACATTTAGTGCGTGGCTCAATGTTTGCACCTCTGTGCTGGCCTGCAGCTTGGCATCGCAGCTGGAGTGAACGACGAAGGTGAAGCCATCGGCTGTGACATTCCCATTGGTGCGGAACACAATGCGCATTTGGCTGCTCGGCACATGCAACGGCTGTGGCAGCTCTCGACCGCAGTATTTGGCAATCGGTTTCCATACCTGCTGCTGGTAGCTGAAGATTTGCAGATAATCGTTGCTGCAATTGGGCGACAACTCAATGAAGAATCTACCCTGGAATACCAGGCGCAGCGATATGCTAATCCCAGTCCGAAACTCCCAGTCGAGCTCCATGTCATTGCGATAGGTGCTCACATCAATGACCACCGGCGGTGTTGCCTGCACTCCCACCTGGATTATGTCGCCCCAGCCGGCAAACGATTTGGGTCGGCTTGCCTGCACCAGGAACTGACCTCTGCCATCCCGATACTGTGTCGCATGATAAGTCAGCTTGGCAGTCGCCGCTGTAAGAAGTGTGGTGTTCATCTGAGTTGCCTCGCCACAGATCCTATCCAGCTTAGTTGTATCTAGGCTTCTTCCAATGCTTAGCGTCAAATACTCCCGCTCGCAGCTATCGCTGAAGCTCACGTTCCCCCTCAGTTCGTAGCCAATGCTATTCTGTAGCATCCACACGCATTCCAAGGGGCCAAAGTGTTCGCTCAATGTAGGCAGCTCAATGGTGCTGCCTTCCGTTAGGCTCAGCTGTCCGCCACAAGAGTAACGCTTGTATGTTATGCGGAAAGGCTGTTGACCTATGCCACGGGAGCTGAGCGTTAGGTGACCGGCGGTGGTGGCCATTGAGATGGTTACATTGCTTATTCTCACTGATTTAAAAGATGGAGCCACATCATCATAAAATGTGATAGTGGTTTGTCGTGTAAACAGACCCTCCACTTGAAAACTGAGTGTCACTCCGGGCTCGGCCACAAAGAAAACATCACAGTAAAAGGAGGGCAGATCCATGAGCTGCTGATTCGACAGGATGCCAGACGCCTGTCTGCCAATATTCGGTGGACATGGCGAGGATTGGCTGGAGCTAAAGCGTGCTCTAAGCGGGACTATTAAATCTTCTGAAGTCAGCACTAAGCGGGCCAACATAAAGTTATCCGTCGACTCTATTGTTCCATTTCCATTGTAGCCACGAAATTCGAATTCGGTTATCTTTGAACGCTGGTTGACATCATTAAAAAAGGCGAACGACTTTCTCATTGGCAAATAACCAAAATAAGACCTTCTAATAAAGGATGAACTTTTTGAAAGACATAATATAAATCAATTTTTTTGTAATCCCCCAAATTCACTTACTCTGAACTCGCCAAGAAAGCAATATGTGCATTAAGTAGCTCCAGGCGCACTCGTTGGCCCTTGGGCACCGTTATACGCCATTGACAACTTCTCAGTCTAATGATCGGGACATCTTCTCTATGTATTTCCAAGTTTCCGGACGCAGCTGTCACGTCCCGGAAGCAGGTGTTCTTCACTGCCGTATACTGCAGCTGAAATCCCCGAAAGCTGTGCACCGTCTTTACCGTAACGAGGCGCAGTACGACTTCTTTTGTTGCTAGTTTGATAGAATAGGGTGTGCTCACATTGCTGAATAGTGTGCCAAGGATTTGGCGCTGATTCGTCAGATCCAAGAGTTCAATGCGATCAATGGATTCGGGATTCTTTGCGACAGCTTCCGCGCCATCAAATGGCAAATGCAGATCACTAAAATTTAGTTGGATTTGTGTGTCCATTGGGGTTTTTATGATGTACTCGCAGATAGCTGGCATGGAATAGGCACCCAGAGCCGGATAATGCTCGGATTTAATGCTGCCACTGGCAGCGCTATACTGACCACCGCAACTGCTGAGCGAGACGCTCAGGCGGAAGCCGCCATGCGGCTCATTCAGTTGCGTTTGATAGTGCACCAGGAGCAGATTACCCGAGGTATGCGTCGATTCCGAGCGCACGCAAGTGCGCAGCAGACGGCGTGCCAGCATTGTTGAGCCATCGAAGAGTTCAACGTATTCCTGATCGCAATACCGCCTACTCAAGGCAAAGTCATCCACAAAGTTGGCGGTAATCGTTTCACCCGGTGGAGCAATAACCACCCAGGTGCAATCGGAGTGCGCATTCGGGTAGTAGGGATAGCCGGGTGTGCTGATGTTATAGCTGTTCGCCAGGTGGGTTAGACGCACCTCACCATCGCACTCACTGAACTCACGGTACGTGAGATTCCACAGATTTTGTGGCGGATTCACGATGCCCGTGCCCGTTGCCATAAAGTACCTAACGAACGCATGCGGTCCGCTCGTTCGAAAGGTATTTGTTGCGAAGCCCAACTGATTGCAGAACTTGCCCGGCGACAACAGTGGCGCCCCGGCATCCAATCCGTCATTGATGATGCCGTAGTGTGGGCAGCTGGCATTCTGTGGAGCTCCATTGTATTCAATGGTTATGTCAATGACTCTGCCAGGTCGCACCTCGATGTGCCATCCGCAAGGCTTATCTGGGCGACGTAAGAAGAATGAGTTAACAATGGTGCCCACGGTGCCGGTCATGTTGGAGCCGCATTCTGTAAACACCATAGCTCTGAAGCCGGTTCCATTGACTGATGCATCTGTGATGAACTTGAGCCGCAAATTTGGAGTGCCATCTACTCGCTGTATGGGACGACCCGTATCGACGCTACTATTGCACATGCGCAGCTGCTGCTGCCAATCGACCAGATTGCTAGAGGTCTGCACGATTAGATAATCCAATTGACACTGATCCGAAACCTCTAGCCGCACCTCATGGAGTAGGACATAGGCATGTTGTGCGGGATCCGATGGCTTGAAGGTCCACTCACAGTACAAGTTCGGCTTGTAGCCGTGCGGATAGCCAGGCGACTTGAGTTCTATAGGACTGCTGCCCATGATGTAGACCTCGTCGCAGTCTTTGCTCTTTAACGTCACATTCGATACCAGATCTTCGCTGCGCAGGACACGCCACTCCAGTCGGAAGGCACCGAAATCCGTATTGACAGTCCTCAAATAGATCACATTACTGCTCGAGGTGAACAGCCAGGGTGAGGGTTGTATGCTAATAGCCAGCGCAGTGTCATCGAAGCCATCAAAAAGCTGCAAGAGGTACCAGGATGTAGTTACTAGCCTTAATTACGGGGGTGTCAGAGCCACCTACCTGTAATCCCGTGCTGTAATCCTTGAAATCAAGAGCAAGAACTCGTGTACGCTCCATGAAAATGCGCCAGCTGTAAGATTGATCATCATCATGAACCGCCTGCGTTGGTGGCGATTCAATGACGCCATTGGTACCTTCCGTTAGCTCCTGGTCGTGCACTGCATACCAGTATCGGAATTAATTTAAATGTGATTTCCACTTGGTGTTCCACCCACTTACCATAACTCCAGCGCAGCTTGAATCCGTTGGCACTGCTGCCGGGCTGACTGCGGAACTTGAGCCACACCTGGCCACTGGCTATTAATGATGTAGTGGGAAACTCCATGCCACAGTACACACCCAGGATGGAGCCCAGTAAGCCGGTACGCACCTCCAGAAAGTCTGCATTGCAGTGATCCGACTTAACAATATCCATTGCCTCAAAGTTCAGCTCGATGGCATTGCCAGCACTGGGTTGGATTTGCCACACGCATTCCACGTTCGCGGGATAGCTGTCCGGATAGTTGGGCGAGCTGAGTGTGCCACGCACAGAGGTTATATTGCCTCCACAGGAGTTCTCCATGGTGGTATATTGGGCCAAGAGGTCAATGCCCCGTGTTCGGATGCGCACCTTGTTTGCTGGCACAATCAAATTAGCTGGATGATCCTGGCACAGATTAAAATACTCCACCCCATCCTCATAATTTAGCACTCGCAGACCAGCCGTACAGTTGCCCTCGGGCGCTGTGCAACGCGGACACTCCAGCTGATATATGTTGAGACTGACCTTACTGCCCTCCGGCCCATTGATTGTCCAGTAGCAATATTCATCCAGTCGCGACCGTATATAGCCCTCATTGGCTGACAGTGTGGCGCCGCAGAACTGACGGTAGTGCAACGCGAATCTTGCCCAATTACCAGCCGCAACTTGCAAGTGCAAGCGCAATTTATTCTGCACCAGAACCACGACAGGACTTTTGTCGCCGCAGGCTCGTTCGGAGTATGATCCACTGCTGTCGGCCTTTTGGGTCGAGAGCTCCAGGACGGCAAGGCTGCAATTGGACGAGTCGGTCAGGTTGAACTGCTCGAAGTTCAACATGAAGCCATAGGTGTCCTCAACCTGAAATGCGACCAAAAACAAGCTAAAAGTAATCGAATATTCTCGACATAAAGGAAACGGAAAATTCATCTTTGAAATTAATAAAACATATGCAACTAAAGACGGACTGACGGATATACATTGTTAAATTGCGTCGGCTTTTGTTGACAATCTAGAAAATATATACTGCATCATTCGGCCTGTTATCTTTATATTTTCTCAACTTCAAAAAAGCCCTTTTCACAATTTACAATTCTTTCGACCAACCTCAATGGTCCAAACGCATTCTACATCTTTGTCATAGACTTGTATGCCCGGCTCATAGAAGCCGGGGGAGGTAATGACACCACTGCTGACGCTCACATAGCCGCCGCAGGAGGCTGGCAGCATGACATAGGTAGCTTTGATGTATTTGCGGGTACGTTGGGGACTACTGTAAAAGTGGACACGCAGCTCATTGGCCGGCGAGAGCAGCGTTTGCACATTGGTCTCCACGTGGCAGCTGCGGAACAAAACGTGCGATGAATTGCCACCGGGCAGAACAGTAACGCCATCCTGGCTGCAGTCATGCAGCGACGTCTCGATGTGCACTTCACGCAGCGACAATCGGATTTGAAAGCCGTCGGGCGCTGTAATCAACCAGTTGCAGTCAACATCAATGCTTTGGGGTGCATTGGGTGACTCGAAGGTGCCACCTCGTCCAAACAGTTCCCCGCCACAGGCCAGACGTTTGTACTCGGCACGGAAACCCATCGCTTGCTGTGAGGCGTCACTGCGAAAACTTATCAGCAGACGATTGCCCTCGCTGGTGAAGTCCAGATGATTCGCACTGCAGAAACGACTCTCGTTGATTAGATGATCATCGAGATAGTCATCCAGCAGGACGAAGTCGAAGAAACAGTTGTTGCTGTCCGTTCGCTCTAAGGCCATGTGCGAGATGATCAGCTGCAAACGATTGCTGAGCGCTCCGCCTCGTATATCCCACTTGCAGTCGGTGTTTGCTGGATAATTGTCCGGGAAGTTGGGCGTTTCGATGGCGCCGCTCAACTGGTCAAGTCGCACCCGACAGTTGATGGCGTAATCCAGCACGAATCCAATGCCATCGGGTGACTCCTTCGGAACGTTGTAGCGTACCAAAACTCGGTTGCTACTGGAAGCCAGGTTCAACTGTTGACCCACGCTGCTGCAGTTCAGCGGCATTGGGGGACTGCGAGTGGTAGGTCCATCGTATATGGTCAACTGTCCATTGCAGACATCATCCTGACTCTGCAGCTGCAGCCGCATAGTGGATCCCTGAGCCACGGTAATTTGCCAGTCGCAGGACACTGCGCCACTATTGAAATCCATGTTATGGGGTGAGTGGATGGCGCCCACGGCTGAGTTGAGTTTGCCACCACAGCCAGTGGTTGCCAGTTGCCAGTTTAAATGGAAGCCAGCCTCCTCTAGAAATGAGTCCGTCCGGAAGTAAACGTAGAGAGCATTGCCATACGATGGAATACGTGGTGGTATATGGCTGCCACAGTATCGCCCAATGAGCGGTGATGTCGCCTGGTCACCATTCCTGTGTAAGATGAGAGACAGGCCAAGTTGAAATGGAGACAGAGACACAGCTTTTCCATTTTAAGCCTCACCTTATTTCCAGATAATCATCTAAGCAGGCATCTGTGGATTCCAGTGTAAAATTCTGAACAATCAGCTCAATGCGACTGCCAAGTGGAGCTCTAATAATCCATGTGCAATTTTCTGATGAGCCATATCTTTGTGGCCAATTTGGTGATTGAACGGTTCCGTATCGAGCTGCAGAGCTTCCGCCACAAGCTATTAAAATACAATCTCGGATATATATTCTGATTGCATATAGTTTCAGATAAGGTAAGAGATTTGATTACCTTGCTTAGCCGGCTCATAGAATAAGTTCATACTGTAGGGCATAGTGGCAGACACAATTATTGTCAGCAGGTTTGAATCAGTGTATTCATCAATTTGTAATTCTGGTGTTCTACGATCTATATAATACGAATTCAACAATTTGGCTTCTGTTCCTGTGCTGTTATCATAAATGAAAAGGTGGGAATAACCGAACCATATTTCAAATGTGATGTGGAGATGCTTTCTGGCGGACGTCTCAATCGTCCACATACAGTAGCGAAAATGTGTATGCAAGTTTTCAGGTATTTCTCCACTTGGCGTACTCAGAACCCCTCCACAAGCGCCATCAATGAAGCTGTATTCCACACGCAAACCACGACCACGTTGTGGATTGCCTGCACCATGAAATACCAAACGCGCCTGGTTGTTATGAGACAACAGCAATACATTGGTCAAGTTCTTGAATAAACGTTGCTTGTCGCTTTCATTCCGGGATAGATAAACCTATGTTAAACATAATTATTGTGTGGTCAATTATTGGACATCAAGATACTCACATCTAGGTAGTTTAACTGATCCACAGCATTGATGGAGAGATCAGCAGTCTCTGGCTGCGTTTCACTTAACGATAGATCTGTGATATTAATGCGTATTCTTTTTCCCAAATTTCCTCGTATGAAAAAAGTACAATCCACATTCTCTATGTAAGGATTTGGGTAGTTGGGAGTGGTTATAATGCCACCCTCATCATCGGTGTAGTTGGCGGTGCATACTGCAAAAAAAATAAATGCTGATTTATATCTTTCAAATATTTTACAATGTGATAGTGCCCACCTCGACTGTAGCGCAGCTCAAAGCTCTTTTGCAGCTCCAGGCCCGCCAATTTGTACTCATAACGCACAATGACAACATTACTGCTGGAGATTAGCGGCTGCAGTTCACCATCCTCTGGCTGTCCGCAATAACGACGCAGTAGCGGCACCTCATCGATGCCCTCATCGAAAATCTCCAGTTTTTGCAGACTACAGTTGCTGGAACGCAATAGATTAATTCGCTGGAAGCTGAGCTGAATCTGTGTGCCAACGGGCTGTTCAATGCGATATAAGCAGATTTCGGCATTCATGTGGCCGCTGATAACACCTCTTCGCTCCGTGAAGACGCCACCGCAGCCGGGATGACCCGGAACCACCTCGTAGTGCAGCTGAAAGGAGCTGTCCGTGCGATACATGTCCGTGTGAAAGTGTATGTTCAACAGATTGGATGAGCTGTGCAACGGTGCAGGTTGTGCCGATTGGCAGGCCAAATAAAGCTGTCGATCCGCATCATGGACACTCAAATTGTCCCCATTGCTGCAGTTGGCTGCTGACTGACTGATGACTATGCTGTTGCCCAGTGTAATATCGTAAAAGCGCAGCTGCAGCCGAGTGCCAAACGGTGCCATCAAATCCCAACGGCAATCGAGACCAGGTCGAGCCTTACCCGGATAGCTGGGCGAACGCAAAACTCCGTTCTCGCCCAGCGCCAGTGTCAGTACCCCACCGCACACCAGCCTTTGTGAGTCCCAGGTTAAGCTGAAACCACGCGCCTGAGTTGCATTGTCCGAGCGAAACCAGAAGAACAGTTGCTCCTGGGTGGAAACCAAGGTACCATTGCCAAATGGCAGTTTATTGCCACAGAAGCGTCCGATGAGCCGGGCAGTCAGTGTGTTACCATCGTGAACCTGTACATAATCGTTGGTGCAATCGACACTGGGCTGAAGGTCAAACATGCTAAAGGTGACATTCAGCACCTGGCCGCGCCAGGTGCGTATAATGAAGGCGCACCGCTCGTTGGGCTGATAGCCACTGCTGCTGTTGTCTTCGCTGGGCGGAAACTGCAGGCTGCCTGCAACGTTGAACAGAACGCGGCCGCAGTAGCTGCGCAAGGAAGAGCAAGTGCTGCCGGTGTACCCAGTGCGACACAAGCACTGATGCCGTCGCCCGGGTAATAAACGGCAAGTGCCACCATTCTGGCAAGGATTCGGGTGACATTCATCTGCATCGGCACACACGGCCCCTGCATAGCCTGGTTGACAGACGCAGGTGGTGCCACGACCGCTGAGCACACAGGTACCATTGTTCAGACAGCTGTGGTCGTCGCACGGTTTGCGGTCGGAGTCCTCCGTGCAGCCATCGGCCCCATAACCATGTCCAAAAAAGCCAACGGGGCAGCTGCACACGACCGTATTGGAGATGTACTCACACTGTGCACGTGGATGGCAAATTTGCTCCCCATTGCACGCATTGGACTTGGCCTCGATACAGGTGCGACCATCTCCCGTCCACCCGGGCGGACAGCGTCCGCAGCGAGATGAGCCCTCCGTATTAATGCAGTTGACTCGCGGACGCTGGCTGCAGCCACCGTTGTTGCCATTGGCACACTCATTAATATCGCGACAATACTTGCCGTCACCTGAAACAAGTTGAGCTTTACCATTCACAGCTATGCACAGATCATTGACCCACCTGTATAGCCCGGCGGACAGGCGCCACAGCGAAAACTGCCCGGCAAATTGATGCACTCGCTGTGACACGGATTCATGTCCGGAGCGCATTCATTCACGTCACGTGTGCAGGGGCTCGCACTCGCCCCGGTGACATTAGTATCCGCCCATGTCCAGCCCTGATCGCAGATGCAGACATAGCCACCCGCAGAGGCGGTAGGCAGGCAGGTGCCGTGGCTGCCACACAGCTCGGCGGACTGATTGGTCAGACAGGTGTTTTGACGCAGGCGACAGTGGGTGCCAAAGTAGCCATTGCGACAGATACAGCTACAGAACAAATTATTACGGATTGAAGACTGGGTTTTTGTTCCTCTATCTATCTGCTGCACTTACCTATAGCCGCCGTGTGTATTGATGCACTGAGCATCGTTATTGCAAACAGCCAAGGCGGTGCCAGCAAACTCCAAGCATTCGTCCACATCGTCCTCGCATGTCAGCCCCTGGATCAAGGAAACAAATAATTATATGCTTTTAATGGGTATTTAATAACAGATTTCTTCTGACAACTTTGCGAAAAGCCGATTGCATATTTCAAATGATAGTCAATTGCCTGGAGCACTTTTGCTTTTCTACTCTCAAACCTATCTTGAATAATCTGCCCAATTTGTATCCTTATAATACTCAAAAGTTAAACTAAATTTGATACTAAATATAAAAAAAAAGATAGATAGTTGTTAAAAAAACTGTTTAAAAGTTGTTTAACAGTATTGAAAAACCATATACATATATAGCATATATATATCGTATATTAAGGTTATTGAATCTGCCGCTCAACCAGCGTAGTGTTTATAAATTTGCAACTGAGATAAGAACTGATGCATAGCTGTAATACTCAATTACGCCCCATATTAATGGACTCGTGGATACGGAGACGCCCACTTGCCCCTGTACTCACTTGCCAGCCGGTGGGACAGCTGCAGTAGAAGGCCTTGTATTCGTCGTAGCAGGTGCCGCCATTCTTACAGGGACTTGACAGGCACTCATCTATTTCCAGGTCCGATTCGAGACTGGTTATGGTTATTTCTATGTCTCGAATACGTTTCATAATCCGGAACGCCACTCGCTGTGAGCGCCTACTGCCATGGTTCATGCGGCTCAGCCGTACACCGAGTCGTGTCAGATAACTTTGAACGCCATGAAACTGTTCCTTCACTGCGTCTAGCAACAAGGGTTCGCGCTGTGTCACTCCAGACTGCGCTGCTGCCGCTTGACGACGTCTCTGGAGCAAGGGCACAATGTCCACGTCATTCAGGAGCAGCGTGGCTGCCTCGCCCATTAGGCGGAATGTTATGTTCTTGTCTGCGGCCGCCTCAAAGAGCAAGGTGCCATCGGCGCTGCCGTGCAGCTTTGCCTGGGTGTGATCTCCACTTGCCGTTATCCGTGGCATCGGCACGGAGACCAGGAACACACACAGAGAAAATAAAATCACTATTTGAGATTTTTCACGATGCATCTTTACACTTTTATCATTTTCAATATTAATTTGGTAATTTCACAACAGACTCTTTTCAAATATGCTTAAGCGTAGACAATGGCAGGAAAACTGAGGCCAGCCGCGCCGCTTGCTTCCATTTTATATGCGACTGGGGAGGGGCGTATACAACGAACAAACTGTTGAGCCTATTTCGTTATCAATATGTGTTCCAAAACTAATATTACTCATAGGAAGCACGTTTTTATAAAATTAATATAGCTGCGAATATAATTATTCAAAATTTATTTTCATGTTTTTTCAAGAAAAAGTAGTTTTTAACAAAAATTTGTTTGGTTATTAAAATGCTATTGACCTCATTAAATGCTGTGAAACTGGTGTAAGAGTGCCAAGCACAGATGTGTTTGTATATATTTGTTGCTGAATTTCGGCGAAAAATGTGAGGTTCTATGGTGTAACGGTTAGCACTCTGGACTTTGAATCCAGCGATCCGAGTTCAAATCTCGGTAGAACCAGTTTTTTATCTATTTTTTTTCTTCATAAACTATTTATTTTTAATATTTTTGTTAACAATTAAATGAAGAAAAATATTCAATATATGTAAAATACATCGAAATCGAAATTGTATAGCTAACATATCAATTTTAATCCGCGCTTCGAAATAATTATATTTTCGTTTATTTGTTTTTTTTTTTTAAATCTCGTTTAACATTTTATTCAGATGCTTTCCATTTCTCTACTGGCTGTGAAGTGAATATTAAAATTTGTTTGGCTATATTATATATCGGACACGTATGGCTACGGAATAATGGAGACCAACTCAGTAAAAAAATAGTTGTACAAAGTAAGAACATCCGGACAGACTTTCATTAATTGTGATGCTGATAAAGAGTATATATATCCAAAAATATATATACATATACATATATACATACTATATAGAATATATACATATATATAATTTTAGTTACAATGTGCAACATGCACATGACATGATAATATTAGAATACTCTTCAATGTTCTAAATAAATAAAAAAAAATAAAAAATGATATGGCTCTACACAGTGATGAAGAATACCTACACATGTACATATTTACTCAATATTATTATGTATGCTTACAACTTATTGATTATGTACATACATTGCACAATATATTTGTGTAGAGTAAGCCCAGCATTTGAATTTTGCTTATCAGCTTAGTTTACTATTAAACTCAGATGAGTTATTTAACGGACACAAGTTCAAATCAAATGCACATTTAAATCGAATATATGTAAATACATTTTTGCATATGTGTACAAGTCTACTGTGGAAGTATGTGTGCACAAGTATACATATGTAGAAGAACGCAAAATTTGATCATATGAAATCCAAAAAATAATTGACAATGACCTTGTCAGTAATTTCATAAGAAGAGCAAAAAGGAATATGAATAGAAAAAAAAAATTTACAAATTTATTTTATTTACGATATTAATTGAAAAAATTTAAGTTATGAAAATCAATCATCGTTCCAAAAAAATCAGTAAGTATCATTCTTAAATTGTTATAAACATTATTTTAATATTAATTTAAATTGAATTTGTGAGGGGTTATTTGCTGAGTGTAGCAACATACGGAAAATATAAAACTAACAGCAGCCATGACAACGAAAATGAAAGCAAATTGAATTAATTTAGTAACAAACGTTTATGTGCAGATGTAGGTTTGCGTGTAGTTATGAGTACTACATACATAAATGTATGTATGTAGATATGTGCGGTCTATGTATTTATAAACTCGCAAAAACAAGAAACAACCGATACAACATTGTTATTGTTGCCGCTGCCATATTTAAGGGGGCCTGGTGCTGTTGTCGTTGTCGTTGACGCTTCGATTTGAGTTGTTTTGCGCTCAGTTCCATGCGAAACGTTGAGTGGACCGGTTCACATAGATATTAAGTATACGCGCATTGAGTATACGCCGCAGCATGCCCACTTTATCGAAATTAGTATTGTCACTACGCGGCTGCGGTAAGTCTCTTTTGGCAATTGCTTAGAGTTGCCGATGATTGCTGATACTTGCGTAGACATTATGTAATCGTTTTTAACGCGCACAGCTGGGGAGCAAGTGCGTCATTATAGCGCCGCAGCGCAGTCCCAGCTGCGCGAGCTGCTAGGCAAACAACTGAGCGGGATCAAGGAGGCGGGCACTTTTAAGGCGGAGCGCATCATAACCTCATCGCAAAGCACACAGATAACTGTGCAGGGCAGCGATCGCCAGATCCTAAACTTTTGTGCCAATAACTATCTGGGCCTGGCGGTAGGTTTATGTGTCAGATTTGATTGGTAACCCATCTAATCATTTATTTCATTCTCACATCAGAACAATCCGGAGATTGTGCAGTACAGTCAGCAACTGCTGAATAAATATGGCGCTGGATTGAGCTCGGTGCGATTCATT
This sequence comes from Drosophila cognata, assembly GCA_035041535.1. Classification (NCBI taxonomy): domain Eukaryota; kingdom Metazoa; phylum Arthropoda; class Insecta; order Diptera; family Drosophilidae; genus Drosophila; species Drosophila cognata. Next base: position 5,857,968 of record JAWNLC010000099.1, read on the forward strand.
TGTGGCACTCAGGACATCCACAAGCAGCTGGAGCAGAAGATTGCGCAGTTTCATGAACGTGAAGATACGATTTTGTATGCGTCGTGCTTTGATGCCAATGCGGGCATTTTTGAGGCAATACTCACGCCCGAGGATGCCGTCTTCTCCGATGAGCTGAACCATGCCTCCATCATCGATGGCATCCGCTTGTGCAAGGCGAAGAAGCAGCGCTACAAGCATCGCGATCTGGCTGATCTGGAGCAGCAGCTGCGCTCGAGCGATGCCCGTCTCAAGCTGATTGCCACCGATGGCGTCTTCTCCATGGATGGCAATATAGCTCCATTGGCGCGCATTGTCGAGCTGGCCAAGAAGTATGATGCACTCGTGTTTGTGGACGAGTGCCATGCGACGGGCTTCTTTGGTGCCACGGGACGTGGCACCGAGGAGTATGACAATGTCATGGGCGAGGTGGATATTATCAACTCGACGCTGGGCAAAGCACTAGGTGGCGCCTCTGGTGGCTATACAACTGGCCCCGCCGAGCTAATCTCATTTCTGCGCCAGAAATCGCGTCCATATCTCTTCTCCAACACACTGCCGCCGGCTGTGGTAGCCGTCGGCCTCAAGGTCATGGACATGCTGCTCAGCTCCAGTGAACTCTGTCAGCGTGTTCAGAGCAACACGCAACGCTTCCGCGAGGCCATGACAAAGGCAGGATTCAACATTGCCGGCGAGAATCATCCGATCTGTCCGGTCATGTTGGGCGATGCCCGTCTGGCCTCCACCTTTGCCGATCAAATGCTGAGTAAGTGCGATCCTCAGTGCTAAGTACGCATGTGGACTATATACAGTTGTCACTTACTTTATTGCAGCACGTGGCATTTATGTCATCGGATTCAGCTATCCGGTGGTGCCGCAGGGCAAGGCACGCATCCGAGTTCAAATCTCCGCCGCACACACTGAGGCGGAAATTGATCGAGCAATTGAAGCCTTCGTTGAGGTCGGTCGCTCTCTCAAGGTCATAAAGTAATGGGAGGGATCTGTACATTTGTCTGCTGCATTTATCAATTGAAACAAAAAAATGGTTGGCATTTAAAAAATGGATTGTTACGTTTTTCCTGATAAAAACTTCTTTGATATTTGTTTCGAGTTGCTCTTTATTTGGTTTATCTGATTAACTAAGCTGCTTGTACTATGTATAATTATAAACAAGTTAAAAGTACACATTAAACTTAAGATTAAATTGCACATAAATGAATGACTTGGCCACAGTGGGGCAAAATGCAGACGCTGCGCCCCAGCCGGGCGCACGAAAGCAATAACAAACTAAATACGAGAATAACCAAAAAACAATAACTAAAAAAAAATATAAATAGAATAAACAAGAATACAAAAATGCAAAATACTTTTACAAAGCGAGAATTGTGCGAAGATTGGGCTAAGGAGTTAGCAAAGGGTGCGCAACTGGAACATGGATTCGATTAGCCAAATACAGACTTTGACATTTGTGACTGACTATATGAGAACTTTGGTTAGTGTGTGTGTGTGTGTTTGTGACTGGTTAACTGACTGAGATGAGTTGGTTTTGAGTACTTCCCTACTACAACTACTTGTTGACCAGGCCGCGAGCTTTGGGATAAGCGGAGGCCGGCTTCTTGGGCTGTAAACGGCCCGTGGGCGGTCGTCGATTGGAATCGAGCGCCGATCCCGGACTGGGCAGGCCGCTGCGTGTGGACTTGACGTGACGCACATTAGACGCGGCGCCTGGACCCGTTGCATTTACAGTTGCACTAGCAGCAGCAGCTGCAGCTGCCGCAGCAGCAGATGGCAATGTGCCACCATTGGCATTGCCATTGATGATATTCTCGAGACGATGGCGCAGTGAATTGGTGTGCGAGTCCACAATGTCAATGTCGTCGCCGGTCTGCATGGCCTGCGCGAGGACCGCCTGCAACGAGGCAGACACCTTGGGCGTGCGATACTCTTGGGTGGTGCGGCAGGGCATCTCCAGCTCGTAGCTGACAATGTTCTCACTCTTGAAGCGCAGTGCACTGGGCGTACTCGATTTAGCCTCCTGCAGTGCATACTCTGAGGTGGGACGTCGCCGCAGCGGATGCGACACGGGACGCTTGCTACTGAACTTACCATCCACGGTCAGGGGCATTGGCAATGGGGCGAATTTCCATTCCTCCTGCTCCTCGTCGTATTTGGCCTGGGTGTAGAGGCGCTGCTTTACCTCGACGGGCACAAAATTGTCAATGATCAGCAGCTGGCGCTTCAGCTCCTTAACCAGCTCGTTCTGTGCCATCTCCAGTTCGCGCAGATCCTGGTTGTGATCATGCTTGCAGTCGTTAAGCTCCTGCTGTAACGCCAGATACTTGGCATAGCATTTGGATAGTTTTCGCTTCTTCAGCTCCACCTCCTGCTCCAGCGAAACGTTGCGCTCCCTTATCTCCAATGTCGTCTCCTCCTGCAGTTCCAGCTGCTGTTGTATTTCAATTTCACGCTTCTTGCGCTCAGCAATCTCCACCAGCTTCTTTTCCAGCTCGATCTGGCGTTCGCTGTACGTGTCCAGCAGATTTTTACCGCCGCGCACCAGCTGACCCTCGAGCTCGGCCAGCTTGGCCGCCAGTTTGGCGTTCTCCACACGCTCGCGTTCCAATTGTTCATTGGACTTAGCCACCTCCGCCTCGTTCTCCTTGTCCGATTCTGGCTCCGAAGCATCAGCTTCACTCTCCGCCTCCTCTTCCACGGGCAGCTGCTGCTCCTGAACGGCACTATCCGTTAGAGCGCGACGCGGCTGTTCCCGCTTTGGCTTCTTGACGCGCTTCTTCGCCGCCGCTGCTAGTTTTTCGGTGCGTTGCTGTTGTTGCGGCGCAATGAGACGCTTGAGTCGCTCAATTTCTGCCTGGTACTCCTTGAGCTTAGCATCCTGCGGATCCTCGTTCTTAATGGGCTGATTCTGTATGTTCTTGGCCCGCTGCGCATAACGCAGCGTCGTTAGCGTCTCGTTGTAATTGTAATTCGATGGTCCAATGTTGGCAATCATGATCGTCTTTGAGTTGCCGCCCAGTGAGTCCTGCAGGAGGCGCGTCAGCTTCGAATCACGATACGGTACATGGGGTGAGTTCTCTGCCAACGCTGAGATTACATTGCCCAGCGACGAGAGCGCCAAATTGATTTTGCTGGCCTCCTTGAGCCGTTCCGCAGAAGCGCCTGTCTTCGACTGTCGCTCACTGCCGGCTAAATCAATGAGATTCAGCTTGCCCACCTTGATCGTGTTCGTCTCCGTGTCGCACATCTCAATCTTGATCATAAATATGGCATGTGAGCTGCAAAATAAAATATACTTGTATCAATCTGTAAGCAGCAATCTTCAGCTGTAGCTGACTGAGAACTTACCGGGAACTGTGCTCGTTCATGTTGGTGAAGCCGACGGTGCGATTCTTGTTGCCTAGCTTCATCACGTGGAACATGTCGTCGACACTCTTACAGTTGATGGCATGCAGATTGGGCACATAGACGCCGGAACCGCGTTCACGCACCTCTAGATGCTTGGAATTGGGTTTAAGTAGATCGCGCAGCTCCTCCATGTAGATCTCTAGATACGAGACGTCGACCAAAAACTGAAAATTTTCGGTGCGATTGATGTGCAGCCAGATTTGCTCAAATGTACGTGGTATAATGCCAATCAAATCATCATTGCCCCGCACACCCTCCATCGTAAACGTTTTGCCCGTGCCCGTCTGGCCATACGCAAAGATGCAGCCATTAAAACCCTCCAGTACGGAGCTGACCAGTGGAAAGACGACCTCATGGTAAAGCGTTGTCTGTGATGCATTCGCATCGTATGCGGCATCATAGGTGAACACTTTGCGCTGCTCCTTGTTCGCATCCACCAGATTCTGTAGCTCGACCACGCCACGATTCGGATAGACATTGACAACCTCCGGCGAGCCTTCGCTGCGCTCCCGATTGCTCATGGGACGGCATCGCACCACGACCTGAACGCACTCATTCGGTGCCTGACTGTTAGCTGTGCCTGGGCGTTTGCTTTTCGCACTCATTTCGCTGGTTGTGGCTGTTTTGAGGCCGGTGACTAAAGCAGCCTTGCCTTTGTCCCCCTTTTCAGCCCCACGCTCACTCGGTGTGGTGTGGTGAGTGTGCTTGTGTGTGCTTTGTGTGTATGTTTGGCTGTAGCTGTGACGACAACGGCATCGAAAACAAATGTCAAGTAAAATCAATAATTTGATAATGACGGAAAATTATGGCTGGATTTGTGGCGTTATTCTTTCTTGATTTCTCTGCACAAATTACGTCACTTTACGAGCCAAATTTTTCGAACAATTTGAAGTGGAGTGTTTGTAATAATTACCTGTATTTTTAAGCCAAATTACTTCACCTTGAGTACGTTTTTGTTTTTTTCTTGTTCAGCTGCTACCGCTAGCAAAACTATCGATAGTAATCCGATTTTTCGATGCGTGCTCATTCTTATTGATCGAAAAACATCGAATTTTTCGATATACTAATAAATACTAAAAAGTTGCTAGATATTTAATCGTATTTGAAATTTTACAAGTAAACGAACTTTATTAAATCAATTATTTCGCCTGGCAGATTTTGATGATTTGGATTTACTGTTTTCAGCATTGCCCCGCTTGCGTTTATTAAGCGGATTGCGCGGATCATAGACATCATACCAGTCATCGCCCTTGGTGGACGCATCCTTGGCTAAAACCGGCACATTGCTGTTAAAATTGAGAGTGTGCGCCAACCAGTCATCGCCAGTGATTTCCTTTTCCACAATGCTCTCGTCCAACTGTTTGGATTCCTCGACATCGTCAGAGCTTGATTTATATTTGAGATTGCCCAATTTAGATTTGAACTTGGACAGCAAATTCAATGTGAACTCCTCTCTGATACAAAAGAATAATGCAATTAATCGAATACGATAATTTAGTTGATAACTAAAGTACTCACCTTCCTTGTCCTTTGAGATTAGACTTTTTCTTTGCAGTATACTTTTGTTTTTCTTGAATGAAATCATTAATGTAATGATTTTCACTGGCTCCCTTTATGTCATCCGACTTGGAGCTCTTTTCGGACTCTTTTGTTAGTTGTTTATCCTTGGTGACTTTGTCCATTTGATATTGACGCTTCAGCGATTCAATTTCATCACGTATCTTTGACCTAGAGAAGAAATGCAATTCAATTAAAACAGCTTTTCAATACAACTATAAAAAACATACTTCTCTTTGGATCTTTGCATGCTTTGCTCTTGTTCTCGAGTCATCAAAACATCATCATCATCATCATCATCATTGTCCTCCGATTCAATTTTAATCTCCGCACGTTTCAACGATTTTGTTGTAGCTTTGGCGAGTTTACTTTTAATGAGATCAGAAGATTTGTTTGTCGATCTGGCGACAGTCTCTTTGCAGTCATCCGATAAATGCTCCTCGCTAGGTGCTCGTTCTGTTTTGGGCACCTTGATGGGTTCCTTGCTTAGCTTTGGGTCATCGGTTGCATCATGCAAGGATTTCGCTTTACCCGCATTCTGTTTGACAAATATGCTCGTCTCCTGTTCGTCTCCCTCGGCCTCTTCTCCAAAGGAAAGCAATCCAAAGTTTCTAGAGAAAATATTTTAATTTCAAAATTAAAGCTGCAATACAAATGCGACTCTCACTTGACGCCTTGTTTTTCCTTCTTGCTCTTCTTTGTTTTGGACGCTGCTTTGGGCAGGGATCGCGGCACAATATCGTCATAAGGATTGGTGAGCACCTCCGCGGAGATGATGCGATGCGCATACATGGGCCGCTCCTGGTGATCGACGATGCCTTCCTCCAATTTGAGCATGTTGAAAACTGTATCGCCGGTAACCTTGCCGAACAGCGTATTTTTGTTTTCCAATTCGGGCGTTGCCGCAAACGTGAAGAAGAATTGCGATGCGTTGTCATCCTTGCCAGAGTTCGCCATGCCAACCAGCCCGCGCCGCGAATAGCGCAATCGTGAATGAAATTCATCCTTAAATGGATGGCCGTAAATCGATTCACCACCAGTGCCATCGCCATTTGGATCTCCGCCCTGGACAATGAACCCTTTCACCAGCCGGTGGAATGTGGTTCCATTGTAGTAGCCCTCCAGGCAGAGCTGGACAAAGTTGCGACACGCCTTTGGGCACTCTCTCGCCCATAATTCGATGTCTATGTCGCCAACAGTCGTTTTCAACAACACTTTGCCCGAGGTTGGCGGCTCCTGTATGTAAATATTGCTCATTTTCAGGCAAGTACTTACTACTTGTGTACGGATGGTTGGCAACTCGCAAGCAGGCAGTCAGGGCTGCCAAATCGATATATCGATAGGCATTTTTTTGCATAGCTTGATATTTAATCAATTCTACTTGATGCAAACAATTTGATGCAGTGTGTACACACTAGCAAAAACAGAAATGTACCAAAAAAAGGCAAAGTTCGTTACTAAGCAACGATAGCTTTCAGCATAATTGTTTGTTTTTTCTTTACTTTAAGAATTGAAAACTTTTTAAGTTCGGTATGAATTTCAGCGACGATCCACTTGCTGATCTCCTAAGTGATAATAGTTTGGATAATGACAGTTTCTTTGACTCCCCAGCCGGTGGCAGTGCAAAGAAATTGCCCAAAGCAAGCAAGGCCAAGGGAAAACTCGAGGATCTCTTTGGCATCAAGGAGGAAACAGAAGCGGAGGCACAAAATACCACAGCTACAAAGCAAGCTAATGCAAAATCCACGGCAACGAGCACACCACGCATCGTGAAACAGAAACCATCGCTCTCCATGGATGATGCAGAGGACGATGACCTGGGATTCGATCCCAAGCGCCCCAAGAGCGGCGGTGGGGCAAGGAAGAATCTCTTCGACGATCTACTTGGCGCCGCAGAGCCCAAGCGTAACATTTTCGACGATATACTAAACAGTGGCGATGCCGCAACAAGCAAACGACCAGCTACGGCGAAGCCATCAATGTCCCGCCAGTCGACGGACACAACGACGGACAATTCACAGGCACGGCCCAAAACAGCTGGAGCGGGTCGACGAAGTTCTGCCTCTGCCCAGTCGGCCAATCTGAACACTGATCCCTTGGGTCTGTTTGGCAGGGAAAAGGAGACGAATGCCACAGTTTCGGGCATGTCCACGCCGGTGTCCAAGAAGCGTGGCACCGCTGACTGGCTGGGCTTGGGCCTGGTCAGCGTCGAGATGGCCGCAACGCAAGCAGCAGCTGATGAGGAGCTGGAAAATGTTGTCAAAACAGTGGCCAAAGTGCCAGCACCAGCACAGGATGTGCTGCACAAGTCGGACTACGTCGAGGTGGATCTGGAGCCACAACTGTCAGTTGTAGCTGCGCCAGCTGCTGCTGATGCCACAACGCAAAAGATTCTAATGCTGAACAGCTTGAACTTGGAGAGCAGTCACAACTACAGTGCTCTGCAACAACAGGAGACCCAACTGGCAATTGCTGCCCAGATGAAGAGCCAGGAGCGCGCTTTGGTAGAAATGCAGCACAAGCAGGAGACGCAGGATCGCAAGTTTCAAGCGCTGCTGCAGCAACAGCTTCAGCGACAGCAGCAAATCGAGGAGCATATCAAGGCGCAACAGGAACGCATCAATGTCCAACTTCAGCTGATGATGACGCAACCCATCATGGTGAATGCCACGGCACGCATGGAAACAGCGGATGCAACTGCAGCGCAGGTGGAGAAGTTGCCATCTATCGCTATTGTTACACCCAGGGACGAGAGCAAGGATCAGTTGCTGCTGCTGGAAACGGATGCCAAGCGCAATGCGCTAGAGAAGCAGCGACTGGAGGAGCTGGTGGCCAACATGAAAGTAAACTACGAACAGGAGATTGAAATGATCGAGAGCTCCTACAAGTGAGTTGGGATTATGGCAGGAGATAACTGTAGAGATGTGGTTAATGGTTTTCATTTTCATTGCTGCAGAAAACAACTAAAGGTATTGGAGCAGCACTTGGCTGCTGTGGAGGATCGCCTGAAGCTGGAGAACACCGAACTAAGTGATTACTACATGGGAAAACTGGGGACACTGAAGAGTGACTATGAGCTGCAGATTTCCAGCTTGAAGCAGGATCACGAGGATGATATGCGCCAGTTGCGCGGCTCCCATGAAGCGGACATGGAGCGCATAAGGCAAGCCAAGATGCTGGAGCAATCGGCGCTGCGGGATCATAGCAGCTACTTGGAAACGTTGCGAACGGCGTCCAGTGATCTGCAAGAGTTGCGCGAGGGTATCACAACGACCAAGGAGCGCGAACAGCAATTGGAGGCTCGGGAGCGTCGGCTGGCGGATGCGGAGCGTCGCTTGAAGATCAACGAGGAGGGCGCCGACGAGGAAAAGCGTCGCCTCATGGAGCTGGTGAGCACACTGGAACTGCAGATGAATCGCCTTTCCAAGGACACAGCCGAGGAGAACTGGCAGCTGCGTCAGCGCATGGCCGGTATTGAGTCCGAGAAGAAGGCATTCGAGCTGGAGAAGCAGTTCCATCGCGAGCAAATGGAGCGCGACGAGAAGCGAATCGAGGAACTGAAAACGTTTCAGCTGGCAGAGATTGAGCGTATGCAGCTAGATGTGCAGCAGGAACGCACACGGCTCATAGTTGAGCAACAGAAACTGGAGATGCAACACAAGCTGCACGAGCAGGGCGATTTGGACAAAGAGCGATTGGAGCTGGAGGCACAGTTGCAGGTGGCTCGAGATGCCATCAAGCGGGCGGATGAGCAGCGAGGTCGATGTCACACGCAGCAACGAGAGCTGGAGCAGCGCAAGCGCCTGCTGCTGGACAAAGAGAATACGCTCAATGTCAAGGAAGATGAGGTGGTGCAGGCATCCACTGCCTATCGTTTGGCCATCAAGCGTGCACATATGGCAGAGCACAAGGCGAAGGAGTCGGAGCAACTGCTTAATGCCAAGCTGCAGCTGATGAGCACTCGCGCTCACGAGTTGAGTGAGAAAGAGGCTCAGCTATCGCAGGAGCGCATGATGCTCACTCAAGATCGGCTTGCCCTGCAGAAGATGAAGCAGCAGATTGGCCAGAGCAAATGCGCCCTCTGCAAAATGGGGGTCGAGGATGTGGAATTTTCACAACGCATCGCTTCTGGCCACATCAAAGGTAGCCAGTCGCAGCCCATGTCTCAGTTGGAGGACATGAGCGCCAGTCAACCGGTAGCAATGCTAACTGGCGATATTGTGGATCGTATGCTGGACGAGAATATCGAGGCCTCTTATCGTAGAATGTATAATTTGCCTGGCAATGGCGCTTTGGACTATTGGACAACTGTTGGACTCGATGATGATTCCAAAAAACTGGCCTTGGACAATGGCAATACTTTGGAGATTGAAGATTTAGTTTTGGCTAATCTTAATATTAACTGAGTAGCAAATTATACAATTTTGAATTTTATATTTAAAGCTGTAAATCGATATTCATTGCATACACGTTTTATAATCGATCAAACAAAAATAAATCGATATATACCTTTTACAGTGTGTACCTAAGCTTTAAATATAAGTTATTACTCTGCTTGTTGCATTCCGTTTGGTGCATCTTTTCGTGGCGTTTGTTATTGTGTTATTGTATGTGTGTCATAGTGAACGTAGCAATTTAGAAACATTCAATTAAGCATATTTGTCATATTGCTTACACCATCTTTGTAAATATAATGACGTATTAAACAGTATTTCGCGTATTACGCCTACGTGTTTGTGTTTGTGCTTCTGTTTCGATATATTTTTTTTTGGTGCAAGTCTCAATTTCGGTGTGTTTGTGTTAGTGTTATATCTGTTTTATGTATGTGTGCATGTGTGTGTGTAAGTGGAGGAAGCTCCAAAGCCGCGGAATTACCCAGAAATCAAATGAAAACCATATAAATATACATAGCATTCGCAAATCGGTCAACTAAATTCGACGGCAGCATTGAACAAGTGCAGAAAAATGTAAGTTATGCAAAGATATGCATGTGTGTGTGTGAAAATATATATTTTCCTATTTACAACGTACGTATGTATGTACATTAATGTATATACATATATGCTGAAATATTTTCATAACGCCTATTGCCATTATCGTTATATAAAAGTTCTCAAGCACTTTTATCATTCGCGTTCTACACTGCGATATACACTTGCATATGGATGTATGTATGCGTAAACCTACATATGTACGTATGTATGTGTGTGTGTGAATGTACATTTACAAATTTGTATACCCACCTTTATTTAAGTGTAAGTAGGTATATATGAGCGTATGCATGTATGCGTACGTATGCAAATTTGAAGTTGTCAAACTGCTGCTGCTCATCACAGAATTTGTTCATCATTTATTATTCTATAGTGTATTTTGAATTTTATTGATTGTCTAACCTTTGCCACCAAGACTGCTGCTTTCGCTTTGCCTGCCGGCATGTGTTTTCTTATCTATTGAAACCTTTTCTTTTTCCTTTTGATATTATTTTCATTTCGTTTTCTATGTACCGGTTTCACATCTGTATTTAACTCGTGTGTGTGTGTGTGTGTGCTGGAAAGCATTCATGCTGAACAGCTGTTCTCTTGTTTTCTCAAGGCAATATCGTGTGAGAAAGCTTCGCAATCATTTGTTTATATTCGCAGCACTCGCAATACTACAACAAGAACATCAAATGCACCAAATGCCTCCTTATCGCCAAACTGAATTAATCAAAATGAAAACCTAAATATGCATAAATTAATGGCATATGTGCAAACATTGGTAGCAGTTCTAATTTCTAATAAATATTTTCTGACTGCTTTATTAGTCGATTAGATATTTAAAAAACAAAAACATTTCAAAAGCACAATACATATTTGAAATATTTTTCTACACAGATATATGTAAAAGTAATCAAATTATATTATTATTCATAATTATGAGACATGTAGCCACAAATATAAAAGATTAAACTGTTCATAGCACGTTCTACTGATTGCATTTGTATATTAAGCTAATTTCTCCTATATGGATCCTTTAGTTAGACTGCTGGTGAACCATGTTTGGCCTTGAGTTAGATCTCAAAATAAACAATATATTTTTGCTTTGTCCGTTAAAAATTCTAACCATTACTTTTTACCATTACGCACCTACTTGAACGAATCCAGTTTACAGGGCGTAATCGCTTTTATCGTTCCTTTCATTATCGCTGCACCGAATGGGGCGGAGATAAGCGAAAAAAAAAATGATACGGCATTGTTCGTCTAGACTCAAACACAGAAAACATACTTTAAATTAACAAATTTTGTGTGTGTCACTTTGCAGTTGGTTGTCGTCGAAGATTCCGGGTGGTGGACAATGTCGAATCAGGCGCAAATGGACTACGACAGGCAATTCCAGGAGGACTTGGCCAAGGCAACAGCGCTCAGTTTGGAGCAGCAGGCCCTCGATGACTATCGCCGAAATAAAAAATATGGCACGGGAAATGCCGATTACTATGTCCAACAACAACAGCAACACCTCCAGCAACAACAACAACTAAGACGTCGTCACTCTGAGGCAAATCAGGCGGCCTCTTCATTGGATCGCTTGGATCGCTCACGTACTCCGCCGGCAAGGCAGACGACGGGCAAAGCCGACAGCGATTTAATATGTTTTGCCAGTCCCACCAGCAAGCAGCCGACGACAGAGAGCGGCTGCAGTCCCTTCGATCAGCTGATTGAGGATCTGCAGCGTCTGCAGGCGAACAATCCGCAATCGGCTCTTGTGCCGGTGGGTCCTGTTGCAGCAGCATCTCCAGTGCCTGTGCACTATGCAGCAGCAGCAGCTACAACAGCAGCACCACCACCACCAACTTACGGCAGTGCTCTGCCTCCAGGTGGTGTTGGCATGCAGCTGGTGCCATATCAGGCGACTGCGCAGCAGCAATTGCAGCAGCGTCCGCTGAACCATGAGGAGCTGCAGCGGCTCTACAGCATGCCCAATCAGTTGGCCGTACAGCCCGTTGCCCCAGCGAGCTTTGTGTACTATCCAACGTTCAGTGCGCCCGTTGTGCCAGGCTCTGCTGCCTATATGCCGCCCCAATATCCGTCGCATGGCTATGGCTTTGGCGTGCCTGGATATGCGCCAAACAACGGCACCAGCACCCATGTGGACTTTTCTCGTCCACAAAGCACCTCTGCAGCATCAACGTACAGCCAAAGCAGCAGCACCACCACCAACCACAGCAGCCATCCAGTTGCACATTCAGGACCGGTGACACCAGCTGCCAGTTCTATTGGATTTAATGTGCGCCGTCCAAATCCACCCGTCGGCAGCTGTCCCTCAGTTGGACCCTCGCTGCCCGCTCAGCGAACCGGCAATGATTTGATCGATTTGAATCAGGATGATTAGTATGCATCACATTCTGTCTGCTATTCGATTTTGGATTGAATAGAACTAATGGTAACTCTTTTCCGTTTGCAGTTCCCGTGTGAGTGTCTTGGAGGCGTTTGATCCACTGCTCAATGAGAACTCTGGTAAGCAAATATTGATTGTTTCTCCTCCTATATCTATTAATTGTGAGCCGTATTTATAAAGCGTCTGCCTGCTGTTAGAAAATGTTTAGCATCAAAATTCCATGGATAGAATCGTTGAATATTTAATCAAAATTGCAAGTCATGTTCAGGAAACAAAATTTATAATAAAATTATTAGGTATAATTCCCAAAATCAGTAGTCAAGCTTGCTATTAACACTTATTACAATAGTCATGGTGAAATGTAGGCAAAGCAATATGAAATTCGGGATTGGGCAAAACTGTATCAATGATCGTTTTAATTATACATTTTATCTGATTAATTGAATATATTTGTGTAATTTGTTTATTATTCAGCTTGTGTTTGCTTTATATTATAGACATATAACTGCCTTTGTCCGTTCGCATATATTCATCTTATCTGGTTCTTGTTATCGGTCATCGCATCCAGTTTTTATGTGGGAGATTGTAATTATAATTGGGCTTGCATATGTTTTTGTTCATTAGTTTAAGTTGTTGGTAACATTTTTGTGCTTGACGCTGCTGTTGTTGGTGTTTGTTTGTTGTTGTTGCCAATCGACACCAAGTTACAAAAAAAAAAAGAAGAAAAAAAAACAAACTTAAAACTGAATGCTTTCTGTTTCTCTATCTTGCAGTGTCGCAAAAGTAATACATTTTAGTGCAAACTTCTACTACTATCCATACTAAGTACTACTACTACCAAAACTGCAATCCACTTAACAATGTACTACCACAAAACCCACCCAGAACAACAACAACAACAAGTACCAAAAAATACAAATGAAAATAAAAGAAAACAAAGTCAGGCGACACTTTCACAACACGTCCCTCGTCACATCTAACGGCAAAATGGGATCAGGGTTTTTGGTGTGTGGATATATCCAAATGCAAAAAGAAAAAAACATGCCATGCATATGTTAATAGAAGCCACTTACTTGCACACATCACACACACACACACACACATACATAAATTAATATTAAAAAAAAAATATATATATATATATTAACGTTGTAAAGTCTAAAAATCGTGCCTTTCATGACTGCACCAGAGCCAAACATTAGATTATAGAGAACAAAAGAGAGTAAATGTGAGTGTTTTATGCCAATGACAGAGATCAACTGGTGGCCACAGATCACAAACTAAATCTAGCAGAAAGACAAAATTGGTTTTTCAAAATTTAAAAATCAATTTGACAGCATTGTCTGGTTTCATTGAGATGTTTAAAATCAAATTAAATTTGACTAATTTTCGAGTATTAGAATAAAACAAATTGTGATTTGATGCCACACATATATATATATGAAAATATATTTATCTATATATATATATATATATATATATATACATTTACATACACATATACGCATACATGTTTAATATTTTAATATACATATATACATACATATGTTAAATACAATCTTGTATACCCGATGAGACCAATAATAAATTATGTCTGAAAATAAAAATCCCAATTTGTTGTTGTTTTATTAAACAATTCGTACTCAATGTCTACGTGTTTATCGTCGATGTGGAATCCTAAAGTCACTTTGTACAATGCTTATTTTATCAGATCGTTTCAATTTGCTCTTATGTAGATTTACATAGAATCATTAACATATGTATGTATATATTTATAGGACGATAGTTGCAGAACTTTTCTGCCCTCACAAAAAGCAGAATTTGTTTGAGAAATATTTTCTCTATATTGTAATCTCTAATCTCTAATAGCATTCTGAAATTGCAAGTAAAAGTGACTGTCAGAAATAGTTTGTAAATAGAAGCTTTCTCTGGGCAGAGTAAATACAATATATGATGCTCACGTATTCCGATCAGATAATAGGGAAAGGTCACAACGAACGAGAGCTGTTAGTTGTTTATATTTATATATGTCGTATATATGTCGCGTGGGCGTCCACTGACAGCTAACTGAGCCAATTGGTGTCTGCGGAGGAGAAGGGAGGCGACAATAGACAGAACAGTTTGGTTAGCATAAATATGTGAAATGTTCTCTGTGTGATAAATATATGCTCGCTCTCAGTCCAATTCGCTTGGCTGTTTCGCAATGCGGGTTTTTGTTTGGGTTGGGGGGACGACTTTTATTTTTGGCCACATGCTCGGATCGACCCGATCCATTCGATCGTGCCGCATTTGCATAACAGTCATCGTGCGATCGATTGTGTTTTGGTTTTGGTTAACTCGCTGATTCACAATGCACTCGTTACTTACAGGTAACGATGGCGCCTCGGATAGCACCTCCTACTACGCGGAATATGATCCGTTTGATTTTCTGTATGGCGGCGACAATGGCACACAGTACTCGGATCCCATGTACGAAGCGGTCAACAGGTGGGATAATAATATGGCTAATAGTAGCAGCGTTAGCGTCGGTTCCATTGGTTGGCGACAAGATTACTTCGCCCAGCCACCTCACCGTTCGCATTCGGCATCGCCCACATCAGTAGCAGCAGGAGCGACAGCAGCAGTTGTGGCAGCATCTGGAGGTGCCTCCACATCTGGTTCTGTATCGCCGCCACCGCCATTGCCGCCACGCAATCAGCAGCTGTATGAAACGGGCGCAGCTAGTGCGACTACATCCAAACCGCAACAGTTGGCGCCATTCACGGACAGCTACGCGAATAGCATACCGGCTAATGTGGTGCTCGATCGCCGGAAAACATGCACACGCCTCTACGAGCTAATTAGCGATCAGCCCACGGAAGATGCCGAGCTCTTGGAATTCTATCACATGGTGCGGCAGGTGCGCGCCAGTTATCCAAGTGGCGATCCAGAGACGAATGTGGGTCATGTTATAGCTGCCGAGTTTAACTATCACTATTTGATGAACACCAGTATCAAGATCATTGTGCATCCGGCTATAAGTACGTTACAGCCACACGCTGCCCCCAATTCGCAGACTGGGGAGCTGGTTAAGGGCTACGGCAACCCAGTCACCTTCACTTGCGACAGTAAGTGGCATCGTCCTATACTCGATAAATTGAATAAATCAAATAATATGTTTACTTGCAGTTGATTCTGTGGTGGCTCAGGTAGTGGCACAGGCACTGGCCTCGCTCGAGGGACAGGTTAAGGGCACAGTGACGGATTATGTGGTCAAGGTACATTGAAAGAAACTGGCTTCAAGTGAATTTGTATACTAATCAACGTCTCTATTAAACAGCCCATTGGCTTGCTGGAGTGGCTGGCACCCACATCGAAGCTGAGCCAGTTGGAGTGCGTGCACAATAGCTTGCAGCTGGAGAAGGATGTGCATTTGGGGTTGTGCATACGTAGCGCAGCTAATATGCAGGCAATTGCGCGCACGGAACAGGATGATGAACTGGACACTGATATGCAGCCGGAGCATGTGTTGCCCAATGAGGTCGTTCCCACTGTCAACTACGACAACATGATGATACTCATTGAGACTCTCGAAATGGAGATCGATAAGCTCGAATCGGCTGTAGATGGTGCGCCAGCGGGTCGAAGCGTCGTTAGTTGCTCGGGCGTTGTGCAAGCCGTCAAGGCGATTTGCGCACTGCTTGGCTCCATCGATACACTGGAGATAGTGGCATGCATTGCCGAGCTAAAGAGCGTATGTGAGGAGGCCCAGCCGAAGTATGCACCTTTGGGCGGCGCCAACAATCCAGAAATTATCAGCGAATATGGCGAGTATGCGCAAGTGACACTGCGACCGCGTTCCATGCTGGAGCAAATCAAATTGAAATGCAATCGATTGCGTGATGCAGTCCAGGAGCTAATCGAACTCTATGCCAATGTATTTCGCGTTGCCTTCTCGGTGAAGACGCCAGATTTCGCCACAAGTAAGCTGATCTGTTTATGAATCTATGCGCATATTATCTAATTAATCCATTCTTTCTCAGCACCCATACCCATTTCGTGCGTATCCAAGCCGATTGTGGTGAGCATCAATTGTCTGCACAGGCCACTACTCAACTGGAAATATGAGGATTATTCGCTCTGTGTGCAACTCGTCTATGGCACACGCCTGTTGTCCAAGCCTAATGTGCTCAGTTGCTCCAGTGATACGAGCGGCGGCCTCTTTCCCCGTTTGAACTTCAGTGCGTGGCTAACCTTCGATCAACATCCAATCTGCACGCTGCCGCGCGAGGCGCGTCTCACATTTGTGCTGTACGGCAAGCAGGCGGCCAGCGAGAACGAACCGAGTGCGGAGACGAATGGCGAGCGGAGGCATGTCACCACCGAGCTGGGCTGGTGCTCCATACAGCTGTTTGACTTTAAGCGCACAATGATCTGTGGCCCGTATTTGCTGTCCGTGTGGCCGCAGACTACAGATAAAATGCTGGGACCAGCTCCGGCGCGCGGCTGTCATCCTCATCCCGACTTCTGTCCGGTGCTGAGCATTGAAGTGCCGCCCTACGGCGGTCGCATTGAGTTTCCCGAGCATCAGGAGACCCCCAAGCCTGCACCGCAGTAAGTCCTCCAACACCAATTATTTCGATTGATTTATTTACTCAAATTAAACATAAATTTATAGCTACGATTTTGCTTCACTTGACGCCAATCTGCAAGAGGAGCTGCTGGATACAGCCGAGCTGGGCTATTCTGGCGCCACGGAGCGCCGTGAAGTGTTCTGGGAGAAACGTCTCTATCTGCAGAAGTATCCCAATGCGCTTCCCAAGGTCTTGCATGCGGCACACAGTTGGGACTATGCGAATCTTATTGATTTGCACTCGTTGCTGCACTCCTGGGCACCGTTGGCACCGCTGCAGGCACTCGAGCTCTTGCTGCCACGGTACCCAGATGCTAAGGTGCGCGAAAAGGCAGTAGAGTGGATATCCTATATGCCCAACGATCAGTTGGTGGACTTTTTGCCGCAGCTGGTACAATCCCTGAAGCACGACACGTATGAGGCATCCGCTCTGTCAAGATTTCTGCTGTCGAAGTGCCTGGAATCACCACGCATTGCTCATCACATGTACTGGCTGCTGGTGCACAGTCTTCCCGATGATCCGCTCAATTCGATTGGCGCCTCGCTAGTGGATCAGGACTACGATGAATCGCAAATTACACAGGCGCGATACTATCGCCGCAACAAGATGATGCTGCGCGCTCTGATGGCTGTCTGTGGCGAGAAGCTCTTCAAGCGGTTCATGTACCAGCGTCGCATGTGCCAGGTGAGTAAATAGATACTAAAAGTACTCAAACTGTATATCTCAATGTCTCCCTATTGCCACGTAGAATCTGGCCAAGATTGCCGAGTCTGTGAAGGAAGCCAAAGAGTCAATGCGGCAAAAAAGTCTAGCTGCGGGCATGGATATGGTGCATACGGATTTGCAGGTGGAACCGACTTGTCTGCCGCTTGGCCCAGAGCTGGAGGTGTCCGGTGTCAATGTGCGTAACTGCAGCTACTTCAACTCCAACACGCTGCCACTGAAGATTACCTTCGTGGGACCCGACGCCGAGCCGCTGCCGGCAATATTCAAGGTAAGCCAAGCTGCTCTTTTAACAACGTGTGACTGAAATTTAATAAAAAATCGCCTTTGCAGTGTGGTGATGATTTGCAGCAGGATATGTTGACAATTCAACTGATTCGCATCATGAACAAAATGTGGCTGGCCGAGCGCTTGGACCTGAAAATGGTAACCTTCAATTGTGTGCCCACTGGCTACAAGAGCGGCATGATCGAGCTTGTCTCCGAGGCCGAAACGTTGCGCAAAATCCAAGTGGAATGCGGTCTGACCGGCTCATTCAAGGATCGACCCATCGCCGAGTGGCTCGGCAAACAGAATCCCAGTCCGCTAGAATATCAAAAGGCTGTGCGCAATTTTACACTCTCTTGCGCCGGCTATAGTGTGGCCACCTATGTGCTGGGCATCTGTGATCGACACAATGACAACATTATGCTTAAGACCTCTGGACACTTGTTTCATATCGATTTTGGAAAATTTCTGGGCGATGCTCAAATGTTTGGCAATATCAAAAGGTAAGTGCTGGCAAGCATCCAAAAGCAGTGTTTAACACGTCGGTTTCCTTGCAGAGATCGCACACCGTTTGTGCTAACCTCGGATATGGCATATGTGATTAATGGCGGTGATAAGCCATCCACTGATTTTCACTACTTTGTTGACCTCTGCTGCCGTGCCTTCAACATTGTGCGCAAAAATGCTGACCTGCTGCTACACACGCTGGCGCACATGGCCACCGCTGGCATGCCGGGTGTGAATTCGAATGCCGTCACCTATGTGCGTCGTGCCCTTCTGCCGTCACAATCGAATCCCGAGGCGGCGGCCACATTTGCCAAAATGATACAGTTGTCACTGAAGAGTTGGTTCACCCAATTCAATTTCTTCCTGCACAACTTGGCCCAGATGCGTTTCAACAATGATGAGGGTACCAGCGAACTCTTATCCTTTGTACCTCGCAAATACACGTGAGTATGCGGTACAGAACGAAAAGCGTCCTTAAGTGGTACTTATGAGAACTCTTACTCGATTATAGCATGGCGCAGGATGGGCGGCTGAAAATCGTTAAAGTGGTGCGCTTCCAGAAGCACTACAGCATGGAAAAGTATTATATGTACATTCTGCAAGTGACGCGTCATGGACAGCGGGATCCAACGCATCTGTTTCGTTCTTATCGCGAGTTCACCGAATTCCATCAGAAGTTGTGCATACACTTTCCACTGGTCAAGTTAAACAGGTGAGTAAACGGAATCAATCCTAGGATCAGTAAGCTCATTCGAGTAACTTCCTTATTTCAATCCATCCTTTTTGTGTTGGTTAATATTTTGGAATGTTTAGTGTATATAGAGTAATTCACATGGCCATTTCAGATTGTTCTCCTTACATATATTTTTTTCAATTTCAGTTTTTAAAACTGTTCTCTACTTTTGCATTCACAAATTTCTTATTATTATATTTACGATCACTTTATTTAAACATAGTCAACATTATATGGCAATTTCTACTTTATAGATATATATATATGTGCTTATGTATATCGACTTATTTACATGAAAAATACTTTGCTAAGGAAATGAAGAGCAGCATTTTGGTATTTTGTTGTTGTCCTAAGCATCGGCGATCCTGTCGCTCCGTGAAGAGCGTTCCATTTGTGCAACTGGTCGCAGTGACTCTGTCATGGAGCGATGTTCGCGTATGGCGCGTCCAAATGTTTCGTCATCGCTGTCTTCCAGTGAGACCCGATTGCCAAAAAGTATGGGCACATCATGCTCAGCACTTGGTGCTGTTGTTAGCAATCGAATCAAGCGTTGTGTGTTTCTTGCCGGCACCTGCGACTCAGATTCATACTCAACTTCTGACTCACTAGAGCTGGGCACTTCGGCCGATTGATAGTATTGCAAGTTGTCCACATCGAAGCGCACCTTCAAAGTGCGTCCCATGCGCTTCGCTGGCTGTGGTGCTGGCTGTGGTGCTGGCTGTGATACTGGCGGAGCTGCCTCCTCCGCTTCCTCCATATCACTCGAACTAGAGCTGGGCAGTTCTTCGGGCGCGTAGCAGGTCAGTGGTGTCGCATCGCCGCGAACACTGAGAGTCGTCGGCTTGGTCACCCGCGGCGCTGGCTGTGGTGGCCGGCGTGCTGGAATCGGAGAGTCGGCAATTTCCAGCTCCTCACAGAGCTCGTCGAAATTGTGCACCTCCTCGCTAGCATGTGGTGCGCTGTTGCCAATGGGTGCTTCTCCATTCACTTGCAGCTCCTCGAAGAGATCTTCTATGCTGCTGACGTATTTGGCATCGTTGCCATTCCTTTGGCTTACAGCATCAGCGTAGTTCGGCAGATTTGTGTTTAGGCGCGACGTCTCTTGCTGCATCAGTTCATCATAGTCGGGCAGGATAGGTTGAATGAGTGTATCCATTTCATATGGTGGTGGTTGAGCATAATCAGCAACTGGCTGCGGTCCCACATCATCGACTGATGGCTCCATTAGCTCCAGTTGCTGGAAGAGCGTCACTGGCTGCACCACATTTTCCCCCAACAAGCTTGTGGCGATCTCTTCCTGTGGCAACTCCAGTTGGCCGGGATGCTGCAACCAATTGGGCTCCGGCACATTTGCCACATTTTCAAGATTCTCAAAGTTCTCCCAGTCATCGTCAATGCTCTTACCGAAGCCGGGCGGACTGCTGGGCGCTGTTAGATCCACCTGCAGTCCAGCAAAATCCGGCGGCATATCCAAGATGTCCGCCTCGTTCATTTCGTAGGTGGAACGAATACGCTCAAATTCAGCATCTTCCACATGCTGGGGAATCTCCAGATTAGCAAACAAGTTGCGTTCTAAAGGTGGCTCCGTTAACACAACTGAATCTGGTGTGCCAGCGATAATTTCCACAACGAACGCTGAATCTGTATGCTCCAGCTGAAGGAATTGACTGTCGCAACTAGCCGCTGCTTCTCCTGCCGCTTCTACAGTTTCGTTATTCTGTTGAGTTATATGTGGTGCATGATGCACTTGAGCTGCCACAGAAATGGCAGCTCCTACGTTGTCATCATCCGGCGTTAGCAGCTCAGGCACATCATCGACCTGCTCGTACTTCACATATCGTCCACGCTCGTTGCTTATCAGCTGCGACACCCTTGGCGGCGCTGGCGCCTCCTCGCCATCGGGCTGGACACTGATCAGCATATATTTCTCGGCAAAATGATTGAAAGCGGGCATGTCCAGCTGTGAGGTGGTCTCCCCACCAGCTGCTTCCTCCGTTTCAATCGGTGGCGCTGGTGGCTGGCGTGTGGGTGGCGCAGGATAGTAATCATAGCTGGCGCTATGCACTTCACGTCGTCTACGTCCCGCCTCCGGACGGAAAGGAGGAGTTTCCGACATTTCTGGTATGGCCATCTCGTTTTTGTAGTCAGACGGCGCCCGTGTGGCCAGGTGCAGATTTGGTACACTGCCCGTAAGATAATCATTCGCTGCAATTAGGTGATATAATGTGCATAAGCTGAGTATGATAATTCCAGTACTATAATATACAGATTTACATATGCCTCTTTAAATATCTATAAAACATTTACGGCGCATTGCGCAATGTGTTTCTTATTAGCACGTGATATCGTCTTCAGTCTCTGATCGCTTGAAATCAAGCAATTTACTTCCAATTCCATTCACATTGAGTAATGCCGTTATACTCAACACATACACATACATACACATGTGCATATATTAGTTTACCTGTTGAATTCGTTGGCCTGGCACTTTCGAATTCCTCGGTATTCCGCTGGCGAAATACTCCGTGTACAGCGTTGTCGGAGCCGGTTACCTGCAAGAATTGCACTCTTTGATTATTCTTGTGATTTGCTAATGCCCATTCTCTGCAATCGAAAATTAAGCACTTTAACAGCTGTGGCCTTCTCAGCTGTTTTGGGCCAGACACCCGCGCAAACAGCAACAACGAAACTGCAATAGCCAAAACAACAACAACTAGTTTCGGGTGCGTCACAATGTTAACGGTAAAAGCATTACACACAAAGAGACACTTAATTTAGAATGAGTAGACGTAACTGCGAATATCTTAGCTAGAGATGGGATTCTGTGTAAATATTCTCAGTGGTGTACTTATACTCACGACAAATCAGTTTATAAATGGATGTAAGCCATTTTTAAATTATATTTAGACAGACTCAACAATAAGTTTGCAAATTAAATGCTTACTGATATAATTTTAGATATTGCGCAGCACCGATGCTGGTCAGTCCCCGAAACACTTAACACTTTTTATCGCTTTGGAATACTTTACTCTTCCAGAAATGTGAGCAAAGAAGCTAGAATATCTTAAAATCATTGTATTTGCAATAAAATTACATTTTAGAATAACAAAAAAATATGAATTCAGGATAAATTTTTGCAATTGTATTCTATCGATCGAAAATTAAAACAATCGCTATATGACCGAAACTCCGAGATTTGTGACAACAAGGTACTTCTATCGATAAACATTATGCGACTCGTCACGTTCTCATCTTCATTTCTATTGACAACACACACATTCACAAAAGCACGAATTCACCTGTTGTAATTGGTTTGTTGGTGTGCCGCTTTTTGGCTTCACCTTATCAGGCGTGAGTCGTTGTTGTCGTTGATATCAACTACGATATCACATAGTATTTGTTAACCTTTATAAATGGCTTGCATTGAATTTTGCGTCGGGTTAATTGGCAAGTAATGGGAGTTGCGTGATTTGTCGTATCAAATACGCACCTGTGACTCGTAGGCTGCATAACGTGGCGCCGACATTTGCGACTGTTGCTGCTGCTGCTGTTGGTCTCCTGAGCGAGCAAAGGTGAGCCGACGCCTGAAGCCCCAGATCTTGATGCCAATCAGCGCAAACACGAGACACAGCATAAGCATCAGCGATGCAACAAGAGATCCGCAGGCCGTGTGCTGACCTGTCCGGGATAAGGGCAACATAAGCTGGGATGTGTCACAAAAAGTGGCAAGCACTTACCTTGGCCCACATACGTTAGTTGAGCCATGGCTGTTATTCACTTCTGGCCAGCATTTCGCAGTTGCACACACGATATTTATGAATTTTCTGTGCAGAACTGCGTTTTTTTTTGTATTAGTATTGTTGTTTTTGCTGTTAGTTTTGTCTTTAGTTGGGTTCAGTTCACCACGTCGGCGTTAATCGAACGACGCAGTGCTTTGCACTTGGCTGTTGGCTCTCGGATTCCAGCTCTACGTTCTCAGCGCTTGCCGAACCGCACTGCCGCACGCTCGTTAACTGATTGAGCGCTGACGTCGCCACTTGCTAACTGCCGCTCAATGCTTATCGCAACGATATCTTGGCGTTCTCTCTTGCTGCTCTCTCGCTCTCTATCTGTGTGGCTCGGTATTCGATAGGTCGTCGCTCTTCTTTCACCCACTGCTCTTTGATTCGGGCCATGATATGGCCACGAAGCAAAAGTATCTGGCTCTGTTGCTGATTTATCAACCATTAGCGGCTATCAACCATTACCAACAAAAAATAGTTTGTCAGTAGTTTCACGGTCGGTGATAAGCAATCGTCTATCTACTTTATGATTTGACTCAGTTTCTTAAAACCCGAAATTCAGCTATAAACAATGCGTAATCCTCACTTTGATATTGAATTTTATATCTTCCTCTTCCATCGTCTTGATATAACAACTTCCGTTCAATTCACTGACTGGGATACTTGTTTATGCGTTGCTTAAGATAATTTTGGAACCGATATTCATATTACGTATCACATAGCTATTTTAATTGATAACTTAACTTCACGTTCTAATAATTGATAGCTTCAAAATATGATATGATATCGGCTGGAGTGAATAATCAGTATAGATGGAAATTTACAACAAGTTTATGAACAATTACCTTTAATTTTGAAGTATTTTGATTCTTCTGCGTATAAGAATAAAATCCATTTTGGAGTTGCTCAGTTTAGATATAGAAATGAATTTGTTTTTATTTGACCACATTGTACTTTTAAATCATGCTATCATCAATGTAGTTTGACTTTTTTTTGTTGTTCTTCATCCGTAATCAATGAATTTGTGATTAATATTTAATAACAGCCTTCCAGCTGGTGTTCATGTGTTACGATCCAATATCAAATCTGTTGCTGAGAAGCGTTTACCGCTGATACAGCGTTTCCTCAAATCACTATTTGATGCAGCTGAAGAAATAGCCCACTCGGATTTAGTATACACATTCTTTCATCCGCTGCTGCGTGATCAACAAGAGGCCAAGTTGGAGATGCCTAAAATAAAAGGTAAGTAGTACAGCAGCAGGCAGTACCAATCTAAGATTAACCACTATTATTCTTGCAGAGGTCAAGCGTCAGCCACCTCGTGATAATTCCAATGAAATTGGTCAAATCCGCTTATCGCTGCAATACCAACGTGGCGGGTTAACTGTGATGGTGAGCTAGTTAATTCTAAGCGAATAGCTACATATGTTGATCCTAATATGGTTTTGTTGCAGATACACCACGCCAAAGGACTGCCCATGCTGCAAGGCGGCCAGGAGCCGAACACATATGTCAAGTGCTACCTGAAACCGGATCCAAGCAAGGAAACCAAACGCAAGACAAAGGTGGTGCGGAAGACATGTGTGCCCAGCTTCATGGAGACGGTAAGCAGTGAACTTTTGCACTACTCAATTTACAAATCTGTAATCTATATTTGTTTCTGGATTGACAGTTGGAGTACCGCATGCCGCTTGATATTGTGCGGCAGCGCAGGTTGCAGGTGACTATTTGGTCACATGATACGCTGCAGGAGAACGAGCTGCTCGGCGGTTTTGAATTGGATCTCTCCAAACATGATTTGCGTCAGGAAATGTGCGATTGGTATCGCTTGGGTTCGGTGCCTAGGAATTGATTGTTGCCCTCTGCCACCGATTAACCAACAATCTGGCTAAGCTGCATACACACACACACACACACACATGCACGCATACACATACTCACCCATACTATGTTTGTGCCTGTCTGTTCAACGCAATAATACTTACATACTCAAAGTGATTGTACATTCCATATATATATATATATATATAAACATAAATATATATATACTTATACACATATTTACTAGCATATACATATAGTTTAGCTGAAATGTATCTATCACTTGTATATAACTTACACACACACACACACACACATAGCTACTCTTACTGTGAATGCTGTTTAGCTATTGCACAAACTTTTGCAGATCAGCTGAAATTTTTGTATATGTACATAAATCAACCAAATATAAGTGATACGTGCTGATCGGTAGTACATACATGCTTATATGAAACGTAACTATTTATTCAGGTCAATCCATGGGATACTGTAGTGTGCACATTTCTTATCCTAGTTTTAGATGAAGCGGTTTAAAATGCAATACTATTTTTTCCCCTGGGCCAAATTGTAGATCCTTATTACAGTATTAATGTCGGACTCGCTTTTATTATGTTAATAAATTGGCCAGCATAAATTCAATTAGTTAACCACCCAATATCAGGCAAAGGCCAATTATCAACAGGTCTCCGTATTTTGCCGACGATATTCAAACACAACTTTTAAATTCTTACAGTAGCTGTTTAGGGATTATAATTGAATTGTAACACTTTTGTGTGGCTTATGACCTAAAAGAGTTGTCAATCAGTTTTAACTGACTAAAAGTAATATTCCAAATATCGCGTACTGCCAAAGCAGCTTGTGTGCGTCAAATATTCTAACGATTCTTAAATAGTTGCGATCCAAAGAATATTAAATACAATAATATATATATGATGATGATCAAAGTGTATTCACTGGGTCACTCCAAAAGCTGTTAAAAATAAAACTACAAGTTTTTATTTTTATATACAATGTGACATTTTGTCATACACCTCAAAAAATAAATAAGAATAAATCAAAAATTCCTAAATGAAATTTAAAAAAAAAGTACTTTTTATAATATATATTTTTCTAATCAAAACAGAGCAAAGATGTTTTAATATATTTAATACACTAATAGCAAACTAATTAAAATGCTTAAACATTAATCTTTTGTTTGGTAGGAACGTTGAGGATTAGCTTACTTTATAGGATATTCACAATAATCTGTAAAAAAAAACCAACAATTTGTATTTATGCTAACCCAAATAAATGTAAATTATCAAGTGTCTTAACAATTAAATTATTTTGTGTGTCATAATTATAGGCTAGGGACATTCCTGTTGATTTGAAAACAGAGGGCATTTATTTCTATGTCAAACCAATAGTAAACATACGTTTACAGTTGCAGAACAAATAATAAGAAATCATTTTACATTAATTCGGAAATTGCTTGTTAAATTATCATCAGCAAGAACAATGGCTAATGGAAGTGTGGACAATGCGGAATTGATTAGTCATTTGAGGGAGCAGATCGCTGTTGCTCATGTCCACGACATGCTCTCCAAGATGACTGCGATGTGCTTCAAGAAGTGCATCTCAAAGCCGGGCAGGGCTTTGGACGGTACCGAGCAACGTTGTATTACACAATGTATGGATCGCTTCATAGACACCTGGCATCACGTCTCACGCACCTATGGCAATCGTATACAACGTGAACAGGACAAAGGGATTCAGTATATGGACAATTCAAAATAAAGAGCTCGTCTTAAAAATTTAATTGTAATAAACGAGTTTAAGTTCTATAACCAGCGTTGGTCATTAATCTGTAATGGACATGCCTCCAGTAGGTGACTTACTAGTCAAACGCTTATCACTCGGCCAAAAGATAAGCACTGACGACTTAGTTAGGGGAAAGTGCAACTGCAACTGTTGGTGCATATCCCCCACCCGAACCAATGTAATCTGATGGACGTTGATTTCCGCTTGATATATGCGAATCTAAGCGATCGTTATCGCGTTTGGAATGGTCTCGTTAGCTAACCAAAGCGCTCGTTACAGCGTATTGTAGTTTCGAGACCACTCTAATCCATTCCATCGCATTTCATTGTATGCAAATTTTGGTCATTAGTCTATGCCAATATTTGTTTTTTACCAATTACTACAGTTGGCATATTCCCTGTCCGTTTTTTTGTAAAATTATGTAAGTTGAATTCAGGATATGCAACTAAAGATAATTCTCATAAATATGGTAAGATGATGATTCTTGCATTAGACAGTTGAAGTAGAAACTATTACAAAGTCAAAATAAAAGTCGTATTTACTTAATAAAATATATTTCAGACTTATATAAGATCTATAAACGTAAATTAGGCAGGTACATCAAAATTGCAAAACTGATCACTTTTATCTGAATAATTCGCATTTAAGTTACCTGTCTGCAGCAGTTGAAGACGACAGTCAACATGGTTTTAATTTGCTTGATGCAAGATTGAGGAACAGGACATCCCCAGTTCCAGTTTACATATATTATCAGGTTCCATAATTAAGTTTTATTAATGTGCTCTACCAATTTAAACTTCAGTTTTCATGATATTTCTGGTTTGTCTTTGTATGATTAATTATTACATTAAAATTTATGAATATTATTTATTATTACCGCAAAAAAGACAAACAAATTGATTTAATACTTTGTAGTTAGTGTATTACCTTATCTTAAGCATGTAAATTAACAAATTAGTTGACATCAAAAGGCAACGATTGAATTAAATTTGAGTTTTGATAATGAGTTGTGTACAGCCAAAAATTGCTATCAGCTCCATTATTTGCTATCAACACCTAGGACAAGGTTTTCGGTGTTGTTTTAATAAGTGCAGGTGACCCATTGGCTGCCCCAAAATAATAAAAAGTAATGCACAAATTAAAAAAAAATAACAAAATAAAAATCAAAAATAATAAAAATGCAAAAGATAAAATGCGAACCCGTGGCCGAACTTATTGGCTCGAATACCTAGGAAACAAAACTTTCCTTAGCCAGGTACATTCGAAGCCACACAAGTTACGATAAGAGCCCGAAATAAAGGTGTGTATATAGCAGAGCTCTGTGCTTTCTAGCAAAAGCTCCACTGCCACCACTAAAAATAGTGATAACAACAAACAATACCAATGGCAATGGCAAGTGCGGTGGTAATCATTGCAAGAACACGATAAGTAGAGCCCTCGGCTCCTTATCTCAGCAACTAATCGGTACGGTTGATGGACCCGGTACTGACCGGGTTGCGGGTGAATCTATGGGTATATGTGTGCCCACCAGCTAATATGAATCGGAAAGTAACGCTGAGTACGAGACAATTACACTATCAAAATGTACAACAAAACCCCAAACTCATGCTGATTAATGATAAGCGGCACTTGACAAGATTAACAAACATTAGAGTATGTTGACTATTATATTAGATTAGCAAATTGTTTTTAATAACTAAGATCTATTCTGTACCTTATAAAATATGAACTCAGATCGCAGAATAGTAATAAATGATTAGAGAAAATAAAATATTTAATCAATAATATTCTAAACAATAATACAAAACTATTATGCAGGAATTTCGTTTTGTATTCTGTAACATTGCAAATTCATGTATTAACTTTTAGCACTCATAGATAAAAGATAATATTAAGATAACATATGTGATGACGAATGTCATGTCATGACGACTGAGTTGGGACATACATATGTCGACAGGAATTCTTACTGCATTCTCAAGAAATGCAAATACATCAATTTGTTTAAAATAATAACGTTGTTAGCAGATAGTTCTTACTAAACAATATCTACAAGGCGAACATGGAACTCGCTTTCCCGTACCACTTACTCCATCCGTCATATAAATATGGAAAGTCTTTCAGTTAATTGCTTCACTGAACAACTGTCCGGTATAAAAAGAAATGCAGCAGCCATCGCACAGCGCATTTCACTGGATCGTTCAAGATGCAATTGGGTAAGTTGAAGTATGAAAATCTAAGAAAAAGAAAAGAAAAACTGAAATGGATTTCTTTAGTGATCTTCCTGTGGATTGGTCTCTTGACCATTCCGGAAGCGTTCGCCCTGGATATATGCGAAGGACAAAATTTTGGATATAAAGCTGCCGATCCATCCGATCCTCATGCATACTATTTATGCTTCGGATTGTTTGGAAAAATAAAAAATTCTTGCCCAGAGGGATTTCACTTTAATGTACAAGAACAAAATTGTGCACAAGACAAACTGCAAGGTGACCATGCCAGAAGTGGAACTAGCGCGACTAAAAATGAGTTCAACATTAATCAGAACATCACCATGGATAGACCAATAATTTTCAACATCTTCGGCCCTCTGTGGAATAAGCCTCCAAGTCTACCACTTCCCGTGCCAAGGCCACCATCAATTAGAAGCACTACTGGTGCACCTATCGAAAACAACAGAACCACAACATCTTCATTTTCAACGTCGACATCATCCTCAGTTAGTGAAGTCCCACCGAAAAGTACAACAGCGAGCACAAATACAAGCCCTGAAGGATTTGAAACGTCAACCTCAGAAGAACCAAAATCTACCTCAGCAGTGACTGAACTATCAACTGATAGTTCTACTGAAAGCCTGAGCTCAAGCTCAGAGGGATTATCTTCCGAGGCATCATCTTCTTCGTCAGTAACTGAACCATCAACAGAAAGTTCTACTGAAATCTCAAGCTCAAGCTCGGAGGTATCATCTTCCGAGGAATCATCTTCTTCGTCAGTAACTGAAACATCAACAGAAAGTTCTACTGAAATATCCAGCTCAAGCTCAGAGGAGTCTTCTTCCGAGGAATCATCTTCTTCGTCAGTAACTGAACCATCAACAGAAAGTACTACTGAGGAAACATCTTCTTCGTCAGTAACTGAACCATCAACAGAAAGTTCTACTGAAATATCCAGCTCAAGCTCAGAGGAGTCTTCTTCCGAGGAATCATCTTCTTCGTCAGTAACTGAACCATCAACAGAAAGTTCTACTGAAATCTCAAGCTCAAGCTCAGAGGAATCATCTTCTTCGTCAGTAACTGAAACGTCAACAGAAAGTTCTACTGAAATCTCCAGCTCAAGTTCAGAGGAGTCATCTTCCGAGGAAACATCTTCTTCGTCAGTAACTGAACAATCAACAGAAAGTTCTACTGAAGTCTCTAGCTCTACCTCCGAAGTTTCATCTTCTTCGTCAGTAACTGAACCATCAACAGAAAGTTCAACTGAAATCTCAAGCTCAAGCTCAGAGGAATCATCTTCTTCGTCAGTAACTGAAACATCAACAGAAAGTTCTACTGAAATATCCAGCTCAAGCTCAGAGGAGTCTTCTTCCGAGGAATCATCTTCTTCGTCAGTAACTGAACCATCAACAGAAAGTTCTACTGAAATCTCCAGCTCAAGCTCAGAGGAGTCATCTTCCGAGGAAACATCTTCTTCGTCAGTAACTGAACCATCAACAGAAAGTACTACTGAGGAAACATCTTCTTCGTCAGTAACTGAACCATCAACAGAAAGTTCTACTGAAATATCCAGCTCAAGCTCAGAGGAGTCTTCTTCCGAGGAATCATCTTCTTCGTCAGTAACTGAACCATCAACAGAAAGTTCAACTGAAATCTCTAGCTCAAGCTCAGAGGTATCATCTTCTTCGTCAGTAACTGAAACATCAACAGAAAGTTCTACTGAAATCTCCAGCTCAAGCTCAGAGGAGTCATCTTCCGAGGAATCATCTTCTTCGTCAGTAACTGAACCATCAACAGAAAGTTCTACTGAAATCTCAAGCTCTACCTCCGAAGTTTCATCTTCTTCGTCAGTAACTGAACCATCAACAGAAAGTTCAACTGAACTCTCCAGCTCAAGCTCAGAGGAGTCATCTTCCGAGGAATCATCTTCTTCGTCAGTAACTGAACCATCTACAGAAAGTTCTACTGAAGTCTCTAGCTATACCTCCGAAGTTACATCTTCTTCGTCAGTAACTGAACCATCAACAGAAAGTTCAACTGAAATCTATAGCTCAAGCTCAGAGGAATCATCTTCTTCGTCAGTAACTGAAACATCAACAGAAAGTTCTACTGAAATCTCCAGCTCAATCTCGGAGGAGTCATCTTCTTCGTCAGTAACTGAACCATCAACAGAAAGTTCAACTGAAATCTCTAGCTCAAGCTCAGAGGAATCATCTTCTTCGTCAGTAACTGAACCAACAACAGAAAGTTCTACTGAAATCTCGACCTCAAGTTCAGAGGAGTCATCTTCCGAGGAATCATCTTCTTCGTCAGTAACTGAACCATCAACAGAAAGATCTACTGAAATCTCAAGCTCTACCTCCGAAGCTTCATCTTCTTCGTCAGTAACTGAACCATCAACAGAAAGTTCTACTGAAATCTCCAGCTCAAGCTCCAGAGGAGTCATCTTCCGAGGAAACATCTTCTTCGTCAGTAACTGAACAATCAACAGAAAGTTCTACTGAAGTCTCTAGCTCTACCTCCGAAGTTTCATCTTCTTCGTCAGTAACTGAACCATCAACAGAAAGTTCAACTGAAATCTCCAGCTCAATCTCGGAGGAGTCATCTTCTTCGTCAGTAACTGAACCATCAACAGAAAGTTCAACTGAAATCTCTAGCTCAAGCTCAGAGGAATCATCTTCTTCGTCAGTAACTGAACCAACAACAGAAAGTTCTACTGAAATCTCGACCTCAAGTTCAGAGGAGTCATCTTCCGAGGAATCATCTTCTTCGTCAGTAACTGAACCATCAACAGAAAGATCTACTGAAATCTCAAGCTCTACCTCCGAAGCTTCATCTTCTTCGTCAGTAACTGAACCATCAACAGAAAGTTCTACTGAAATCTCCAGCTCAAGCTCAGAGGAGTCATCTTCCGAGGAAACATCTTCTTCGTCAGTAACTGAACAATCAACAGAAAGTTCTACTGAAGTCTCTAGCTCTACCTCCGAAGTTTCATCTTCTTCGTCAGTAACTGAACCATCAACAGAAAGTTCAACTGAAATCTCTAGCTCAAGCTCAGAGGAATCATCTTCTTCGTCAGTAACTGAAACATCAACAGAAAGTTCTACCGAAATCTCTAGCTCAAGCTCAGAGGAGTCATCTTCCGAGGAATCATCTTCTTCGTCAGTAACTGAACCAACAACAGAAACTTCTACTGAAATCTCCAGCTCAAGCTCAGAGGAGTCATCTTCCGAGGAAACATCTTCTCCGTCAGTAACTGAAACATCAACAGAAAGTTCTACTGAAATCTCCAGCACAAGTTCAGAGGAATCATCTTCTTCGTCAGTAACTGAATCATCAACAGAAAGATCTACTGAAATCTCAAGCTCTACCTCCGAAGTTTCATCTTCTTCGTCAGTAACTGAACCATCAACAGAAAGTTCTACTGAAATCTCCAGCTCAAGCTCAGAGGAATCATCTTCTTCGTCAGTAACTGAAACATCAACAGAAAGTTCTACTGAAATCTCCAGCTCAAGCTCAGAGGAGTCATCTTCCGAGGAATCATCTTCTCCGTCAGTAACTGAAACATCAACAGAAAGTTCTACTGAAATCTCCAGCACAAGTTCAGAGGAATCATCTTCTTCGTCAGTAATTGAAACATCAACAGAAAGTTCTACCGAAATCTCAAGCTCAAGCTCAGAGGAGTCATCTTCCGAGGAATCATCTTCTCCGTCAGTAACTGAAACATCAACAGAAACTTCTACCGAAATCTCCAGCTCAAGCTCAGAGGAGTCATCTTCCGAGGAATCATCTTCTTCGTCAGTAACTGAACCACCAACAGAAAGTTCTACTGAAATCTCCAGCTCAAGCTCAGATGAGTCATCTTCCGAGGAATCATCTTCTCCGTCAGTAACTGAACCATCAACAGAAAGTTCAACTGAAATCTCCAGCTCAAGCTCAGAGGAGTTATCTTCCGAGGAATCATCTTCTTCGTCAGTAACTGAACCATCAACAGAAAGTTCTACCGAAATCTCCAGCTCAAGCTCAGAGGAGTCATCTTCCGAGGAATCATCTTCTTCGTCAGTAACTGAACCATCAACAGAAAGTTCTACTGAAATCTCCAGCACAAGCTCAGAGGAATCATCTTCTTCGTCAGTAATTGAAACATCAACAGAAAGTTCTACCGCAATCTCGAGCTCAAGCTCAGAGGAGTCATCTTCCGAGGAATCATCTTCTCCGTCAGTAACTGAAACATCAACAGAAAGTTCTACCGAAATCTCGAGTTCAAGCTCAGAGGAGTCATCTTCCGAGGAATCATCTTCTTCGTCAGTAACTGAACCATCAACACAAAGTTCTACTGAAATCTCCAGCTCAAGCTCAGAGGAATCATCTTCTTCGTCAGTAACTGAAACATCAACAGAAAGTTCTACCGAAATCTCCAGCTCAAGCTCAGAGGAGTCATCTTCCGAGGAATCATCTTCTTCGTCAGTAACTGAACCAACAACAGAAACTTCTACTGAAATCTCCAGTTCAAGCTCAGAGGAGTCATCTTCCGAGGAAACATCTTCTTCGTCAGTAACTGAACCATCAACAGAAAGTTCTACTGAAATCTCAAGCTCTACCTCCGAAGTTTCATCTTCTTCGTCAGTAACTGAACCATCAACAGAAAGTTCTACCGAAATCTCCAGCTCAAGCTCAGAGGAATCATCTTCTTCGTCAGTAATTGAAACATCAACAGAAAGTTCTACTGAAATCTCCAGCTCAAGCTCTGAGGAGTCATCTTCCGAGGAATCATCTTCTTCGTCAGTAACTGAACCATCAACAGAAAGTTCTACTGAAATCTCCAGCTCAAGCTCAGAGGAATCATCTTCTTCGTCAGTAACTGAAACGTCAACAGAAAGTTCTACTGAAATATCCAGCACAAGCTCAGAGGAGTCATCTTCCGAGGAATCATCTTCTTCGTCAGTAACTGAACCATCAACAGAAAGTTCTACTGAAATCTCCAGCTCAAGCTCAGAGGAGTCATCTTCCGAGGAATCATCTTCTTCGTCAGTAACTGAACCATCAACAGAAAGTTCTACTGAAATCTCCAGCTCAAGCTCAGAGGAGTCTTCTTCCGAGGAATCATCTTCTTCGTCAGTAACTGAATCATCAACAGAAAGTTCTACTGAAATCTCCAGCTCAAGCTCAGAGGAGTCATCTTCCGAGGAATCATCTTCTTCGTCAGTAACTGAACCATCAACAGAAAGTTCTACTGAAATCTCCAGCTCAAGCTCAGAGGAATCATCTTCTTGGTCAGCAACTGAACCATCTACAGAAAGTTCTACTGAAATCTCCAACTCAAGCTCAGAGGAGTCATCATCCGAGGAATCATCTTCTTCGTCAGTAACTGAACCATCAACAGAAAGTACTACTGAAATCTCCAGCTCAATCTCAGAGGAGTCATCTTCCGAGGAATCATCTTCTTCGTCAGTAACTGAATCATCAACAGAAAGTACTACTGAAATCTCCAGCTCGAGCTCAGAGGAATCATCTTCCGAGGAATCATCTTCTTCGTCAGTAACTGAATCATCAACAGAAAGTTCTACTGAAATCTCTAGCTCAAGCTCAGAGGAATCATCTTCCGAGGAATCATCTTCTTCGTCAGTAACTGAATCATCAACAGAAAGTACTACTGAAATCTCCAGCTCAAGCTCAGAGAAGTCATCTTCCGAGGAATCATCTTCTTCGTCAGTAACTGAACCATCAACAGAAAGTTCTACTGAAATCTCCAGCTCAAGCTCAGAGGAGTCGTCTTCCGAGGAATCATCTTCTTCGTCAGTAACTGAACCATCAACAGAAAGTTCTACCGAAATCTCCAGCTCAAGCTCAGAGGAATCATCTTCTTTGTCAGTAACTGAACCATCTACAGAAAGTTCTACTGAAATCTCCAGCTCAAGCTCAGAGGAGTCATCTTCCGAGGAATCATCTTCTTCGTCAGTAACTGAACCATCAACAGAAAGTTCTACTGAAATCTCCAGCTCAAGCTCAGAGGAATCATCTTCCAGTTCTACTGAAAGCGCAATCACAAGCTCTGAGGCACTGTCTTCTACTTCGGTAACTGCACCCATCTCACTAATTACTGATACGTCATTGGATAGTTCTAGCTCTGAAGATGGTACAGAAGCAGCTTTCGAAATTGGCTTGGTCTCAGATAATTTAGCGTTACCCTTAGCAGCAGTTGGAGACCTTTACGACATCAAATTCAGCTTAAGCGAAACAAATCCGGCAATGGAAGAAAGATCAGAGTGCAGCTCTCTACCAAATGGTGCGTATCTACGAGACTCGAAGTCATGTGGAAAATTCTACATATGTGCAAATGGACGCGCTATCTCACGGAGCTGTCCAGCGAATCTGTATTTTGATATGAGGACAAAGGTTTGCAACTCACCCAGTTTGGTAGAATGCATACTTGGTAAAGACAATACGAAAATGCCTTCGCCGATTCCCGAAAAAGAGCTAAATGCTGTATACAGCGGTGGAAAATCAAACTTAGGCAGCGTTCTGGCCTCTTCTCTTGAACTCAAACCATCTCCAGAAACCACAAGTGCAGCAGCGAATGAGAAAATTCAAGAAATTATTAAGTCCGCCACGCCTAATGCAATTCCAAATTCCATTTCAACAAAATCTCCGAGTGCTTCAATCGATCAGCTCAACACTAAACCTCAAACCCTTTCAGTACCAAAGTCACAGCAAGCCAGTCCGATAATAGCTGGTAATTTGAAGTCTAAAGCACCAGGAATAACCTCAACCAAAACAGACATATCGAAGAACAAACCAACATCTGCGCAAGTTACATTGAGCAATGAGAAGGACGTGGACATCTCTCCCTCAGATGTTGATGAGAGTTCCCAATGCAAGTCATTACCCAATGGCGTTTTCCTGAGGGATTCCAAGTTTTGTGGCAAGTTCTACGTTTGCGCAAATGGACGTGCCATACCACGTAGCTGTCCAGGAGTTCTACACTTCGATATCAAAAAGTTGGTTTGCAATTTCCCCAGCTTGGTCGACTGCACAAGCGATAATAAGCCACATAGCTCCATTCCGAAAAAAACTTCGTCTGCGTTGCCTGAAAAACAAATGAGCACTGTAGATAGAGTTGAAACATCAAACTTTGACAGCGTATTGGAATCTTCTGTTGAACTTAAACCATCTGCACAAAGCACAGTTGCAGCAGCGAAAGAAATAAACAAAGATATTCAAAAGTCTACATCCACCACACCTAATACAAATTCAAGCCCCAAAGTTCCAACAACAACTCCGAGTGCTTCAATCGATCAGCTCAACACTAAACCTCAAATCCCATCAGTACCAAAGTCACAGCAAGCCAGTCCGATAATAGCTGATAATTTGAAGTCTAAAGCACCAGGAATAACCTCAACCAAAACAGACATATCGAAAAACAAACCAACATCTGCACAAGTTACATTGAGCAATGAGAAGGACGTGGACATCTCTTCCTCAGATGGTGACGAGAGTTCCAAATGCAAGTCATTACCCAATGGCGTTTTCCTGAGGGATTCCAAGTTTTGTAGCAAATTCTACATATGCTCAAATGGACGTGCCATACCAGGTAGCTGTCCAGGAGTTCTATATTTCGACATTAAAAAGCTGGTTTGCAATTTCCCCAGCTTGGTCGATTGCACTAATAGTGATAAGTCACATAGCTTTAATGCAAAAAGTGACTCGTCTCCGTCAAGTTTAAGCACAGACCCCGTAGCTACACCGGAAAGATCCTCAATTCCAGATTGTAGCTCCGTCCCAAATGGCTCTTATCTCAAGCACCCGAAGTCATGTAGCATGTTTTACGTGTGCGCCAATGGCCGCGCAATGCTAAGGCAATGTCCAAAAGGTCTTCACATTGACACTAAGCTGAAGTATTGCAATTTTCCCAGTCGAGTGAAGTGTTCGATTGATGAGAGCCCAATATTAGAAAACAGTTTGGAACGTCAAGAAGTTAGCGCTGCGACAGCGATAGGTAAACCAGATTGTAAAGCTAAAGCCGATGGTATCAGTATTCGCGACTCGGAGCTGTGTAATAAGTACTACGTCTGCTTGAACGGCAGTCCAACTACCCATTTCTGTACCCCTGGCAAATGGTTTGACCTTAATCGCCAGGTTTGTGAGCAGAAGCATTTGGTCGACTGTCGTAATTAAGTGGGAAAAGCGAAATTCCTATAGATATATATATTGTACACAAGGTGCACGGGTAGACTAGGGAATATGAATTAGTGGCGTATACTAAACATAAGAATAAATGTATTATAGATTTGGTTAGGGTGTTTGGTATATTTAAGCAACTTTATATGTACATATATATCTGTCAACGTAATCCGACATTATTATTATAACCAACTGAACGTCATCTACAGGGAATAAATGATGTTATTAAATTGTGAGTCATAAACTCGCTCCAATGAAATCTTGTAGTGGCTTTTGCGTTGTGGCACATGTTAAACGAATCAGTAAATTCTTTATTAATTCAATTTTGCACTAAGAAATTTCCAGACTCCCAAGTAAGATGTCTGTCCACCCCGGTAGGGAGCTGAGAGTTGGGAGTTGTCAACTGAGGCGACAGGCGACAAATTACAGGACATGGCGCAAACAACTGCCAACTGGGGAACTGGCGTTAAATCGATTTTGTTGCAGGGGCCAATTCACGTGACAAAGTCAAGCCAGACATTAGACGCACAGCGTTTCAAGTTACACCAAGTGCCAAGTGATAAGAAACGCCGACACCTCATCAAGAGCCACCCCGGAACAGTCCCTGTCACACAGAGTGGCTGAATGTGAGTGTGTGTGGTGTGTGTGTATGTGTGTGTGTGTGTGTGGCTGCTGCAAAGGTGGACGGGCATTTTAAAATACAAGAAAATCGTATGGCAAATGATTCCCTTACTAGCACTTTAATGGCCAAGTACATCCCAAATATATTAAAATATCTTTATGTTTGACCCATTTGACATTGTTAGGTTAGGTAGTGCCACAAAGGTTGTGAATTAGGCGCCAAAAACTCAAGTACAGTAAAAAACCATTATAAATGACAAAGGACGAAGGACACACTGAGACAGGCGCATAAAAGGCACACAGAGAGAGAGAGAGCGAGAGCGAGAGATAGCTGAGAGTTTATGTTGGGGTGCGTCCGACTGGCGCTCTTGGTGGCTAGTGGTGGTTGTTGGCTGGTTAACAGCGGCAACGCCGGCTTTTGTCAAACTGCAGCCAAAGGACGCAGTTGGTTTTCGTGCTCAGCGGGCAACTCTCAGTTGGAAAATGATATTTGTGAAAGCATAAATGTTAGTGTTCTTATTGAATTGAAATGCAAATGGAGTATATTAATGAGTGTGAAATTCACAGCGATTAAATTCAATGTTAACAATATTGCAGCACAAATACAATATCGTATCAGGCGAAGTGCGTGAGTCGAGTCGTCCCGCTCGCACTCAGCGCAGAGCATTTAATCGATATATTTAACAGTGGGCTGCCCACCTAACAGTGTCAACAGTGCAATGCTAAACTTAGCCGCCGTTGGAGCTAGCAACGAGTAATTGGAGTCGCAGTCGCTGTGTCAGCGTTGAGACGTTTAGACGGATACGTGCAATAACATTAGATGCGCCACACAAACAGCGCCTGTGTGTCTAAGCGTGTGTGTGTGTATGTGTGTTTATATTCTGTGAATTGTGAAAATGTGAAATGCAATGTACACAAATAAATGCGGTTGCGATGCACAACTTTGCTGAAGTCAATTCTTGAACGTGAAGTGAACGATAAAGTTAAACGCCACCACGAAAGAAGTTAAAGAAATCGCCGTTTTTCATATATACATTTATGGAGTGTGAGTATGTCTGAATTAAGCAACGGGCGTTAGCAAAAACTCGAGCACAGTTCAATTATTTATTATATTTCACTTTATGGTTGATTGTCTTGACTTAAAAGTTCTGCAAGCATCAACGACACAATAACAAAAACAAGCACCAGGAAAATGTTTAATAGCAGTGTAGTAAAAGTAAATTGAGAAAGTAGCGAGTAAAGGCGCCACACACCTCGCACCCCAGAATAGCCTGCAGCAGCAGCAAGTGCTTTGTCGGTGTTGAGGGTTGTTGTTGTTGTTGTTGTTGCTTTTGTTGTTATTTGTTGTAGCCGATTGCCGTCTGCGCCTGTGCCAGGGGGTTGCTGCTGGGCTTTCAGTGCGGTATTTGTATGTGTGTGTACGTGTATGTGTGTATGTGTGCGTGTGTGTGTAACGGTTAATCTCATTCATCAGAGAGTTGAGTTTTACACATTTTTACGCCTGCGAGTATACTACGCTAGGCAAACGAGCAGAGCCGATTACTCGTCTCGCGTCGCTCGTTATCCACCCCCCGCCCCCCACACACTCACACATAAACATACCCACAGCACACACTGAGCTCGCTCTCTCTCTAAGAGAGAGAGCTAAGAGCAACGCTTAGAGGCGCTGTTAATGATGCCATCTCGCTTGCACGCAGTGTATGAAGGCGTAGTTAGTGGTCGATTTTAAAAGTCCTTCACGTAGCAACATACTTATGTATTAATGCTTCGACGTGTGTGCGCGTGTGTGTGTGTGTCTGTGTACATATGTACTGCTCTGTAAAAGTAGTGTCAAACGCTGTACATGCTTTCAGAATACATACTTACTTATGTATGTATATGTCATTTTCGTAGCCAGGGTCAGGATGGATGTCACTTTGTATTGGGCTACAGTGGGCTATGAAAATTAGAATGCTTTCGTTTTAGTTTAATTTTTGCGAATAATTGAATTCCTAATTAAAAATGATGATTGTTGAATGTTTTGTAGCTAATTTAAAAATGAATCT
This sequence comes from Drosophila cognata, assembly GCA_035041535.1. NCBI lineage: Eukaryota > Metazoa > Arthropoda > Insecta > Diptera > Drosophilidae > Drosophila > Drosophila cognata. Next base: position 5,897,646 of record JAWNLC010000099.1, read on the forward strand.
AATATATATTAATATTTAAAAATTATTCAGACTTTTGAAACACCGTCTATTTGTAAAAGCGACTACTGTACCCAGTTTTGTTGAGTTTTTCATGTACATATCTATTGTGTTAGGTGTAGACACACACGCACACACACACACACACATACAGGTGTGTGCGGCAGGTGCAAAGATGCCCGGTTGATCAGTGTATAGTTAGTTAGCTTTGCCTCTACGCACATTTGGATGCTTACTCGCACATGCGTATCCCTGTGCTGGCAATCGTATTAATCATTAAGATGACCTCGACCCTTTCCCCACCCCATCTTCCAGGGGTGCTTGATTCATATGTCGCCTGTCAGCTTTCGTGTTGCGTTGGACACAAATGAGAAAACTGCCAACTGCCAAAACATGAAAATAAATAAATAAATGTGATTGCGACTGCGGTTTCTTGTTGCTGCGGATTTGTCGACATTCTTTCATTTCAATTCGCCTTGTGCTTGCAGATTTCCCTGTCTGTCCCCATCAAAATGGAAAACATTGCTTTTCTATTTTTTGCATACGTATTTAGTTTTTGCGTTTGGTCGTCGTCCTCTGGTCGCAGCTGTGATTTTCGTCTTGGGATTGACCCAGTTGTCAGTCGTTCAGTCGGTAAGCCATTTCCACATCAACATCATCACATCAATGTCGTCGCCCCATTTTGTCAACACTGTCTTTGACCACACAATCCTATCGCCGTTCAATCTGAAACTCATGATTTGACACATTTGGCGCTCAAGGAAATAAGCGTTATAAGTGGTTTCCGAGGTTTGTGTTGGGGATTGTTAATCAAATATTGACAACGCAACAACATGTGGCAAAGCAGCCAAACGAAAAACGAGATAAATCTTCTTACACTTAATGAATCCCTTCTAATTAATCATGGGATGTAATGGAAAGGACATCCTGACTTTTGTATTTTAAGTCTATATTAGTGGGTTTTATATTTGTCATATTTTGTGTTGTGTTTGTATGTGTGTGTCTCTTAACATTGAATAAACAAATCAGCTAGTTTTTGAGTTTGGATTTCGTAGTGGTGTTGGCTTACTGTCCAGTTAGCACCTTCCAAACGCGTATCTTGTTATCCGAGTAGCCGGCAAAGAGTGTCTGTCCATCTATGGACCAGGCCACCGAGAGACATTGCGGCAGGTCGCCCTTAGCCGTTGGCGTCACATCCTCCACCCAGAGTTCAAATGCCGACTTCTTGGAAGCCAAATCCCAGACGACTATCGATGGGCCACTGGCCACACAGAGCCAATAGCGGCAGGGCGAAAAGCACATGGCATTCACCTCTTCATGATGGTCCAACGGATATAGATTGCGTCCATCGCTCAGATCCCAGAAGAGCACCTTTGCATCCTTGCCGCCCGACGTGCACAGCGAGCCATCTGGCGAGATGGCCACCGACGATAGATAGCCGGTATGTCCATGATGATTATTGCGCAACGTGCAATTTGTTAGATCCCACACCTTGACGGTGCTATCCCAGCCGCAGGAGACTATCAGCGGATCGGAGTGTTTGGGAGAGAAGCGCACGCACGACACCCAATCCTTGTGGCAGTCATCCATGATGGTGTACTTGCAATTCGCCAGGGTGTTCCACAGCTTGATGGTGCGGTCACGTGAACCCGACACAATCTGACGATTGTCCGGCGAGAAGGCCACCGACAGCACATCCTTGGAGTGTCCTTCGAAGCGATTTGTTGTGGTGCTGGCAGTCAGATCCCACATGCGAATCGTGCGATCCCAGGAGCCGGAGAGCGCAAAGTTGCCATCCGATGAGAGCACCACATCGCTAATGAAGTGCGAGTGTCCATAGTTCCGCTTCAGCATCGAGCCATAGTTGTTCATTCCCTCGTGGGTCAGACGCCATAAGATGAGCGTCTTGTCACGCGACGAGGAGACCAAGAGATCCGGATCGTACGGATGCGGAGCCACCTGTGTGACCCAGCCACTATGACCAGACAGCACGCCAACTAATTGTATTGATTCCGGCATTTTTCGACTATATTTATTATTTTTTTTTTTTTGCTTTTTTAATTCTCGGACACAATTGTTCTGCCAACCAACCTTACACAATAGAATACAATCGACTCAATACTAGTAATATTCGAAAAGCAAGGACTGCTTTGTTTCAGTGTTAAATATATATCTAGAATGTCTGAACAACTCAAGTTTTCCATTTTTTATTTCACTTTATTCTCTTACTTTTTTCTGGCTTGTCTACTATGTATTTATTACTGCTTTTATCGTATTCACTATGTTTTAAGTGCTAATAAGAGGGAAAATATGTTTCCAAAGTGTCTGAGCGAAAAGGATCTAAAGTCTCCTTTTTTTCAATTCATAATGTTCGTTTTGATCGAGCATCGAACAGAAAAAAATATTAAAAAAGAGAAAGAAAAACATAAATTGTTACCTTGCCGAGGTCATCTATCAATATTTAAAAGCCTGACAATTGTTCTACATTATTGGCGTGCTGTGTGTGTGTGTGTGCGTGTGTGTAGTGTGCGCGTGTTCAACGCAGACGTTCGCCTATCCCTTTTCCCCTCTCCTGCGAATTTTCCAACTTCTACTGCTTCCCTTTCCTTCGATTTAAGGGCGATGACGTAAAATGAAAAATTACGTGAAGCAACGCGAAAGCTTTGCCAGACGTCGGCACCTGAATAAAAGCCAGAAGCGAAAGACGATAAAGAAGAAGCCAGTTAAAATTGCTGCAAAATGCACATAGCTGCGTGTGTGTGTGTGTGTGTGTGAGTGTCAGTGTGCGAGTGAAGAAGGAACGCTGGCCAAAACAATGCGGCTTTTCGACGGCTCGCCTGAAAAATTACTCATACGGCAATGAAACACACACATGTGGTGTGGATGTATTTGTGTGTGTGTGTGTGTGTGTGTGTGTGTGTGTAGATGGCGCCAGTAGTGTCGCTCTATGTGTGTGTGTGTGTGTGTACTGTTGCCAACGCTGTTGGCAGTCCCCATTTCAGCAGACAAATGGACATGGCCAAAGACGGGTGGCCAGACTGATTGGCAGACAAGCGAAACGGTGGCGCAACCATGAAGGGGACCAGACCAAAGAGCAGAACTTAGGCGAAGGGGTGCTGGAAAAGGGAGGGAGAGAGGCGAGTCGGGTGCAAATTGAGACAGAGACACCGAGCATGAGAGTCCTTTGCATTCGCCAGCGAGTTGTTTAGGGTGCATGCGGGTGGTGTTGTATAAAAGTGTTGCCAACACACACACACACAGACACATACACACACACAGACACAGACACATACACTCACACAGACACACTCGTACATAAAAACACTTTGCCGTTACATACAAAGTAATTTCTTTTGTTTATACGAGACCAGCAGTTAATATAGGTGTAGGTGTGCGAGTGTATGTGTGTGTGTGTGTGAGAGTATTTATGTTCGCGCTTTGGCCTTTTTGTTTTTTTGGTGGGATTTAATGTACCGTTCTTAATGGAAATTTGTGAATATTCAGTGTAATGTGAGCCACAGCTTGCTTTCCTTTTCCGTTTGACTCTCTCCGCTATATACGAGTGATATATGATATGATATATATATACAGGCCATAGCGAGGATCTTGTGCTTTAAAATAATCTAATCTAAATACAGCTGGTTTTTAAGACTTTTGTGAGGGCTCTATTTCCATAATCATGGTTAATAAATAAGAATGGAAATAATTTCTGCTGACAGATTTATCATAAAACTTTGTTTTGACCCATTTGGCAACGCATTGTAAATCAATACGGCTAAATGTAGGCAGTCAAATTTAGGCAACTGTAATGCCCAACCACACAAATACATTCATACTCACATATCTTCGTGTGTGTAGTATATCATGCAAAGAGAGACTTAAATAACAGACAAGCATAAAACTCCGAAAGCGATTACCCGATGAAACCCCACAGGGCCATTAATTGTATGGTAGTCTACAATTTTTTTTTAGGTCTGCTTTGTACACTCATCCATTGTGTTTTTCCATTTTGTATGCCATGTTTTACGCACACTCACACACGCACACACACACCGACTCACTTGTCAGTTGTTGTCGTTCTTGCCGTAGTTAGTTTTGTTTGTTTCAGCCTGGCTAAAGCCGCTTTGGACGCGTTGTTGCATTTGGGCTTTTGTTCAATTTTTGTTGATATGCTGCCGGTGTTTGGAATTTATGCGGCTTCCGTTGCCACCCATTGTTGCCGCCCTTACCCTAGCCCCAGCTCACGCCCACCATTAACATCAGATCAGAGTGATATAACAACAATTACATTTTACGCTCTTTTGGGAAAAGGAAAAAGCGAAAACCTCTGCACCCATCTAGTCACCCTTGTGCTGCTGCTTAACTTTTTCAACTCTCTTTTTATTTTCGAAGTTTTTTCAGCTCTAATCTTTTCAAATTGAGAAATTACGCAAATGTAATATGATTTTTTATTTGCCTGGCTACATTAATAACGTAACATAATCCAGAGCATAGTTGGAGATTTCCTCACTAGAGCTTAGGCAAATTGGTTGCCATAGCAATCAGTAAAGCAACAACAACAGCAACAACTATAGCAACAGCAGCAACACAACATTGCTAAAGTTCATACTTAATAAAGTTTGCAAATATTGAAAATCAAGTTTTCAATAAGGACAAAATTATATTTCTACCAACTTTTGTCAGGGCAGATATTGTGTAATTGAACATTGCTCATAAGCTCCTTAATTCCTGCAAGCATTGCTTGCTTCCCAACAAATTGTTAATAAACGGGAAAATGCCGCCTGTCTTGGGACAAGTTAAAAAGCGACTGCCAAGTGCTTTAAAATCACAAACAAATCCTCAAAGTAATTGTCTGGAAAGCAAGCCAAATAAAATTACTTTAAAAATTACGCTCTAAGCCAAAATTGTGAGTGGGGTCATCTTAGCCAAAAAAAAAAAAGCAAAAAAAAAACAAAGTCGAATCGTGCAGCGGGAAAATGGGGAAAACTATAATCAAATTTAATTAAAGGCGAAATTGGAGCGCTTGAAGGATAACAAACAGTGAGCGTGTATGTGACAAGCCCGAGCCATGAATGGTCCACAGAGAGAGAAAAAGAGAGCGAGAGGGAGGAAGAGTACGATAAAGAGAGATGAAGATAGAGAAAGGAGGGTTGGGAGTGAGGAAGCAGGCTGCTGGAACTGGTGCGCAAATAAAGCACAACAAAATATGTGTGATACATTTTTTTTTTTTGCTGCCGTTGCCTCTGTTCCCGATTCTGTTGCTGCTGCTTCTGGCTTCTCATTATTATTTTGCCTTTTATGTGGCACAAGAATAGAATGAGCGTAGCTGGGCGGCTGGTCAGGAGGTGCACGCCCCACCACACCCCGCACCATAGCGTACCGAACCGCTGCGCAACCAACCCGCTTCGTTTTGTGCTTGGGGCTGCCGTTGATTTCTAATGTGATAAACTTTTGATGGCACAAAGCCAGCCGCTGTCCCATGGCGCTCCTGCACTGCATAACAGACGATAACCGACGCCAACTTCCCCTCCGGCACCTCCACCCCTTCCCCTGCATTTGCGTAAGAAATTTTTATTTTACGAGAGCTGCAGTATAAGGTGGCCCTTTAAAATCAACTCTAGTTTCTTATTACCCGGCCATGCAGTTGAGGCTCATTATTATTTCAAACGCACACACACACACACACACACGCACATATACACATACACAGACACACACGAGTGTTATAATAGCAACGCCTGTGTTTCAATGATAAACTGTGCATCGCTGCGTATACGTAATATCTCATTTGGTATGCGCTTTTAAATGCGCATACGCCCCTCCTGTCCCCTTGCAAGCCACGCCCATTGCTGAATTTACCCGCTGGCGCCTGAATAATGTTATGCATCGATTTCTCGATTTATGTGAAACTTGTGCTTCGGTGGATTGTTGTTGAGTTGCCACCGAGAGTCGCTTCTGCTCAGTCAGAAACTCTAAATCGTTGCATAATATTCCCATTATAATTCTGTATTGAATCACATTCGTGTTGAATGAATCTAAAGGTTTGTTAAGTCTAACTGTTCAGTTAACTACAATTACTTATCTTTATATAATATATAATAATGATGTTCTTAGCCACTTTTTAAATCCAAAGCGTCCGCAAAGTCACAATTTTCAATTAAAATATTTAAGTTTATTCATTATAATTGTCAAAAAATCAGTTCGATATTATATCAAATAATCTATCCATAAGATCTTAAGCCGCAATGAAATACATGCTCAAATTATATTTGTTTCCCATATGCCCATTTGATTTAATCATTTTCTTCATATAATAAATAAATTCGATTCTAAACCACAAATATTTATTTCTCATCTGCGAGTTCCGCATTCAATTTTATTATTTCGTCAAAAGCATTTTCTAATTGCTGAGTGTTTTCTCTATTTGCAGGCGTGATGATATATGCAGCAACTGACAATTCATTGGGAAATGAAAGGGGGAAACTCATAAATGAATGCTTTTAATTGCGAAACAATGACGTTTGCCACGACAAATGCGGATAGAACAAAAGCTAAATTGTTCGCTAGATCAACAACAGCAGCAGCAAAGTCAGAAGCAGAAGCAGCAGCAACAAACTTTTTGTCCAGCTGCACCAGTGAAAATCGTGAAAATTGAGCCAGCAGAATGCTGCTGATGCCAACATCATGTGGCCCCGGTCCGCCAGCGGACGCACACGCTGTTGACCTTAGTTTAACACACGGACATACACGTATCCGACAACATAGACCAATAACGACCCGGACTCGAAGCCCGGCCTGTCCCGCAACGGGCATTCCCAAATGGCTTCTAATGCTCCTCATGCTTTTTGCCATTGTGGCCCAAACGCCGCAGAGCCAAGTGGCCGCCGAGAAGAGCAAACACTGTGAGTATTTACGTCCATTTATATACGCACACATATATATTTTTGTACATATGTATATATATATATAAGTGATATATATATTATCAAAAAATCGAAGCTTTGCAAAAGTTTTACCCTTGTTCTGAATCCACTTAAATTTCGCAAAACAATTTTTGTCCCTTTTCTCGGCATTAAACTTTTTGACACAAACAGCGGATAATTTTGTTGGCTAAAATAAAAGTTTCGTTTTATTTATATTGAGGCTTTCAATTCCATTCTGGCACTTTAATAATATGATTAATTTTTCAACGCTACACGTGTCCTCAAATGGAAAAAAAAATAGCTCATAAAATACAAACAGAAGTATTGGATTAATTTTTATAAATGGCTGAAGGAATTAATATTAATGCAGAGTGTCCAACCTCAATCAGAACTGAATAATGTGTTAATGGAAAGCAAGTCAATATTGTTGTTAAAAAATTGCTGAAAAAAGTGAAGTGAAAATCCATTTTTAATTGTCACCAAATCAAATCATTTAAATAGTCATTTGAAAAAGTTAATGGACCTTTCCTTATAGATTTTAGAGGACTTAGTCTGGCCTTATACGAAACTTTATTAGTTTAAAGCCAACAATTGAAATGGCTGTAGCTAAATGTGTGTTGACAGCAAGTCAAATCCACAATCCCCATTCCCCTGGCAAACGTGATATATATTTTGTGATTTTCTCTCGCTTTTTATATGCTTCTACTTATTTCAGCTTCTGTTTTGGGGTCGATGCAACCAAATATTTGCACACAATTTGTTCTTTCTTTTTCTTCCATGACAGGACAATAAAATTTCATCGAGGAAATGTAATAAAAGTGCTTGAAAATGTTGTTAAAAAAAATTCATGCTGAAGACTTTTTTGTGCAAATGCTCCAACTATAAAATATACACACATGAACACGCATCTGTGTGAGTGTAAGTGTGTGTGTGTGTGTAAGTGTGCTGTGCTGCTTTTTGTACATGTGGCGTAATTCATTCTCAGTGGCCGTATTGTTTATGCAAAGAATAAACAACATATAAATACGATTTTACGATGAATAGGCAACTTGCATACTAAACAGTCTGTTATGCACACAAGTGTGTGTCTGTGTGTGTGCAAGGATATTGGAGGATGTGTGCCACAAGCCTCAGCAATGACAAAGGCACAAAACTCACTTTAATCAATGCAGCAATAACAAGATATTCTTTTGACTTCTCATTACCAACTAATAAGAGTAGTCTAAATGTAAATGAGCGACCTGATTATACCCTGTGTGTTGGAAGTATTTTATAAACTTTACTATTATTATGAGCACTGTGAGAAAGTTGAAAACTACGAGCATAGCCACAATAGGTTTCAGGTTCTTCGTTATTTACTTTATTTGCCGTATGCAGTTCACTATTAAGTCACTAATCATGCAAACTCCGATTAAGTCAATATAGACAAAATTCAACAAGCAATTAATTAATGTATTTTACTATTTGCCGTCTACAACTAATTTGATATGTTGCATATCAATGTTGCATAATGAGCTGTTTGCGCAATCTTCATAATTTCATACTGTTTACACACACACACACACACACTGTAACACTCTCTCACATATGCACATGTTGTATATGGCTTGAGCAGCGAGCTTTGTCGTGGAGAGGAAATTACTGCAATTTTGTTGCCAAATGAAATGAAATTGCTGAAGCGTTAGGACCCGGCGACAACAGCGACGACGACGACGACGAAATATGCTGCCACAAAATTATTTCCGTATTTTAACATTAAATCATAATTAAAAATTGCAAGTAAAACAATTTACAAGTCAGCAAACAGCGACGCCGCCGTCGACGTCGACGTTAACTTTGCGCTGTGAAAAAGTTATTGCATACTTTTTTGGGCCTGCTTCCGATTGCAGCCGACTGCTGCCTGCTGTGGCTGTGGCTGCGGCTGCTGATGCTGCTGCTGGCAGCGCTGTTTGCTGCGATGTGCGCGTCTAATTGTAGCGCACCCCAAACTCAGTCAGGGATTTACCCTGGGTTTGCCTGCTGTTGCTGTTTTTGTTGGTGTTGTTGCCATTTTCTTGCTCCTTTCCGGTGGCGACAGAAAATCACAAAAACACAACAACAGCAAATGCTTAGCTTCTGATGCTGCTGCCGCGACCACAAACATACTTACAGACTGTAAAACGCACACACACACTTACATACACATTGGGGCACGCATCGCTTGCCCCCTCTCTGCTTGGCTTGTGGCTCACGTGGCGTGTACTTAATTTTCCCATGCCCATTGCCAGGCGCATTAAAAGTTTTCTCTTATTTTATATATATATATATAAAAATATATTTTCTTTTTGTGCGCATTGCACTTGCCCAAAAGGGGCGACGGCGTTCCGGCCAAAGACTTCCGCTGCCACCGCTGCTGCTGCTGATGCTGCTAGCAGCGACGCTGGCAGCATTGAAGGCTTTCCCAACTCGTTCAACAAAATTTTGTACAAAAAGTTTCATAATTAATTTCATGTTAAGTGGCAAAGCGAAACGTAACGTTGGCAGGTCCTGCAACTCCAATTTTCCTCCACATTTGCACATCATTCGCCACCCCCAAAAACACTCGTGCATTTTTTGGACCGTTGTCTTTAATTTGAATTGTCATTTCCTGTCGCAAACACTCGGCTACGCTACGCTTGTCTCTTGTCTCCCTCTCACTATCTCTCCTCACCCTGTGGCGGTCTGCCAACCATCCGGCTGACTGCCACGCCCCACGCTGCCACGGCTCCTGCTCCTGGTCCTGCTCCAGCTCCTGCTGGTGATGCGCACGTTCAACTTGATTAGCGTAACTGGTAATGACTCGCACGAGCTGCTACTGGAGGCAAACTTGGTTGGCCAGGTCCCTGGATGTCCTGGATCTCCCTGGCTCCAAACAGTCACTTACATGTGCAAATATGTACTCTGTAGATGTGAGTGTATGTGTATGTGTGCGTGTGTTTGCCAGTCTTTCGTATTTGCAAGTGGTTTTCATAATTACTTTGTGTGTTCACTTCAAATTATCTGAAGCGCACAAGTTTGGGTCGTGTGCTTGAGTTATACGCCTGACTGTTGGCATCCTTGTGCCTCGCTGCAATGCTATGATTTAGGACTTATTCAATTTGTTAAATGTTTACCACATCATCGCAATATAATTATCTTTTGGATGGTTCACTATGCGATTTTCTGAGTACGTATCTTAAGGTTTATCCATTTAATTTTGAACGCCATGGAAATAGTCTCTTATAAGTTTATGTTGTGTTTCATTAACAATACAACATGACAAGCAATCAGTTTCTTAACGAATTAAGATTCCGAGTTGCTCATCTTCCTCCATTTATAAGCAATTGTGCCGCTTTGTGCAATAATACGAACATTATACAATTTTATAAAATGGGTCACGTTGCTTGGAGAAGGTGGAGGAGGAGGAGGAGGAGGTGGGTGGGGAGAAGAATTACTTTCAGGCAGACGCCCAACAGTTACTGATGGCGGACCGCCAATAAAATTTCAGAAAAAACAACTGTCGACAACCAAGAAATGGCATAAAACTTTTGCTTTTTGTTTGCTATAAATATGAATGGATGGATTTGGGGTTTGTATGTGATTGTGTGGAATGGGTGGTGGGGTGCAGGGGCGCTAAGGGGCAGCTGTACTACCAGTTGCCACTGCGGCATTATTCAAAAATAAATGCGACTGTGCCAAAAGAAAAGCAGCTGCTCTGCTCTCGCACGTGCCTGGCTGCAGGAGGGGAGGCAGATGGGAGGAGGTAGGTAGGGTTAACATTATGACAGCTTTGCGGAAGCAATAAATTTTAATTTCATTCGAATCCATCCGCATGCGAATAGAGAGATTTCCAACATACCACCGCATCTTGTATAGCCCAAATCTTGTTCGGTTTCATTGCATGATTTATTGGAATCTGGTTGGTCTAATCTTTTATATGTTTATATGTTTCTACTAAAAGTCATTTTTAAATTATATTCTATTTGGTTTTTAGTTTTCTTTCGAACGAAAATAGATTTTTGTAGGAAACGATTAGAAGTTATGAGACTATACCAATCATAGGTCTGCAAATTCTACAACAAAATCTATTGGTAAATAAGATTAGTTACGATTTGCAGTTATTTCTGAATTATAGACAAATGTTTCTCTCTTTGTTAGCTCAGGCAACCTACACGACAAAAACAAAAAGCAATCATTTGATAGATAACATCAAATTACTCATATTTAAATTGAACTACTCGCAAACTCACAGAGCTGGAAAAATGGAATGGGATGCACTCGTTAAATCGGTTCACAGTTGACTGGAAAGATAAATGTTTATATATGATAAATTCATAGCTGTAAAGTCGAAGCGCGAATGAAATCAGGCAACGCATAACAAATGTCATTTATAGCTAAACACATTTGGCAGCGGGTTACAGCAAGACCTGAATTCCCATAACACAAACACCCACCCAGACACCCACTGAACCCATCCTGCCAATGCCAATGCCAAATCGACGATTGATGCGTTGCGAACTCATGGCTACTATTGCCACAGGCAAATCTCTTTTGCCCCAAAAGCCAAACAATAAATTGGCCAAATGGTCCATGAATGCGGTGGGGGTTGGCATGGTTGATGACAACGGTGGGTGCGGTGCGATAAATTGAGGACTGTTTAAGGGTGTGAGTTTATTTATCAATATTCTCTGGTCAGACGAGAAAAAAAAAAACGGTAAGCTGTTATTATTTGAAATCGATGAGCGTGCTGCCATCAAATTTGTCCATTATGCGTGAATTTTGTGAAATTGAAATCGACTCTTAATTGTCCATTGAAAATTGAATAATTTGTGATGATAATTATAAATCGCAAATTGAAATCAATTCGCCTTTTTATCTGGCACATTTACTCTCCACTAATTGCTATAATTGTTCCATTTCTTTTTTGTTAATCATTATAAATTAAATGCACCCCTTTAAACTACAATTGGCTTATTAAAGCCGTTTAAATCGGTATGATGGAATAGCTGCTAAAGTTGTCGAGAGTTGGGCTACAAAAGCACACGAAATGTGTACAACATTTTCCCTTATGCTTTTCACTTAGGCGCGTGAATCCCTTTTGTAATCAAATGCACAGAAAATTCTATTCTGTTCAACAAAAAAGAACCACAACGAATATATATATATATATATATATATATGTATATAACAAAAAAAAAAAGGAGAAAACTAAATCCCAAGCCTCTTTCGTGTTGGCTCTGATGGGCTTTGTGTTTTGGCGGCTGTGTTGTGGGTGTGTCCTGACTATCTTCGTGTGTCCGTGTAACTGTGTATCTGTGCATGCATTTGTGTGTGTATGTGCGTGTTCCACTTAGGCACGGCAAACAAATCAGTGCACTCGACTGGAAGATACGCTGTAATCAATAATAAACATGATATGCATTCGATTTGTTTGTAAAAGCTCATCAGGAATTAGAATTATATGCTTTATAGCAACGAAGTTTTCGTTGTGTACTTGCACAGCTATCTTATACCCTATGCTAGTAAATTCTGTGGCTCAGAAAATAAGCACTTTAAACAAAAGCAAATCCCGAATTTAATCAATGATAAACATGATATGCCTTCGACTTGATTGTGAATGATAATCAGGCATTAAAATTATAGTCTCTAGAGAAGCAAAGCTTATGGCCTCAACTTGCACAACTGTCGCATACCCTGTATTAACCATTTTGTGTGGCAAACAGGGTATACGAAAAATAAAAGAAGCACTTTAAATAAAAGAAAATCTCGCGTTCGGAAAACAAAGCAGCAAAATTATCTCCATGGCCGTCGCCTGCCACCCACTCATTCTCCCACCCCCCCGCACTCAGGAAACTATTACTACAAGCGCCTAGACAACAACAGCGGCGAAATAAGTAAACAACAATAATGAAAACAACAAAGAAAACAATAGCGTAATAAACTAGCAGTAAAGTAAAACTTGCCAGCTGTGTTCCCTTGAGCTGGATGTTTTATTTTTTATTATTATTATTTTGCCAGCTGCACGCAAAAGCAAATTTTTTACTAAATGAATAAAGATAAATTATATACAAAATATGCATTAAGAACACTTTGAAGCGGAAAAGAGGGGACGATGCCAGCTGAATGCAGCTCAAGTTTAATTAAGAACTTGCTCCAACAAATATCAAAGAAAAGTTCAAAAGGCAATCTGATAAGCCGCCGTCAGAAGATTTTTTATGACGTTCCCTTCGGCTGGTAATAGAAAAATCAACGAATGCCTTTTGTAAGCCAACTATTCACAAACTAGCGATAAACTGTCACATAAATCCGCTGTGAAATTACAAAAAGGGTGCGATCAGACAAAAGAGATAAAGCTATAAGACTTACTGGCTTTTAAATGAAAAAGAAAAAAAGGACTATTTTCTGTGTGTATTTATGTGTGAAACTTCTTTTCTTATTCGCACTCCAAATGAAATTCCAAATCGATCACAATCAAAAAATAAAAACCGTTAAGGTGACAAAACTCAAAGGCTGCCCAGCCTTCTTTTCAAAGTAACTCAAGCTAAGGACTAAATTTGCAAGTCCTTCTCCACACCATCCAGCATCTGTTTAAAAAGTTTTGAAGTGCCGAAAGTTCGGCGTCTAATGTCAATCAATGTGGCAGATAGCCAAAGAAACCGCCAACAACCAGCTGGGTTTTTTGCAAAACTGTAGGAATTCCAAAGAGCAAAGAGAGGCGCTAATTGCCCAAGTGACAGTTGTAATGGCACCCCTGGGCATAAGCGTAGAAAAGCGTGCAAAATGAGGGTTTGTAAATGAGAAAATATAAAATGATGAGCAAGTAATAAATCGAAAATAAAATTAATAATAAATGTTGCAAATCAAATATACACAGAGAAAAGGAGATAAATTAAGGGTGGGGGTCAACGCTACTCTATTCAGGAGACTTTTTGAATAGATCTCATTACTTGCCCATTTATTTATGCGCATTCATTTAATTTCGTATCCTGACTTTGACACTCAATTGGTCCATGGAAAGCTGAAAAGTTCTGAATGCTGCCAAAGGATCTACTGTCCGTCCTGACACATTGCTGCAAAGTTTTTTCGCACTTTGCAAGTTGGAACATTTTGACGGGCGAAAATTTGCTTGATTATTGCAATGGAATCGAATGAAAGACGAGAGAAAACGCAGTGAAACTTAATGGCCATTAGGAAACGGTCACCCTTTCTCTTTCTCACACTCACTTAGCGCATTTCTCTCTCTCTCTCTCTCTGTCTCTTTCTCTCGTTTTCTCGCTTATAGTCCCATTTTGCAGTCCCTTCATTAGTTTGGCACTTCGTCACTGTTGCACGCTCGAGTGGCCTTTGCTTGAGGTTGCCTCACATCTCCATCTCTCTTTCTCTGTCTCTCTGTCCCTCTCTCTCTCTGTCTGTACAGCTTCCTCCTTTATTCAGCAAAGCTGACAAAAGTTTAATGATGCGCTTAAGCTGCACGTGGCTTGGCCCCTTACCAAGCAACATTTGCCATTTTTTGAAGTTAAACATACAGTACCGAAAATTACATATTTGTTTGCTCAACTTTAGAAAATAGTATCACGGAAGTACGATCTCTAGTTAATAACGGCTAAGCCTGTATAAAGATAAGCACTTAAACTGAAGCCACTTGTACCCCAAAGGCTCAATTAAATTGAAAATTCTGTGTGTTTGCCGCAGTGGGCGTGTCAACACAAAGGACACCCACACGCCGAGGGCCATTCAGGCAGAAGCATTTACTTCAATTAGATATACACATATTTCATTAAACCAAAACTCCCATAGCAGTGGGAACTTGAAGGAGCTCAAAAGAGGATGGGACGCCTGCGAATTTTGCACGCGCTAATGGAGCGTGTGAGCTCGCCAGCAGCTGCTGCTCCTCTTGCACCTCCTCTTCTAGCTCCTGCTGCTGCTGTTGCTGCTGCTGTCCAGGAACGAATGGCAGCACTTGGTTGGTTTAGTCAACTGTGTGTGATTTGGCATTAGGGTCGTGACGGGTGCTGGAGGCGGCCAGAGTGGCGGATGACATCTTCACACAGCACGAACACCCTTGGGAGGTCAGCTAAATTCAATATTGGCACACAGGAAATTCATTGTTTAACCTTTGTTACTTAAATTGCTCAAATTCCTGCCATTAGTTTGACAAACGAGCAAACGAAATTCATTTTGTTGTTGCGAAATAGTCAAGCGGATTTCAAGCTAAAGTTTCGCCACGGCAAAAAGCAACCCTCACAACTCCCACGCTAGTATCACGCACTTGGTAGTAACTAGTAACTGCCCTCAGGTTCTGTTGTGGTTCCGTTCTGTTGGCTCCACCATTGTTGTTCTTGTTGTGGTCCCCATTCTGAACTAGTCCGTTTCGGGTTTTCGGTCTTTGGCTTTGCCCAGGGCACATGCATTTTATGCCATTGGTGCAGATTTATTTGCGGTTTTGCATAATCACTGAAAATTAGTTTAAAATATTTACATTACATTTGCATTTCAATGTCGACGGCCACAAACAGATTTTCATCGCAGACCCAGGCGAGCTGGTAGACTCGAAGCTCTCTGTTCTCCACCACAAACTGTCCAAGGTATGCCATAAATATATATATTTCAGTTTAGATAAGTCTGACAACGTTAGAGTTTAAGCATAGAGCTTAAACTATTATGCAATTTTAATTACACAATTATAGAATTATTTTAAAGCTTGTATAAGTACTTAAGCGATGCAAGCAGCAATAATTTCCAATACTTTTCTTATAAAACAAATAAATATTTAATCAAATTCTCAACCCCCTACAAAGTAAAGTAGCAGAAGCGAAAATAAGACTAATACTTGAAGAATGTTAAAAGGAAAACGTTTTCCTTGCTCAGATTTATTAGATTTTCTCCAAGTGTTCGCTTTAAACTCTCTCGATGAAAAAATAAACAAAAATAAAGTGATTGGTCAGCAGTAAGATTTAGCTTATAGCATATTTAGGGGCCATTTGTAAAGTGCATTGCATATTTGACAGACCGACGTAATCCTGGCGTAGTTTTTAGTTCCCCTTCTCAGCCAAATGTCAGGCAGATAGACATTTAGCCAGCCCAGAAACAAACAGGACGGGAATCGCAAATGCTGAGTAAAGCGCCGTAGAGGTGCCCACAGCAAGTGTCCGCCCATCTCAAAATATCGACATCCAACTATGAGCAGATGCATATGTATTCGTGTCCTTAGTTGGGAATTAGGTGAAGACGTAAAAATATGTTCGCAACGAAGACTTAGCTCTATATATATATATATATATATATAGATATATGTAGTTATATATTAGACGTTAGAACGTTAGGGCCAAGGTAAACATAATATTCCACTACTCAAACTGGTAACGAGAAAGTTCGCGCATATATGCACTGAGTAATGGAGTGTGGAGGAGTATGGACAGTGGAGGAAGATGGGGGAGGATTGTTGGAAAATGTGTGTGCATTGGAATTCCTTTTGCCAATTCTGCTGTCAGAGCTGTTGGTTGGAAGGAAAATCAACGCCGATGTGTTGTATGTGTCTACAATGCAAGCAGCTTCAGCAGGAGCAGCAGGCAATGTTCTCAACGCATCTCCTTGTGTGAGGAGGGGATGCGGGGGGATTGCAGCTGGGGAGAAGGTTGGATTTTGCCTGCCTGCATCATTGTCATTTGAGTTTGAGTAAACGCATTAAAGAGCAGCAAATACTTCCGTCAGCGCATCGGTATCCTTGCCCGGAAACATTAAGCTTTCTATCTCTGTCTCTCTCGCTGTTTCTGTCTCTGTCTCGCAAATGGATCCATCATCAGTCTGTGGGCATCCTCGCGGTTTCTTGCTGCACAGAATCCTTTGGCCCTTTATTATTTCTGCGGTCTTCTGTGCGATATGATGCGGTTGCTCCGTTTTTGTTGAGTGCCTCGTCGTAGTTTTGATGACACACAATTTGGGTTTGTCCTCAACTCGAGTTGTTTGCTTTTGCCAGGCAAAAAAGTTGGCTACCAACATCCCAAAGATCTCTGCGAGAAATGTCCTGTAAGCGCCTGCAAAATGCAATTTCGTGTGTCAAATGACTTTGTTACTTCTCCAGCTTATTTTTAGCATAGAAAATCGATTTTGGTTCTGCATTTTTTTATCATATTATGCACAACTTCGCTTTTCACATTGCTTTGTTTTTCTCTTCACCGTTGCCACTGCTGCTTCAATCAATTTCAATCTCTTTCCTTTAAAGGAAGAACAATTCAAAAGTCTGATTCTTTCATTAATTAAGTAAACTCACAACATTAAGAGCATATTTCTATTGAACCTCGAAATCTGTGTGGCACCATTTGAAGCATTTTCGATTAATAACATGAACATAAAACATTCTGACGGCCATAAGTCCTTGAAATTAATTATGCTAATATTAATCCTTTTTGGCAGTGCTTTTTCATGCTAACAAATGACATTTCGACTAACTAATCTAGCCATTAACCGAAACCGACAAACCTTCCAGCCAAACCATGAACTCGTTTTCTGCAAACTGAGCACTTAATACGACACAAACAACAACAACAACCACAATAAGCGGAAATAAAAACCAAACAAGAAATGAAAATCTTGCTCTGTGCGTGTGGGTGGCTTTTTGGTTAGATGGGATGGCGGAGGGGAATTGTGGGCAACTAAGACCCTGAGCCATAATTTGTCCTTGGATTTGTAGCCCATTTAGTTGGCTCAGCTGCGGCCATTTGGAGTGACCAACAAGCACAGTGAACTCCTGGATTTTGTAAGCCTGCCGCAAATATCGTAAAACTTGAGCCTGGCCTGGTAGTATTCTCAGCTGATTACAGGGTATTATCCAGCTAAACAAAATCTTGAGATTATTTTAGCTTTAACTGCTTTATTCACCTTTTTACATACAGCTCACAAATACATTAGGCCAAAAATCTATTTTTTCCCAGCTATGATTGCTATAGCAAAGCATAGGCGTATGCTGGCTGCAGTTTCGTGAGCTGCAAATGAAATTGTTTTTTTTTGCCGCTATTTATAGGAAACTGTATCTGACACTGCTTATCCTTAGCATCAGTGTGCTGGCTTCAGTTGTCAAACGAGCTCGTTTCTTACTTCCCAACGGAGTGCCGTCGTGTTTGTACACACAGAACCTGAAATCCCCAATGTCAGCGACTGCTACTGTGCCACAGCTGCTGTGCAATATATGAGTAATCCTGATATTATGTAGATATATGTATATATATATATATGCACACATTTGTATACATATATGTATGTGGATGTGTGCAAATGTCCTCCCAACATTTTACACTGCAGTGCACTCGAGTGAAGTTTGCCTAGAAATTATTGAAGGATTTCGCTCCAGCTGCCTGTTGGATGTTGCATGGTAATATGTACATACGAGCACTTTACTTTCCATCCGTAATTGATATTTTACAGTTGTCTCCGCTGGCAACAAATTGCAGAACGCAGACGCCAGAGCCCAGACTCCTTTCCACTCGTATCCTGTGTCAAATTGTGCAGAAATTCTATTTCTCAGTGTCTCTCTGCTGAGCTTAGTTCCCCACCAACCTACCACCCCGCCCACCCCTTTTGCAGCACAGTTGTCGCCGTCAATGTGTATTGCATTTGACAGTGCCAACTAAAAGTAAAAGCACGTTTGCCTTGACATGCAAATCAAACTTATCTTTACACTGTTACAAATTTATATTTAACTTAGTTTATTGGATCATGCAGGTACACACACACACCCTCATACACACACACACGTTTATAAGTAGAGTCTGTGTTACATTATTCAGTATTATTATAGGAATAAAAACAAGAAGAAGAAACTTTCGTGCACATCATCAACTCGGCCAACAACTGAAACAGTAATCAATCTTGGGTTAGCAGTGTAACCGACGTGCCTGTGTGTGTGTGTGTGTGGGAGGCGGGGGTGTGTCGGACAGGTATATAAAGAGCCAACGAACCGCAGCGAAAAGTTTCATTTCGTTTTGGGGCAATCGTGAATTATATGGCAAATGCCTTGCCGGCAAATTTGTGCATCCGCCCACTTGAACCCCGCCCAGTTAGCTGCTTACCTGGCAGCGAAGATCAAAGCGAAATGTGTAACAAAATTGCCAATTACATATAAAACACGCCAAATCGTCTGTGTGTGCAAGGGAGAGCCGCTCTGGACGGTAGCTGTTGTATTACTATGTGTGTGTGTGTGTGTGTGTGTGAGAGAGAGAGAGAGGGAGGGAGGGAGAAAAGTAACGGACTAAAACAAAAGGCCGCTGCCGTTTGCCGGCAATTCAATTCAATTGTGAATTCAATTTTGAAGTTGGCAACGCCAACATTTGTGCCTGCAAATGAAGCATTTGCCAAACGTGCGGCAACGCCATACGAGCTCAGCTCTTCCTCTCCTTTTCCCTCTCTCACTCTCTCCCAGTCTGTCGCTCTGTCTCTGTCGTTCACTCTAACTTACACGCGTGCTCGTTTGGGTTTGTGTGTTGTGAAGGCGTAAAACGAATTTGCACTAAATTCCTTGGTTACAACATCCCCACTATCCGCCCCGCTTCCTTTAATTTTGAATTGTCCTGCTGTGTCGACATCTTTTCAGCTGCTCTTTCGCCGTTCCACGTTCGCCGCGCGGCTCCTTCGTGTGCCCTTTATTGAAGCGAAATTGAATTAGTGCGACGGCGAAAGCGGAAGCGGTTGCTAAGCAGGAAATTGCCTGAAATCAGGCGCACGTAAGCCCGTCACGCCCCCCCCCCCCCTCGCCTCTTCGTCTGCTCCTAACCAACCACACACACTACTCAGTGTGGGTGTGCGTGTAATTGTGTATGTGTGTTTCATTAAAATCTCGAATATCGCCACGGTTTTGGCCCTTATGCGACAATTTCCAGACCTGCTCCTCGACTTCATTTGCATGCAACGCCAATGGCCATCGTCCATAATGGCGTTCATTTCATGTTAATGGATTTCGCACTAAGCGCAATACTTTTGATTATTAAAACTAATTGAAAGGCGTTTAATAGTGCACTGTTTATGTTCTCTGCACGGCTATGTTAAAAATTACTTCTCCTTACTTAGTTATGAGAGAAAAGAACCTTGACTCTCGAGAGAGTATTAGTTGCATCCCTCAGAATTCTTAAACTTTTCACTTAAATGAGAATTCATTATTCTTCTTAATGTTGCATTCTTCAACTTTTAACTTAAGTGAGAATTCATTATACACCTCAAACTATTCCTTATTAAAACTAACCAGTTGCATCCTGTAACTTAGGTTTTCTTAAGACGGATATTAAGCAAAATATTAATAAATGAGATTTAATATAAGAAAAATAGCACACAATTTTTACACAAGCACACACATTTTAGCAGAAGCGATGGGGTCTGTACTTAAGTAAATGCATTGAAACATGTGCCAGCAATACGTGAAACGAAGCGTAAATGAATTTTTCATTCTCCCATTAAAATTTAAGTGCACATTTTCCGGCGCAACGCACGAGAGGCTGCCTGCTTGGCAGCGAGCTGGCGACCACCGCTGTGGAAATCACAACCATTAAGCTTAAGGAAGTGTAGAAGTTGTGTTCCAGATGGAGCAGCACGTGGCCTCCAGCTCACTGGTTGCCTTTAAGAACGTGCATAGCAATCACATGACCAAATTATACAATTATTAAGCATTATTTTTAAACGCGATAAACTGTATTATTTTGATAGTTCTTAATGTGTGATCGGCTCTCTTTTTTTCAGACTATATGCAATCGCTGTGCAAGAATCACTTTCTGCAGCAGCTCTATCGCAAAATTGATGGCGCCGTCTTGTGGTCGCAGAATGAACGCAACTTGGACTGTGTCATCACCTTCCAGACCCACTCGATTCTGCAGCGCTTCATGCTGCGCTTCGACATGCTCCAACTGGACTGCAATGATCATCTGCTTGTCTATGATGGAGCCCATGCCGTATCAACGCCCAAGGTTAGTACTAAAAAAAGCAAGTAAATTCTTTTCAAATAACGTTTTTTTTATTACTTTTGTTGCTTTTTATTAACCTATTTTAAGCATTTAAAATGTCTAGAAAATATTCTAGATAGCTTGTAAACAACCTTTCCGTTTAGAATTTCTTTACATTTCTCTTGTTTTCTTTTATATATTTACTGTCATCATTAATTACCTTTGTTACAGTATTATCAAAGTATTCTGCACGATGCGACTAATTGTAGGGGCAATTATTGCGGGAAGTCGTCAAAAATGGCAGCCAAACCATTGCAATTTGTGTCGCAGCCTCATGATCCACATACACAATCGGAGCACGTTGATGCCTCTGACATTTTAGGTTCAATCCCTGAGGGGTTTCCGTTCCATACACACACACCCACTCACACGTGCATGCATAAGTATGTATATATGTGCATGTGTATGTATAGACACTCAGACAAAATGTAGGCATAATTTTAGCCTCTGCAACATTTGCAATGATGACAACGGGTAAGAATGTCAGTCGGTCGGTTGGTCTGTTGGTTGGCTGTATGGGTGGGTGGGAGGTTGGGTGGTTGCACTACTGCGGTTACAATGCGGCGCCAACTGGCAGCTGCCAGCTGCCAGCTGAGTTTTGCTGATAGCACTCTGATACTATCAGTAACCATTTTCATTTTTCATACGTCTCACTGCCTGACTGCATTATATTATATTTTATGGCAGTGTGGTTGTGTCTCAGTGTGTGTGTTTGTGTGTGTGCAAATGTATGCCAAGGCAAGTGGCCAGAATGCAGCACATACGCATAAGCTAAATTCTTTAAATCCCAGTGAAGTCCTTGTGTGTCCCCCAACAAGACAACAGAGGGAAAGATTAAAAAATGCCCCCTAACAAAGATTTAACCACATTTGAATAATGTAAGCAGAAATGTGCTCTTTAAATTATAATGCCGTGTGTATAATTATGTTTATTTATAATTTAGTACGGGACATCAAGTAACGTCTCTCTCCCTCAGCTTAGGTGTGGTTACCACACTGAGTGTTCCATAACTAATTGACAAGTCAAAGTTAATGATACAATCAATGGTAGGTTGTAGCTTCTTATTATGGAAAGTCAAGTCCAAAACAGACAGTTAAGATAAAGTACCAATAAATGTGACGATTTTTACCTTGAAACCGGGTATAAAAAACTCACCTTGGCATGGAAAGTCAGCTTTTCATAATAATGATAAAGACTTAAGCGAAGGGAACAAAATGTGCTTTTTTGCTTTCATAACTTAAAGGATCCATTTAATTTTGCGTTTGTATTCAAATTTAATGCCAGCAGTAAATCACTCAGCGATACAGATACAAACAATACCTGTCACACATTAACATATATTGATTAAAATATGATTTATACACACATTTTTTTATCTGTACCTTAAATAAGATTAATGTCATTTTTGTGTTTTTCAACTAATAAGAAACCAAATAGGTTTTAAAAAAAAATGATTTAAAAGCAAGGGCTTCCTTTAGTTGAAAGCCGATTATTTTCTTCTTGTTGTGGTTCAACAATGGGACTTCTCCACTCTTTCTGTGTGTGGCTCATTGTTTTCCTTTTTTTTATTTCGTCGGGGCATATCTTAGCTTTTGCTCAAATATTTGCCAAGTGGCTTGTTTTGCAACAGTCTTCCCACGACTACAACTGTGCCGAATCAAATAGCCACACCACCACACCGCATACCGCACAACCCACCACTACCCACACCTGAGTCAGCTTGTTTCGAAATCAGAGTCGGTCGCATATGGCCTAAGAAGCTTTGCACGCCTTCGCTCTTTGCCCCATCCTATTCACAGCTCAAAAAGTATCTTTGTACAGTGGGGCGTATGAGCGATGCGGCAAGATTTATATTTCCATGCGACTTATTACGAGTCTGGGGCTCATTTGCATGCCACCGGCCGCAGCAAAGCGAACCGCAACCAAAAAACCAATAACATTTTGCAAATACTACGTGAGAGTTGAGAGAGAGCCGGAGTGTCGAGTGTCGAGCATCTCGGCGTGTAAATACTTTGGTACAAAAGAAGTTGTCACTGGCTTCAGAAATGTCAAATTAAAATTTTGCCACACTCTGTGCGGATGTGAGAGGAAGGAGGGGGAGGTGGTGTGAGTGTGGGTGTTTTTATGTTGCATGCAAAGCAGCGGGGCAAGCGGGTATTGGCAAAATGTGATGGAAAGTTTCCGTTTTTGAGGAGCCTGCAACAAAATTAAAATATGCCACAAAGCGTCGCACGTCGAAGATGCCGACCAACTGCAGCTGCTGCCTCACAGAGAGAGAGAGAGAGAGAGAGAGAGAGGAGAGGGAGAGGGAGGGAGAGACACTGCACCTGACACAGCTAGGTAGCAGGCACGAGACCTTGTGTCAAGAAAGACAACCGCAGCAAAGGCCTCAACGATGACACGCGCACACACCCCAGTATGTGGGGGGTGTGCTTGTGGGTGTGTGCAACGTGGACTTTGATGAACCCTTGTGCAACTTTTAGGTTGCAGGCAACATTGCAAATTTACACAGAATGGCCGATGCATGGCATGCAACGTTGCACGTGGCAATTCAAGAAGACTTCATCATCCACTTTGTGCACCTTGCCTAATAATGATGGCAACGATGCTGCTGCTGTTGATAAAAATGGGGCAGCAACATTGGCTTCCTTTGAACTAAAATTTATGAGATACCCCTTTGCAATTGCAACTGAAGCAAAAACTAAATTCTTGACATTAGCTAAAGCATCATGGCATATTCGAATAGAGATTTTGTGCTTGGAAAATATTTAAAAGTTGTTTTCCTTACAAATGCCTTTGTGAACTTTTGCATTTTTATGCGGTAATTTTATGCAATAAAATGCCAATTTAAACTATAAACTTGGCACAACTTACCGCCATTAAAACTGGCCATGCAAATATGCATAAATGTGTATGTAAGTACATATACAGTATATGCAGCATGCAAAGTGGTTTGGGGCAAGATGGTTGCTGAGCTCCTGGCATCTGCTGCCAGCCCCAGGCAGTTAGATAGTTGTCAGTTTCCATGGCATTGATGGAACATCACGCACAAGAGATGCCTTTCTTCCTTTGAACGCTGCTGCAGTTGCATGCTTCAAATTTAGCTGCACGAGTGGTAAGCAGTGACAGCCTAATGGGTGTGGTCCAACAAAATAATGAGTGTATGTGAAAAGTGAATACCAAACTTTTCACAGCCATAACGTTGTCAAAAGTAGTAATTTTCAGAAGTCAGATTTTCAGAAACCAAGGATTTTTGATCTTGATTTGATCTCTAGAATAATGCTACATTTAAAGTTGGGAACCGGATGCTGGGTAGAAAATACGCTCAAAAAGTGTGTTTAGGGATGGGTTCAAACTTACAACAGCCATAGCTCTGTCAAAATAGACTCTCAAAATTCTGCGCTTTTTGATGAATTTAAGTTTGAAAACACGATAGTCTCTCAACTTCCATTTCATTTGCAGATTGACATCTCCTGTCGCAACACGAAGAACACTGTGAACGCGATATTGACGCGAACGAATTTCGTGACGCTAAAGTACGTGACCGATGGATGGGGGACAGATGCGAATGGCTTTAAGTTGGTGATAACATCGGTGAAGGATCCCAGTAAGTAGACAAGCGAATGACTAGTTGTTCCGCGTGGACATTGACTTACAATTGTGCGTATCCCTTGCAGAGCACACGTGCAAGGACTTCACGTGCGCCACACGCGAATTTTGCATCAATCCCGATCTGCTGTGCGACGGCGTCAACCACTGTGGCGACAACTCCGATGAGTCCGTTCAGAATCTATGTCAGAGTAAGTAAACAGTTAATCAGTGATAAAGGACACCTTTTATTTAAATCAACTTCAATTTGTAGATGAGACGACGAGCACAGTGTTTGGCGTGGACATGACCTGGTTCGTGTTGATTGTGGTCGGTGTGCTGCTGGTGCTCAGCGCCCTCATCGTTGCCATCGCGATATGTGTCTGCCGGCGGCAGGATGAGAATACCGCCAATCAGAACACCGCACTGCAGCGTAAGTTACTCCTAGTCCTCCATTGCTCACTCAATTGGTAATAATTGTCACATCTGCAGTACATCACAATGCCGAGACGAATGGATCGTCGAAGCATCTGCATTACCATGGCGTCGGCATGGGCATTGGCGTTGGCGGCACGCTGACGCGAGAGCACACACAATTGCCGCCGGCGTCGGGAAACTGGCATCACCCTGCGGGACCATCCGGGTACCACCGCATTCCACACAATTACTTGAAGATGGCCACCAAAGTCCGTCCCATTTGGTGCTTGGCAAATTTCGTCAATTAGGTCAAGATCTTTCACAAAACACAACCGGACTCAGCCAGACGAACATCGCCGTTGCTGGCAATCATCCGAATGCCAACTCTGCTGTCGGCGCTGCTCAAAAGGACGAGTGGTTCGTTTAAGAGCCAATTGGCCAACTGATTCCGGTTCAGTGGTTCACAGTGAAAGACAAAAATAAAACCAACAAATTAATTGACTTGAGCACAATAATCTGCACTTAATTAAGTGATTTCATGGATATTTGCAGAGCATTAAATGAAGTAAGTGATTCAATTATTATCAATCACTAATATTAACTACACTAAATTGTGTTTAATTGTTTGCAGGACTGTTTGACTATATTTAACAACAAAATAATATGTGGACATCACCGCGCAGGGTGTATTTATAAGAGATCTACGCGTACCCAGGCAGAATCTCGAAAGCATTGGTCAAAATTATGCCGTAAATTGCATAATTTTGTCGGATATCCAGTGCAATTGTATATAGTTTATATATATATAAATATATATATGATTAATTTAAATTAATTTACAATTAAACCACAAATAGCTAAACCCGATACTGAAACCGATAACGTTATACCGATTAAACCAAACATGGGCAGCGGCATCCAATAGAAATAATGACAAATATTTTAGTATATTTAGAGTAACACGATAAGAGAGCCTTCAGCTTCACAAAAAGTCCTTGCAATTCCTTAATTACAGTTATGTAATATAATTGTTAGTATTTCTTTCAATTAGCATTCAATTTGTTTTGTGATTATTCTAACCGAACCGTGAGTAAGCATCAGAAAATTGAACAAACAATCGATGGCATTTAATAGAATTTTTTGGAACAGTAACAGAAACCGTTAAAAGTATTAAAGCTCAACATGAAAACGATAAGCGATTAACGATAAACGATAAACGATTCACTGTCATTAGCATATAGCTTCCAACATATAAAAATATACACATACATAAATAAAGATATTAATGTTTAAAAATGAAAGGAAGTTATGCCGCAATACAAATATAATAAATACGAACACAAGAACAACATAAACAAGGGATGTACATAAGTAGTAGACAATATTGAAACGAAAGTAAAAAATAATACTATAATAAAAGGAGGAGACAAACCAAACAACTTCAAAAATCGCATTCTCACACTTCATTGTCATTTACCAAAGCGTGGCAAAAGAACACTCAAGAGCAAAGCAAATGGGTAATACAACATATCCCAACAAGACAGTTTTTGACATGAAGGGAATATCATAACTCAATGAAAAGAGTATCCGCAACCATTGCTAAATGACAAATTTCTGAGACATTAAAGGACAATACAAAATAAAACACAATTTTGCTCTTTTTGATGAACAAATTTAACGACACTAAATACATTTTGAAGTCAAAATACTGGAAATTATCCGCATACATTTTTCTACAATCAAGCAAGAAAATTAAATGGAATAAACATTTTGCTACAAATCGAACAAATACGATTATATTAACTAAAAGAAAAAAAATAACAAATAATAAACCATAAAAATAAACGCAAACTAATTTAACAATATATTGAAATAAAATGCTTCAAAATGATTGTAGTACTTCCCGCCGTTAACATTTTTTAAAAGTACATATTAATGTTGAATGATAATTATAATACTTGATGAAAAGCCACTGCTTACGATTCGTCTTTCAAAATACTTCCGAATAGGAGAGTATATCATTTTTATTTAACAGAAATAAAGCATTTAATATTAATTTAAGTTCGTTTATTTTAACAATAAATGTACCTACATACACAGAGAAAAGAAATAATAATCAACATGTCTAGGCGTTTGTAAAAATATAAAAACTAGCTGCAATAAATAATTAATACACATATGTTCCAAAATTAGAAGATTTTATAAGAAAATCATATAAAATATATGAATTTAATGAAATGGTCTTCTTTCAAAAGGTTTTAAGCATTTTCTATTTTTCGTTTTCAAACATTATAATAGAATTTTCTTACTGGAAAAAATTTAACTCGGTTTGTTTTAATTTCGAAAGCTTTTCAACAATAATATAATATATAAAATCAAATCCATACAAATATTTATCGTAAATTATAGGAGGATGATATGATAAAAAGAATTTTAACCAAAATTATAAAAAAAGAATATATTAAATTGTATTAGGCGTCAAATTTTAGAAAAGAAAACAAAAAACAATTGAATCATAACTTAAAGAGCAACAAATACTTAAAGTAACAACAAATTAATCTAAATTCGTAAAAAAAAAGATAAAAAAAAGAAATTATTCATAAAATTGTTTTATATATGCAGAAAATAATTTGTGCAATACAGGAATATTAAATACTTAAAAATTATGCTGGTTGGCAAAAATTGTAAAACTACCCATTACTTGAATGGATTGAGATATCTGTAAACGATCGTGTCGTGTCGTATATGAATGTAGCTAAAATATACAAATACAATTTAATCCAATTAGCGAAAATTGAGCGAAACTCAACAATCTTTCCAGGGACAGGTGGGTTAAATAATTGATGCAGTTTAAATGCGAGTATCCTGAAAGATGAGATCATAACAATCTGAAAAAGATTTTTTCAATAACCTATATGTATTATGTGTGAGCTTTTCGTTTCTAATTTGTAAATGTTTAAATATGTTAAATATATATTTTCGAAACTCTCTCGTTCCCATTCGATATCTCTGTCTCTGTCTCTGTCTCTAACTCTCAATCGAAAAGACTTTGCCGCAAATAGTTAAACTCTACGTATGTTTGTATATGTATGTATGTACTTAGATATTAAAAACAACTCTATAATAAAAACACTCCCATAAAGTACTAATGTCACCTTGAACACCTATCAAAAGGGAAAGTACGACTGTTATTCGTTTGAGAAATGCAATTATTCCCAAAATGATTTAAATTCAATTGGAATAAAGAGGTCTGCACTATAAATTGTAACTATACTGTTGCTGTATCCCACACATAATCGAACATAATCATCCATCATGTGCATATACATATATCTAAGCATAAGAACTCGTATATTATATCTATAGTATGCATTTTTATAACATTGGTTACACTTTTTTTGTTAAAGAATATAATGGAATGCCGAACCAAGCGACAAATTCGATTACAAACTGATTACTAGCCAGGCGAAAAGCATACCCGACAGAGAATAAAGTGGAACATGGTAGGGTATAAACGAGTAATATGTACTTACTAATGAAGGCAGGCGGCCATGCTAATGCATCAATTGTAGTGCAAATGTTAGACGAAATTTAGTTGTAGAAGTAGGCGAGTGTGTGTGCAAACAATGCAAATATGTATGTACTGCTGTGTGTCTGTGTAAGTATGGTTTTTTACTCGCAAACCCCACTCTAATTAAGCGAAACACAACTGCAGAGAGTTGGATATCATTAGTCATCATATACATAGTATACTCATACATACAGTGGGTAATTAGTTGAAATCGAAAATCACAAACCAAAATTTAGTCATTTTGTATGAGTCATAATAAGCGAATCAAATGGTATAAGATTATATATATATATATATATGTATATGTATATGTATATGTAAAATTGCCCCGATTCGATAATGCGTTAAGTAAATGCTTAGCTTTTGTGTTAAAATTGCTGTTGAATGTAAAATGTACACAATGGATAACTAAATATGATTGGCATTGAAATACAATACATACACACTTAACAACACTCAACAACAACAAGAGAAACAACAACAACAAAACAAAAAAACAAATTATAATAAAATAAAGAATACAAGAAATTTAATTTAAACGTTTTTCATTTATTTCTCCTCTCAATGAGGAGCTCTTATTCTTAGACCTTAGTTTCCGGTTGACATTCCACCATCTCTTCCGATCCGTTCAAATCTTCACTGTCAGATGATTCTGGATTTTCTTGCTCATTTTCCCGATCTATTTGAACTCTTACCTGCAGCTGCAAGCGTTTGCAATGCCTTTGGGCTAACACATTTAGCAAGGAGATGCCAAAGTAGACCATAATGACGAAGGAAAGCAGCTGGAAAGCGTTCGACACCAGGCCGAGACCGGTGAATGATGCATCATCATTAGTTTTGTGATGCATGCGCAGCTTGGTCGAAGTCAACAGATCTTCAATGAGCGACTGCATTCTTGAGCCGATGAAAGGCACTTTACCCAGTGATTTCACCAGGAGCGAAACCAAATCCTCACTGAAGGCAACAATAACGAGCACTTGCTGTAGGCTGGTCTTGACAATCGCCTTGCCTATTAGAGTGGCAGCAAAAAACTTCCAGAATGGCACCAGGAAATGGCCACAAGCAACGCCAGCCAGATCAAAGAGTGGATTTGGAATGCTGGCGAACAAGAGGATGCCCGCGAAACCGACGCGAAGAACCACACGCTCAATCAGCTCTTTACATTTATCAAATAGATTCAGTGGATCGCTGCGATTTTGCGACTGACGCTGCTGTTGCCACTCAGCCAACCTTTCGCCGGAGAGACGAGCTGCCCGGGCCATAAAATATGGCGGCAACTCACCCAGAGCGGTGCCCACGCCCCAAAGCGTAGCTTCGATTCGCACTTTGGACAAGATTTCACGCATATTTGGCATTTTTCTTATGTAGGGTTCGTGGGGGCAAATCTTCAGCTCCGGATAGGGCGGCGTTGGAAAGTCCAGTGATTGACATTCGTAGGCAGCCAATGTGACGGCAGCAATGTGCGGACCCAGATACAGCAGAAAGGTATGCAGCCCAGTGCCAAAGCCCATCGAGGATAGCAGACCCAAGCCCAGCCAGTAGAGGATGAAGCCCAGATTCTGACGACATATCTGCATGTATTCCACATGCGGCCCCGGGAAATAATGGATAAAAACCAAAATCAGCAAACATGTCATAAGTCGTCTATCCAGCAGACGCACGCCAAGGTTAAGAAACAGCATAAGCACCTCCAGGATGCCATATTTTAAGGTCATCAATGGACGCCGCCATAGCACCAGAGACTTACGCTCCAGTCGTTCCACATCGCACTGCGTCACTGCGATATCCACATTATTTGCAAGGGGATCAACTGCGTTAGCTATAATATTTGTAGACATCCTCTTTCGCATCTTAATGAAAGTAGGGAAATCAAATTATATAAATTTTAAGTTATTTCTCAAAATATTCTCGGAAACAATGTTTATTCAGTTAAGTTTACTTCGTTTATAAGTGTGACAATTACAATATTATGGAACAGAACAAAACTTAATGAAAACAAACTAAAAATAATAACTTGTTACAAATTCTCTTTATATATTATATAATATGATAATAATACTATAAAATTTCATAAAATTTCGTCTTGTTTCTCTCGAGTAGAGAAAACCTACTTGTCTTTTTCATTACTTTTACATTTGATCAGATGATTGGACAGGGGTTTTCTTTCGATTAATAACATCACAAATTTCTTTAATCCTTGTTGTGTCAAATTTTATAATTGGTGGAATATCTGGTATTTGTAATAATACTCCAGACCCATTCTCTAAATTTTGTGACGGTTTCATTTCGGTATAATTATCAGCGAGTGCACATCTCTTTCTGATAGTATTATCTTCTTTATTTGGAAACGTGGATACCCTAGAAGGTATATCCAATCGCCGACGGAAGAAAATATACAATGGTTTAAGGCATCCCTCGGAACTGGATAGAAATCGTTCATAGTCGCACACTATATTAGCGAAACAAATTTGACTATTCACTTCAGCTAGTGTTCGCATTTCCTGCAAGTAAAATATTTATCGTTATTAACTGCTGTATTAGTAATATATAGTGTGGTACTACCTTAGTATCTTCACAAGCTAAGCCGGTCAGTAAGTTCATGAGTACTATCGCAATAAAGATTACAAAAAGTATAAGGAATAAGTTAGAGAAAGGATTGTGATGAAATTCTAAGCTGCCCTCATCAAATTCCCCTGTCGCCATGACAATCGATTTTAAGATAGCTTCAAAAATAGTTTTCTGGTTTTCATGGATATTTAGCACATGGAATGATAATCCAAATGAGAACACTAAAATCGAGAATGGGATGCAACTCTTCAAAAATGTGGAAATGATCTTTTTAAGCATTTTCACGTGAATGGACATGGAAAATAGGGGCAGAGATCCCAAAAGACCAGTCAACAACATTGCTGATGATAGTATGGTGAATGCGCCTACGACACGGCATGCAAAAATTTCTGGATCCTTATATATATAGCTTGAAATTAGCATAATTATGTGAACCAAATTAAAAAATCGATTTTCGGACAAGACGCGTTTCACGAACCACTTTATCCCCTCAAATGTCACGGAAATTCCGATGCATATTAAATACGGTATTTCGAGGTCAATATTATGAGCGTTGCTATCGGTAAATGTAAGTGATATAGTTGTTATTACATAAATATTCGATAATGCAGAAACTATCAGGTAGATGTAAAATAGAAAAGAAATGCTATTCCATTTTAATGAGATAAATGTGGTAATAAGCGGATGATTAAGTAAATGGCGAAGCTTCGCTGAGTTTCCCATGGCGACAATGGAGTCCATTTCATTGTGTAGACCACGCGATGCTTCATCTCTTGGCCGTTTAAGGTTCGTATAGTCTAGGACAATATGAAAGTCATTATCGACACGACTCTCGACTTTTACACTAATGCAATCATTGAAACGCTGCTCTAGCAACTCTGGGTCAATGTCATCAATGGGAAACTCGCGAAATTTACTCTTTATGCCCAGACAAGCACCATGCTGCAGTAAGTTGGACACAGCATTCTCCGAGTTATATAAAGCAGCATAGTGCAGTGGTGTTCTGCCACTACTGTCCGTTTGATTGATATTCACATGTTTACTCTTTAGCAAAACTTCAAGGCACTTCCCGTAGTCCTTGCACGCATCCGCTGGTAACTCCAATCGTGTTATGACATTGTCTAACAGCTCCGCATTTGGGTCCACCTCCAATCGTTCATGCAGCAGCAGCATGCTGAGGACCTCCCAGTTGCCATAGAGTGTCGCAATCTCAACGTACGTTTTTCCGTATTTCTCCGATTTCGCATTTATATCAATATCATAACTCATACTTGACATAACTCGTTTGCGACCATATGCGACGCATTCAGCAAAATAGTCGAAGCTATCATCATGTAGATATCTTTCCAACATTTCTGGCGAATCGTTGTCATTGTGCAGTTCATATAGGATCTGCTCGTGGGTCATTTCAGAACTGTCATCACGTTCGTCTGGCAGCTCCTGGTCGGGCATCAATGTCTTGAAGTCTTCACGCAACATTCTGCCTATATGTAACTGGGGTTGCTGCAGATACAATTCGATAAATTCCTCCTTTTGCAAACTATCAATTTGATTGTTAACCAACAAATAATGCAGTGGAGTCATTTCATTGCCATCCGGAATGTTGGGCGAGGCTCCATACTGTAAAAGAATTTGCATGCATTCCATTACCTGACTGGCATTCGCCATGGTCACATTTTTGGCCAATGAATTTAGAGGCGTTAGGTCATTGTATGGATGATCCATCTGTACTCCCTCATGCTTCAGAAGAACTCTCAAATTTTCACTGTCTCTGGAATCGGCGGCATAGTTAATGGCTGCTTTCCCCATTCCCTCGTTTACCTGTCAATTTCAATCAAATTACATTTATATGTTATTAAGAACTTAGAAAGAACTATTATCAAACGAAACAACTTCTGCCTTTGAACTTGGATTACTCACGTAGTTCACACTGCAGCCATGTTGAAGACACAGTTCGATGAATTTCGCACAACCTGCGGTGGACAGCGAAGTCTCGTATAGGAGATAAGGATTGGCCCCCAAGTCAAGAGCCTCTTTAAATGCGTCAGAGTTCCTTTCCGCTAAGGCTTTACGTAATATAAATTGCAGGTCCATGATGCGATTACTACGAACGAGATTTGCCAAGTGAATTATACTGATCTCGATTCGCTGTAGTTATATGAAATATCGACCATATATATATATATATATAAATATAAATATATTTATATGCGATAAGACCCTTATAATAATAAACTACACTTGCATAATATAATTATAATTACATGACTAACCACAAAATACAATAAATATGTATTATAAAAATCCAGCATTTGTTAAAAGGATTCAGATATGGCAAACAAAAAAAAAATAGAGAAACCTAATTAAATTAAAAAAATATTGTACCCTTTTCTCAAAATATTTAAATTGATTACATACGAATAGTTTTTTTGAACTCAATAACTTTACTTCATTTATAAATGTGGTTATATAATTTGATTAATGTAATAAATGTGTGAGCTGACCGCTTATAAATTTATAAATGTGGTTTTATAATTTGATTAATGTGATAAATGTGTGAGCTGACCGCTTACAATAATGATCAATATAGAACAGAAATAAACTTAATAAAAACGAACTGAAGAATTTACAAAATCAGATTGCGTAATAATATGTTAAGTATACAAATGGAAATTCACGTGGTCAATTACGAGTCAATTAAACATAGAGTTCCTGTAGTGATATTTCGATTTAGTTATAGACTACGCTTTCGTTTGCCAGAACGCCAGAGGACCCGGTGGCTGCGGCTTTAATCGTATCTCACGCGCCCCGTTGTTGGATACCACCCCATTCTCATCATCCTCGCAACGGTATTTGTGTGCGCTAATCTGCGTTATAAACTTGTCCAGTTCTTGCGATTCGGCAGTGGTAAAAGGGTTTACCTGCAGGCTATTGAGCAGTCGAGAGCTGTGGCGACAAATAATCTAAATTAATAAAAGATAATGAATCATTGGATTAATGGCTACGTACATATATATAAAATCTTGCTTCTCAAGACGCAGTGGTGTCACCAGATCTACCAAATGACGCAGCGGCAATAGATAATTTTGTTGCCTAGTTGCCACTGGTTGTTTGCCGCGTACATTAAGCTTATTCAACAGAAGTTGCAGTGAGGCACTAAAAACATACAATCTCAAAAGCCAAGCCTCCTTCGCACTGAGATGCTCTTCGACGAGCTGCAGATGGGATGTCAGAGCTTCGGGCACCCGCTTCAAATTTGAGCGATCATTAAAAATGTGCAGATAGATGACGGACAGGCAATGAGCGTATGTTTCAATACGATGATTCATAAGCACTACGATTAATTGTTTCAATTCCAGGCTAATGTAATCCGGCATGGCTTTCAGCTGCAGAAAATGAGTAAATTCAATTCAATGAAATGATCTTTTATTATGTTCCCTACCATTTTAAACTGCAGCAGCAGTTTCCATATGCGATTCGTGGGCAAAGCAATCGACTCACAAGCGTGTAGCTGACGAATGTGCGAATACATCTCCTGCACATGGCTTAATGCAAGTGTATCGCTTCGTGCTTTAAGTGCCAACGTTGACTCGGACAGTTGCTGCAGCA
This sequence comes from Drosophila cognata, assembly GCA_035041535.1. Classification (NCBI taxonomy): domain Eukaryota; kingdom Metazoa; phylum Arthropoda; class Insecta; order Diptera; family Drosophilidae; genus Drosophila; species Drosophila cognata. The sequence goes on from JAWNLC010000099.1 coordinate 5,932,298, forward strand.
ATACGTCGTAGATGAGCGCATTGAGCGTCAGGCTATGCTGCATTCCCAGATGCAGCACGACAATGGCACACAACAAAGACTTGGCGTGCTGCAAGTTCGGCAACGGGATGCATATCTCACGCACGCAGACGACGCTTAATTCCTCGGCCAGCTGTATGGATCTTGCCTCGTGTTCATGAAAATCATTCAGCTGGTCTCGCTCGCGATGCAGCAGTGCAAGCATTAGCGCCAAGCACTGGTGGCCATAGAGAGCTGCAGGAATACATAAGATGGAGATGTTCAATAAGAAAAAATATATTATTAATGAATGGGCTTACCTAGACACTCATTGGCCACTGAAATACGCAGCATTTGCTGGGCTAGTATCTGGTACATATCGCAAACCTGATGGCCGCGCAGCTTGTTGTGCCTCAGCAGGGCATAAATACATCGCACGCATTTAGCGTATTCCATCAGTCGCTCAGGTTGTGCTTCCTCCTGATCGCGATCGAGCAAGTACACTGATATTTCTGCATATTTATCCTGCAAATTCACTGCAGCAGTTACAAGCAGCTCTTCATTTCCTGTCGCCTGCACGGAGCGACAGATGTTGGTGAATAGTATTGAAAACTCGGCTTCGTTAAGCGTCTCATCATTCAAGAACACATTCAAACAGTGTCTTTCCAGTGCACAAATCAACTGCAAAAGTAATCGATTTCAAATCAACTGCAATTAGTACCTGAACAATAACCAACAACTCACTCTTGGCTTTTGCACTACGATGGCCTGGAAGTCAACGACACTGTAGATGCCAAAAATAACGGTACGTATCTCTGGCCACTGGGCAGTTCTTTCAAGTAGATCCGGCCAATAGGCCAAAAGCTTGTGCACCTGCTTCTGGGCCAGATCGCTTTCAGCATACTGTTCCGTGTAAAGTTCAAAGAGGGCACAAACAGCTTGAGCGGACAATAAAAGGACCTCCAGTCGCACATCTGCCGCATTGAACACATTTTGATAGGACTTGAAGAGCTGCAGAGCCGAAAAGTGTGGCGTCAGCTTCCTTATATAGTTTTTCAAGAGCAACATAAACTGGTCATAGCTGACAATCTTTTTTCGTGTGCTATGCTGTGTTTTTAGAAACAATTCCAATATGTGCACGAATATCTCACGCTCATGAAGTTGGCGCTGAGCCAGAGTCACATACAGCTGTGCAGCCAAGGAGCACACTGCATTTGACGCACGTGAAATTTCCAATACAATCATTAAGATTTGCTCCAGAAAACGTAGCGGAAAGATCTCTGCGCTGACCAGATGCCTAAAATATAAGACTGATGAATGTGTGTGTGTGAAAGGCAAGGCAAGACGCAAAGTTACTGCTGGAAAGTTTTCAAATACTGAAGCGTAGCCAGACGCAAAGGATTGGTATTCTGCCCTTTGAGCATATCAAATTGTATGACCAGGTATTTGTCGGTGATTAGCTCATTGGTAAGCAGGCGCAAATATAAATTGTTCGCTGAATTTCGTTGCTGTCCATGCGCAAATCTATCCATCATTGAGATCAGAAACTTGTATATCTGAATATAAGCGTCACTGTTGGACATCTGGAAAGGTAGGATTTCAATTATTGTCGTAGCTTAGCTACTCTTAATGTAACCGTTATTTATACATCGCAGCTGAGCGCAACATAGATGAAATTCAGAGCGGATTTTGTGGTCCCGCAGAAAAGTTGAAAGTGCTCGGCAAATATGTCCAACATAGGTGTCAGTATGGCCCGACAGGTCGCCTCGTAGCTGCCAAAGCGAATATGAATTTTAAGTTATACGATTGATAAATGCTAACTGTGAGCAAGCACTTACAATATGCCATAGCGGGCGAGAACGGCAAGGCTTAAGCAAACATCGTTGAGCAGCACAAATTGTTCGCCATAATCGGGTAGCAGCTCGGCTAGGCCATGAAGTAAGCTAAATGACAATCTGGCCAGCGGTTCGCAAATGAATGAATCAATTTGATTCAACTGCAGTTTATCAGCAATGACACGCACCACCATCGTCCAGACGCTGACCATGCGCAAGTAGCAGTGCACAGGATTTGTTAGATCATAGAATTGCTGGCCCAAGCGTGTAATTGGTCTATCCTTTGCAACTTGCCTCTCATAGTAAGCCAGTCGCGTAGGCAACTCATCCAGAAACGCCTCCACTCGACTCAACACAAATGGCACAACATGAAACACGTAGTTCAAGTTGTCATCAATATACGGATGATCGTAGTTGAATTGCTGAAATGACTCCACGCTGGCATTAAACTTCAGGCCGAGCATTTGGAACAACTGTCCGACAAAGTTATGCGACATCTTGGCCAACCATTTGTGGGGATCGGCGGCGACGGCCTGGATGAAAGTGTATGAATACTCCTCGGTCGCAAACTTGAAAGTAAATCGAGCTATATGCAAAAAGTTTATTTTGCTGTTAAATTTACTCACATTGACATTAGCGCCGGTCGAAAGAGCAATTATGAAATCCATTGAATATATCGTAATAAACCACGCTTTAATATGGTAATTTTACTTTTGTAAAATGTTGCAAAGAGCGTAATTAAGACGCCACGAAATCCGTTAGTTGAGCATTGACGATAATTTTTCGATAAGCAATGATTGCAATTTTTGTTATCGCATTAGGAAATAATCGAAAGGGCGCTTAGGGCGCTGTTTTCAAAAACATTACACGATATTTAATCTAGCATTCTCATTGTTAAGAGAGAAAAGAATCACAGAGAAATAGTAACAATATTTAAATGCTCTCTGTTGTAATTTATAATAAAAGATTGCACACATTAATTATTAGTGTTATGAGATTTCAGACGATCTGTTTATTAATTAGTTCTGCTCCTACATATCGTTGTTTGGTATGTATTATATCATATATAAGTGTATTACTAAATGTACATATTTACAGCATAGATTTCTTTTGGAAGTACTAGTTCAATTAACTGCTGTGAAAAGTGCGATTTAATACAATTTCAAACTAAACTAAATAAACCAAATCAAAAGCTAAATTGTACTAATTTTTGTCACATTTTTTCTTTAATTTCTAAATGCGTTCACACAGATGTAATATTTGTGAATAACAAATGCATTTGAAATTAAATGTCATTAACAAGACTAGAGGAATACTTGGCGTTCTTCCAATTGTCAGGCAGTCCAAGGGATTAACCAAACTTTTTCGAAATGCAGTTAGTTCAAATGCTTCTGGCCAAATTATGAATTATTTCATCTGTTATTACACTTGTCCTAAGTAAACTCATTGGGTGATGGAAGTCCATTCTGGCTACTCGATAATTAACAACAGGCACATTAGTGGCAACTCCCTGGCTCGATTTCATTTCAATTATGCTCATACTGTAAAATCGATTTTTTTGTTTTTGGTTTGAATGCTAAATACATCTTGTACTCGATGTCTTTTAATCTACGACGTTGCTAATATTTCTTTAGTTGCTCGTACGTGATGAAGAAAATAATGTTCCAGGGGCCCATGCGCACCCACGTGGGTATAAAGCCTTTGTACAATGCCAGCAGACCCTCGTTACGAATCGTCTGCACAGCGCAATCCAGACTTCCACTGTAGAGCTTCGGAGTTGTTGCAGCTGCAGTGGCAAGACCACCATTCAGTACAGTCACATGCCTCTGATTCATCAGGCGCGTCTATTAAAAGAGAGTATGTTAGCACCATTTCATTATATCATTGCACATTCTGCGTATTTTCATTTACCCGAATCACATCGATTGGCGTCGAGGCAACGGCGCTGCCCAAGCTTGCAATGAAACTCGATCTGAAATGTGATGCACATAAAATAAATGCTGTTCTCAAATGATATGTGCGCGTTGTGCTTACATAAAATGATTCGCGACGTGATCACCAAAAGCGCTCATCAACTGCAGCTTGCAAAAATCGTAGACGGGCAGTTCGACGGATGCAATAACCACAGCTCGCTGTGCCGTTGGGCCAACGCCACGCCACAGTCCACGCACACCTTCAAAATTGTAGATCTCACGGAAGCAACCAAGCAGACCCAATTGATCGGTGCCCTTGCCATGCACTTGCATGCGCACCTTGAGCACATCCGTCGGATTGGCAATTGCCGATGAAATGGCGCCCGCTCCCGCTGCACAGATGATATTGCTCCACACCCGCTCACTGCCATCGCTGTGCGTCAGCAGACCACGCTCATTGGCCAGCTTCTTAAGCGTGTAGTAAGTGCCGAATTTGATTGTGCCATAGGTTGCCTGCCGCAGTACTGCCGGCCAAATGCTGCAAGACAATAATTGCTTAGCTGATATCTGGCTATCACAGAAATTAAATAGCAAAGTCTAAAAGGCTGACTGTTGCTGTTGCTGCTGTTGTTGTGCTTATCAGGCAGGGCCAAAGTTTACTGCAAATTTCGTATGATGTAGTCCAGTGAACGGCTTATGGCACGAGACGACTACACCTTAACAGAGGGTATTGTAATTTTGTGGTGCAACACAGCGCTCGTCTGTCAACAAATGATTTCTTGTAGTACTAATTTTATTGGTTGCCAATACAAATCTGTTCTGGTTACGATTATTAATATGCTTCCAACATAAAGGCAAATAACTAATACGAACTGTAAGGGTATAAATACTTCGGATTATAAATCAGTTTGCCGCTGCTCGTTATCAATTTGCACACATTGCAGTTTTGCACACATGCATAATAATTTACATATGCATGCAAATGGAATCAGAAACTTGCACGTTATTGGGTCACTTCATGTATTCTAGACGAAGCTTAGTTGATGACTTACCCGGAATACAATGCTCTGAGACCCTCCTCTTTGGAGATCTTGACAAATGCATCAGTCATTCCTCGGTATCGCAATTGTGAAAATGTCTGATCAATTTTCTGTCCTTGAATTTGTAGGCGGGTCTTTGTTGTGTCGATGGGAAATGTGCCTGCAAAGAGTACACAAACGCACACACACATAGGAAGAGACGAGCAAGTGTTTGTTTACATCAGATTCTATAGTCAAATATCATCGCCGCTTTTGACTTACCAAATTCAGCTGTTATGGATGCTATTCCGCCATAAACAAAGGGACGCCAATCCTTGACTTCAGCCATCACCACAGCAGCAATTGCACCTGTTGAGTGGTTGCAATTTTTTGGTCACCACGGCTCGCTGGTTAGATTAATAAAAATAAATAAATCACGCAACAAACATGCTGCATTCGCGGAAAACTACACAGTGCGGAGCAACACAATCGATTGTCAATGCGATAGTATCGATACATTGTTATTGTATTCGGTACTTTGCTTATCGATATCAGCATTGTACACACTTCAACAAATCATTTAATTGCAATTGCACATAACAAACCGCAGCTTCTAAATTCAATGTGTTTAATAAACTATATAAAGTATACAGTTTTGTGAATACAAATATAGTAAAGTAGCAATGAAAGTATATGCTTAAAGTTTTGATTCATTTATATTATAAGCAACAAATATCCATTCTCTATATTCTGTCTTATAAAAATCATAAATTTGCTTTTTCTATACCTTGGAAATTTATTTTCCCATTCTGTATATCTTCAAATGAGCAGAAACTTGTATATAGATTTTTGCTTCTGTAAATATACTGATAAAAACGAGATAATTATAGTTGGGAAATATAAATGTATAAGTTTATGGATGGATGGTAGACAGTAACACAAAAAAAATATCAAAAACAAATGTGTTTTTTTGTTTTTTCGCCGTGTTGCGAATTTGTAATGCTAATTATCTTTTACTCAAAAGACATACGAATGGGAATTCCTAAATCTTGGCTGGCCCAAGTTAAGCTGGGTTCTCTGGCCCCAGCCTTGTGTTTAAATGTTTTTGTTTTTTGTTTTGACCATGCTCTGTTTAGTTGATAAATTCACCTAATTAAAATTGTATTTTGCAAATAAAATTACAATACGTGTTTGTGTTTGGTTGATATACATAGATGTATGTATACACAGTTTTGGTCAATCCACGTCACACATTCGAAACCGCTGATCGTGAAAGTCAACAGCGTCACCGAGGCGGCGACGGCGTCGGAAAGTCGCCGGTATTTTGGACTAGTTCAACTATGCTTATTAGATAGGTAAAAAGAAGCGACTCGAGGTAAGGTGAAGTGAGGTGAGGTGAGGCGAGGCGAGCAAAGATGATGCTCTTTTGCATTGGGTTTAACCCGAAATAACGACAGAGACTGGAACTTTTAGTCGCTTGGCTGAAAACAAAGAATTTGGCTAAATGAATCGATTGCCCCCATCTTGTGTAATATAATTTTCGTTATTTTACAGCTCATTTCGTTTAGTTTAATTTCGGCATATATTTGTTTGTCTTTCAATTCGTCATTTGCTAAGTGATTTTTGCCAGTGGAGCGATCAGGCTCTAAAAAACAAAGTGTGGGCAGCCACAATCGTCCCGCCTCTGCTATTTGCAACTGTAGTCAAAATAAATTAACAACTTAATTCAGGCATGCTATGGCTTTATTATCAATTTCATTTTGGTAAGCCAAAGTTATATTAAATCCGATCGATTAAAATATCAAGTTATTTCACAACATACAGATTAAGACATTATCACACATACTTGTCAGGAAGTCTAATCTTTAGTTTTAATGTCCGTAAAAATATTTTCGGATGTCTTTGACAAAAGTCCGGCGAGCTGTTAATCGCAGCTAAGCCGCTGATTATCCTTGAAGTGCTAGCGGCATAAAAACGCCGCCTGTATTTCTTAACATGGCCAAGTCTCACAGCGATTTCGAGTATCTCCCTTATTTCCCTTTTGATTCGAGCACGATTCTTCCTGGGGAGATTGGAAAAAGTGATCAGCTCCTGAATGGTAACCGGTTGATTGATTCTTTTCAGGACGCGAACCAGCTGTATGATTATTGTGTTCACATATCGATTTGCCATTTAATAGTTACTTCTTACTTCTAGTTCCAAAAACTTGAATTTAAAAATCAATTCTGTCTGACATATGAATTGAAATCTGCTGGCTTGCTACATTTTTTTTTTCTTTCAAATTTGCAAAACTTCACCTGGAGCAGTACATTATGAAACTGTGATCTTGAAAATCCACAAATTAATCCTGCTAATTAGAAGAATTTATGATATTAGTCTCGCATATAAGCATTATAAAAGCTTATGGAAAAGGCAGTCAAATTCGCAGAATTTATCGTTGCGACTCGGAGACGCCGCCTCTAAAAATTCCTGCATAATTAGACACGATCGCAGTAAATTCTGCTGCTGCTGCTGCGATGCTGCGTCCACATTTCGATCGGGAAATAGATTCAAAAATTCGTCTGTGGACCGGTCGGACGGTAGCGAGACGTTGCCGCTGACATTTGGCGACGTTGATGTGTAATAAAAAATAAGACAAAAAAACACCTCACGCAACGCTCCATCGGAGCGATTAGCACATGTCGGAGGCTGGAGCTGGAGGCTAGCAACGAGATTGATACTGAGTCTGAAACGGAGAGCCAGTCTCAGACTGACACTGATAAACAAAACCACTCAAAACACGGCTTGATGGATTATTCGCAATTTCTTTGGCGCCAGACACTTTTTGATTTCTTCTACTTTTCGAATGCGGATTTGGTATTTTTGGGTTTTTCGCTGTGCAAAAAACAAAAAAAAACAACAAAAAAAATATATAAAACGTGCTAAATATGCAAATTTAGTTTTAATTAATTTGTAAAGTCTGCATCTCTGTGACTCTAAAATAAATTTCTTTGCCTATCAGTGGATTCCCATACAATACTGGGGAATACCGCATTAGTGTTGAACTATAATATCTTAAGCAAGTCAATTAAATATTTTGTTTATACGAAAGTTCATTTAATTTGCTGGACTTTTGATCCATCACACTTAAAACTAAATGGAAAGAATAATAAAATAGTGAAAGAATAATAAATAAAATATCAGTTTGTGAGATCCATATAAATAATACATATCAGAGGACTGAATTGTTTGCTTGTACGCAGCACACATCAAATAAAATTAATCAAGAATTAATTGTTTACATGTCGCTTGAGGAGACGGGGCGATTGGGGAGGGGAGGGTGCTAAAAGCCTGCTACTGTATGCGAACGGACTGTTTTAATACACAATTTATTACTAATTATGCGCCCCGTCAAAACAAAAAAAAACTAAACCCTATAAATATTTATCAATTTGTATCTTTTTTTTAATTTTAATTTTTTGGTTTTTTGTTTACATTGTTTTCTTTTGTTTGTTTGTTTTTTTTTTTTTTTGGTTTTTTTTGTTGGTTACAACGCAGATTGGCACGTAGTCGAAAAATGAGCAATAACATTAATACGAATCAACAATAAATCAGCTATAAAACGGCTGCTCGGAGTGGAATTTTTAGCATAGCTGTCGACCGGCTGCCGCCCCTCGAGCATTGTGCTATAGCAAAACTGAAATCTTGTACCCGGTCATAATTAATAAATTCCAGCGTGCGCCGCAAAATGATCTCGGTTTCAGTCTCTGCCGCTGACTTGCCAGGCCAAGGCAATGTCAGCAGCGCCAACGCCAAACACAAGCAAACAAAACAACAGCAACAATAAAACAACAATATTGACGTCAGACTGCGTAGTTGTTACTTGTCGCTTGCTGCAAGTGTGACATGCGTATCGAGTCTTGGAACGGGTTAAACGGGTATATTGGGGTACCTAGACGACAACAAGAATAACATCGGATAATAGGCTCCAAATAAACAATAAACACATAAACACATCAGCTGAAAGCATACATTTTCTGTGGCACAACTTAGACATAAGCGAAGAGGACCCTTTGATAGCATTAAATAGTTGATTGTGGCACGCAGCAAAAAAAAAGCTGCTGTCCTTTCTTTGTTGTTCAGAATGACGTGCAATGCCGGACACCGATAATAGGTATTTAAGCTGTAGTATGCAATAAAAGACAACAACAACAACAAACATTCAGGCGACTAGTTTTTATTAAACGGTACGCCCCCTGGCGGCCGGCGGCGTCAACTTGGCGTCAGTCGAATGGGATAATAAGCAATGCAAGCAACCTCATTATACTTGTCTGGGGAGGGGGAGTCCTGTGAGGACAAATTTAAAACATACTCTCAAGGTATTACAAAAAAAAACATATAAGTATAAGTTGTAATCATCTGAATTAAACTGAAAAACACACAGTAACTGTAATCTATTATAAAAGTAAGTAGAGTATAACAAGAACTTATTATGGCTCTTAGCAACAGCTGACAACTAATAAATATATAAAAACAAACCGATGATTAAGCAAAGTGTAGGACGAGTCTGTATTACAATGTCACAAAATGAAAGCAGAGAGGGGCTGGGCAACACGCCCACAATGCACGCCTACAACTATTCCCACGACCCACAGAGAGCCAGACGGATTTGGATAAACCCGTCGACAAACCGATTGCCATTTGCGGTGATCAAGCAATTAATTACACTAACTGCAAAATAATGCAGAACAATGAGTTGCGCCAAAGAGGCTTGGGCGAGTCTCACAGAACAATAACAATAATGGGGGCGGCCAAGTGAAATGGTGAAAAAATAAAAAGCATTTCGCCGGCAGAGCAAATAGTAAATACACACACACTCACTCACACACACACACACAAGTATGGACGTTTGCCCATTGCAGACGGGCCTTAAGATTTATGGTTAGCGCGTTAGTCGCGGAATAACCCAAGACGCAAAAATGTAAAGCGAAAACGCCGAAGCAAACAACAACAGTAAAAAAAAAGAAAACATGTGCTTTTCGGCCGGAGAGCGAGAGAGTGCAGACAAAAAAGAGACGCACGAGAGAGCTTGAATGTGAGTGAGTATGCGTGACGCGAAAGGCCAGCGATATTCGCTTAAATATGAGCGTCACTGGCCGCTGTAGCCTCAGTTGCTGACTGTTAAGTGCCCAGTGGAAAGCTCGACAACAATATCATAAAGCACAAACCAAGCAAAACGCTGTAAAAGGCTTACAAAAGTTGAACCACCTGTGAACGGAACGTAGTAGTCTAACAAACACAATAAAACAACAACATCAAAACTTACAACAAACAAAAATCAACAATTAACATGTACGCGGAAAAAGTTTGTGTCGCAATCGCGTTCCTCGCCTGCCTCGCCTGCATCGTCGAAGCGGCTGTTTACATTCAGCCTGCGATTATCAATCCTGGTTAGTATTCCAGAAACAATGAGAAGCTTGCTTCGGTTTGCCATTTCGTTATTTTCATCTTCTTTTTTTACAAAAATCGAGTTAGTAAAAGCAGGCTGTATTTTACATATACATTTTTTTAGAGCCATCAAATCCAAATATTTCCACAATTTGAGAAACCGACGCAGTTGAATTAAATTTAAAATGAATTTCAGTCATAAACGACCTTTAGCAACAATAAAAAAAAGCTAATAAAGTTAAAAGCGGTTGGCAGTTTCTGTGATTGATTTATGGTTCACGTTGAGAAGATGTTTTGTGATAGTTTTGATTTGTCGCAATTTCACAGCATTGTCATACCTTTAATTGCAACTTTTTAGTTATCTACGTCAGATGTCAGACTCAAAATTATGTTTATTTTGTATTATTGTGTTTGAGTGTTTTTTCGTTTTTGTTTTGTTTTGAGTTATGGGATTTATATTTATTAATGTTTTGTTTTGCTGTTTTCGTTGACGTCAACACTCCAAAAACAAAATATATAAAACAAAAGTAACGTAATAAAAAAAAAAAAACGCAAAACAGTCGAAGCCAAATAAGTTAGCAAAAAACGACAAGTAAATTATGTATTTTGTGTTTTTCTTTCTTTTTCTGTTTTGCTGATACAAATTTGGGTTTTTTGCGTTTTTTCGCTTCTGCCAAAAATTAGCATAAGAAATGTGCTGATTTTTATTTTTGCTAGTGTTTTATTAACGAATTAAGATGCGCTCTGCTAATTTGCATAGCTATGCGGATTTGTGTTACAAAAATGTCGCAGCTTTTGATAAAATGCTGGTTTTTCTAATTCACCCTACGATTTTCGTTTGTCTGTTATCGTGAAGGTCATCCCAACTGCTGACCGGGTTAAGTGAATGCCGAGCTGCTAACTAACTAATGCTTAAAAATAGGCGATGAGTTCACGCGAATTTCTTTAGCCCAATCTCAATTAGCAAAAATAACAACAGCAGCAACAGCAGCAACAGCAACAAAGCAACTATTAAAATTAATGTACGAAACTCTTTAAGATCGCACCGCCTCCGACCTGAATGGAGAAGTACCATTAATCAAAATGTCGATAGCCGGCGGCTAATTGTTATAAATAATAGCGTGGCTGTCAATTGCTTTGCAAGTACCGACACTCGAGAGTTTTATTTATAAATATGCCACAAGAGAGCAAGCGTATTTATATTTTTTTTCAATATTTGCACACAGTTGAATGCGGCGTGACTGTCAAGTTCGTGGCTTAAGTCTTTTGATCAGTTATTTTGAGATATTCGCGTCGAAATCATTTTGAAAGCAAATACTTACAGATATTTATAGATGGTTATACACATACATATTGTCGTGTACATTTGTGTATTGGCAGTTGCCCCAATGAGCTTTGCATAATCTGAGCCCACTTCCTTGTGCATAAATCAGAAATGGAAAATGAGAGGGGAAAGAAAAAAGCAAAATGCAAGCAGCTGTAACAAAGCACAACAAGAAAATCAACTTCCGGTTTAACTGATTCGCATTCTTTATTATTTCAACTTGCAGCGCATCCCGGCAGATGCTACGACAAGCTGACCAGACGCTTCATGCTCCCCGACAAGGAGTACAAGCCGAAGGGCATCTGTGCCGCCATGACGTGCGACATTGAGGCGCGTCAGATCAATATCGAGACCTGTCCCTACATCGAGATGCCCGGCTGCGAGGAGCTGCCCAGTGACCTCAACTGGAGCTTCCCCAAGTGCTGTCCGCAGTTCAAGTGCGTCGACTTCAAGACCGGCAAGGAGTTTGTCGTCTCCATTTAGTCACAAAGACTCCAGCAGGGAGAAAACATTACATATTTTCAACATGGGGCAATTTGGGGTATTGGGGGTTGGGCCTGCTACAGACCTGAAACGTGATTTTACATGAAATGTATTCGTAGTTTTCTAGTTATTTGACTGTGTGTGTGTGTGCGAGTGTGTTTCTTAGTTAGTAAGCTTGTTTGTTTGTTTTGTGTGAGTGATTCATTTAGCAGGCATAATTTATTTATTATTCAATTTTGTACATAACAAAACAACTTGCATAATTTCTTTATAAAGCTCTCGATGATCTTTTATCCATGTTTCATGTGTGAACATACGTAAATAATATAATTAACTTTTTCCTCTCCATTTTTTGATTATTTCAAAAAACACTGTATGCGATATTTGCAAACGTGACTAACTGTATAAATGGTTTAGTTTCTTAGTTATAAACAACAAAAACTCAATACAATAAAAAAATTAATAATTAAAACAAATGCGTTTTATGTGCAAATTAAAGGAGAAATTCTGGGACATTGTTTTTGAGATATATTTCGTTTAATACCATCTTTGAGCATCTTTCTCCGACTTCGAATTAATAAAACACTCACTGGATTACGCATAAGTCGACTTTTTATGGACTTGTCAACAAAAACCGAAACCGTTGGTTCAATTAGCAGTGCCTTTGTCGGGGGCCGGCTGAATCATCACATGGCAATATTGATTTGGCAAACATCGCACATTCCACCATAAAATATACTCAAAAAGCGATCACCAAATACGAGCAAAAGTTTATTGGTTCGCCGTCCTCTGTCGCTGATTTGCATACTAAATTTGCAGCTCCAAAAATATAAATGACTGTTAGCAGGAAACAACAAAAGTCTGCGGTTCGGAAATAGGTTGTAAATAGGTAAACAAATTTATAATGAATTCATTATGTGCAATAAAAAAAACAAACAGCGAAAGTAAATTTGCAAAACACAATGTCAAATAAGCAGAGAGTCAACAAAAATTGTTTATGTTATTTGCTTTAAAAACTAGGTGAGTCTTTCACCAAGTAAATAAATATGACAAACTTTTGAAATTAGCGCGAAATATGCATATGCTAACAATACCTGTGATTGTGTTTTCAAGCACTGGTGATGCATAAATTGTGGTGGATGTTCGATAGCCCTCATTCGATAACATAAACGTGTGTCATCGTTATCCCAGCCAGGGCGTTGTTTTTGTCGCGGAAGCAAAATAAATATACCAATTAGAATTGCTCAGCTTTTCAACTTGTTGAACCAAATCAATTAAAGATGCAAGCACAAGCATTGCTTACTGCCCTGCTGTTAATGACAGCTTTCATACACGAAGGTAAGTCCCTGAAACTCCAAGTGAGATATCTAGAAGAAGAGGAAGAAGAAGAAGCAACAGTTCGTAAACAATTGAGAATTGTGTATATAAATATATATATAAAAATAATTGGATATACATTAACAGGTGCTGCTATTTGGTGTTATCGCTGCACATCGGCAACACCCGGCTGCGCCGACAATTTCAACTGGCGCGGAATCGGTTTCCTCGGCGAACAGTGTCCCGAGACCAACGACATCTGCGTCAAGGTGACGGAGAGACGCGGCGCCAGGGAAACAATTACACGTGATTGTCTCAGTGCGCTCAACTTTCGCACCGACATACCCGCCGACAAGTACGAGGGCTGTCGCCCGGCTGCGAAGGATGTACGCCTAGGCCACTATGTCAATCACACGATCAAGGAGCACGACGTGAAGCGTGACTACTTCACCGAGACAACCTTCTGCTTCTGTTTCCTCGACCATCGCTGCAATGCTGCCAGTAGTCTACATCATCTTTCAGCGCTAGCTGGAATTGGTGTACTCCTGCTGCTGCTCGTGCCCAGCGTATTCCACTAAACCGTACTGCAATGCCAAGTACCAAAGTGCCTTTTTTAGAATTAACGACAGTTCAATTTTGTGACTCGAATCGAATCTCGTCTAGCAAACATTCCGTCCGCAAACAACGCACATCATTTTTGTACAATTTTTAATATTTTCTCTGTTGTAGTCTCTTTTTTGACTGAACAAAACTTATGTAATACAGTATACACAAAAAAAACAAAAGAAATGTGATGAAATCGTTGAATCAGTCCTGGCTGCGCTCCTGCCTTGGCGCCCGGTAATCGTAGCTGGCCACCTCGGGATGTGCAGCTACATGCTCAGCATAGACGTCGGCGAGACGCAGGCACTCGGCCACAGATAGCTCAAAGGGACGCAACGTATCCTGCACATCGGCCAGTTGGAACAGCTTGTGTGTAATCTCCTCGCGTCCTTCCGGCGGGAAAAGAGTGCCAAAGCCACGACGACAATATTTCTGCCGCATGCTGAAAATGTGACGCACGACACGCTCCACGAGCCCAAAGGGTAGCTGTGTCTTGGGTTGCTTGAGGGGCATCACCTTGACAACGCCAACATCCACCTGGGGCTTAGGCACAAACGCCTTGCCAGGTATGATGAACTTGAGCAAGGGCTGCGTCCAGATCTGGGACATGATCGATAGACGACAACGCTGCTCGCTTCCCAGCTGTGCGCAAATGCGTTCAGCGACTTCCTTCTGGAAGGTGAGCGTCATGCAGGTGTCGTTGCGTCGAAAGGCGCCTCGTCTCGCCGCCAGATCCGCGTACCAATTGATCAGCAGGCGTGTGGAGATGGCAAACGGCAGATTGCCAATTAGATGGAGACGCTGTGCGTTGTCTGGCACATGTTGCTCGATGTTGAAGCGCAGGATGTTCTCGTAGTAGATGTCCACCTGCATTTGTAAGGGACTTGCGCATTCGCGCAGCAGCTGCAACGTTTCCGTAAAACGTGCATCCTTCTCGACCAGGATCAGACGCTGCGGCTGCCTGCGCAAAATGGAACGCGTTATGCCACCGGGACCGGGGCCAACCTCGAGGACAATGTCACGCGGATCTATCCGACCCGCCGATTTGACAATCTTGTCCGTCAGTCGCTCGTCCATGAGAAAATTCTGGCTGAGCTGCTTCATCGCCTGCAGCTTGTACAGCTTGACCAGATCGCGAATGGTGGGCAACGGCGGCAGTCGGACGCCGCTGCTAAGTATGCGCGCCGTCGCTTGGGACATCTGCAAGGAATTTAGAAATGAATTCTCGTTCTAGGTCAGTTGAGATTGAAGGAATACTTACAGTGATGGTTGTGGACTTGCTGCAACGACTTCAAAGTTGTGTAAAAAAAAACGCTTAACGACTAGAGGATTAACTATAACTGTTGATTGCGGGCTGATTATTTAACGGTTTTATTAGTTGGTGGTCACCTTCTTCGGCTCTTCGAAGTCGTCAAGGAACTTCTCCTGCTGCACCGAGAATATAGAGTAACCGTATATGGCCAGCACCGAGACACCGAGAGCGCCGGCAGTCAGCAAATTGTTGCGTCGCGTGCGTTTCAATTTCTGCACACGGTCCAAGTTCTGCTGCTCGATGAGTTTCATGAACTGCAGCTGGGCCTTGTCTAACTTGGGTGCGGTTTCGCCGTACTTGATTTTGGGTCCTTGGTCCGATGCCGACATTATTATACAAATCGGGTCGAGATCTTTATTGGCCTGCTTGAGGGGAAATTTTCTTCTCAACTGGATTGAACAACTTTCGGCAAAAATTATGAAATCTCACATGAATTAGTGATGGGACCAAATCGTTGATTAACACGTATCGATCAATCGACTTTGCATAAAAGCAATCGATAGTTCACTTCGAATTTGTGCGAGCACACGTTGGTAAAGTATTTTGATACATGTTCCTAAGCACGGCAGCCAATTATTTGTACTACCAATAACAAAACTGTTAAACTTACAGTTCAATATGTAAAACCTTACTCTATATATAATTAGGGTACTCGTAGCTTTTAATACGTGCATTTAAATAAATGCTACACTTGTACTGCATACGACAACCGTGTACCTTAACTGAGGGAACTTGTTGCTACAAATTTGCAAATGCATGCGCATGTTGCCAATTTTTGGAATATAAGGCAACATGCTGCTGAACTTGTCTAGGTGAGGGTACATGTTGTTAAACATTTGAATAGAGCTCATGTAATGTTGAGCAACATTTGCACATAGTGCTTTCAGATTGGGGCTCGAGTGCAACGTGAAGCGCGTCGAGTGAAGCAGTTCGTGGAGTTTGTGGAGCTGTGCGGTAGCATTGTAATTTGTGTTCCGTCGAGTGCTATAATTTTACAACTCTCCATAAAACTGAGACTTGAATTATTGCCACTTCTAAGCAAAAGCAAAGTGGAAATTAACATACAAAACGAAACCAGCCAATTTACAAAGTGCGTTTTTTACCAATGGTCACCAATACATACAAAGAAACTACTGCGTTTTGATTTAAGCAATTACAAAACAATTACACACACTTATATTTTATATATACATATGTTTGCAGTTAGCATGTGTATTTGACAATATGTGTGCGACTCAAAATTATTTAATTGAGGAAATGAAAGCAAAGCCTAGCTAAAAATGTTGATACAAAAATTTTGGTTGCGTGTTTTGAGCGCAAGCTGAAAAAATGTATAACAAAAAAAATCAAAACAACAACATCAACACTAGCAACTACAAAAGCAAAACAAACGCGTAATTGCAGAAATCAGCTGTGTACCTACAGCTCCACGCTCGCACATATGCACACACAAAGGAAAACAAACGGAACAATAGAGCGAGCGAGAGGGAGATAGCAAAACAACGCATGGTTCGTGCGCTCTTAAGCGACAAGCAGGCAGCCACTCTACCTCCCCATAGTACCTTAGCCCAAAACAAGTCACTCAGCTAACAGCTGGTCGTCTGCTCATCTCTCCCGCTCTCTTGCTCTCTTTCGCTTGAGTGTGTGTGAGTGTATTCTATGGCTTTAGCTCTTTGCCTTTATATGGTTCGTTTATATTTTGTTTTGATTCCGCATCACAATTAAGTTGCAACGTTTTCATACTCTTTCCAAACTCAATTCGCTGTAAATTAGTGCAATGATAGATTAATTAGAATATTTAATTAAGCAATCTTACACAATTTCAGCCGGTTGCTGAATCTAACAATTTTGCCAATTTATATTTATGGCAGTAATGTGTCCGGAAAGGTAAGCACTTTTAGCCGCGTGAAGTGTGTAGGTAGTTCGACTTGATGGTCCCTCACTTGTTTATAAAATTGGAAAATGCGCAACAAATTTTTTTGTACCCGCTGCTTTATAGAATTGCATAAAATTTCGAAATTTCACACACATTACTCTTTTACTCTTGCAGCTAACAGCAAACAGACACACTAAGCAGACTTAACCGAGTGAGACGCAAGCGTAAAACGCGTTATACAAAACCGCCGTCCGCATACAAAAAAAGAAAACCAAAAAAAAGGAAATCATAATAAAACAATAAAGAAATAACCTAAAGAGTAATTAAAAAATACATACACGTAATACACAAATAAAGCGTAATAGGCGACAAATCACATCATATGGCGTTCATTTCGAAAGATTTTCGCTCACCTGGCGAGGCCTGGGTGAAAACCGACGAGGGCTGGGAGAAGAAGAAGGTGCTCGAATGCGGCGGCAAACGCAAACGGTGAGTTTGCCCTCCTGGGCATTTGGCCTAAACAATACGCAATACGCAGCTCTGATTAGCAATCAATTGATTTGATGACAATACAACTTTATGACAATCGAATTGGATATTGTAGTTTGTCGTTTGATGTTTGTCACTCTGCATTCGTTAGACAAAACAATGGATCATTTTAACTTTGTTCGTAATATTTGGGTCAGATTTACAGCCAAAACAGCTGTTGGAAAATATTTATATATTATATGCATATTGTCATATGCATAGATAAGATAGGTTGACAATATGGCTGATTAAAGGCCAAGGTTGCCGGAATTGTTATACGTTGCAAACAACTAATAACAAGGCCTAACTGCGACCTACTAAGAATTTTTATCAGACATAGTTAACTTTACTGACTTGCATAGTTAGAAAACATTGTGAAAAGCTTTATTTGTCAATAGACTGTGTTGTTTATTACAGTTGATGACAGACGAAACAATGATTGTTGTATACATTTGTATTCATAAAAATTCACCTTCACCTTTTCCACACAGCGTGCGACACAACATAAAAACAAACATACGAAAATGAGGAAACGGAAAATGTTGAAACCGCATAATGTCCATGAAACGAATACCATTAAAATGTATGTTAAATTATTTCAAATGGATCGACATTACTTTTAAAGTTAACTTTGGGTTGCTTACAAAGTGTACAAACCTACTTACCTCATTCCTGAGTATTGATTTGAAGAAATGTACTTTCGATTCATGTATGTATGTCGATAATCATTAGGGTGACTCACTTCAAATGAGTGTGAAAGTGACAGTGACAGCAAACGGATGCATGCTGATAGAAAGGGGCAGGGAAGGCAGCACTTTTTTTCTTGTTGAAGCTCTCATTTGATTAATGGTTAGTTTTTCTTAACTTGAACATAAAGAAATCAAAGTAAAAACAAAATGTGTTCAGAGTTTTAAGCAAAGCAGCTAAAAAATGCATATTAAGTGCTGCAAATTACCGAAAATTAATAGAAAAAAATTTCAAATGCAAAACACAACACGAAGACAATGAACAAACTTGTGCATTTACCACTTGACCCCTCTCCACCAGTTGTTAACTCTTGGCTCATATCTCAAGGGGTAGGGGTGGGTATGGGGATGGGGGTATGTTGAAACGTGACAGAGCGAAACGTGCAAGTTCGAACGAGCCAGTCGAGCGACCCACTTGAAAGCCTCCGGCAACGGTTTACATAAAGCAGTTCAGCGTGAAAAGCAGACACAGAAAAAGTCACTTTAAAGTGATTATTTTGACATGTCATAAAGAACCATTTTCCGAATGCAGCGTGGAAAAACCTATTTTTGGCATATGTCAGGCAGCTAGTATATATAATATATATACATATTGTATATATATAGTTCTTATATGGTAGAAAATGCGGAAGCAATACGCAAAGCATATTCAAAGAAATTTCTAAAGATTTCCAAAATTAGCTGCAGGGAGTTAGAAGAAGTGAAGACACTCATCATATATAAATATATATTATATATATAAATGTAAATTCAATATCTCTTAGGCATTTCTTTTTGGCGTTGAAGGACGAACTGTAAAATAAAAAAGGAGTGCGGCATTTGTATATATGTAATATATATACAAATACATATAAGTGGGCGCTTCGCAGCCTTGGAAACTTTAAGCTCTTGGCGCATTCACCACTCCCACACTCACACACACACACACGCTCAGAACTCGGTCAAGTTTAGGCGAAAGTACAACAGTTAATATATATATATATATATATATATATATGTGTGTGTGTGTCTGGGTGTGTGTGCGTTTTGTATATTTGGGTGCTTGTAGCTGTCCTAACCGCTCAAGGTTCCGTCTCATTCCGATGAGCTTAACTTCCACCTGAAATCGATTTTAGATGAGGCACTAAAGCGCTACCCGAAGTAAAAACAAAAAAAAATATTTCAAAAATACATAAAACATATTGCCAAGAACTCTCCAAGGTTTGTTTATGTTCGACAAATATCAGGAATTCGACGCTTGTTTGAGCTTTTACTGCAAAAGTTCTCAAAACAAAAACTTCACAATTTGGTTTTTGTATCACGCAACGGGAAATACAGATGTATGTGCCGTGGAAATTTCATAACTGTTACGAGTTGTATTCACATATGTTTCATTGTTTTTTTTTGGTTCAATTCAAAATTCGATTGCCAAATTGCGAGCACTACGTAGTCATAATTAAAAAATTCCAATTGAATAAAACCAAAAAACGAATCAAAGACACGGACGTAGATGTGGACGTGGATGGATGGTGGAAGGTGGATGGTAGATAGTGGATGGTGGATGGTGTATAGTGGACTCACTTTCACTGCACTCTCCATTGAACATTTGTTGGCCTTTTGAATCGACTCTTTGTTTCATTTGCTTTTCGAAACTCGGGTGCAGCCAATGGAAATGCGTTCGTTTCATACACTAATCAACAGGGTAAGGCAACTTCAATGCAATCATATTGGAGCAGTGATTAGCATCAGCAATAGATCTTAAATAGATTACGCTAGATTATGGAAAAATATATCGTTTCTTAAAATAAATATTTATCAATTTTTGTTATAGTTCAGCGACTTGTCTAATCACCTAATTTTGCTGTATAGTGTAATGTGCACATTTATCATATTTTTTTAATTGCACTCACTTTTGTTTCAATTTTGAATTTTACTTGTGGGCCCCTGATCCGAAACAAATGAAACTTGCCAAAGAAGTTGGACACAATTTCTATTTTTTGTAAATATGAACTCAAGTTTTCGAATGTTTAGAACCCCAAAAAAAAAAAACACGTATTAGTAGTATTTTTAGAGTCAGGGAAGAGTCTGCGTGAGCGACAGCGACATGTGATATCTTCCAACTTCAGCTAAAAATAGGACTAAAGAACTCGACTCGTAGCGCTGCTCATCCGAGTCTTGTGTTCCGAAAAAAGGTCACACACACACTTAAAAATAGAAGAGCTAATTGCAGTCGGGAGTTGGCCCGGAGCCTGATCTCAGCCAGCATTTGCATTTGTTTAATTTGACTCGATGAGAGGTAAACGAACGCTTGATGATGACGTCGTTGACTGATTTATTATGGATCACGTGGTCGTCGCCCCCTCTCTCTATCTATCTATCTATCTATCTATATATATATATATATATCTTTGCATCTCATGGTCGGTTGGGCAAAAGCGGCAGCCTTTTTATTTGTTGGCTGAACCATAAGCACAACAATTACAATTACTTTGTGCCAACTGTTCCGATTTTTTTTTTTTTACAACTCTTTGTGACAGCCATGAAAACAAAGCAAATTCATTTGCAAAACACTCGCAAATAGAACTCTGCCGCTTTTTGTTGTATTACTTTTAGATAGGTGACTAACCTCAAAAGTTATAAACTTTGCGCTGATAATAACTGTGTTTAAGTCATTGCCATGTGCATTTTGGTTTTTTAAAATCGATCTGCTCTTGGAAGGTTGCACAATGTCAAAATTATTAGCAACAATTTTTAATTGCTACATTTTCGATTAATCATATTTTCTTCAAATTATTGAAATGAATAATGAAGTGAACGTTCAAATTAGAGTTAAGCTTTAAGCTTTAAAGTTTGCGACCCACAAAGAAAGATGAATCAATTTTAGCACAATAATCGCATAAACGTTGAAACGCAATTGGGAATTACCCGAAGCTTTTATTAAAACAAAAATGTATTTCATAGATACAGCAACTGCCACTCATACTCTCTCTTACACACACACACACACACACACACAACATACTCACACACACAACCCACTCACTCAGACAGAGAGAGAGAGAGAGGGAAACTGACCCAGTTTGGACCATAATTGAAATGCAGTAGCCCAAGGACATGTCCTCGTTGGCATCGTTGGCCCAGCTAGCGGATGCATAGCCGCATTCTAAATATGGTCAAGGCACATATCGATCTATCAGATGGAAGTCAGCCTTAATGCAGCATGTTATAGCATATATTATTAAGTTAATAGCTGGGCTGCTCCAATTGAGATCTGTTGATAATCATTTGACGTATGCTTTAAAGAAAGTAGGTCAGTGACTCAGGCAGATTCCATAATTTGTTGGTCTTCTTACAATACGTTTAACAATTGTAAACCACTAGAAACGGTTATCTAAGCATTGTTCCCATAAGAACTATATGATATCCATGATATAGTTCTGCTATATGATATCCATGATATAAGATTTTTGGCCAAAATGTTTGCAGCATAATAACACACATATCAGATGAGTTTTGTCAGGATAATTTGTTGCACAAAAAAGTTTTTCATATAAGAATTTATATAGTAGTTGGATCTTTCTAATCTAAACTGATCACGAATATATATACTATACGTGGTCGGAAACGTCCCCTGCAATACCTTAAAAACACGATAAAATGATATCCTCTTCGAAACACAAAATGATTGGCTTAAATGATGGTCAAGTGCAGATTATAATTTAACTCAATCTCGGGGCTGTTCCATAATAATTCTACTCCAATGGGAAATCCTACTTGGTAACAATTTCCTTACTCGTTTTAGTTCACAGCGCAATCTAATAAATCCAAATTGTGCAAGTTGCAATTGGTAGAAAAAAGTAATTTATACATTTGATTGGGGAAACTTGACACTGGCAAAAAATAAATATGCCGCTGGCCGCCCAGTAAATCGCTTAATTTAATAACCGGGTCTCAAAACACACACGCCACATGCCACTAGCAACATGCAACAGCTGAGCGTAGAGTGTTGGCAACTTCCGCCTCTCAAAAAAAAAAGAAGCAGTTTGCAAACGTTTAAAATAAAGCAAACAACACGACAAACTCTAAATTCAACAACAAAAAACTCAAAAACAATTATTTGCTAACAACTTGCCCAACAGGTAAGACAGACTGACAGACGGTCAGACGGGCCACTTGGCAGAAGAGGCAGTTGAATAGTGCGATTGCAATCACTTCCGAATGCTGGCTTTAACTGCTTTTTATTTGTGTGTGTTTTTTTCAGGCACAGCTCGGAGGGTAGCTGTGTGGAGACAGCTAGCAGCGGCAGCATCAGCAGCTCGGAGATTGGTGAGGAGGAGGAAGCGGCTTGCATGCCGCCACATTATCACATCACAATACGCTGTACCCGTGAGATAGCCGGCTTTAACGGACTGAGCGAGGCAGTGAAGCGCTTGGATTTCCGTCGCTCGGTGCGGGATCGCAAACGTTTCCATTATATCTGTGCGTTCCTGCTGCTCGTCTCCAACAAGGGCATCGCCAGCTTGCCGGGCAGTGCACAGCGTCAGTTGCTCCAAATGGTCGAGGAGGTGGCCTCTCACGGTGAGTAGCAGTCAATCAATCAATCACTTTATAATCACAAATCCCACTTTGCCCGCAGTCAACGACAGTCAGCAGCATCCGAATGTGCTGCGTGTTTTGGCGCTGAAGCTGGAGCACATTGTCAACCAGGAGAACCAGAAGTGCTGGGGCAAGCCTTTGGGCAGCACCTATCTGTGGCAGGAGCATGTGGCGCGCATTAAGCGCATTCAACGGGTCGCCAGTCAGATTGAGATTAGGGAGCCGGATCCGCAGGCCAGGCCCAAGTTGTACGAGCTGCCCGAGGAGTGTGTGCGCGAGATTATTCTGTGCATTGCCGATCATCGGGATCTGGAGTCAGCTGCTCAGGCCTGGGAGACAATGGCCAAGCTGGTGTCGGAGCAGCGCATTTGGCGTGAGCTGACCCGGTTCCACTTCAATCAGCGACAGATAAGCACCATACTCGATCTGGACAAGATCAAGCTGATGGGCGATGCCAAAGACTGGAAGCAGATCTATCATCAGCTGCGTCGCACCTATGGCGTCAGCGATGACTATCAGTATGCCGAGGTGTTGGCCCTGTGCCGCTCGTGCCGCTGCCTCTTCTGGCCCTCGGACGGACATCCCTGCATCCTCGACCAGAGTCCCGATTACAAGCAGCGCGTCGAGAAGGCTGGCGGCCAGTTGGCACTGGCTCAGCCAGTTCCACCGGCACAGTTCTTGAAGTACTTCTCATTGTAAGGATCAGGAGAAGCAGATTAACCAAACTGACCAATGTGTGTGGCTAACGGGGGAAGGCGTTGGGGATGGGCGGGGGAGAGAGAGCAAAGAGATATATTCATATTTTTAAAACCAGAGATGGAGAAAGAGAGAGGACAGAGAGAGAGAGAGAGAGAGAAATTCAGATTGCTCCAGCTAAAGACGATCTTAACTCATGGGAATTATGAGAATTTAATGTATGTGTTAAAGTTTTTGAAAATTAAAAGTCCAACAGAGAGAGAGAGAGAAGAGAGAGAGAGAGAGAGAGAGAGGGAGGGAGAGGAAGATATGGCAGAGAGAAAGCAAAGTGATAAAGTCTTAACAACAACAACAACAACACTACTTACATTTTTTTATTTATAAATAGAAGCTCACTTCTAGGCGAAGTTTGCATAGTTTATTGTTCCGATTTTGAACCGCTAATTTCTTGTGACTAGACTTTCAAAACTGCAACATTCTCTGTATAAGTATTGATTTTGAACGATCTAAGCTTCCGATAAATCTTCCTTTACTAAACTAATCTTATCAGATGTTGAGTATTTGGGTCAAATACCGGTTGATAAATTCATAAATTGAGCAGAGAGTTGGTTGTGACGAGCCGAACGAACATCAGTCCCAAAAAATGTTTTAAAGTAATGCAAAAACAAACATAACTGCCAAACTTTTGTTGGACAACTAGAAGAAGGAGCTGATAAAACAAAAAACAAAACAATGAAAACAGAAAAAAAAACAAAAAAAAAAATAAACAAAAAAAGGAATTTGTTGGACATAAGCATTATTAGACACACAGTTTTGTGTATGACTTTTAAACGATCTTTTTCTTTTAGGTATTAAGTGTAGTTATTTTATTGTCAGCTGCTTTTTGGTGCTACATTCGAACATAAGTTACCAAGTTATCCCAGTTATCCCCGTTATCCTTGCCCAAATGTTACGCAATCCAAAACTCTATTTACAATCCCCGAACCACACGTTAACAAACAAAAAGTACAGAAGACAGGAAAACGCAAATAGAAATCATGTGATGTTGCAGGAAGCAAAGCTAGAAACGAATACACCTACCTAAAGATGAATAAAACACAAATCTTAAAAAACGACAAACAAACAAACAAACAGAGAAGATATCAATATATGTACCACTTACATAAATATGTATCTGAATCACCTAACTAAATATGTATGTGTACGTACGTGTCCCAACACTAACTGTAAGTGCGTCAGAATCCAAGCCTAACTTATTGAAATGCCGCCAGTCAGGATACAATATATAAATATATATGTAAAGAAAATCTATATATATATATATATATATAGCATACTATATTTAAACATAACTACATTTAAGATTCTCTAAATGTTAAGCGGGTAAAATACGTAAACATATTTTCGCAATCCAAAAGAAAACACATTACGAATTCCGAAATGCGGATAATTCAAGATTAACGCTTAATTGCTATGCGGTGTACCCAGATCAGTTGAGCAATCTATGTAAAATATATTTCGATCTGACTTATGCCCAAAAAAAAAGCACATACAATATTCAGCTTTTAACTGCATGTATTACGTGTGATCGTATTTGTACTACGAACATTTTTATGTTGAAAATAAAATCTTAAAATATTTATGAAGCCAAAAAAAAATACGCTTTTTAATTGCGCAGCAAAAAGCTGTGACAAACTAGCTGTAAATTAATAGTGATTAAATTGCTTCAGTTTGTGTCAATCTTAAGTCGCATAATTGAAATCCAATTTGAATTTCAAATTCTATTCCAAAATCTACTGATAATCCCAGTGCAACACAGGAAATAGATTAGGCCCCAATTTTTGGTTATCTGTTATTTCGCTAGAGAGCTTGACATGCCTGAAGTCTACATATATATATATATATATAGTAATTCGTATTTACAGATATACTTAATGAGTCAACAGCTTTCAGCAAATCACAATTTAAACGAAAATAAAATTCAATCTTGCTTTAACCACAATAAATTGCTGATAAGCAAAAAGTTGGGCGTGTTTCTCAAGCGTCATTAAAAAGCGAATGTTGCACAACGTGCAAGGAATTGGGTTCCATTTGAAATTGTGGTAAGAACAAAACATTTAATTTAATATTTGAGAACAATCGTTTCAGATATATTTGCTTTTCTGAAAATGCAACTAAAAACTAGAATATTTGATGAATGCTGTTTGCAAAATTGTGAAAGGAATTGAAATGAACACAAGAGTTTCGAGCTAAATAATAGAGTTACATAACTTAGAAACCAAATTTGTACTAACTTAAATTAGTAGGTATATTACAAAGGGGCGTAGCGGGCACACATAAACTAAATCACTTAGTTACTTAGCAGTAAGTCTCAGGTGAGAGATAATATTAGAACGACTGCCGGATGGATGTCGTTCGCAAGAGGGAGCTGTCAACTCGTGTTTTATCCCTTCTTGTAATCGAGCAGATCGGCTAAGGCCGCCGCCTTGCCAGTGTCGTCCTTCTCCAGCTCGGCGCGTGTGCAACGGCCGCAGCAATCGGCTGACGGTTTGTTCTCGCATTCTCCCAGCGCTGGGGGCTTAAAATTGGGTGTCCAAGGGCCGAGGCTGCCGGTGGCATAAAAGTCCATAGGATAGGCATTAGTGCGGGGCGAGGCATTGTCCGGCGTCCACTCGATGTCGCCCAGGACGACAGAGAGCTCGTAGGGATTGAGCAGTGGCTGCTCGAAGGCCGAGCCCCAATCGATGGAGAGTCGCGGACAGGCAATCTGAACGAAGGCATCGATGCCATCGAACAATGCCAGCTTCTGTGGAAAGATCTCCGACAGCAAAATGGTTGTCGTCTCAATGCCCTTGGCATGCAGACGCTTCTCCAGAAAACGATGCACACGCGCACTGCCCTGCCGTCCCAGTGTGCCCAGAATGATGCCGATGCGTTTCGCCTGCTTGGCACGTTGCACGGCCTCATGTCGTAAGCCCTGCATGGCGCCATGATCGTAACGCTCCACGGTGAACTTCTTCTCGTACGGATCATACTTGTAGGCCTATGAAGAGTTCGGAAAGGTTAGCTAAATGTTGTCATTGGAAGCAGCTGCGTTTTGCTCACCTTGACCAAGGGATTAGCAATCATGGCCGATTCTAAATGGAATCGTCCATCGCCCAGGTAGATAATCATTTGCGCCGTCTCCGGCAGCTGTGGCGAGGTGCAGCCCAATATTTCGCCCGGACTCAGAGGCTTGGCCTGCGGCACAAGCACATCGTAGCCGGCTGCCTTCAGCTCTGTGGCAGCTGCCTGCAGCGTGGTGACAAACTGTATCGTGCTGACAAGCGCAATTTGTCCCACATCGGGCTTAAAGTTCAGCTTGACGGAATCGAGGAAGTGCAACGGATCGATTTTAATGTCCACGAATATGTAGAGCACCTTAATGCCGCACGTCTGATCCACGGGTATCAAACAACTGTGGCCATAATGCACCAGCAAATCGGCGCCCAATGCCTGTGCGGTATAATCGTCCACACAGCAGGCGCCATAGGTGACATCGCCCATGATGACGGTGTCGGCGGTGGTGAACCGTTCCACAATATCGCTGATGACCATTGCGTACATCAGCAGACCCTCGGGCAGTTGGAGGGCGACACGCTTCGCCTTTGTCTCGCGTATGCGCCAAATTGTCTTGTGCAGCTCAAAGTTGTAGTTCGACGGCAGCCTATCGATGGCCTGCTGCAGCTGCGGATCAGCGAGCAGCTCCTGTGGTATGCGATTGATGCGCGCCTTTGGCTTGAACACCTTCTTTGGCTTGGCCCGAACGACGACCACATCGCTGCTGTTGTTGCTGCTGCTTAGTTGTTCGAGTGGTTGGACAACGTCCAACATTTTGACCACTTGCAATCGAGCTGCTGCAATAGAAAAGATGATAAGTTAAACACACGCCACAAACTTGACCTTGACAAACATATCAAGTTGTAGCCGTATTTATATATATATATATATATATACAGATATAGCTAAGCAATGTTCAGATCAGCAGTATTGGAGGCCCGACAATATTTTGCGGGTGTCTACGTGACTGCGTGCAGACGTGCAAAGTGTTATTGTAGAAACCGTTTATGGCCGCATTCAGGTTTGGCAGGGAAACCAAATGCGAAAAAATACAAATACAAATACAAATACAAACACAATAAAAATAACACTTAAACTCGAAAGTGAGTCAGAAGTCGAGTAACGAGCCTCACCTTCACTGTAGAACAAATTTCGAAACGTAAACGCGCCAAGGTTTTTCTTATGTGTGAATTTCCTGCACGTTCACTTTGCTGTTTGCAGTTGCTGTTGTTGTTATTATTGTTATGGTTTTTGTTGTTGTATATTTGTTGAATACAATTGCTGATTATTTAACAGGCGCACACGTGTGTGCGTATCTCTGTGTGCGTATGATTTTCAATTAAAACGCAATCGTTGGAAAACGTTGAATACTGCTTGGTTCGAGGGTTGCCGTTGCACTAAAATTGGTCAGTGAACTTTTGAAGCAGCTGTTGTTGCGCCATTGATAACTGTTTCTGAGTCACGTAGGCCACACGGCCACCACAACGTGCAACATATGAAAGTTGACCGTGTTGCGCGCGCACTTCAAACAGTTACGCACAGTTTGAGCACTAAGAATATACACGCTAGGCTTATTTCAAATAGGCAAATTATGTTGTAAAGCATTTACTTTACTTACACTGTATTTAAATTATAATATACTACAATATATGCTTAATTCTCGATGTAGTTTTCGATAAGAATAACTTACAAATTCGATAACGATATTTCTTCAGACTTATCGTTGACCCACCACACTTTATAACGTCCATTCAGTGTTGATCAATGTACAACGCGCAGCCAACTTCTCACTACGCAATTCGGACTCACGTGAAGTTGGCGGCATTTTGCTGACGAATGTTTGGTATTTCAGTAACATGTTATTTTCATATTTAGCTGCTAGGGTCACTCATGGAAAAATGTACATTCTCTTTTGATTATAACAGATTCAAATGGTTGAGTTTTTAATACAACATTGCCATTTTCGGTTCAACATTAACACTAAATGACTAAAAATTCATGTGTATTATGTGAATTTATTTGCAAATTTAACTAGCGTTTGCTTGCAGATGTATTAAATAAAGCCGCTGTAAATAGTAGTTACTATCGTATGTAAGCATAACAGTCGCGATACGCGATGTATATCGATATATGCACACATCGTCTTATCGAGCATAACAGACGCATAACAGCTGGCAAGTAACATTTCTGTTGTTGTTGCGTCGGAGTTCGGACGTGCTTGTCCGTGTCGCTCGCGTAAAGATTTATTTCATTTTTTCCATCGACTTGCACAAACCGGAACTTGCTGAAAATTGGGCAAGTCAGTTGTACATTGTGCTCGTGGTGCAAAAACAATCTAAAATACAATTCGCTGTGCGTGTAAAGTATGTAAAAAGAATACCGCAATTCCAAAACGCAAACTCCGAAAAATCAAAGGCAAAAGAGAAAAAGCGAGTGGCAGATTTTTCCTGTCTACCTACACTCACACACATACGTATGCATGCATATATATCCAAAGTATATGAATGCGTGTACATCTGTGTGTGTGTGTATAACGAAGAGCGCAAAGTGTATGTGTGTGTGTGTGATTAATCGGTGAAGAATAAGAATATTAAATATGTATAAATATTAATTGCACTTGTATCTGCCTAAACAAAAAGAAATAGATAAAAATCAGTGAAAAGTGCGTGCCGCGCCCGTAAAAACACACATACATACAAAATAAAAAGAGAAAAGTTGTGTGGCCAGCAACAAATAACAATTTGTTTTATTTTGCTTGCTTAATTGCCGTACTTAACAGTCTTATTGTTATTTATCAATTTTTCATTATAGAGCAATTGAATGAATATAAATAAAACACAGTCTGCATGTTACTCGCCCAATAATTTATAAACAACAATAATAACAGAAGCAGAGCAGAGAAGAAGAAGCAAAAAAAGTGACGGCTTCTGTGTATGCGTATGCGTGTTTATGTGTGTGTGCGTTGGTGTGCATAGCCTGCATAGCAGTGTATGCGTATGCGTGAGTGAGTGTGTGTTTGTGTGAAGTAGCAGCAGAAACAACAACAGCAGCCGCAGCAGCAGCAGGCAGAATAACAAAAAATAGCAAATCAAAATGGCGCACCAACAGCAGCAACAACAACAACAACTGGCACAATCGGTGAATTGTTCATTGGATGATATCGATTTGACGGCACTAAAGGTAAGTTGTCAGCTTCACCAACAACAACAGCAGCAACATTTGCTGGAGTCTCGCTCATTTGCTGCAAGGTGTGGCCATGTGTGCATGACTTTTTTATTTATTTTTTATACATATTTTTTTTTTTTTTTAGTAATTTCCGCATTGCGACTCTCATCAGCTTTAAATATGGTTTTCTGCAGCTGTATTCTCTCTCTCACTTACTCATCAAATTCACTTTCAATCCTAACTGCTTATTCAATTATCGCAGGGCAACACATGCAATCTGATAGGAAATATTGTTTTTGTCGCCCAAAACTGAATTATATATGTTGTGTATCAATTAGTTATACAACCGTTTCAAATTCTTTGGCTCTTGTCTTACACTGACTTACTCAAAAAAAACTTGCCGATTGTTGTTAAAATAAAGACTATAGCAACGCCCATTCCCCCCCACACACACACAGAACTGCATAATGCATAATAACTGCAAATTGACATTTAGTGTTTTGCTTAAGCACTTTTTCAGTGTTCTCCGCTCTCTCTTTGCATATACACCCCAAAAACCCACCCCACTCCAGCCCCCTCAATTCACCACGATAGCGACAGTGACCGGCCGGTGTCAGCGCCTTTGCCAAGTTTTGTTTATCACTGTTGTTGTTGCTGTTGTTGGTTTTCTTTTATGTATTTTTCATTTCTCAATGAATTGCCCCACACGCACCACGCTAAGCTAAGCAAAAGCCGCACGCGTTGTTTTGTGTGCTGTGTGTGTGCCTATTTTGCCTGTGCTTTTGCCTTTCTCTTTCAGCAAACATTCACCACAGCTTTTCAAACTCACCACTCAGTGGCCGCCCAACGTTGGGCGCAGCACCCACAGAAAGTAAAGTATTGCCAGTGCAGAGGAGCATCAACAGCAGTAGCAGCGCTGTCTGTATGCCGTCTGTCTCTTCACCTCTGTGTGTGTGTGTGTCCGTTTGTTGACTCTGTCTTGCATCTGCGGTGGGTGGGCAGTGTGGTCGGGAGCATAAGGTGGATTGCGACTGTCGGCGACTGTCTGTATTGGTGTGTGAGTGTTAGTATGCGTGTGTGTGCTGGCATGTGCATGTGTACATGTGTGTGCATATGATGTTCTTCATAGTCGAAGAAGACGAGACAAAAACGAGACAAGAATGAAAATTGTTTAGTTTACTTTATTAAAAGAAGCAGCAGCATGCGTGTGTAAATAAATGCATGTGTGTATGTGTGTGCAGACTATATGAAGATGATGATGAAGCAAAGCGAAGCAAAAAAAGAAGAAAAAATGGCAGACGTATGATGGCCCCATAAGTTGCTGTTGTTGTCGTTTGCTGCTGCTCTTGTTGCTTTTGTTTTTGCTGTTGTTGGCCTTCTCACAGCAGGCGCGTGGGCGCCGCGTCTGCGTTGGCTTTTTTTTTTTTTTAAAGGTCATTAAACAATGAAATACGTGCCCCGAAATAGTATAGAAATATGGCTTTGTTGCTGCTGCTGCTGCTGCTGTTGTTGTTGACAAAAGGTCACAGTCCTTAAAGCTGCTGCGGGGCGAATGGCACTTGTGCTTCTTCGTCTACTTCTACTGCTTACGCGCTCATTCCCTTTGAGAAAACTTTGTTAAACTGATAAGAGACTTAAAAAGAGAGGCAAAGGCAAACATACAAAATACATTTATTAATTATTCTTTGATTGCCAGCTGTGAATATATATTGTACACTTATCTATATCTATATGTGTATGTGATTATATGTACATTAATTATCTTCTAAAATGCAGTTTGAAGTTTTTTTTTGTTGTTGCACTATTTGATAAGCGCTGCTGACATCGCAGTTCTTTTGCTGACTGCCTTCATATAATTTCATGCATAGTGCATGACTTACACACACTGACATGCAGTCACACACACACTTACGAGCACACACACATACTCCATCTGCATCTTTGTTTTTTCTCTTGTGCGTTTCTTGTGTATATTTATTTTAATCAACGTTTATTGCATTTGGCTTTGTGCGATAAAAACGTGTTCGCCCACATTTGGTGTGTGTGCTGCTTGTGTGTTGTTTTAAAGTGCTGCAATTTGCTGCATTTGTTATTCTTCTTCTTCTTCTTGTTGCAGCCATTGTAAAGAGATAGAGAGAGAGAGAGGGAAAAAATCACATATGTTTGGGTTTGGTCTGTTTTGTGGGTTAAATCAACATGACTTGGGTAAACACTCACACGCAGGGAAAAAACGTATCACTAAATATTTCAAGCCAGATGGACACACATACATATAAAAATTTGTGTACATAAGACAAAATAAATGTACAAATAAATATTTTAAGTAGATTTTGTCAGAATGCTTACTTTTTAAATGAGAAGAACTCTTTTATTCCAGATGGTATTATTATAGCACTAAAATATATCTTATTTATGTTCCATGGGTTTTTCAAAAATTGCTTAAGGCAGAAGCACACACTCAGTCTAAATAGGAATTTGAATTCCGATGCATATTTCTGAATAATAATTCTTAACTCTGAACATTTATCATTTGCAACGTATCTCGTAATAAAACTTCGTGTCAAACCCATAAATATTTCATAGTTCTCAAGCTATGAGGGAAACTACATTGCTCCTTTTTCTACCACTTTGTGTGTGTGTTAACTGGTTTTTTTATTTTCATTGCTGTCAGCTTAATTTGCTGTTGGCTACAAGACTTGCATATATTTTGCAGCTGAAGCTCAGCTTTCTTGCATATTATGCATTGCATTCCTAATCGAATTGGTCTCAGCCCACACACACACATACACAGACACATACATACACAGACATAAAAATTTACATATGTAGTCTGTTTCTCTTCCTCCTCTTCTCGCTCTCCTATGCATATGCAAAGAAAAAAAGCAGCTTTTGCTGCTATTATTTCCCGCATGGGCGTTCAATATGTAGTCAGTCCTGTTGGCGAGTCTCCTTAATGTACACATATATATATATATATATATATATATAAATATATCTATACATTCACATATCATTGCTACTCTAACTGGGCCAAGCCTCGTATACGGCCAAAAAGAAATCCAGTTTTGCCAGCCAAGCCGCCTGCCCAGCAGCAGCAGCAAGTTTTAGACTTGGAGTATCAGCGAGTTTTTTTTTTAGATTGAGTTTTAGTTTTAGTTGCACTCGTGGCCCGTTTAAACAAATACAACACAACGAAACAAGACACAAAGTCAAACAAGAAAGCACAATTATCTATACTGTAGCGAATCTTGAATACCCTTTGCAGAGTTACCGTCAGATTTTCATTTTGATTTAATTAGTAATTATTCTGAGCCTAAATATCAACAAATATCAATTGTGGAAGCGTTCTCATTTCCAAGCGAATACACTGGAAGGTTATATAAGAAAGCAAAAAAAAATAAAGAAAAAAAGGAGAAAGAGTGGGAGAGAGGAACACATGTAAGAGCTGAGCAGAGAGAGAAATGGTCAACAGGCAGCAGCAGCAACAACAACTGCTGATAACTGTAAACTAAACGCAGCTGCGAAACACTCCAGCAGAACCTATGCTTCTCTCCCTCTCTCTCTCTCTCTCACCCACACTCCCGCAACGGTTGCTGTGTGTTGTTTGTGTTTTGCTTTAGCATGTCAACGCTAATGAGTCATGAAGCGGTTTGCTCCGTCAAAAATGTGCAGCATACTGAAAAAGGGGAAGGGTGGAGGAACAACACTTGGCTCACTTTTTCGTGCATTTTTAATTGATTTTACAACGTGAAGTAATCGTCCATAAATAGCAGTAATTGCTGACTGACTGCTTGCCTGCCCTGATGCCCCCTCGCTTTTCCTCACGCTGCCTGCATGTGTTTGACACACTTTGAGGCAACACCAAAAAAAAACGAATAAGAACAAGAACAATGATAGCAAGCAGCTCTGGGAGGCGTTTCTCGATAGCTCATTTGAAGGCAACCATAAATCTACTTGAGGAAGCTCTTAATAGTTCCCTCTCTCTCTCACTCTTTTGCCCTATTTGCTGTTTTATACTTTTATTTTGTATTTGGTTTTTTTTTGTGTTGTTTTCGACTGCCGCTTTGTCTTTGGCTTTATTATAATTCCTGTGGCTTTGGCTTGCGTCCCGGCTGCTTGAGCATATCATCAGCCCAGCCCAGCCCAGTCCGACTGCCTGCAAATTGCTGCCTACCGTTAGCTTTTGCCTTTGTTTAAAGGAGAAAGGGAGGGGGGTGGACGGGCGTGTATTTGTTGAAATGTGCAGCTGAAGCTTTTAAAGAATCGACTCTGTGCTGCGCATAAGAATATTCCGTTACAATGGAACGGGGGGTGGGGGGAACACAACGAGTGCTGCTTTTTAACAGTGAAATGCAATGCAGAAGAAAAGAATGCCCAAGGAGGAATGCTAAGCTGATGGCTGATGTGGAGCGGTTGAAGGGTATTTAGTTTAGTGGCTAATCAACTGAGAAATATCTTTAAAAAAAAAAATACCATATTCAATCATAATCAACTTTTTTATGCGCATCTGTTTTATTTTTTATGATCGATAAAAATGCAATTTGTCGACACTACATAAAATGGTTATTGAAATCTAAAAATAGAATTTCTTGCCCCAAATTCATCAATTGTTTGTTGGTTGTTGTTGTCCAAAGTAATCGCATATATGAGAACTGCATTCAAGTTATTCCATAAGGCTAAACTTGCATGTCTTCGCAATTGACCGATGTCTGCCCTTCGTCTTCTTCTACTACTTCTTTTTTGTCGTCTGTTTGCCTGCGTGTCTGCCCTTTGGCCTCCCCCTTTGGCTTTTTGTAGTTCTGCTTGTCATAAAAGGAATTTAGAGCACAGACTGCCCCTGTCAAAAAAGAGAAGAACTGAGTCAGTTACCTGTTGAAATTGTTTTGTTATTTTAATTGACGTTTACCTTAGCTGTCACTAGTTTCTACCCTCCCCCTTGTACCCCTTTCTGTGAGTTCTCGTGATTGCTTCGTGTTCGCTTCGTGCTTCGTGAGTTGCGTGTCAATGAACCCGCATGCGATTTGTTTTTGTATGGCTTGCCATGGACATAGTCAGGAGCAGGGGTGGCGGTGGTGGGTTCGGGGATTTCGTTGGATTTGTATTTGTATTAAATGTCGCTTTATTTTTAACGTTTCTTGCCGCAGTCCGTATTTGTATTATTATGCCTTAATAATTTGTTTACACAAACAAACAAAACAAAACTCAAAATAACAACGTTGCCCGATTCAACCTTAATGTTATTTGTAGTTGTTTGTTAAGTGCCTCTGTGCCGCAGAAGCAGCAGCAATAACAGCAGCAGCCCCGCCCTGTTCTCGGCTCATCCGCATTTGGCTTTCAGCCTTTTTTCTTTGTTTGTCTTTCGGTTTTTTCGCCTCTTTGCATCTGGCTAAGGATTTCTTAGTTTGTTATTTTTTTCTTGGGCGTTTCCCCTCCTCGCTATTTATTTTAATTGTTATTGCGTTTGCGTCTTTGACAATTGTTCTAAACTAATTTTAACCTTTTGTCTTATCTTGTCCCTTGCAGGATCCGGCTGGCATCTTTGAGCTCATCGAGGTCGTTGGCAATGGCACCTACGGCCAGGTCTACAAGGTAAGCAAAACATTTGTAATTATATATTCGGTTTTTATCGATTTTCTACTTATATAACTTGCTTAGGAAGCAAGATATTTAAACTCTTGTTTACAAGCTTGTTAATTTCAGTAGTAAGTTGTATAATGAGTAATATAGTTTTACATATGGGTAACACCCCTAATTAATGATTAAAACCAACACATTTGAGCAATGGTAGCCTTGAAATAATAAACACAAAAAAAGGCTTAAACATATTGTTACAAAACAACTACAAGTTGTTTTTTTTTTATAATACTGAGATTGAGATTGCAATAAAAGTTATATGTAGTTATTTGTTGCCGTGTTGTGGTTGCTTTTTGTTTTACACCAGCTTATAAGATCTCAGATATTGAAAACAATTTGTCTGACCATTTGAACGTGGAGTCGGCGTCAATCTACTTTTTTCATTTTTTTTTTTTTTTGTGGCCAAATTTGCAGCTTTCTATTGAAGCTCAAACAGGCAATTTGGTTACGGCGCAATGATCTCACAATTTACGTTCAGTTTGGTTTCGGGGCGACCGTTTCTTGATAGTTGTTGTTGTTGTTGTCTTGTAATTAGCAATCATTAGACTTTATGCTTGAATGCGTCGCAGTAGCTGCTGCTGCTGCTGCTGCCACAGTCAGCTAAGATGAGTTGCATATACACAGATATATATATATATATATATTTATAAATGTATCTGTATCTTATAGCTGTGTGTCTCTCTATATGTATCCGAAAACAAGCTGCGTCATTTGCGAGGGGCTGCTGCCTCCTTAATTAGTTGCGAACCGCTAGATGGGCGAGTTGCTTTAGCATCATCTTGCCACCGAAAAAAAAAACTTCTCTCCTTCTCTCACACATTAACACATTTTTTTTCGCTCCTCTCGCTTTAGAATTGTGCCGCTGGGCAAAAGTTCAAAACCAAAAACAAACAACAACAAACGCAACAACAACAACAATCATCATCATAATAATCACATCAAAGATTTAAACCAAATGCTTCTAGCTGTCGCTGCTTTGGTTGTGAACAAAAAAATACAATGCCTCGACTTTGTATTTAAATTATAAGTTTAAAATTGTATCTGCAAGATACAGCAGCATTACTATGCTGCAACAACAGCAGCAACAGCTACAAAAATAGACATTGTGGGGATTACCGTTAGAATTTGTTGCTCCACTCCACTCTGCGCTGCTCTGCTCAGTTCTGTTCTGATGTGGCATGCGCTGCGCTTGGGAGGCCAACGGCAAGTTCTCCTCTCCTCCCGCTCCACACTTTCTTATTTGCCTGCTGCTGCCTGCTGCACTTTGTGGGGTTAGGGCCGAAGCACCACGTTAGCTTTACAAGAACTTTTGCAATAAAGTTGTATCGATAGTTTCGATAGCTTCAGCTCAAGCTATCGAGCAAATAGATGTCTTTTGATCAGTGTTGGCAACCTTTAAAAAGCACATTATGTAATTTTCAGTGTGGGTAGCAACAGTACATGATTCTTTAATATATTTTCACTACTTAATTCACTGATGATTGAAAAGAATTTCCGATAAGCTATTGATATGTATCATGTCGTATAGATTGTACATGTATTCGCACTTAATCTTTGTCGATGGTCTATTTCACATTTCGGTTCAATGAAGTGTCAATAAAGTGTCTGCTTTTACAATTTTGCATGCGTCACGGTCCTCCGCTCACTTTACACCATTTTCGGCTTAGAAATGCGGCCAATTCGCAAAAAGAAAAAATATATAGTCATATTGACGGCCCACGTCTGTTGAGTCTCCTTCGGAACGCTGACGACCTCATTTGTGTTGGGTTACCACGCTAAGCTGCAAGTGGCACGTGGTAACAAAAAAATACGTAAGCAACAACAACAACAATGCAATTGAAATACGTACATAAATACATATATATATATATATATATATATATATATATATATACAATATATAATAAGCAACTTAGCCCACTGTGCGACGACAACTTGTTTCACTGCTGCTGCTGCGGCATTAAGTAGTTCATTATACTGTCCAACACTGGACTCTCACTGCCTAACTGCGCGTGTGTGTGTGTGTGTGGTGTGTGTCTGCGAAATTAGCATGAGTAATGAGAAGGCAGAGATGCTTTTCGAATGTCTTTCTTTCACATGCATGGGACTTGTGACTTGTCGCCAGTCAGCCAGCGCTAGAACTCACTACAAGAGTAACGGACATTTGTTGTTGTTGTTGTTGTGATTGATTGAGGTTCTCGTTTTTCTTCTTTGCTGTTGTTGTTGTCCACTTGTTGGCTACGCTTCGCTCGTTCGTGTTCCGCTCTGTTGTCAGTCTGTGTGTGTGTCACTTCTTAGGCATTTACTGGATTTTGATTTTTATTGACCGTCAGTCAACCGGTTTTAATCCCGCTCTATCTTCCTCCTCCTTTCTCTCTGTTTTTCTCTTTCTCCCGTTGTGTCTCTCCCCGTATTTGGCTGGTTGCAAACGCAATCGCATTTTTAGTAACAGCTTATCAGAAATCAGTCGCGGCGTCATTTTAACGCTTATTCATAAAGTGACTAAAGTGATGCGGTGAGTGGGGAATTTTGTGCTTAAAACGGCTTTTAAATCAATTAATTAGAAGATTGTGGCGTGACGTCACAATTGTGACATTTCTACGAATTCATATGATTCGCTTCGCTGAATACGATTTGTATTTATTTATGCAGTGAGTGATACTCCCCCTTCCCCTCTTCCTTCACCGCATCTGTGTCTTTTCATGCGATTTATCAACTAATTTGTCGTATGTTTTGTGCTTTGCACTTCCGCTTTTTTAATAAGTATTCGGTTTTTATTGCGTTTTATTGCTATTGCGCTTTTAAATGTCTGCTTATCATTTGGAGTGATTCACAAAGAATTGTCCATTTTTTTCTGTGTAGAGTGAGAGCTTACTGAACACGTGTATAAATTTAGGTTTGGTTGTAAATGTGAATATGGAACATATAGTCTCTGGAGGTGGAGTCCCCCGTGGGAGAGCTTTGTATGTATTGTGTGTGTAGAAAAAAAGCACGAATGCTTTGGAAAGATGGCTGGAAATAGAAAATTACGATGTGGTGTAATGTAAATAAATCAAAATTGTTGTACAATGTGGAAGAATCTGACTTTTACAAATGAGAACACTGATGTCTTAAAATACAGCTAATAGGATTGCATTAAAGCT
Source organism: Drosophila cognata (assembly GCA_035041535.1). Taxonomy (NCBI): domain Eukaryota; kingdom Metazoa; phylum Arthropoda; class Insecta; order Diptera; family Drosophilidae; genus Drosophila; species Drosophila cognata. The sequence continues at coordinate 5,970,990 of JAWNLC010000099.1, forward strand.
CCTCAACTTTTGACAGTCTTAGCCAGCTGTGTTGCGATTTGAGTGAATTCGCCATAATATTTCACACGGCGTAGTTGAAAATAATAAATCGGCAGCTTAATTTATGCCAAAAAGATGACTTTAAATGAGCAACTCGTGTACGGCAACAACACAGACACATTTAAAAACTGCATAACTTGGCAACTTCAACAATAACATTGTAAAGTCAACGCGCACCGTTTCCCAAGGTCGTCGTGATCGCCCACCACCCACCACAGCCCCCTTCCTGCTTACGGCACATTGACTTTCCCAACGTGTAGCGTCGCTTGCTAGCTACGCTAGCAGAAATTTGTTTTTTTTTATTATTTTTTGCGAAAACGTTCATAGCGTCAATGTGTACCGACAACAAAGATATACTCGTAAACCTAAATCGCATTTATTGTTTTGGCTTTTGCTATTTTTGGCCGGTTGAAGTTTCGGGTGCAGGTAGGTTGCCTTGTCAATGAAAAAAGTGTCAGGGCTAAAGATTTAATTAAGCGAACACAGAGCAGAGCAGCAGAGACGGCAGCAAAACAAACTTCACAGACACACACACACACGCACACACATGTAATATAATTGTATCTATAACAACACTAAAGGTAGTGAACCTCTAAAAATACAATGGGAAATAATGAGAGCAGAGCAGCACACAGAATGGGTTTGGAGATCGGGCGAACGCCACACAAAGAGAAAGAAATAGAGAGAGAGAGCGGCGCCGGTGAGGCGTCAATGTTGCGGTAAATAATTTGCAATGTTTGCTAAGTTGTGTGAAAGAGAAAGGAGCGCAGGGCAAGAGACCACTATACGACTACAGCGACAACTACAACGACACTTTGGCGACGACTCGTCGTTCGTTGTATTCTGTTAGTTCGCTCATGCTACGATTTATGTGTGTGTGTGTCTGTGTGTTTGTGTTGTTTATGCTCTTGTGTCAATGACTCTTTGTTAATGTTTTCGAATGTTGTCTTAAAACAAATAAAAAATGTGCGTAATAATTAGGTGTAAGCTATTCGTTTTGCTTAGCAATTTTCTTTTGGTTTTTGTTTTTTTTATTGTCATTTAGTAGTTTTGTTTCATGACATTGAGTAGGGCGGAGCAGAGGAGGAGGAGCGCATAAAAATGTAAAAAAACAAAATAATTTGTTTGCCGAGTACTTGAGCACTGCCTAATTGCAATTTTACGTTGCTTAATTTCAATTTAAAAATTTTACGAGGCTGCGACTCATTTTTTTTTTTGTTGAAGTTTATTTTTGTGCTTGCGTTGTTTCCTGCTTGATATTTTGTATTGCCTTTAATGTGTTTCGCATGTTTCTGTTGAGTGGCGTTTTATTGACTGCGCCAGCCTGCAGTATTGTTGTGCTTGTGTGTGTTTCTCTCTCTCCTCTCCTCTCGTCCCTCTTCTTTCCCCATTTATATTTGTACTTGAGCTGCTCCTGCTCCACCCCACCAACCGTTGCGTTGGTCTTGCTCTGTGGTGGGAACGTTGCGCCTGCGTTCTTTAAATGCGGCGGCAGCCCAAAATTAAGTAAATAAAAGCTTTTGCTCATTGTTGTAGTTTCTTTTATTCATTCTCGCTTAGCGTGTTTTATTATCTTCTATCTCTCTTCTACAAACCACAAATTCGTAAATATGAATTGTGCATGTGTGTGTGAATGTCGCGTTAAACAGCGCGTAATTGGGTCAAAGTTCGCAGCGATGTGTGGAGAATGTTAATTAGATGTGGGAAGGGGGACCAAGCTGCGTGGGCGAAAGTCTTTGGGGGTATTAAACGCATCATTTAAGTGAAGTGCACAAGTCCCTGAAGTACAGCAAAATGTTGCACTGCAACTTCTTCGGTCTATGCGTCACGCATGTGTCATGAATATTACATGCTGAGTTAAAAAAAAAAACTGCTGAACAGTTAGAAAATCTAAAAATGGAAATGCTTTGAAATTACTCAAAATGAACTGAAATAATAATCAGGTGGCAACAACACGCCAACATTTACATATTAAGTGGGACGGCTACCATAAAATACTTTGCAAGTATTTTCTTGTACCGCAACAGATTTAAAGCACCACAATGGATGTGGTCAAAATTCGTAAACATATGTTAATATCGAATTCTCATAAATTCATATTATTTATGCTTGATAAGTCGAATATGTTTTGCATAAATATGCATGTAAAACGCCCTAAGTCAAAAGAGTTTCTTTTATATTTACGAACGGCCTTAAAATATTACGTTGTGGTCATAATTCAATCATTCGCTTTAAACTTCTGATTTGCATACCTTCCTTTCAATTCTGTGACTCATCAATTACTTAAACCACAAATTGCGCCCCTTTTACTTGACCCACTTCGACGGCTCACTTGAAACCGCATAGACAAACACTTCCTACGCCCCCACCACAATCAACAAAACGTAATTCGATAACTTTGGTGTCGATAAGCGGACCTTGTGTGCAAATTGCACATCGTCATCGATAGTTGCTGCTGCTGTTGTTGTTGTTGTGGCGCTCTCAAGGTTGCCAGCGTACAGAAAGTTATTCAAATATTTGAGCAAATTGGCTGATTTAAAATGCAAACCCAAAGCGCAGTTCATTACTCACAACACAACACAACGCAACAAAACAAAACAGCTGGGCAACAGATTCATAAACAGACATACTGATTTACATATGTGAATTTTTACTTGAAAGCGTTGATTTCACGATTAGCTTCTCACTTTGGGCCATTTAGTTTTGTTTCCATTTCGAACAACAATTAATTTATGAGTGAAAGTTAGTTGATTTTTGCTTTTGCATTTTTCTTGCTGCTGCTGCTGTTTTATTTTTTATTTATTTTTTTTGCATGCATGCATAAAAAGCGGACAATGAGTCGCCTTTGTTGTTAGGGCTGTTGTTTGATATTGGGAATTATCTAACTGCTGCTGGTCCCTTATATGCATATTGGTTTACAATGCCAACCGCACACACACACACAGACCCCACTGGACAAATGTCACATAACAATGCTTGTATATATGTGTGTCTCTGTATTATAATAAACTCGTTGAGTGTCATGTAATTGGGCGACAATGACGAGCAGCTCTCCTCAAGTTGATGGAACCCAAAAGCAATTCCTCATCTCATCTCTTCTCTCCTCTCAAACCGTTTGACCCGCAGTTGACAAAGGCTCATTTCTGCTTGCATTACCCCTATCCACATCCCGCCCATCCCTCTAATCACTTGATTGCATTTCGATTTGAGGTTTTGCTCTTCTTCTTGCTCAACACTTAATTCAGTTAATTTCAATTTTGCTGATGTGGAGTGCTCTCAATTAATTACGCATAACGAGAAAGCGCTTGCTCTCTCTCGTTCTCTATCTCTCTCTCCCTCTCCCTCTCTGTCCCGAGCTCAATCAATCATCTCTATGAGGGTACATGTGTTTGTGTTTTGCTTCTCCCCGGCGAAGCGGAAGTGAATGTGACGTCATCGTCAGCCGGCAGTAAATTCTGTGAACTTGGTCACAAGGCGCTAAATAAACGAATATAACAAATATACACAGGCACACACTGCAAATTATCTTTTGGCTCAATTCACGCCTGCTTATCGCAACGAACAACAGCAACAGAATATACACAATAAAAAAACCCATGCCAAATTTATAGACATTTATTATTATATACATTCTTTAGCTACACAATCACATTTCTATATAATACGTACTTGAAAATAAAAAAATAAAAATTTCCGGCATCAAAATTGAAAATAGCATCAATGACTCAAAAAGTGTACACGGAATAATTGATAAGAAAATAGTTTTTTCACCTCTGGTTTATGGTTGATGACTATTAATGCTAATATTAATTAGAACACTTTTGAACCAAACTTTTTTTTCTTTGTTGTAGAAAACCGAAGTATTTTTTGAAGTATTTTGCGTTTAATTTTTATTTGGATTATCCATTTTAAATCTTTAGTAGCTTTCATTTCTTAAAACACAACTAATTTGTGCAAATTAAAGTTATTATCTTATATACTTTATTTGAATTAGTTGTGAAAGTCGAATTAATTCAAGCATGATGACTAAATATCTTTATCTGCCATAAGATGAAACGTTTTCGCTGGAAAAATATTGGTTTGTTTCTCTTTCATCAAGTTCAGCGAATTGGCAATAAAAATTATGCAAATTTGCATATAAATAAATGTGTTGAAACACTTTAAATTGCTGTATTAAATATTTGCAGATATTTACGTATTCTCCATTCACTTTTAACCCTGGTTGCAATATTGTATAATGTTATTGCATTGGCTTGTTATTGGCAAACTGTCTAGAACTTTGAACTTAATCTGATTGGATTTTTGTTGTGCACTTTGTATAGTATTTTATTTTTGGTTGAAGGTAATACTAAAGTTGGTAAATACGCTTTTAGTCCGTTGGCTGCTGCTCAACTGAAAGTGGAACATCAAACAAAACTCGCTAACTGGGTTAGACAGGTATAACTTAAATGAAAGGAGTGTAGACAGCGGGGGGGTGGCAGGGATGGAGGACAGACAGGCAGGCTAACAAGCAGTCAGTCATTCACTGGGACATCCAAGTTGGCCAATAAGCCTTTTGTAAAACACTTTGTTGAGCCCTGTACTCGAAAACAGCCAACCCTCACTCAAACTTTTAATGGCTGTAAATTTAAATTGAATTTTAATGAAACGAAAAGAAAACGAGACAGACAGAGAGGAGAGGCAGAGCGAGGGAGAGAGAGTGAGTGAAGTGATTGAAAATGTTGCTACTCTAACTGCAATGATTCATTCGTTCAGCAAACAACAGCTTTAAAAGTTATTTTTCATGCATATTTACATTTAGATTGTTGCTATTTTTTCTGTGGTTATTGTATATTTTTATAAAAATAGGGAATGAGGTGTGTAAACGAGGGAGGAGAGGGGTACTCAATTAACTTTAAGCACACTGCGCAACAAAGTTCAATTAAAATTAATTCATGTTTGCCTCACAAGTGCAGTTTAGATGAAAAAAGCGCTCTGATTTCTGGGTTAATGAACACAAAAAAGCTGAAACAAACAACAATTGGTAATTGATGCGTCGTACCCACCCCTTCCCTGAACCCCCACACACCCTCTTTCAGCCCCTTGAGAGGCCAAGTAATTACCTTAACGCACTTTTTTTTCCCAAACGTATACCCTAACTTTTTGGACAGTAGTAATGGGTTTTTTTTCTTTAATTTTTGTAAAATAAACACATATTAAACCAGAAAGTATGAAAATCAAAAGAAAATTTAAAAATTTTAAAAGTTCAATAAAAAGGATTCTTTTTACTCCTTTTACTTTTTTGTAGCATACTTTTGTGTGTACGAATTTTTGTATGACTCTTGAAAAAAGGTCATGCCGCAGTCGGGTACACCCAATGAGTTAAGTTATCATTTGTTTTAGATTCGGAGCCACAATTTGCGAGTTGAAATCTGTTGTGTGGAGGCCATGGAGGCAATGGGGCATGGGGCATGGGTGCGGAGAAGCATTAAAAGCTTGCACAATGTTGGCAAACGCAGCAGCTGCGTTAAAACATATTGCCACAAGCATCGTTGCTCTGTGGGCCAGTGGGGCAATATAGCAGCCAGCTAAGCAGGCGGCCCACAATCGAGGCAGGGCAAGCACTTGGTTGCTTGACGCACACGTGCGCGGGGTGTATTGCATGCAGCAGCAGCAGCAGCAACAACAGAACTCAGGTCTTGTTGTCTCCGGTGGCTGCTCCCACTTGCAATTGTGTTGTGGCAAGTGCTGTAAATTGAATTGCGGTTTTTTTTGCCAAGTGTTGCACGTGTGGGCTGTGTGAGTGTTTTGCCGACAGATCTCTAACTACAGTCCATATACATACAATATATCTCTCCATCTCTTCATCTGTAACTCATACATTGTTGTTGCTTGCCGCATAATTTAATATGCAAGCTCAGTGAGCAATGTGTGTAGTTCATAGAGCTGTGTGTGCGTGTGTGTGTGTGAAATGGAGTATTCCATTGTGGCTGGAGGTTGGCTTTGATCTAATGCCGGCAGAGCTGCGTTGCGGGTGATTCGATTACCTAACACGCATTGTAGCATTGTAAGGTGTCCGTTAAAGTTGTTGTGAGGGGAGAATAATAAATGCAGATCTCCATATGAAGGTGTCGTTGTTGTCGTCATCACACCTCATTTATTTATCATTTTTATAGTTAATGTTTATTTAAAAGGGCGAAAAACAAAAACCTATGCAAACATCTCAAAAGTCTCAACTTTCTCGATTATATTCAAAGGTGTGCTTCCCCATGGACTACTTAATGCATATTTTTTCTTCTATCTCCATCTCTTTGTTTATATCTGGGCTATTTCTTTAAAATTTCATCACAACTTAGTTTCCGTTGTTCAGAATGCATCCATTTAATACCATTTCCTAATTATATTTTCTATCATTCAGTTGAATTCACTTTACACATTTTGCTGCCTTATCGGAAACACACATTGCCCACCACCGTTATTTCCCATATTTATGCTTCTTCTTTCATGCTGTTAGCCAGCTGTTTTTAGGTGTTCCATGAATACAGTATTTTTATTTTCTATCTCCCTCTCTCTCTCGTCACTCTTTGGGCGATTTGCATCAGTCAAAGCTCAACACGTCAACTAAAAATGTCCAAGATAATCTTTTTAGTCTGTGTGACGCCAAACGCAATAAATTCTGTGTTTGTATGGGGAATTTGTTGTCCACAGGGAAAAGCGGCCCGCCCCTCTTTTCAAGTTTCTTTTTGTTGGTTTTTTTTTTGTCTTCTCTTCTCATATTTGCAATGCCATTGATATTTTAACGGCGTTATCACAACACGCACAGCAATGGTTATTGTGGTTGCTGTGGTTGCTCAATACCCTTTATTATTATATTAGGTAAGTGAATCGGTTTAAAAGTGTTTAAAAAGGTCGTTTCTTTTGATACTTCAAGACAAGAATAACATGCAGGGTATTTCTCAGTCCAATAAAGAAGCAGGGTTTTTTTTAGTAACAATTATTACTTCTGTTTGTTGACTTATTATTGCACATATTTCTGAGTCTGCAGAACAGAGCGTGGGACGTGGGGAAAAATGGGTATTGGAGCAACTTCGTGTTATTCAAGAATAGGAAGAAGAAGACGAATAAGTACAAGACGAGGAAGAAGAAGCAGACGGCAGTAGTCGTCATTTGCCATACGAATCACGTTATGAAAACACGTAATTGTCTGATTATGCAGTTTTAGAGATATATACATATAGATGATCGTATGTAAGTGCAATTGTATGTGTGTGTCTGCTTGCACAAAATGTGCAATGTGCGTGTTTTTATTTTTTTTTTTTTTTGTTTTGTCTGTTTTTTGTCGTTGCATTTTTCATCAAGTTTATTGTGTTTGTTGATTTTCGTATTTTTCTCGTTTTTCACGCCCAGAGCAGAGCGCAGAGCATTGGGCATTGAGCATTGTATATCTGCCAGATACTTGTACTGAAACTGAATACTTGAGCAGCAAATCGAAAGAAAAAAACGAAAACAACTTCTGCATAGGTAGGCAAAGCGAATGGGACAGCTGCTCGATGTCGTTTGAGACACTCCGATGCGGTTCCTCCATTGTTGACATTACCTTTAAAACATTATTCGTTTCGTTTCGTTTTGGGGCTTTGGTTTTTGTTTTCATCATACAGATATATTTGTACGTATTCAGCAGTTTCGTCTCTATAAGGCAAAGGCTTGTCGCTATCGCTGTCGACGTCGTCGTTGTTTGTTTGTTTATTTATTTTTGTTTCTGGGATTGTGTTTAGCTCTATTTGCTGTAAAGCAGAACTGTGAGTGCTGCGCGAGTGATTCACAAATATTTTTCTTTTGTATTTTTTTTTTAACATATTTTATTTTTTGATTATTCTTATTGCGGCAACAATCGCTGTTGGACTTTAAATTGAATTCGCTTGAAGTCGCGTCCGTTGCTAAATGGCTGGCAACTGGATACAATTCAATGATGAGCCATAAACTGGTTGCACCTGCCTCCTCGACTCAGCATAGCCAATCGATTTGTTCTCTCTTTCTCTCGCCATTAGTGCATGTCATTAATTTCCATAAAATCTGTACAATTTTGCACAGTCAACCGTTAGAATATGACAACAGAATAGCAACCGCCAAGAGCTAAGAAAAAAGTTGCTTAATAGCATTTTGATAGCAACACATATACGTATAAATATATATGTATACATATATATGCGCCCCGCGGGCTAATCAATAAATGCAACCTGCTCTCTGACTGTCATCGTCGTCGTCATGCTAAGTCTTCTTCTCCTTCTTCGTTTGGAGCAAGAAAATTGTTATCATATCTTGTTAGGCACTTGATTTATTATGGGTAGCTAACTGCGCTTGCAGCTACTCGGCGGCTGCTGCTGCTGCTGCACTGCTCGTCAATTAAAACTGTATTAAATTTTAAATGGTTTTTTTATAGTTGCTCTAAAAAACGACACCAAAGTGATGGTTGTAGTTCCCGCAAATATAACCGGTCAGGACAACTCAATCAGAAACGGAACAAAATCAATTTATGACACTGATTAAAGCGACAGCTGATTGAAATGCATTTTTACGCCTTGATTGACTGACTGACTGACTGCCTGCTCGAGGATAATCGATTTTCAAGTCACGTTATTCAATTTTGCTGTGCGCATAACGAGCTGTGAAATCGGTATGAAAACGGGAATACCATAATAAAAAGTTATTGAATTTTGACCTCAAATTGGATCAATGCAGACGAAAACATTGTGGAATATTTGGAAAATGCAATCGAGAAAACAAATGAAGACCACATCGAAAAATAATTTACGAGGAGTTCTTTAAATGCAGAATTCATATGCTCAAAAAGTACAATACACAAAAATCAGTTTAGTGTTGTCCAATTTAGGGGAGTTTGAAGCGTATAAAATGCATTTGTTATGGTTTTTTATGCCTTGGACTTATTGAAAATTAGCGTGTGCATTTTTCAGAGTGTTGGTTTTCCTCTTGTATTATATTCAAATTATTTCTCGATTAGACCATTTACAATTATTCTGATACGTTTATAAATACAAAAGTTTCGCAATTAGCTAAATATTTAAAAAAAACATTAAAAATTATTCTGACACGTTTGCAAGTCAAATAGACTTTTGCCATTTGCTGAATTAAATAAGCGTATTTTTGCAATAGATTGAATGACTGTACTTAAGCTCCTGCTTCAAGTCGAGCATATGCACGATTCATGATTCTTCCTGTTCTATTGTGTGACGAACGTGTGCATTGAATTATTGTTTACTGACGCAGTTTATTGACGTCGTTTCGCCCACGGTCAACAATTCTTGTTGTCGTCTCGTCGTCGAGTTCAAGTGTCTTGTGACTGTGAAAGAGATTCAATGTCGTGTAAATTTACACTGCTTGATAAGCAAAGTTTTCGCATTAATTCTGCTCAACTAATGTGTTATTTTTAATTGATTGATATATAGGGGCGTCATACAAAAACTGGTCAGTTGGCTGCCATAAAGGTGATGGATGTCACCGAGGATGAGGAGGAGGAGATTAAGCTTGAGATCAATGTGCTTAAGAAATACTCAAATCATCGCAACATTGCCACCTATTATGGGGCGTTTATTAAGAAATCGCCACCGGGTAAAGATGATCAGCTGTGGCTGGTTATGGAATACTGCGGCGCTGGCTCTGTCACCGATCTGGTCAAGTCCACAAAAGGCCAAAGCCTCAAAGAGGAATGGATCGCATACATTTGCCGTGAAATATTGCGCGGCCTCAGCTATTTGCACTCGAACAAAGTCATTCATCGCGACATCAAGGGCCAAAATGTGCTGCTCACAGATAATGCCGAGGTTAAACTTGTGGACTTTGGTGTCTCTGCGCAGCTGGATCGCACGATAGGCAGACGCAACACATTCATCGGTGAGACGCAAGACTTTTGGGTGAATCATGTTGATATGAGTTGAGTTTAACTGGTTTGTACTGGTTTCAGGTACTCCCTATTGGATGGCACCCGAGGTCATTGCCTGCGACGAGAATCCCGAGGCGACATATGACAATCGCTCGGATCTGTGGTCCCTGGGCATCACGGCTTTGGAAATGGCTGAGTCACAGCCGCCGCTCTGCGATTTGCATCCGATGCGTGCTCTCTTCTTAATTCCACGCAACTCGCCTCCGCGTCTCAAATCAAAGAAATGGTCCAAGAAGTTTCACGGCTTCATTGACACGGTGCTAGGTGAGTCAAATTATTTTGGTCTTTCATTGTAAATATTTGCATAATTTTCCATTCACAGTGAAGGACTATCACCAGAGGCCTTACACCGAGAATCTGCTGAAGCATGCCTTCATTAAGGATCAGCCGACGGATCGACAGGTGCGCATCCAACTTAAGGATCACATCGATCGTTGCAAGAAGCGCAAGCAGGAGAAGGAGCGCGAAGATTATCGCTACTCGGGCTCCGACAACGATGACGACGAGCCGCAGCTGGCCGGTGAGCCCAGCTCGATCATACAAGCGCCTGGTGGCGACACTTTGCGACGCAACTTTCAGCAAATCCAGGAAGGTCGCCTCGCCGCCGAACAGCAGCAGCAGCATCATCAGTTGCTTGCCCAGGCGCAGGCACAGGCCGCTGCTGCTCATGCTGCTGCCCAGGCGCAGCTACATCAACAGCAGCAGCAGGCGGCAGCAGCAGCAGCAGCAGCGGCGGCACATGCAGCGCAACAGGCGCAAGCGGCACAGCAACAGCAGCAGCAACAACAACAACAACAGCAGCAGCAGCAGCAGCAGCAACAACAGCAGCAGGCACAGGCTCAACAGCCTCAGGCGAATCGTCAGCAGAAACCGCCTTCGGTGAGTGTCTTTTAAATGAGCAACCACAGCTATATACTGCTTCTTATGTTACTAATCATTGACTCACACTTCTTTCTTCTTTTTTTTTGCAGCGCCAGCAGGTTGAGGAACCGGGTCCACCGGCACGCCCACAATTGCCGCAGCGTCTGATTGTGGTGCCAGATCCACCGCACGCCAATCGGCCATTGCCACCGACACCGAAGTGCGGCGAGCCAACGGCTCAGGCGGCCTCTCAACAACAGCAGCAGCAGTCGCAGCGCAGCTCGCAGAACAATTTCAAGCCATCGGTGCGTATTCTCCACAGCGAGCAGAGATTACAAATAACCACAGCTGCGATACTCAGCTACTGATAAGCAGAAGCCTGTGTTTCCTAGAGCAATGACTTGCAGCGATATCGAATGGAGCTCGCGATAACTCTAGCTGTGGTCGGAAGTTGTTCTTGAATAGATAGATAGGGGTATACAATGCAGGCCATACAAATATGGCAAGATAAATTACAATAGAACTTATTGAGTAAGATTAGTTTGCAGCTTTGTTTTGTATAACCTATCAGGGAGTAAAATTTCAATAGAATCGAATACAATAGATTTTAGTGAGAATTGTTACTCAGCTCAGTTTCTTATAGCTTAACAGGGACTGAATTATGCATAAGACATGGGAAATTTATTTATAATATTATAGTATAAAACTAGAAATGTTTGATAGAAGCGCAACTGATCAGATTGATTTCAGTTTATTAATTACATATTTTATGACAGCCGGAGCAATTCTATTAGGTAACTTATAAGCGTGTTTAATCAGAAAGATTTATAGAATTATATTAAAGTATAGAATGTATTTGCCACTGATTACAAAAGCTTATCAATTTGAATTCAGTTTTATATAACACACTATGAAAGGTTATCAGATTTAAACGCTTTTCAAATATTGACTATCTGCTTACTTAATTTGAACCAGATCTTCTGCTATATTAATGCTTTACAAAGATTTCCCAATAGGCGTTTCTTATGGACCCGTATTGTAGACCCTTACAGAACCCACGCTGATTAGTAGTTTAATTCCCGTCCCTGCCTCTTAGCTCATTTATAATTTACCCTTGTAAGAGCCCATAAGTATTGTACGATCGATTGTATATATTTATATGATTTTGAACTTCTTTTATTTTCATGTTTTGTGCGTCTACCATAACATAATGCATAACTATATAAACTAAAATATCGACCTTATGATTTCGCTCATGTGTCTGTGTGTCTCTCTGTGTGTGTGTATATTAAACGTACATCATCCCGTTGCGCCAAATACATATATATATAAATTGTACAACAACCAACGTATAATTTGATCCAAAACACTAAAACACACATTCAAACAAAAAAAAATCATACAACAGTTACCACCAAGGAGACCTGAGGTATGTTTTTATCATTTTCGGTTGTAGCCTGCTCGCTCGCTCCTTTCTCTCTCTCTCTCTCTCTGTCTCTCTCTATCTGTCTGTCACTCTATCTATCTATCCATCTATCTGTATTCAATTTATGTGTATTTTATGCTTGATTTACTAGTATGTATATCTATAAACTCCTTCCCTACATTTTTGGAACCCTTGTCGAAATTCTGAAAAAAAAATATAATGTACAATTGATGGAGGTACACAAGTACACTGAGAAACTAAATAGAGTTCCCCTCTTCGTAACTCTGTTATAACCAATATATACAATGCACGTGCCCACTAATCCAAAAAAAAAAAAAAAAAACTCGAAAACACTTTCAATTTTTCCAAAATGCAACTAACCAAATAAAGAAGTTGAAGCGGTTCTATAAATAGAAGAGTTGCTGTGATTGATGCGTTTGTAATGCCAACCACAAAATCGATTCGAAAGAAAAAAAAAAAACTAACCCCGGCCGCCAGTTCCATAGATAGATAATAACTAACCGAGCTTTCTCTAATGTTTGGCCCTGTTTGTTGTTTATCTATGTATATAAGAAGTGAAAGGTACAAACCAGTCTAATGCTCTCTTACTTTTCGTTCCACCCCGAATACAATCGCATTTGCCCCCCATCCGAAACCAACAACTACAACCAACAACAACAACAACAAATGTGGTACCACGTGCAACACTCAAACACAAACACACACACAACACTACACTACACATACAAACACACACACTACACTGCACTACACATAAAAATCCTCCGTGTGCATAAAATGGCCCACAAAAATCTATTGTAAAATACAAACAAAAAAAAAAAAAAAATGTAGGATCATTTGGATGTGTTAGCAGCACAATTAAATGAATTGGCCGTGGTCTCCTCCCAACAGCCGCAGCCACAGACAGCAGCAGTAGCCGGCGGACAGCAGCAGCAACTGGCACAGCCGGAGGCGCCGCCGCGCAGCAATCGACAATCGGGTGCATCCTCGGGCAATGGGGCGATCTGTGTATCCGCTTCCTCGTCGTCATCCAAGCCGGCAGCGGTACTGCCACAACAACAACAGTCCAACAATCATCTGGGACAGGCGGTCAATCCGCTGGATCCGCTCGACAGCAGCGACTCGGACAGCGAACCGGATGAGCCCAACGATCGGGCACGCAACGATGGCACACTTTTGGCCAGTGATCCGCCCAAGCCGCTGTAAGTACCACGTACTCCAAAAATACAGAAACCCATGCCGCACAAAACGGGAGGCGTGTCAAAAGTTTGCATTGCAACACAGTTTGTAAAAGTTGCTACACAAAACATTTACTAGCAATTTGCAAATGGCGCACAGCACTTAACATTTCATTCAGTAAGGATTGTGCTTTTTATAATGGATATATCTATATGTTTGTATTATTTGGAAAATTCGATTTTAAACCATAAAAATGAAAGCATTTTTTACATTTTAACATTTTATTGCTGGTGCTACAGATATAAATAGATCCATTAGTAAATTAAGCAATTGTTAAAGAACTTATCGTATACAATACAAATTCACAACATGCTATACAATTTTCTATCACCTATTACCGTTATCGTTGCCTACACCACTCCTCCACATCCACTTCACATTACTTTCCCCACATTATTTTCATGCCACACATTTATCAATTTGTTTGAAATGCCGCCCCGTTTTTGCGTTTTGCCGTTTTGTGTTTTTTGCTTTCGGTTTTCTTTTTGGTTTGTTCAGACCCGAATTTTCATACAGGCCTGGCTTGGGACCCGTCTCCGAGGACACAACAACAACAACAACAACGACCACACCGCTGACCCACGGCAGCGGTGGGCCACCAAATCGACCCTTGCCACCGACGCCGGATGACGATGATCAGGCCGGAGATCGTACGCTGATCATGAAGCGCGTAAGTAGACGCCATCTAAAATGCCAGTACTATCCACTAAATCTAATTATTATATTACTTAGATTAGTTTCTTTTAGTATGTTTCTTTTAGTTTAGTTTTTAGTTGTTTTTTCACTTTCTCTTTGAGATATATATATTTTTACTGAGATACGTTGAGAAGTGTTAGGGCAAAAGTTCAGGTTACTCTAATCTAAATCTTTAGGCAGCTGTACAAATTGTAATTAGCTTTTGTAGGGTTAAAGGTCTAAATAATTATAAAAGAAAAAAGTATATTAATATTAGTCCATTAAATCAACAACAACAAAAGTTTGGATGGTTATGGTTCTATTTAGACAACTTTATGCAGCAAATATGCAAATACTATATACTTTATATATATAATTTATATTTAACTCTTAACCACCCAACTTGATGAATGAACGAGTTTCATTTGAGCCTAGTTTAAACTTATATAAACTACATACTTATTTCTATACTAAATACATATTTATTTACTTATTTCGATCAGTATGTTTAGTAAGAAAAAAAAAACACGGTATGCAACTTTTTTCGTGAATTACTTTTGTACAAAGTTTTATGTAATATTCCCAATCTTTATCATTTTCAAATCTGTCTGTGTCATATATATTTAGTTCTACAATTTTCGAATTACTTTCTAAAATGATTTTCGGTTTTAACATTTTGTATGTTTTGTATGAAAATGATATGCACTGGTGCAATAGAATGTTTACACGGGCACATTCCATCTACATACTTGAGAGCTGGAAAACAGTCGATGACAAATGAATCGATGAATATCGATTAACTAATAATAATGTGTAATAGAGACTGAGAATGTTGTCAGATAGTTTTCCAGCTTGAATTCATACTTTCATAAATGCAAATATATATATATATATACGTATATGTATATTGTGTATTGTATATAGATAATATATCAAAGGTAGGCGTCGAAGCAGTGCATCTGACTGGTTTCAGAAATTGACATGATATATACTTATAATTATGTATTGTAAACACACCTTTGCACCACTACGTGCATTTTTATCCACCCTTCCTCCCAACACCAAAATACAAATACCCAAAATATCTCATATATATATATATATATATATATATATATATAAATATTATATCGAATGCAATGCAATGAGAGAATTCATGAAAAACTTTCCATGCTAAAAGCGGTTTTTTTTTTTTAAATTGTGTACCCTGGGCAAGAAACAAATTTAGACTGTAGAAATGTAATGCAACCGAAACCTAACAACAATTCTTCTCTTGCGCTGTTACTCACAACAACAACAACTACAACAACAATTATTTGTACAACAACAACCACAACAACATCTACATGAACAACTGTAAACAGAAATTAGAACAAAACGTAAATCGCTTACAAAAATCCGCTTCCACCTCGCATGCGCCAAAGAGAGCCGAAGACGCGAAACTCTTACGCGATTGGGACTTCGATAAGTTCTTTCCCAAGAGACCCATTGGTGGCGCTAGCAGCAGCAGCAGCGGCAGCAGTAGCAGCACCACCACCACAGCCAGCCTCAGTCGCAGCTCGCATTTGAGCACACTGAAAGTGGAGGCGAAGCTGCAGCGAGCCAGTGTCGCGGAGGCCATAGCACGTCCCGTGCCCAAAGGCTATCAGCCGCTAAAAGGCGCCAGCTCCACGGCTGGCGTCAACATTGCCAAAGAGCGCAGCAGCCCCACACAGCAGCAGCAGCCACAGCAGACGCAGCACAAGCGACAGGAGTCTGACTCAAAGTTGCCCAGTTTTGTGCGTGGCTTTCGACGCGAGAATTCCGATTTTTTCCCGTTAACAAAGCGCCATTCGGCTGTGCTCAGTGGCAGCGTCACTGCCAACAGCGGCAACGCTGCCTCCTCTGCTCAGCTGCAGTCGCCACAACTTGTGCAGCAGCAGCGCGCCAGTGCCATGTACCACAGGAACAGCATTTACAACAGCAGCAGCAGTAAGGAGAACAGCACGCTGACAGCTGCAGCTGCAGCTGCTGCTGCTACTGCTACTGCTCCTGCTGTTAATAAAACCAAAGTAACGTCCACTGCCAGCAGCCACAAAGCAGCAGCAGCTACAGCAAAACCAACAACAACAACTGCAGCAGCAGCGCCCACAAAGTCCAGTTGGGCCAATTTAGATTTTCTGCGTCCGCGTCGCGAAAAGACTGAGTCTGTCATTGTGCTGCAGAATGCAGCGGCGCGTGCGCAGCAACATCAGCAGCAGCAGCAACAACAACAGCAAACGCTACAGCTACAGCCACCGCAACAACAACAGCAGCTACAGCCGCAGCAGCAGGTAAACGTTCTCAGCTCGCACGCATCAAAAAAAAAAAAAGAAAAAGAAAACAAACAAACAAAAAGAACAAAGCATCAGATGAAAAAAAAAACTATTCAAATATGTATCGTTCATTTATTGTGTTTTGTCTTGGCGCCAGAAACGTAAACCAAACCAAACTACTTGAAAACAAATTCACAAAAGAAAAAATAATACAAACAAAAAAAGAAACCAAGCGTAATGCAAATAAAATTTACCATTTGGCTAGAATTCCGATACTCACCGGCACACACCCACCAACACACACACACACACGCATATATATGTATCGCTCGCTCTCTCTCTATCTCTCACTATCTATCTATCTCGCATCTCTATCTCCACTCCATTTCTCTGTGGTTTGATCGCAGCTGACAGCGCCCACGCTGCTGTTTACACATGTACAAACAAGCCGCATACTGTTAATAACATTGCACTAACAGCTCGTAAATATAAGTGATATTTGACAGCAAAGTAAAATAAACGAAAATTCGCTGAGTGTGTTTTCTTTCTTCTTTCCCAACTTTGCTTTGACCTTCCCAGGCATGTTTACTATTATTATTTCATTTGCATTTGGTTCTCTAATCAGAAACATCCAACTAATTCTAAATGGTAACATATAACATTCATGATAATATAAGTAATACGCATAACTCACCATTTAGTGCTATTTGCGGTCTGCTTTGAAAGTCATCAATCGACATTTAAACAATGCTTGACTTATAACAAATTGACACTATTATGCATAATACAAACGCATCTTGGTAGACAGTCAAATATCAAAATATTTATCCAATAAAGGTGTTTTTACCATTGTATGTATATAATTTTACCATCAACATAAAAACAAAAGTATCGAATGCTAATGAGATGCTAATATTGAAAAGAAAAATCACTTAGCAGGCTTAACTGTTAAGCTTATTGTGTACTCTTTATGTAAATAACGTGATTAGCTCAGTGTGAAATTAGCTTAAAATTGATATTATGTAGGAATTAAGCTGAAAGTATACAAAAGTTTATTATAATTCAATTAAAAATAATGGTCAGAAATATGCTTGGTAAAAGCTAATTTTCATATGGAAAAATTAGTTGAAGATATATCAATATTTATTTATGCTTAGAATGATTTACTCAAGACCAAGTAAAATATGCTTAAAGTATTTGCTGCTTCGCTTTGCACGAAATTCATTCATTAGCTCAAAATTGTTTTAAAGCTTTTAAATTATGCGGAATTCGAAAAGTTTATTGGTTTGGTTAGCCTACTGTTCAAATTGTTAATTGAATTAAAAGCCATCCTCCAGTTTTGTGATGTTTGCAAATTGAGCAACGTTTTTGCCTGCTGTGCAGAAAATGAAAACCACTCCCCCCTCGAGAAAGTTGCGCTAAACAAAACTAAAATAATCTTAAGTGCTTTGTATTCGTCCTCCCAGCACCACTGTTCAAACAGCAAGAAGTGCTATAGCTTTAAAGCAATTTTGAAACAAAAAAGAAAAAAAAAATCTTTATGTTTTAGTTTGTAAGCCTTCTTTTTTTTTAGTGTTATAACGTTAAAGAGAAGAATTTGTAGGCGTCTCCAGTATCCTTAAGTATCTCATTGGCATTCATTTTGCTTTCTCTTTGACTCTATCTCTATTTGTCTATCTGTTTTATGACTCCTTCGATTTGTTGTTTATTCATTATTTTTTGTTGTGTTACCTTTTCAAAAAACAAAAAAGCATTTATAACCCATTTGACTCGTTTTAATTTCATTTCCAAATGTTTGTTTCTCAAATTTATTACGTCCATTTGAAAACATTTGATTACAAACTTGTCATATGCATTTAAACGTAATTTCTCTCTCTCTTTCTCTTTCTCTCAATCTCACTCTCGTTCTCTCCCTCTGACAGAATCGCGGGGTAGCTGGCAGCGGCGCTGGTGGGGACAACAGTGGCCTTGGCACACCCGGCACCCGCACCAGCAGCGTTCTGCCCGATCTACTCAGCCAGGCATCGCCGGCAACGCCGCCGCGCCACGATAAATCATCCAGTGAGGAGGTGAGTAGCGCTTCAGTCGTCCCCCCATTATTAATATCCCTATTATTATTTATCTCAACCGATTCGATTTTTCATTGTGTGTTTTGTGCGTTCAACTCAACTCAGCGTTTTCGAGTTGCCAGTTTTTGTTATTTGTTTTCCTGTTTTTTTTTTTTTAATTTTTTGTTATCTGTCCTACGCATAATCAAAGAAAGAAAAAAAAAACCAACTATTAATCAAGCGTCATGCATCGTTTCTAATGTCATTTGCAAATTCTTTTGCCCCAGTAATAAAAAAAAAAAGTAAATGGAAAAATCTCTCACGAAATCAAATGCATTTTTTGCTTTTCAAGCACTTTCTGTTTTCACAGTTGTTGGAAAAATAGATACGTTTCAAATGGTTCCCCCAAGAAACGTGTTGTAGTTAAAATATCCTTTTTTGTCTCTTAGTTTTTTTCCTTATATGTTTTATACGTTTTGTGCCTTAAACAAAATTATACTGACTTATTCAAAATTACCTAACCAACCCCCTTAAATGTGACTAATCCAAAAGAATATCTTAGCATAAACATTTTTCTTTGACGTGGAGCAAAGTTCATTATGAAGAGCGCGTAACGAAAGCAAAAATTATCCATACAAATAAATTACATACACCTTAATTAAATTGGTCGAGAATTTCCAAAAAAAAAAATAAAATAAAAATATATATAAACCCAAAATAATTGAAAATTAGAAAATGTGCATGCAAGTTGAGTTGCAGCTTTTATAAGTGCATGTTTTTTTTTTTAAATGAATCAAACCAAATGAATTTTTAAATTTAATCACATTAAAAAAAAAACCGTTACAAACACTTTCTTCTTCTTAATTGTGCTTTGTCTTTCCGCAACGTTTGAGCTGATGGCCACTACGATATATTCTAACAAATTACAATATACAAATCAATTACAAACAAACCAAAATTTACAATAGTAAGTATGAAAAACAACCAACATCAAAAGCAATAGTTTTCAAACACCAACCAAAACCAAAAAAAAAAAAAAATACTCTTTCTAAAAATCTAAAAAAAAAAACAAAATAAAACGTATACCAACTCCCAACAACTACCAACTTTTGTGAATAGTTTTACTTTTTCCAAAAACAAAATCTTATTTAATTATTATATATGTGTCATGTGTTATTTGTACATACTCTTAAATGTGCAGGGCTTCTTCAAGTACTCAACTCAATTTATACAGTATCGCACAAGGAATGCCTTTTGTTTTAGCTATCTCTTGTATATAAATACATATTTCCAATATATTATTATTATTATTATTTGCTCGAGAAATGCACCAATGCGTTCCACTGTGGACGCTCTCTACATCTTTCTGTCTCTCTCTATGTCTCTCTGTCGCTGTACCATTCATATTGTGTGTTGCATAGCAGGCAGCTTCATGTCACTGTCACTAACATTTCGTTTTGCCAGCAGCGCTGTTAACGCACTGCACATATAACAGACACGCAGAGGGCAATGATCTTCATAAAACCTGTATTTTCATTCTTATTGTTTTTCTACACACAGACACACACACACATACACTTGTACACTTATACACTTATACACTACACCCAAATCAATTTAAACTTTTTGTTAAAGATTTTTTACCATTGGCCTCCGGGGAAAGACTAATCACATTTTATGTAATTTATATTATTGTTAACATTTTTCACTTATTTCTTAGCTCTGCAAACATATTTTTGGCTATTGTTTAATTTATTTATTTTTTAATTGTCGCTAGCATAAGCAGCACTCAATATTTAACCACCCCCACATACACACACACACACACAAACACATACACATACTCAAACACACACACTGCCTACCAATTCCCACTCAGCATGTTTAATTTATTAATGAATTTATTTTGTTGACAACTCGAAGACTAATTGAAATTTTTTCTTGCACTTTTTCTATTTTCTTTTCTCTTTAATTACAAATACCAAACAAAACCAAACAAAAAAAAAAAAAAAAAACCAACAACAACAAATCCAAACAAATATAAATCAAACAATCAATCAATCAATCAAATATAAAGTATCAAGCGGCCATTAGTTCATCCGTGCATTCCACGCCATCGAAATCGTTTATCGCTAGCAGCAGCAGCGCCGCCGGAGGCGTCGCCGTCGGCGTTGGCGGCCACGGTCATGGCGGCGGCAGCGTTGTCGGTGGTGTAATTATTAGCACAAATAATTCACCACAATCAACCATATCGCTGGCCTCATCGACATCGAATTCGCGCCAAAATTCGCCAAAGAATTCGATTAGTAAAACGCGTTCTTCCAGCAGTATTACTAATTTATTGCATAAATCTGCTTCTTCCTCCTCCGCGAACATTCACCACCTGACGCCCTGCTCGTCAACATCGAATGCGTCCGCCATCTCGTCACACTTGCCACCGCACGCTTATGCGTTGCAACAGAAACAACGCAGTTTTCTCACCTTCGGCTTCGGTGCCGGCGGCTCGGGTCCGACCCGTCGGGAGTCGACCGTCAATGTTAATGTGACGCCCACATCGCACGAGGTGGCCAACGATACGCCCGAGATACGTAAGTATAAGAAACGCTTCAACTCGGAGATTCTGTGCGCCGCGCTCTGGGGCGTCAATTTGCTGATTGGCACCGAGAATGGACTCATGCTGCTCGATCGTTCCGGTCAGGGCAAGGTAAGTGCCCACAACGAATAACTAATAAGGAGACCCATTAATCCCCCTCTTCTGTCTTTTTGCTGTGTGATCAGGTCTATCAGCTTATCTCGCGTCGCCGTTTCCAACAGATGGAGGTGCTAGAGGGCCAAAATATATTGGTTACCATATCCGGCAAAAAGAATCGGGTACGCGTCTATTATTTGTCCTGGCTGAAGTCTAAGATCTTGCGCACCGACGGACTCTCCGATGTAAGTTGAAAGTTGGCCTCGACTCCTCGATTCTATTACTAATTTTTGCTTTCATTTCCATTTTGTGAAATACGCACAGCAAGTGGAGCGTCGCAATGGTTGGATAAATGTGGGTGATCTACAAGGTGCTGTACATTTTAAGATTGTCAAATACGAGAGGATTAAGTTCCTAGTGATTGCATTAAAAGACTCAATTGAAATTTATGCATGGGCGCCCAAACCATATCACAAATTTATGGCATTTAAGGTGATTTCAATAAGTAGTCGATTGAAGCGTTCTCATTAATATATGAATTATTTGTATTATATATATATAGAATTTTGGTGAACTGGAACATCGCCCCCTTTTGGTCGATCTCACAATTGAGGATCAGTCGCGACTGAAAGTGATTTACGGTTCCGCCGAGGGTTTCCATGCAGTTGATTTAGATTCGGCTGAAGTATACGATATATATCTTCCTAAGCATGTAAGTGGTGCCGCATGCCATACAACTACTGATTGGATATATCCAGTAAATGCGAAATTCCAACCACAGACTCAGGGTGCAATCATTCCGCATTGTATTGTGGCGCTTCCAAATTCAAACGGTATGCAACTACTGCTGTGCTATGACAATGAAGGCGTCTATGTGAACACTGGCGGACGTGTATCCAAGAACATTGTGCTGCAGGCAAGTGGCAACAACGATCACGATAATACTTTGATTTTAAACTGTCTCTTTTTTCCCCTCTCTCATGTTACAGTGGGGTGAGATGCCCACCTCGGTGGCCTACATTGGCACTGGACAGATTATGGGCTGGGGCAATAAAGCAATAGAGGTGCGCATTGAATGTGATCCCTGAAAATCGAATTAGAAATAATCCAAATTATCACATTGTCAATTCAGATACGTTCCGTTGAAAGCGGCCATTTGGATGGTGTGTTTATGCACAAGAAGGCGCAGCGCTTGAAATTCCTTTGCGAGCGCAATGACAAAGTATTCTTCAGCAGTGCCAAAGGTGCTTCATCGTGTCAAATCTACTTCATGACGCTCAACAAGCCAGGCATGGCCAATTGGTAATTGGTTAAATGAATAACTAACGAACCACACCCTTCCGCAAAATATTTGGCAACTCTGATCCATCGATGATCCAACATTCAAAACAACAACCACAACAACAACAAAAACATTTTCTTCTTATTTTACAAGCTATCTACAAAAAAAATATCTAAAGAGAACGTTTACAAACACACCGAACACAGCCACACAACAACCCACTCACACACACACCTTAGCTCGTATAAGTAAAAAGTTCATAATTCTTAAGTGAGATCATTCTATATACACACACACACGCAACCACACACACACACATACACACACATACTCGTAAACATGTGCTTATGAAATTTAACCCAGGAGAACGTTTCAATTAGTAAATGTGCTATGTATAAATGTTACTCATCAATTGGAGTGCACAATTTTAATACGAGCGTTAAATAATGTATTTAAAAAAAAGAAAAGCAAAATGATAATGGAAAAGCTCACTCGACGAGGTTTTTTTTTTTGCATTAGAAGAACGGAATTAGAAACGAGAGCAACGTCAAATAAAAGTTGTTTTTTTCGTAACCGATACTTATTGACGAGCAGGCAGACACAGACAGACAGATCAGATATATATATATATATGTATAATGAAGATTACATAACTAAATCGCAATTAATTTGTACTATGCACACGTACACTCCACACACACACCCACACACAAACTTATACACACAGCAATTTCATTTCAAATGTCATTTTTAAAAAAAATTGTGTGCATTGTTGTTTTCTACTTATTATAATTCGCCTACAAGTTAAACTTAAGTTAAAGCAAAAGCAAAAGCTGAGAAAAGCGAAAGAAAATTATCGAATTGTGTGAGAGAAAATATGAAATTTGTTGCATTCTTCCGACACACACAGAAGATATCGGTAAGAATCTATTAGATATTGATTTGTGCGTTTCGAGAGCTAGTGCTAAAGAGCAAAGCAACATTTACATTTATATCACCAATATATAAAATAATGTCTCTGTATGCTCATTTTTATGAAAAGAAAAAAGAAAAAAAAAAAGCGCCATTGTAAAAACTAAGTGATAAAAACAAGCAAGTAAATAATATTATAAATGAGAGCTGAACAAAACAAAATGTTATTAGAAAACGCCGCAACAATTATGATTGATGAATATGTGTAAAATAAACAACAACAACAAACATAAAAAAAAACCAGAAAGCAACACAAACAAACAAAAAGCAAGCAAGCAAATTAATAAATATGCTTAACGAAATTTTGAACCTACTTATGAGACAATTGATTGAGAATGCATAAAATTACATAATTTAAAATGCATATGTATGTCAAATATTGAAGACGACTTAACGACTAAACTTACAAGATTGGAGTGTAATTCGATGAACCTAGTTAAGCTGCATTTTTTACTGAACTTTTATACAGAACTTAAAAAAAACAAAAGCAAAAAACTAAAAAAAAAAAGCAAAATGAAAGCAATTGAACGAAATTCTATAAAAAGCTAGCATGTTAAAATTGAAAACTCCTCAATTAGAGACGATAATAACGATGATGATGATGATGATTGATTGATTGATTGATTGATTGATGATTGATCACAATTATGAACAATTTCGCTTGTGTGCTGTGCATTTTCTTACTGTGTACTATTGTTTTGTTTCGCATCACGATTCCTGTGTGTGTGGTCAAGTTTTAAGCTTAATTATTAAAATGGCTACGTTGCAATATACATACACATTCTTTCTCTATAACATTCTGTCGATCGGCACACAACAACAACAAACAAAATACAACTTGCAATACATATTTACATACATATGTCAAATTATGCTGGCAGCCAAAATGCTGAAATATTATGAATTATTCTTCCTTGTTTTGTGTTGTTTTCTCATGTGCGTCCCTCCCTAAGAAAAATTATGAAAAAGAAAAAAACAAAAAATTATTGAAACACCTACCCGTCTCAATAAAAAAATATTTAAAATATTGTTTGTTTTTGTGTTATAAAAGAAAATAAATGTATACTCCCATGTCCCCCTCCCCCACATATTTAATAATGTTCTTTAAACAAAAATGCACTAAAATGCAATTAAAAAACCGAATTAGTAATAAAATGCTTACTTTATTTCTAAAATAAAAAAGTAAATTGATGATGATGAAATGAATGTAAATCTAAATCGTAAAAAAAATTATATATATAATCTCAAAATTACAAAAAAAATAAACAAAATCAACTGCAATTCAAATTAGAGTATTTTCGATATCAATGGGTGGAAACTTATCGATTTGCGATGCATACTGCGTATGTTCTACAACACTGAGTTGGTACGAACAGCTGTCGGAAAGCAGCGTGAAGTTGGCAGCGCTGCTTGTCAAAAATCTGACAGTTTGTGTGTTTCTTCCTCTTCTCTCTTTTCTTTTTTACCCGAGCATCGGTAGGTGTCGACTGCTGAAATGTTAATCGAAAAATTAAAAGCCAAAGCTGCAACATCCGTAATAAATAATAAAGAATATGCTAATCATGATGACTAAACTTGCACATGCGCTAGATATTTGTGATAGATGGCAGTGCGGCATAATTATGAATCGCAATTAATTGTGTTGTGTTTCTTTCCCTCTCAACTATTTAGAAATGGGTCGTGTAATTCGTGCACAGCGTAAAGGCGCCGGTTCCGTCTTCAAGGCGCACGTCAAGAAGCGCAAGGGAGCCGCCAAGCTGCGCTCTCTGGACTTTGCCGAGCGCTCTGGCTACATTCGTGGCGTCGTCAAGGTGAGTGTCTCAGAATAATATGGCAGCACTGGATTATACCAACTGAATTTGTTTTGCGTATTTTAGGACATCATTCACGATCCTGGTCGTGGTGCTCCTTTGGCCGTCGTTCATTTCCGCGATCCCTATCGCTACAAGATCCGCAAGGAGCTGTTCATCGCCCCCGAGGGCATGCACACCGGCCAGTTCGTCTACTGTGGTCGCAAGGCAACTCTGCAGATTGGCAACGTGATGCCCCTGAGCCAGATGCCCGAGGGTACCATCGTCTGCAATCTGGAGGAGAAGACCGGTGATCGTGGCCGTTTGGCGCGCACCTCTGGCAACTATGCCACGGTGATTGCCCACAACCAGGACACGAAGAAGACCCGTGTCAAGCTGCCGTCTGGCGCCAAGAAGGTGGTGCCATCCGCCAATCGCGCCATGGTCGGCATTGTTGCCGGCGGCGGTCGCATTGACAAGCCCATCCTCAAGGCCGGTCGTGCCTACCACAAGTACAAGGTGAAACGCAACAGCTGGCCAAAGGTGCGTGGTGTTGCCATGAACCCCGTCGAGCATCCCCACGGTGGTGGTAACCATCAACATATTGGCAAGGCCTCGACAGTCAAGCGTGGCACGTCTGCCGGTCGCAAGGTTGGTCTCATTGCTGCTCGTCGTACTGGTAGGATTCGTGGTGGCAAGGGCGATGCCAAGGACAAATAAGCATCTGGGAAGTGGAGCTAGTTCCGTCTGATATCGGTAGAATTGTGCTAATTGTATATGGAAATGCTGTATGTGGTCAACATGCAATTGACGCGACGGAATAAAAAATTATTTCTAAACAAATGTCATTCATTATTTGTTGATCTATTTTCAAAATGTATTTATTATGTTGGTCCAGTAAATTTACGGAACAAAAAATTGTTTGTTGTGAAGCTCCACTGTTTACCAGACGGGATTATCGATAATCCAAAAAACGCATTGTGTATATTATCGACTTGCCAATGCGTCGTAAATGTATCGAACGTAGCACATAGCGCCCAACGCAAATTATTTATTTATGTGAATCGAACCTTAATTAAATGTACTTGATAAATCAAATTTTAAATTGTATAAACAAATAAATCCAAACAGATCACTAGTGCTTAACAGCCTCGATAAATACGGCGAAAATCACAACAGCGACCGATGCTGTTAAGTTTATTTTATGCCTATATTCTGCACTGTGATTTTAAGGCTGTAAGCAACTGTTAAATTAAAACAAGCTTCTCAATCACTGTTTGTCGTCTTAACAAGCTTATGGCGACACAAAATGAGCAATAATTATAAAATTAAGTGATTAAAAAAAAATACTAAACCGATATTTTGATTTGACAGTAACTTATAAGCGCTCGCTGTTAAATAACATTCGCAGCGCATGTTAAATAATTTTGTAACGCTGTTAGGCTGCTATTAAAATAACGCAAAGAAATGCATGGGTGTTGGTGCGTTGTTGTGAGCGGACGACAGTGAAAAATAGACGGGAATTTGTTATAAATAATAGCTGCCGATAAATAAACAATGGATAGCACATTCCACGAAGGATGGCTTATAAAATCACCGCCGTCCAAGCGCATTTGGCGTGCTGTAAGTTTATTGGCCCAAGGGCTAAGAGCAAAGCATATATATATTTTTTGTGCTATTGGACTCAATGCAAATACCAAATGGTTACTCAAATGTGCAATTTGCAAGCTGCAGGCAAAGAATACGGTAAAATAGCCAACAGCAGCAGCAGCAACAACAGCAAGAAATGAGCAGTTAACTGTTTTTTCCGCTCGGTTCTACACTGAGTCATACAAAGAAACGCACCAACCAGTGGCATTTTTTTATATGTACAATTACACTCTGTATACATTTGTATGTGTGGATGAGAGTGTGTAAGTGTGTGTATGTGTGATCATTTGTTTGTTGTTGTTGTGTGTCCGATAATCATTTTTAATTCATTAATAAGCGGCTGACGGGCTGGGCACGAACTGCATGGCTGATGATATCCGAGTTGTTGTTTGCCGCTGATTTTGCTGGAAAAGGCTTCAGAAGTGATTGAAAAGCAAAACAAGCTAAAAACCGCAAACAGAAATGTTGTTGCTGCTAATTTGTAAACTGTGAATGAGCTTTTTCATTTGTATATATACATATATATACAATCATAAACATATATGTATATACATACATATGTGTGTGTATGTGCGTGCCTGTTACTGTTTATGTTTGGCCTTTAAGGCGTGGGAATATTTTTCTGTCGCTGCATTGAAAAGTTAATTAAATGTTTACCCTGCGCTAACCGTTAAGCGCCGTTGCGTATTAAATTACAACAAAACAGACAGCAACACAGCAACAACAACAACAGTTTAGCAACTGTTGCCCATTCCATACAAATTAATGCTCCCAAGTGGAAAGCGATCAACAAAGCACGTATATATTTACATACATACACACATATATACACAAATATTTCCTATTTATATGTATGCGTGCACATAATAAATAACTATGTACATAAACATGTCTATAGGCGATAAGAAGCCACACAGCACGCACAAAAACAATGACGCACTTGTTGTTGTTGTGTTGTAGCTGTTTTTGCCTTTGTCTTGTTCTATTATTATTATTAAGGCAAGCCCTTTTATATGGGTTACACAAGCTATATGGCATATGTCCATCCCTATTCAGTTTCTTATACTCTTACCAAGAGTAGTACAATTTCATCATTGAATATGCAACGCTTTGATGATGATATTAATGTATAAATGCATTATGTATGTTATTATGCAAATTACATCATTAACATTTAGGGTATTTAATATTCGGCTCTTCGATGTTCTCATTATCTGTTTTTTTTTTTTTGTTGGGCCGCAGGGTGCCAATTCGATCATGTTGTGTGGCATTATGTTTATTGTTTATAATTGAATTAAGCGTGAAACTGTGCAGACAACAATGCAAATTTGTCTGTCGAAACCCATTAAAAAAACGATAGTAGAAAGGTATATACCCTTAAAATTAAAAAATTATCTCTTATGAAGAAGATAGCAAAATGTATAACCATTCATCTTCATCGTCTGCAGGTGCTGCTGCAGCATCCATGAATTATGACCTGTGGCAGAGTGGTGAACAGCAGTGAATCATTAAATTTTCATATGTATCATATGCAAAACATAATTCTTGAATCACTTAAGTAAGCGAGCAAAGTTCCTCGATTATCCGATGAATAATGGAAGGGTATTTGGCACTGATCTTGTTATTTTTCTGCCAATAATTTGGCATTCTTCCAGTTTTTGTCGATCAACAATACTTCAAGAATATATATATAAAAAAAGCATTCAAATTTCTGTTTACTCAACTATAAAAACTTTGTTAACTAAAAGGTTTATGGGCAATGTAAACAACTTTGTTAAAAATCTGCTAGCGACTTTAATCTAATGATATATTTGGAAGCAGTATTTCTACTTCGCATGCAACTTGTTGCAGTTTTGATTTTAGACAACCTTACAGGGTATATGTCGGTCAAAATCGCGTGACTACAGCTTTGTCTTTTTACTATAAAGTAGCTTTTTTATTGCCAATCAGTAGATCGTGACACTTCCGACTTCCGACTTTTTAATGAGCCGCTTAATTCACGTTTTGAAAACCAGCTTAAAAAAACCTTAAACTAATTACTCAATGCGCACAGAAGCTAAGCTTGGAAGAGCAGCATGGCTGTAAAAACCATAAGATAGCAGTAACAATTTACCTGCTCTTATCTTGATGAGCTGCGGTGTAAATGGAAGAAGGTGTAAAGAGGGCTCAGCTCATTGGGGAGTCAACAGACTCGTTGACCGTCCCCCATTTCAGCTGTTTGTGTGGCAAGGCGAGTTGTGGGTGCGAATGTGAACTGCTGATTGCTCAAGAAAATGCCAATGTAAATGCGTTTCGCGGAAAAGCTGACAGCAACGCCAGCAGCGCAGTAAGCGACAACGAACAAAGCGTCGCTTAGTCACCGCTGCTGATAGTTGCTGCTGCTGCCGCTGCTGCTGTTGTTGTTTGCAGTCATGCAGTGAACGTATCATATCATACATATGTTAACTGCCTGACGGTCCAACTATTCAACTGTCCAGCTGTCCGATTTCTCGTTGACCGTGCGCTTATCGAGTGGAAACTCTTGTTTTTGCATTGTGTTTTTCTACAGCGCTGGCGCCGTCGCTGGTTTACGTTGAAACAGGGCGAGATACCGGAGCAGTTTTGCCTTGAATACTATACGGATCAATATTGCCGCAAGCTAAAGGGTGTCATAGATCTGGATCAATGCGAGCAAGTCGATTGCGGTCTGCGTCTCGAGAATCGCAAACAGAAGTTTCAGTACATGTTCGATATTAAGACGCCAAAGCGCACATATTACTTGGCCGCCGAGACGGAAGCGAGCATGCGCGACTGGGTGAACTGCATCTGTCAGGTGTGCCATCTGCATGACACCAAGCAATCCAATGAGCTGCCACTGGGCGCCACAGCAACATCCACAGCAGCAGCAGCAGCAGCAGCGGCCGCAGCAGCAGGTAAGTGCAAAAAAGAAACCAATCATTCAAAAACTCGTTGCAAGCACTTTCACTTTACCATCTTTCGTTTTCCAGATGATAATCGCAGTGCACAGCAGCACACCAGTTCCAGCGGCGCTTTGAGCAACTCCACCCAGAATACAACAACCACATCGCTGCACTCCTCGGCGGGCACGACGGCCAATTCACTGCTGCGTCGTCCGGCTGTCATCGATCAGCAGCCGCAGAGCTCGACCAACAATAACTCGGACTCGGTCTATGTGAATACAGACTACAATAATCGAGAGACATTGCTATGCGATGCGCACTTTGACCAGCAACAGTTGTTGTCGGCGGCACAGCAACAGCCGCCGCCGTCGCCTGCCACAGCGCTCTATTTGAATCAAAGTGCGCTGATTCAGGCCCAGGCACAGGCAGCAGTCGCCGAGCAACAAGAACAACAACAGCAGCAGCAGGCTCAGGCTCAAGCAGCTGCCGCTCGGCTTGCAATCAATGCGAATGGAGTTGTGCGCAAGCTGCCCGAGCATTTGGTGCTAACACAGCAAACTCTGTCGGAGGCCATGGCACAGCAACAGCATGGCAGTGTACAGGCTTCACCAGCGCTGAGCACCGCCTCCGGGCCGTATATACCCATCAGTGAGTGCTTTACCGGCAGCCCCAAATTGTTGTTGGACAGTCATGCCAGTGCGGCGGGTGCTCTGAACAATTTGGATCCCAAATTCTATGATACGCCGCGCAGTCACAACAACATTGGTCTCAACCTGACCAACGATCAATCTTATTCACCCAAAATAACCAACTGCAGCTTGGTAAGTTTCTCAACTATTCGAAAATTGCAATCACTAATTGCTGGACATTACAGCAACAACTGGCGAATGCCAACAGCAGCAAGCAGCGCAGTCAACGCTCCGACTCCGACTCGGAGAGCGTTTTCACGGATGATGACGAGTGGGCGCATCCGTTGCCGCTGCGCGAGAATGTTGGTCAGTCAACAAAAGGGTTGTGATTATGAATTCATATAATATATGGGCTCGAAGATGACTCTAAAATATGCTAGCAGATATTTTCAATTCTCTCTCTCTGTGTCTCTATTACAGATCGCAGCACGCGTCCCTCGGATAGCTCCATTGAGAACGAGTCCTTTGTGCTGACCTATTCTCAGCGCTTCTCCAAAATGCCCGAAGATGGTGTCGCCTTGGCGACCACAGCAGCTGACAAGCACTCCAAGCAACAGGATACAATATCAGCAGCAGCAGCTGATGGTGCTGGTGAGCATTATACGCTGGAGAGATTGGCCAAGGTGTTGAAGAACAAGAATAATCTCATACTGGACTTTAAGGACAATGAAAAGTATTTACTATTCAGACTGCACCTGCAACGAGAGTCTTTTTGTTAATCAGTCGCACTTATTTATTAGATTGCCACGCGATCTGCCGCAGCTGTCGGACACGGAGAACACATCGCCAGCGATTGTGGCCTCGGCTCGGCATGCCAATTCCTCGTTGATCGAAGAGAGCTATGACATTCCACGTTCGCATCAGTTGCCCTATTGCAATGTGGGGCAGCTGTTGAACGAGCGACCCGTCACCAGTCCACACAACACCAATCCCATTGCGGCCTCCACGCCCAATCTAATGGCAGATGCATGCGCTGCTGCGCTACCCAATCTCTGTCAGAATACGCCCCATCCAACGACGACCGCCAGTTCACCTACCAGTGCTCGCACCCTTCCACGCCAACATTGTTACACAAATGCAGCACCCACCAGAATGGAGGGAAATGTGTTTCGCTATGATTTTATTGAGCAGGCCGATTGCCCGCCAGTTAATCGCAAGCTAAAGCCCAAGGTGGGCAATCTGCCGCCGGAAGCGACGCATAAGTCTAGCGTGGAGGACAGGCCGCCGGAGGAGTTTCCCGCCAAGCCGCCAGTTGGCGCCATGGAGCAGGTGATCAGCAAATTGTACAACACAAAGCTTCAGTCTAGTGGGCCGCCCAGCGTGGATCGGAAATGTAAACCAAATGCCTACAAGGTGAGCATTCTAGTTGCTAGCTAAAATCCATATAATTATATGCCAAACTAACTGTTAATTTTATCGATTTGCAGTTGGGCTCCTCGGCCACAATGTCGCCAGCAACGCGGCGGTCTTCGGGTGCACCGCTTTCGATGGTGCTGCCGCATGAGACGGATGTACATTCACCGGCAGCTGCTATCTATTTCCATGAGACGCGCACTCTGCCCCGCCAGCAACATCGACAGCATCCCAACAGCCCGGGCAGTCAATCAGTGCAACATCAGCGCACCGCCTCCGCAGCAGCAGCCATGACATCGCCATCACCATCGGCGGCAGCAGCATGCGTTGCAGCGGCACACAAGCAAAACCCGAATGCAATGCAGCAACAGACGGAGCACAAGCTGCAGTACTTTGATCTAGATGTGACCAACAAACCGCCGATGCTGAATCGCCAGAGCATGAGCGTTGGCAATCTGTATGCCCAGGGCGGCGGGGGACTGAGTAGTGTGCGTCTGGGTGCAACGGATGCGGCCTCGGTGCGGGTGCCAGTGCAAAGTAGCGTTGTCTATAACTTTGTTGACTTTGTCAAGACGGAGGCGTTTAAGCGCGTACGCGAGGAACGCAACAAGGAGAGCAGCGAGAGCGGTGGCAACAAATGAGCAACACTTTCCCATGATAACCACGACTCACATTCACAGTCGTCATTCGGATATGTTTTAGTGCCTACAAATGCTCTCTAAACAGTGCAAATTTCTAAGTGGCTTTCACATTCATAATTCATATATATATAAAAAACGTAAACACACGCACGCACGCACACACACACACTCACACTTCCACATCCATATACAAATACATATGCATATATACATATATTAATTACTTAGCCAATAAGTTAGTGTTATCCTAAGAGCATATTTGTGTGCTTTTTAACCACTGCTGTGTGCATCTATCCCAAAAGATGTTTTGTCTTTTTACATTGTGCTTCCAATTTCCAAAATTTGACCACAGCTAATCAGTGTTAAAGCCTTGCGATCAAAGCATGTATAACGTTTTTAAGTGCTATTTTATATGTATGTATACACCGACACACGCGAACGCACACACACACACACACACAAAAGCTATTTATATACACCACGAATTTTTTATGGTAACGAATATTATACAATTTTATTAGTATTAAGCGTAACTCGTGTGCGACACAAGCTGTAGCTTGATATTGTGCTTTAATAAATCAACTTTTATAGAACTACTTTCTTGTTATTTATATGGTAAACAATCAAATCTATGCTAGTAGTCTCAGAAAATCGGAAGGCTTAAGGCATACTCTTAGGATGATATAAAAGGCTGGGACAATTGCTTTTCTGGTCTCCGTAAATTAAGGCACGCTTTTAGGATTGGTGTTCAGGAAAATATCTGCATGCTGATTTTTGAAGAACATGATGCGAATCGCAAAAGTCCTCCTAATCTTCAAATGATCATGTAAAGAAAATGGGTGGAATATAAAATCCCTGTTTTCTGGAAAACAAATTTGAAGCAAATATTTGTACTACAGCGTTTTGGAGGACTTATTGATACAAGAAAACATGTTGGCACTTTATTTGTTAGGTAGCTAAGCCAACGTCAACATATCCAGACGTATTGTAGCAACCCAGTTTTTAGACTGCTTTGAAACTTGGCAACCGTAAAAAAGTTGTTTTCAAAGACATTTATAAAATTAACTACAAACTAGCATTACAAAATATTTGCAGTAGATTACAGATTTCGGGATACATTTTGCAGCCTTGGAGAAAAGTTATCTCTACTGAAGTAAAGATAATGTCGCTGGTCTACATTACACATCACAATGAGAATATCTTCGATGTGGAGCGCGAGCCCGAAAAGTCGCACAATTTGTTTTCAAAATCTGACGGTAGGTATATAGGATATAGTCGATATAGCATTGCGTAGCTATAGTACACAATATTCATACAGATACAGCAAAGAAAGCCGTCAATTTCTCCAAGGGATTACGCGATCGTCTAAACATAGAGTACAAGAAGCATTCGATGCAGATTCTTGATGATGGCGTCCGTCTGCTCACCGATTCCAAAAAGTCCCATCATCGCACTATGGGCTGTGCCCATGTGCCGCTCGATCCGCCGTGCGCTTTCCTGCGCAAGAACCAGGGCGTCAAGTGGCGTCGAGAGAATATGCACGTGTGCCCCAAAGGTGCGTCGATGCCGCCGTTGCCCGAGATGGGCAAAAAGATGAAAACAGCAGATATGGTGCCCAATTTCGTACTGCGCAACATAAAGTGTGTACGGAACACAGTGCGCTGTCCGCCGCCACCACGCTATGTGGATACGCCCGGTGGGACGCGTCAGAATCTGCTCAACTCGGGCATGGTGCCGCAGTTTGTGTGCCGCAAGGACTTTGGCCAGGTGCCCGTGTACATCAAGAAGACAAAGAAATTGCTTAATAAATTGAATGTCGAATGCAGCAAAGAGCAGGCGCGTCTCATGGAGCTCTGCGGTGGCATGAAGCCATCAAACTCGTTGGCTGCCATAACTCAACCAACTCGTACCGGCGGCGCACCTCCAGAAATGCCTGGCATGCGCACCATGGATCAAGCGGAGCGTGATGAAATCCTTGTGGGTTTGCGGGCCCATTTGAATGAGATGACCAAATCTTATCAGTCCATGTCCTTGCTGATTGACAGTGAGAACAAGCGGCAGCGCAAGGGCAAACTGGAAAGCGACTTGCGGCAGGTCGAGCAGGATATTCTGCTGCTGGAGACCACTCCCATTATCTATGTTTCACTGTATTAAGTTTAATCCTAAGACGCACGCACGCACACACATACATTCGCACTAAGTGGAATTCGCACACACACATAAAAAAAAGTGTTTAATATAAATTGAAAAGGTATGCTCTAAATTCCGAAACTTGGTCAAATCTGCAAAGTCTCAAAGGAGAATAGCTCAAAAAATAGGTGCGCTAAAATAAAAACTGCAGATTTAATTTGGGATCGGAATTTAGAACATCACTGCTCATGGCCATACAAGTAGCTCCAAGTTGTATCTTCCATGACAGCAGGGGCAGAGCAGCAAGCTATTGGGGGCATAAAGCTCCATTAGCAGCTGTTTCTCCAGCAGCGCCGGGCGACCGCACAGTGAGCAGTAGTGTCCGTCCAGCGATGGATTTAGCTAGGCAAATAAAAACAATTAATGTTGTGGATAGTATAATAGAATCAATGCCATTTCTAATACACACCTTCACATAGGAAACGTTGCATAGCTGATTAGTTTCCTCGACGGTTATCTTGGGGACATTCAATTTCAGCTGCAGCTCTTTGAAGTGCACCTCCATCTGGGCTCGAAATCGTTTAATGGTCACGTTAAGTGGATGATCCATTAGCAGCTGCTGCTCCAGTTGTTGCATGATGCGAGTACTCTCAGCCAGCATGGATTGCGTTGCCTGGCGCTGAAATGCCTTTAGTTCGTCCAAGCTACTCAAGTATTGTAAACGCAGTCGCATGTAAGTCATGTTTAACATGGCCCGGAGCAGCTGCATTTCGCGCTCGGATTCTTTCAGCGGTTGATCGTTAAGTTGAATTCGCTGTGCATGAATAATTGCATCAAGAACATGGTATTTGAGTTGGAGCTGCTGCAGCTGCGATTCCGTGGCTAACTCATCGAAGGCAAACATTTCGAATGGTGCATAATTCGCGTAGTCCTCTAGTTTGGTACCATTAAATATATCCAAACGCATTTCGACCAATATATCGCTGCAGCTGTTGATGGCTTCGTTGGGCAACAGACAGCTGGCAAGCTTAGCCATTACATTCACTCTTTGCAGCCTGCCCACACGCACCTGCAGTTGATTACGCAGCAGAGCCGTATTGAGAACATACTCCTTGTTGCGCGTTGAAAGCACAGTCAGTAAATTATTGTGCGGACTGCTAAACAGGCCGACCGGTTGAAAGTTCTCTGAATCCATCAACTCAATCTGCTGCATGCTAGCACTCATCTGGCCAGACCTATGAGTGAGCTCAATTCGATATAGGTCTCCACGTGCCGTTGCCAGAGCGTAATTCCGATTCTCCAAAGTGCAAAGTGCTGAGTGAAATGAGAATTGTATTAATAGTATAAGCATTTGGATTGAATGGACGAACTTACCTGTGATCTTCATACCACCTGCATGGAGACGTGTCTCAAGCCATTCACCATTCTCTTTGCGGGGCATGCACCAAATTAGCAGATGCGCTGCCTTGCAGCAGACAATATAGTAGCAGCTGCGTTCCGGACAATGCGTAATCAATGCCTGTTGCAGTCCCATATGATCGGGTCGGAGCCAGAGCGTCTTCACCAGACAGAGGCCCTCGTGTGCGGCATCGTCAAACCTGTACAGATGCACAAGTCCACTGTTGTCGCTTACCAGGAGCAGATCCTTAAAGATGTGCATGTAACAGATGCGATCCAAAAGCGTCTGCAGCTGGCAATAAGCTAGCACAGTGTGGGCGTCAGGGCTCAAGGTCAGTGTCCAAATGCTGCCGGCAGCTGTGCCCAGGACGAGCATATAATTGCAATCGGCTGGACGCCAAGCCAACATGGTTATCCAACTGCGATCAATGAATGCCTGAAATTGGCGAAATGTTTCGATCTTTGAAGCTGGCACTTCATACGGAGGCTGCAATGTATCCCTGAGTGTTGTGGCCACACTAAGACCTTCTCCATAATGATCCCAGGTCGACTGCTCCACGCTCTTAGTTAACAATTCCACTGCTCCATAGCTGTTCAGCGTGGCCAACAGCATTTGGCCGCTGGGCAGCGGCTGCGGTGCTAATCTGGCAGCCATAATCTTCGGAACAGGCACTTCCTCCGAACAGACGGCCGTGTAAGCCGGCTCCAAGCTCAGCTGCTGCATCTCTAGCACATTGCTGCTCTCGTAGATATTTTGGAGATTCACCTTAAGCGATAGATGGTCCAGTGGCCGCTTTTTGTTCGAGCACTTCGCGGTGCTCAGAATGTAGGGGAAAGGCACATGATATGTCGATTTGCTTGTTAGCTGCATGGTGAGCAGCTCCGTTTTGGAGCCAATAAGCGCAATGCAATTTCCATCCGTTGTGTGGGACACGAAATCGTGAACAGTATCCTGCCTAAGTTCATCCTTGGCCAACTGTTCGAATTTCAGCGCTATAGCCGCTGTAGCAATAGAAAATATAAATTGTCGAAGATTTTAAAATAGATGGTCAAAGTTCAATTTTCGCGCATTTGGCTTGTGAAATTTTAAAATAAAGAGAAAACTACGAAAGAGTAGTCGCTTAACACGTGCTATTTATTGCTTTTTTCATTTCTTTTGGATATTTCGTTCGTTTTCATTATAGCATTTATGCCGACAGACGCAGACGCGTACAGCTCGAGCACAACAAATGCGTGAAATTCACGTGCTGCAAGCCTAGACACAGTTCACATAACATACACACACACTCATACATTGAATAGCATAGCATAGCATAAATTCGTTTCACACTCACTCTTGTCATCACTAGCCCTTGCCTCAGTAGCTTTTTTCATTTCAAAGCACACACAACTTGGCAAGAACGGCAAACAACAGTAGTAAAAATATGGCTGCTAAGAATGGTGTTGAAATGATAAGAAAATTAGCCAAAGCTATGTCCGAAGGAGAAAATTTTGATCGCGTCCTCCAAATGGTAAATGGTGGCGAAAAACTCGCTTAAAGAACAGACAGAAGGACGCAACAAACAGCTGAAACTCAGTTTCGATATTATATAAGCAAGCCTATCGATAACGCGCCTCATTCGAATTTATTGCAGATCAAAATAACAGGCGGCGGCGACGGTCGCTGCGTGGGTGAATTTACCGTTGCTGCGGAGCATTTGAATCGTTCGGGCACGCTGCATGGCGGATTAACGGCTACCATATTAGATATGCTAACTACTTATGCACAAGTGTCGATGGGCTCACATCACGGAGTCAGCTCCAGCTTAAATGTGAGCTATTTGTCCACGGCAAAACCTGGAGATGTCGTTGAAGTGGATGCTGTTACTTTGCATGCTGGTCGTAACATGGCCTACATTGAGTGTGTGCTGCGAAACAAAGCGGATGGCCGAGTCATTGCCAAAGGTGGACAGACAAAATTCGTGGGCTTTAAGAAGTAACCTAAATAAGCTTCAAGTCATTATATGTAATAAAATGAGATAACATATTAAGTATTTGCACTGTCACTGTTTTACATTGACGTCGCCGTCCACTATCGAAATAGCTAAAGACAATTGTTGCGCTCTATTTTGATTATCGATAGGTGACGCTGCAATAGCTCATCTCTAAAGCTACTTCCTATTCTTACTTTGTCATTCACCCGTTTCGTAACAATATAAGAGAAAAATGGGGACGCGCAAAAAGGGTTTGGAATTTGCCAAACATATTACGGAGATTATAGCTAAGGCATCGGGTTTTGAGCGTCACTTGGAAAAGGTATGGATGATATTTAATAGATAAATCCCATTTTCACTGATCATTTCCAAGGTAAAAATACTTGATGGCGGTGATGGCCTTTGCACTGCCGAGTTCACCGTTGGGCCTGAACATATGAATAAATTGGGTGGTTTGCATGGCGGATATACGGCAACTTTGGTGGACATGATAACCACTTATGCTCTAATGTCCAAGCCCTGTCACCCAGGAGTGTCAGTGGACATCAATGTGTGTTATCTGAGAGGAGCACGCCTCGGCGACGAGATCCTCATCGAGGCCAATTTGGTGCGGGCAGGTAAAACCATGGCCTTCCTCGATTGCTATCTGCGACACAAGAAGGATAACTCTGTGATAGCCAAGGGAACGCATACAAAATATGTAAACTTTCAGTAACGTGCTAAGTTTTGCTATTAATGTGCTTTATTGTTACATGTGTAGCAGTAAATGTTTAGTTAATTGTTAATTAATTGCTTGCTCTGTGTGCGTCATCGATTAGAGTTTGTAGACGGATTCCACAGGTTTAAAATTTGTAGATGTTATCATCATTTAATTTTATCTTTGACACCATTGGTAAATTTTCCGTTTAATGGAATAAAACCCCAGTGATAATTCTCGATAAAACAAGTCGATACAAGTCTCATCAGTATATGGAAATAATGTTAATGTTGCGCCAATGGAATCCGGCTATTAGTGTTAATGTGGCTACTAAGAATTACGGTTTTGATTAATCGTTAAGTCGATATGCAAGTTGCTAAATCCTCTGAGCCCATCTCACTTAACCACCTTGGATTTGGTTGGCATTACGGGGCAGTGTGGACAACAGCCTTCTGGAGGAGTCAGTGGCTCAATGCCAGCCGGGCAGCTGATTTCGCCGCACTGTTGACGCAGACAGTTCACCTGTCCGTGGAAGCAGTTGCACTTGGTGCACACATCCGGCGTCCAAACCTCGTTGTTCAATCGCGTGGTGCCCCTATCATCAACGCAGTGGCTCCGCTTGGGCTTGACGGCGGCGGGCAGTGGTGCTGGCGCCAGTTGAACAATTTGTGCAACGGGTTCAGTATCGACAGCATTACATGAATCCTCGAGCTTGCGCAATTTCTTGTGCAATTTCTTCAGCTCCTTCTGGAAGCTGCCAATAAGATCCTCCAAGCCGCTAACGCGTTCCTCATTCACTTCGTACAGAGCTTCCAGGGGGCTGTCATAACTTTCGGCAGTAGGCACCTCCATCTCAGAGCTGTGGACATCACGCTTATTGCGCTGACTGCGCTTGGTGTACGTCTGCGGAATGTAGGAGTCAAAGATGGTTGGCAGGCTATTGCAGTTGCTGCACTCCTGCCACATATATAGATTAATGCCGGCGATGTCTTCGCACTGCTTGTAGCCGCCCTGATGCTTAGGCAGGATGAACACATTCTCTGTAACCTGATCGAAATTATCGCCCACATCGCACAGCACACGTCCCAAATTAGCCTGCTTGATCTGGACGAGTTGCTCTGGCAG
Source organism: Drosophila cognata (assembly GCA_035041535.1). NCBI lineage: Eukaryota > Metazoa > Arthropoda > Insecta > Diptera > Drosophilidae > Drosophila > Drosophila cognata. The sequence continues at coordinate 6,010,819 of JAWNLC010000099.1, forward strand.
GAAGACGCCAGGATTCTCATAGTAGAAACGATCACCATCTCGCAGACGACGGAACTGCTCCACTAGCAAGCATTGGAAGAGCGCACCCACCTTGCCGCCCTCCACCTGATCCTCCAGTATACCACCTAGCCATACATCAATGTTGTCTGGATGACCATAGAGCTCACGTAGCTTCTGTCTGATCTCCGCATTGTTAATCTCCCCGGCCAAATCATCAAATTCTTGTGCGACTGTCATATTACAGAACTTTCTATAGACATTGTAGCCGGGAATGCCATGATCTCGTCCACGCTGTATATTGATCGCAGCCAAGTCGAGAGCAACCGCGTGTGCCGTGTGGAACAGTTTCTCCGTGAGCTCCATGTTGAGATTCTCATCGGGTTTCTTCAGTTTAGCAGGCACAGCGAGCATGCCGCGCAACAAGGGATCTACTCCGCCCTCGTAGGCCAGACGCCATGGTGCAAAAAATGCCTTGTGCAGCTGCAGATGTCCCTCGGGAATGGGCTGGAAGCTTGAGTTCAAGCGATGCAGTATGGGATTAATGATTGTGTGTCCAAAACGCAGCGCAGCCGTTGCAAACTCATTGGCAATGCTCGGATTTAGCTGAGGATTATAGCCACGGTACTCGCCCAATATTTGCATGCCACTGTCGCCAATGATGAGGGGAAGCCACTGCTTAAAGGTGATGTGCTGCATCTGTGCGCCGACAATCTTGCGTGCCTCTTGATACAATTTATCGCCATCCCAGTGTTTGTTAATCTCGTGTAGCTTGCTCGCAATGCGATTGTGTTCCCTCATCCAGATCGTGTGCATGGCCAGCAGACCCACCTGCTCATTAACCCGTATATCGCCGGAGACGAAACAGTTCATTTGGTTCTCATCCAGATTGCGGCGGCAATCCATGCCATCCTGTGGCGCAGCAAACGGCAGCATATCCTTCTGCTTGGGAAAGTGCACGCCCACGCGCAGTAGGCCCTCATCGGAGGTCAGGTTGCGCAGCTCCTGGGCGAAGGGTGTATTATAGCCATACATCTGTGAGGCATCGATGTAGGCTGTCAGCTGATTGATCTGCTCACGATGCTGCACGCCGTTGAAGAACAGCGAGGTCATGCCAGAACCACAGATGGCACTGGAGCGTACCACATCAATGCAGCGACGATTTGTCACGCGTGGATCATTCGGGGGCACCTCAATGGGGTAGCAGGGCGGAGCAAATTCACAAGTCTTCTTGCAATCAACGCCATCCCAGCTTTCCGCACTAACCGAGGGAATGGCATGATCTAGATCGTGATCCAAAAATTGGCCCCACTGCATGACCATGTGAGTAATGCGTGCATCGGGCGTAATATCCTTGGTGGCCACCAGTGAGGTCGAAACGAGGCGTGCACTTGGCTTTGGATGCCCTGCATAGAGAACACCCTTCGTCCAGCCCACGGGCATGCTGAAACCATTCTCATAGATGGGTGGTGCGAGTCTACTAAATGCCGTCAAGGATGCACCCCAAGTCGGATGCATCAGATTGTTGCAGGTGCCTTCAATGCTGCGATATTTCGAGTGGAAGCACATATCCGTACAATTTGGCATCTCGCGATGCTCCTGGCAGCCCGACAGCTCCGCCACCAGATGCAAATGCTCACGGGACAGCAGATCCCTGAACTCATAGCGTTCGCTCTCCATGGTCAGATTATCCCCACGCTGCACATGCTTCCTAATGTTCACCAGTGTGCGCTCATAGATTTCCGCGGCACGTGCCAACTGCCTGGCCTGGCCAGTGGGAAAGCGGAAGACACGCAATAAGTCTGCATAGTTGGGTGGTGCGCGAGTGGAGCGATTGGCGAACAGTGTGTCCAGTGTATTGTTAATGGCCAAATCGATTTCCTTGGCCGCCTCGGCAAAGGCAATGCGCACATAACGATCGCCAGGTGCCAAATCCACATTGTTTCTGCAAAAAAAATAATTTGTTGTTAAATGTAAAGTTTGAAAAAAAAGATATTTGGCTCTTTTAGTCAGGAAAACCACAATAACCATTTCTAGATATCTACTGGTGGCTGCAAAGCGAAGTGGAAAATTTAAACTATTTGCAAACTAAAATCAGTTTAAAATTCATAGCATTACAAATTTTAAACGACCAGTCTGTCGCTTATCTTAGAAAAGCAAATTCCTTAATTAATATTACAAAAAAAAAAAAAAAAAAACAAAAAACTAGAGAAACTTTTTACATTCCACACTTTAATTGCAATTAATTTTTCCAAAGCGTCAGAAGTTCCTTAAAACTTCATTGTCGTTGTCTCATGAAAAGCCAGAAGTAAACTAAAAATTTTTTTTCTTTTTAGTTTCTAGTCTGGTTCTTTTTTTAATTTAACCCAGAGGCAGTTGCTGAACTGGCAAGGAGCAGAATTATGCCACACTTTTTGTTATTTGGTTTTGTTTGGCAAAAAGGGAAAATCCGCGCCAAGCTCTGGCGCCAGGCTACAACAACGGCAGCATTAACAACGATTCATGCCTCACATTCTCAGTTGGGTTGCCGTTGCCGTTAAAGGAATTTCCCTTTGGAAACTTTCGCTGTGTAAACTTTGCCATTGTCGGCGTGGTAGGTAATAACTTAACGACCATAATACACCCTGTTGCACCACAGCAACTGCTGACGGCTTACCACTATCAACTATCGCATCGCACTACAGCGACTAAATGGCAACCACTGCCAGCCAACTACATACATATAATTCAACCCATCTTCTCCGCCACCGCCACTGTCTGCACCTGCTCCCTCCCCTCCTTCCCGACCATTTTGTGGTTGCGCTTTATATGGCACACCAGGGTGTTTGTAAATACCCTAAACAGTTGTTCAATGTAGTCCTTTGAATGTGATGTGAAAGTTGCTGGTGCTTGTATTTGCGAACTTAAGTGGGAATTAAAGTAAGCAGAGATGGGCGTGTGTTTATCCTTATATAATGGCATGCACACTCACTAAATCCGAGATTGTTATACAATTATTGAGAGAAAGGTATCCGCGTCTATTTCTAAATTCTATTTCGTTTTTGTTTTTATTCAAGGTACTCCACTAAGTAGTTAATTTTAATTATAAATAATGCACCATCTTCCAAGGTTTTCATAAGGGTTTAATTTGCTACAAATTGAAGTTCAACTGATTAAGTATTTATTTACAACAGTTTATAAATTGATTCCTTCCACGTTATGTTTTGTTAACTAACACAGTTACTGGAGTTGCTTAAAATTTGGTTAATAGACTTATTTGACTTTTAATAAAATAATAATATTAATATTTATTTTAGTTTTAAGTATCGCAAGTTTCTTGTATATTAGCTGTTGAGTATCTAGGAAGTCTAGCAGCCAGCTTCTTCATTATGCATGTGTGTCCTTTTTCTTGGCTTTTCAGCCACTTTATGTGTGTGTGTGTGTGTATGCCACATGCTGGGGCAATGGCAACGTATTTCCGGAGCCAGCAAGCACCCCGAGCAGCCCAGCATCCAGTAAGAGGATAATCTTTTGTTTTACGCCAGCATTACCCACAACTTAGGCGGATTTCAGTAGCTGCTGCCTTTTGCTGTTTCTGCTGTCGTCGTAATTGTTGTTGCTGCAGGCTTTCAGCGGTTTTCGCTCACTTTTTGTTGGCCTCAGCGACGCAGCCACCCCCGGCCGCCACAATTCCGTTAGCCATTCTTGGTCTGTGACTCAGCATAGTTTTTCACTTTTAACGTTTGCACACCGCCTCCTTTTTTGTTTTTTTTTTTTTATTTTTCAATTTTTTCCCTGTTTTCTTTGCTGTGGTCTGCCGGCTGAGGTTGGCACAGCGTAATGAGTAAAGTTTCTAATGCTGGTGGCGGTAACACAGCGTTAGCTACTCCAGCATCCTGCCACACAGCAGTAGCAGCTGTTATTGCTGCCGTTGCTGCTGCTGCATCTGGCAAGCGAGCTAAATGACGCGTGCAAACAAAGCACACAGAGAACGGAGCGATCCCAATCTCATAGAAGAAAGCAGGTCATATGGAAGACGGAAGATTGCTTCCAGCCTTATAGCTTTTACTGCTATAAAAGGAGGGCTTCTGCATTATGCATTTAAAAAATTGCTGCGTAAGCAACGCCTTTTTTTCTGGCCTCGCAATAGTGCTGTATTTGTGGGCTTGTTTTGGTTTACCATTTTGTGCGGCTTTTGCTTTATCATGGCCAGGGTAACAAATTGATTTACGGCCGCATGTATGTTGCACACAGGCCCATTTGGCTACCATCTTGAATGGAACGGAAAAATACACACACACTTACAGGCACATACATACATACACACACACACACACACACACTAATATAGAATCAGTTAAAGAAAACTAGATTCTTCTCAGTCCCATGAACAACTTGTCAACTCAATTTCAATTTGGGCAATTTGGACAACTTGTGCGGCTGTCTCAACCTCAGAGAACACCGCTCTCCTCTTCTTTTAAGTCTCCATCTATCTCTCTCTGTATCTTTCACCCTGTCTATCTCTCTCGTTTAGTGTCTGGTTGTCACGTTTCGAGTCCTGTGTTGGCACGTTTTTGCGAACTGGCACAGCAACTTTGGTGCTTTCGCCGCTGCTTTTTGATGTCTTTTAGTGCATATTTTATATGCAGTTTAGCCAGCGGCACAGTGGAGCAAGACTGCAGTGCGAGCATTGTGAATGGCAATTAAGATAGGTTGAAGAAAAGTTCATCAATTATTTATCTGCCTGCCAGCTTTCTGCTTATGGGCCTAGGCAAACTTGGACTACAAACTCAAATAGCTTTCTTGGAGAAAAGGCAAATCTCAGAAAGTCAAACTTTAGTTACTATATAGATAATGGTTTCACATCCCATGACAAAAATCGTGGCCAACATTTTTGTTCTGCCTTCAGTATGAGAAACTTTTTAACTAGACCACTTTAAGTGTAGTTTATAAAGTGCACAGTGGGCCTAGTTTTACCTAGTTTTACACAACTCACTTTAGCAGAAGTTAAAACACTACAATTCTGTGCTTTTTATATGTGTTTTTTATAAGCACTTGCAGCGCAGTGTTCGACCAGAAGTACTGTTATATTTGGCTTGCTTTGGCGTTGCTTTGGCGTTGCTTTGGCGTTGCTCTTATGCGCTACCAAACTATTTTTCAATTAATTAAGCGATCTTTTTTGCCACCCTAAATGCATTTTAAGTGCGCTTGCCGTCTGGCTGGCAAATCGTCTTTAGTTTTACTTTGAGACTGTTACCAAAGTAGTTTGCCTTTGAGCAAGAACTTGGCTCTTTTCATTTCGATATGCAAGCTTTTTTCGGCCACACTTACCTGATGGTAACCAGAGCAGAGGCTGTTGCTCTGCCAAACTTATTCTTCAGCTGGCACTCGTAGCGTCCGCCATCCAAGATGGTCACATTCTTGATAAACAAACTGCCCGTGCCGCTTATTTGATATTTTTCCGTCAATTGCACGTTGGGATCGATAAGGCGTCCATCGCGTCGCCAAACAATCTGTGAATCGAAAGACAAAGACAATGGCAAAGTTGAAGACGGACAACGGAAACGTCAACAAGTGGCGCTTAAGTTTTATTTCTTTAACCTGAAGTCCGGTCTCGTGATGCTCGGCCTGGCAGGGCAGCTCGATGGTGGTGCCCGTAATGGCCACCAAATTGCTGGGCTCAATGGCCAAGCGCGGCGGTGTTTGTAAGTGCTCCACTTTAATGGTTGCCTCCACGCTCACCTCCCCATTCTCATTGCTCGCCGTGCAGCGGTACACACCTAAAATTTAAAACGAGCGCTCTATATATACAAACATGTTTATGCAAGTGAATAGAGAAGAGGAGACAGAGACAGAGAGAGCCAGAGAGGCAGAGAGGGATAGGGAGGGGGAGAGTGTTGCACTTACCCGCATGGTGGTCTTTGGCTACGCTAACCACCAGTTCGGTGTTCTCATTCTCCAGCAGGAGGTCGGCGGTGTTGGCGGCGAGTAAGGGAGATCCATTGAATTGCCAGGTTATGGTGGGCAAGGGGTTGCCATCGGCATCGCATTCCAGCACAAATGCTTTGCCCAGTTTGATTGTTTGGTTTTGCGGTGCCATTAAAATTTCGGGTAAATCTGCAACGAGAGTTGGCAACGAGGCGTATTTGAGTGATTTGAGCAATTTCTAACGCTCCAAATAACACCAGTAGCAGTAGCAGCAGCAGTGCCAGCAACAACAAAAGGAAAACTGTAGCTGCCGGTCAGTTTTCTATGCGTTCTTTTGTTGTTGTCGTTTTTGCATTTGACTCCATCGCTCTTCACATTTTGCATAGCATAGTTTTTGGCGCGGATCAAACAAACTGGTCGCCATTTTTGTTTGCCGCTTGCTTGTGCTCGTGTGTGTCTGTGTGTGTGATTGTATTATGTGATTGCAGAGTTAATTATGCTAACCAAAGGCAGCGGCAACCTCAACCTACTCCTGACTCTTTCCCTGCCCCATTTGAAGTGCGTGCCACACTCGGGAATATGCATCGAGTGCAAAATAATTTATAATTTTTGCACTTAATTTGCAAAATAATGCGCACATTTCGCACTTCATTTTATGCTGTGACCACAAATTATAATGAGCCATTGTGATTAAGGCGTTGACTGCACAATATATACATTTATGAAACACACACCACCTGCCCTCCCCGCCCCATCACTCCATAAACTGTTCCCTGTATTTGATGCCATAAAAAGTACAGTCACGTCGCAGCGCATGGCTAAGAAATTAAAGAAATTAAAGCTAAAGTTTAAATATACTTGCACAGCTCGGTATTTATGACAATGATTATTACGTGCTGCACATAATATGGATCTGTATAATTATAACAGTACGCTCCATATAATTAACAAACATAATTAAATTACTTGGTTATGGTGTAGTCAAATTAATATGCTTGCTTTGTCGGGTGATAATAAATTCAAATGATATACATATTTTTCAATAGAATTTAATTTTGTTTTGTATAACAAATGTTCACATGTCTTCAAATAACCAATTCAAAATACCAACATAAATATTAAATGAAAAGCATTAAAAGCGAACAAATTGTTCAACTAGCAATAAACTTTGGTTAAATGAAAAACAAAAAAAAACATGTATTTCACTCAGAACGTTAAACAAAAACTCTGAATGTATATAGATATGAATATATATATATATATATATATATATATATATATATATATAATTCAGTTAAGCTGCACACTATACAAGCTCTGCTTAAATAGGAAATACCTTTGTCCATTGGTAAATAAAATAAAAACATCAATCGAAACTCTTTGTCCGACCAATTAATCTTAAGCCTTGCCCGTGGTCTGCAATAAAAGTACTTTTATTTGATGTCAATGGGAGTTGGCTTAAATCATGACGCTAATAGGCAAGAGAAACAACAACAAACAGTGCATAACCAAGTTACAGTTGGAGCATTTGTTGGTTTTATAAAGCTGTGCAACCCAATACAAAATTAAATCGACTGCAAATTGTGTTAAACGCGACAGCTGTGACTGTGAAATGGAAACGCAGACGGATATACGAGCAAGGAGCGGGATAGCAGTAGTAAACCGAATATGGACCCATTACACCCCAAATGGATTCAACTCACCCTTGACTTCGATGCGGGCGGTGGCTTCAATGCTGCCCAGACGATTATGTGCCTGGCAACGATACGTGCCCGCTGTCAACTGAGTGGGCTGGAGGAGAACGAGACTGCCGTTCGCCTGCAGTTGCAATGTCGATGTGGACTGAGTCAGCTGGCGACCGTTGACGAACCATTGTATGTCTGGCTGTGGCCAGCCGCTGGCGGCGCAATCTAACAGCACATGCTCGCCACCATGTAGTGCCACCACTTGGTCATACGGCTGATGGGTGAAGCGCGGTGGCGCCAGTGTCGTATCCATATCCGCAATTGCATTCGTAGCGACATCCGATGCCCACACCTGATTGCTGCCGACCGGTTGGATGTCCACATTGCTTACCATTAGGCGAACGGGCTGCGATTTGATCTCGCCCATTTCATTGCGTGCTATGCACTCGTAGATGCCAATGTCGGTGGACTCGACGCCATTGATTCGCAATGAGCCAGTGGGCAGGATTTGGATGCGCGGCGACTGCTCTACACCGATCTCGTTGGTGTCTTGCATCCAGGTGAGCTCCGGTTTGGGTTGGCCCTCCACATTGCAGACCAAGTCCACAGTGTCACCCATCTGCGCTTGCATATCCTGGGGTCCTTCTTGCAATCGTGGCTTCGCTGTAAGTAGCAATCGAAGAGCATATGTTAATAATAATGTAAAATGATAATAGCTGGGGATTTAGCAACTATAACAGTTGAAAAGTAATTTTAAGCCGATTTGCAAGCTGGCTTAAGCATATTATGCGGTTGTTGAAAAACAGTAATCAAACTGTAATCATTTTACATTGAGTGTGTTGAACTTTTTAAGGGAGAAATGGGCACTTAAAAATCCAGTGTTGTTTAAATATTTTTCACAGCTTGGCTAGGAGCGATTACTCTCGAATAGAGCACTCTTACTTGTTGTATCCTTGAATAGCTTTCAATGTGCTCTCAAATTGGTTTTGCTTTTACATATTTAGCAGCTAAGTAAATGATTTTCTTATACTGTTTGTATTGCTAAAAGTTGGTAAGTATCACTATAGAAAATCATTCAATTGCCTTTTGCGGCTGATTAATTTTTAAACAGCTCATTCGTTGGATGTCTGATAAAAGAGCTCGTGTTATTTGGCCAATAGACACCCACAGTGTATGTTGCTGGTGCTGCTGCTGCTCCTGTTGCTGCCACTTACCGCATTGGAAATGCTGATCCGAGAGGTCACTAAAACTGTACTGACGCTGCAGCGCAGCCGGTTGGGCACAGTTCAAACTGATGGTCACCCGTTGACGCTGTACATCCAGATGCCAGCGATGCCACAAGGAGTAGACTCCGCAATTGCAATTAATCGGGTTAGCATCCAAACGTAAACGCTTCAGGCTGTGCAATTTGTTGAACATATCCAATGGAAGACTTGTCAGCTTGTTGTTGCGCAGTGAACTGCAGCAAAAGGAAAACAAACCGAAAAATCGTTGAGAAAATTTTCAGGAAAGAGAAAGGCAGAGGGAGACCGAAAGAGAGGTGGCATAGCAAACTTACAGGCTATTCAAATGGGGTAAATTGTCAAAGAGTCCAGGGGGAAGTTGCCAAATATCATTGTCTTCTAGAAACCTACACAAAGATATGAAAAGAAAATGGCGTGTTTTTAATTAAGCTTGAACTCGATTTGAAATTGAAATTGTGTTTGCTTACAGTGTCTCCAATCGCTGCAACTGCTGAAAGACGCTGGCGGGTAAGCGGCTTAGCCGATTTTTATGTAAATAGAGAAACCGCAATGACGTCAGACCCTTGAATGCACTCTCGTGCACATAAGCCAACTCGTTCCCATCCAGAAATAATGTCGTCAGTTGTCCAAGTCCATTGAATGCATTGGCCGGCAGCTCCTCTATGCGATTGAAGCGCAAATCTCTGCGAAATGAAAGCGTTGAGGGAGAGACAAAAGCAAGAGCATTTAGTTAAGGACACACTATTGTGGGTGATTGGGTGGTGGTTGATGGGGTGGGAGAAGCTCCTTTTATAATGGACATAATGGTGCTGTGTGGTGAGTTTCGAGTGGATTGCTTCCCTTTTGCAAATTCCATTTTGCTTGCACCAATTTGCTGCAAGTTGTTCGTTCTGCGGACATGTGTCATGCATGTTTCTGAGTGTGAATCTGTGTAACTGGGTCTAACAAGCGCCATATGCAATTAGTGTGTGACTTGAGCACAAAATCAACACTTAAACGCTGACAAGCTCCTGAAAACTCAAGTTTAAATTTAATAAAAAAAAGCTACTGTAAGGCAAAAGCAAAAAGTTTGCAGCAAGAAAACAGCCAGAAAACATAAAACTTGGCTTCCGTACAAACGCACAAAGACTGCTAGCACTTTTTCCAGAAGATTCTGAAATACTACTTTAAAAACTTCCTTTTGTGGAATTTGTATTTCAATAGATGAATACATTCATTTACGCAAGTTTCGATAACTCAAATCATTTTCATTCCACGACTGTCACAAATGTCACTTAAAGCCTACCCACAGCAGCGCTTAGAACTTGCTTTGCGATGCTTAAAAGCAAAGTAAATACTCATTTACAAAACATTTTACACACATTAAAAATTAATTAGGAAAAGTTGTGAGCCATAGTTGTTTCTTGCTTGGCGCAAGAGAAAAGCACAGCCCAGCGATAAGCATCAACCAGAAACATACCCCAACAATTCCACACACATTCTCGGATGGGGGTCCACAACTGCGCTAACGGATTTCCTACATATGCTCGCGGTTCGCGACCTCCCAAAACTTTCCGCCTAATGGAATCAACTATGGAACGAGGCAAGGCTAACGACAACAGCACCAGCAAAACAGCACAAACAACATCAACACAACAGCAACAGCAGCAGCAGCTGAAAAAACTTTCTAATAAACTCTTTGGAGTTGGCAGTGCAAATAACAACAATAACAACAACAACCAGTGCAAGTTTGAACAACAACAACTCGTTAGGGTGTAAAGCCAATGCGAAGTCAGCAACAACCAAAATATTACAACAACAACAACATTTTGTGTATAACTGACTAATGCATACTCTAGGCTTAATGAGTGTTGTTTGTAAATTCAATTTAGAATCGAAATTTTTTAATTAGAGAATTAAATAATCATTTTAAGCATTATTTGAAATCGAAACAGTTTAGAGACAACATTATCTAATATCCGACTCTCCAATACCATCCTCCATAATTTTATATGTGTATTTATTCAACACTTTGGATTTAGAGCAGGATACAACAACAAAATGTTAACAGAACAGTATTCGCTCTGCACCAAATTAAAATTGAAAACTATATGAAACTGGCAATGCTGGCCAGCTTTAGTTACTGCTAGCAGAGGCCTCTGCTGTCGCTCTTACCACAGCTGCCCTTGTGGTTGTAGTTGTTGCATTTGATGTTGCTGCTGTGCAAGCGATAATTATGGCACAGGTTAGAGGGCAGGAGGAGGAGAGCACTGGCGAGGATTTGCAACTGGAGCTGGGGCAGCAGTTTAGTCCTCGTTTTGCGGAGTTGTCTAAACAAAAATTATGTTTTGTGGCTACTGTAAACATGCAAGGCACGGAGTGCAACAACAACAACAACAATAGACAGCTAACCCTAATTGGTGTCAGCGTTCAGTGCGTGGTTCTGCCTCAACTCATATGTATGTGTGCGTGGGTTAGTTTTGTTAAGTGCATATGTTGCAACTAAAGACGAACACACACAGAAAAAAGGCAACACATGCAACAACGCTCGACAACGAAAACAACTTAAAAATCCAGAACAACACTAAAACCACTCACACGTCCAGCTTGAGGGTTTCAACAACAACGACAACAACAACGACAACATAAACCAGCATTCACAGTGAGTGAGTGAAATATTCACACACACTGAGGATGTAGACAGCACCCAAATGTTGGCATATAAACAAAGGCGCTGCTGGCGCTGCCTCTGTCGACGTCGACGTCAACGTCAACGTCGCTGTAGCTGCGGCCCGTCACGGTCGGTTGTTGTGAAAAGGACCCCGGGGCCAGTCGCCCAACTTGGCAACCACATGCACATTGCGGGCAAGCACGGGACTCTCATTGAATGAAAAAGAGAACGGCCAAAAGGGAGGAGAAGGATTGGGTTGTTGGGAGGTGTAAGAAGGTTGTAAGGTAGTTTGCATTGCAGAAGCGACTACGATTTGTAAGTTGCCTGGGCATGTTCTGCATGCTGGCAATTGTTGGCTGGTTGGTTTGCAACGGGATGCCTTTGTGCCGAGCATACTGGGAGCTTGATCCACATTTTTGCGCCAGCTTTTACAAACTCCATTAGCCCCACCAACAGGCACTCAGCCAACAACTCACTGTGGTGCACTGTGACAAACTCCAGTGACTGACATACAGCCTGAGTGACAGAGTGTTTGAGAAGTCCGAGCAAATATCTTGCAGCAGACAGATTACGGGTGACAAACTGAGAATTTAAGGGTTTACTAAGGAATGGACAAGTATCGCAGCTAAGCCTAAATCAAAAAGTGTCTAGTAAAGACCACTTGGATGAAAAGTCCTCAGAAGACTGCGATTCTTACAATCCATTACGTTTTTATATTAAAAATATCTGATGTCTCTTTAAAAAAAACTGTTAGGATTCTTTAAGCTTTAAGATTATGTTTAACTTTAATAATTTTTACATATTTTCTATGTTGTATGCAGTAGTCAAACTATTATATTAAAACACTAAATTAAACTAACTAGAAATATTAAGAAACGTTAACTTGATTTTTGGGATAAACAGACTGAATAAACATATATTTTATCGGATTAGTGAAAAGCTTTCAGCTTTCATTTACAGTTGATTTATTTGTTGTAGAACTTTCTTCCCTTGCCAGGACGTCAACTAGTTTATTTACTGTTGTAAATAGTAAACCAGCGAGCCATATTAAAAATTCTGTTCCAATTAAGTGAGTTTCTGCACCACTGTGCAGTGCTTTTTCAGGCCTGGTGCCGCTGCTACAACATTTACAGATGCTGTCTCTCTACACGCTGTCGCACTTGAGCTGCGCTGAGCTGAGCAGCGCCCAACACGCCCTTCTGGAGACGTGTGACAAACGATGGGTCTACTCAATGCACATATTACAAAAGAGCGAGAGTCCTGGGCCTTAGTCAGCAGCTGCCATGGCTCTTATGCTCCTTTTGCTTTTACTTTTGCCCCTCTTACAGTGCGTGCGGGTGTGTGTGTTTGTGTGTACGGGTGTGTGCAGTTGTGCCAGTTCCAGGCCGGCATAGTTTGCGTGTCAGTTGCGCAACTATTTGTCGAACATCAGAAGGAGCAGCTGCAGAGGCAGCAGCAACAGCAACTAAAAATGACTCCAGTTCCTCTTCTGCTCCTGTTTCAAGCCCAACCACAAATAACACTGACCTGACACGGCTACCTGCTGGGATGCATCATTTCAATCAGCAGCAGGCCACACCACACCCCCACCTCCCCTCTGTTATGAACCCATCCTCTCTGATTTCTGTGCTCGCAAGAAAATTGCATTTTTCTATTTCGAGTCAGTTGCGAAGGCTTCAAACTGATTTTAATAATAACAATTGTATTCGAGCTGTGTTTTCAATTTTTGTTGTTGCTGTTCAAAATTCCAATTAAATTGATGCGCATATAAGCATAGACACTCACTCACTAACACACACATACGCACATGCCACAGCCATGGGGCAGGCACTTCCGTTCTAAGCGAGCTCGGTCGCTCCCTCTGCGTCCATCGCTGGCATCCATCTATGTCTGCACTTAATTAATGCATATTATTGACAAAAGCATTGCTTGTTCGAATATGTTTGTCTATTCATGCATGCCTGAACTCAAACAAGCAGAAACACACACACACACATACACACACACGCACACACGCACACGCACACGCTTTGATTTGCGTTTGCCCAAAACTAAAGCCAAGCGTTGAGGCAGACAGCAAATTGTATGAAAACAATTATTATTGCGCCAGCTAACGGTTAGCCAACCAATTGTTCGAGTGTGTGTGTGTGTGTGTGTGTGCTTGCGTGCGAGTGTACCGCAACACGGTCCTCCCACAGCTGTGGGCGTGGATTGGCGTGCGGCTAAGGTGTGCCGGCAACGACTCGAAAACATGACAGCTGGCATTCAACTATTTAGTGGGTTTAACAATTTTTAATTCAATTAGTTGTACAAATTAGTGACGCAAAAGCCACAACAACTAAATTAGTGCATTAGTTAGAGAGATTTGTAAGCGGTACTCAAAAAGATAACATTTTAGATAAAACTCAACAGATATCAACAATTAGCATTTGATATTGGTATTTCTGAAAGATCTTCAAAGGCATCGATCAGTAATGAGTTTAATCACAGTCGTTTATGTAGATGCAAATATAAATATTTACTTCTTCTTCTTGCTGTTATGTAATCCATTTTATTTTATAAACAACTTATATGTAGAATTAAATTATTTTTCTGGACATATATTGTGCGGGGTCGTACTATATACCATCCATAAATATCAATTGTCTGCCTCGCAAATACCAAAAACCACTCCCTTCAAACATACTTAAAGGCCAACTCATATGCTAAAAGTACTTAATGCACTTATACGCCCACATCCTGAATATAACCATTGCTTTAGACTCGTTTTTGCTCCGCCCAGCATCATCATCATTTAGACATAAAACTGTGGCCCACAAAATGCATTTGTCTAACGCGCAGCGGCAGTTAGTTGTATCATTTAGTACGTACATATTATTCAACGGCTTTCATTATAGCTAAAGTTTCTTATTTTACACTTTGCCACACTGCGCTGCATGTGTGGCATGCATGGTGCATGGATTTATGTTTTACTTTTTAGTGCCGTGTGGTATGCAACATAAAAATAAAAGCCCGATAAATATGCGCTTTTTATTTGTACAGACTGAGCACGCAGCGCCTCTTGCATCGCAATTTTATCCCCTTAGCCAGGATCCAAAACCCTTTATTCTCCCTTTTAAGTGTGTGAACGCTACGTGTGGGCGGGGCACGTAACCGCCCGCCGCCCTACTAAAGCCGGTGCGTGGCCAAGCTCATGTTTCGTTGTTAAGGTATATTTGTCGTTGTCGCTTGTCTCCGGTGCAGACGCTGCTGCTGTTGTCTCTGATTATGATTTGTCTGACTTAAGCACACACACACACAAACACACGCACACATGTGTACTACATACAGTGGCATCAGCTTAGGCATCATCTTATAACGCTCCTCTTTACACCCACTTCTCTGTGCTATTGCTATCTGGGCTGCCTTTATGGCAAATGTGACAATAAAAACAAGATGCAACTTTAGCTTTGGTACACGACAAACAGCCCAGACAACAGAGGCATAAGCATACACACAACCCCACACCCACACCCACACACACACACACACACACACTCATGCATCGCACATTATTGTCATAACATGGCTTACAAATACGCAAATAACAAGCAGCAACAACTACAATAACAACAAAGAAGAACACAATAAGATGCTTTGCTACAGCTGAGATTGACAGACTTTCAAATACCCTAGAACAATAAAAATTTGAACCATGAGCTATCATCACATGTACACAGAAAAGCAGATGTGCTTTCACACCTATGCCAGATCAGATAATGGAGAAATTGAGTTATCGAAAATGTTATCCAATTGCATAACAGCTGAAAGCACAGCATACCCGTTTAGCAATTCAAACAGAGAAACTATGACAGCCTTAACAGTAATAAAACGCGTTGGCAAAGGCATTTTGCATCATGCCAGAATCCACACAGGTCCTTTGCCGTCTGCTGCTGCATGGGTTGCCCAGGTGATTTTTGACTGACAGGCGATATACACAGACCAAGACTCATGACAATTGTTAACTGTGTGTGTGTGTGTGTGTGTGTATGTGTGTGTGTGTGTGTATGTGTGAGTGATTGCTATAAGCCGCAGCTGCATTCAGACACTTCGTAATGCAATTTGAGTCAGCGCCTAGAAGCCGTTGCAATCATACACACCCAAGCCACCCCGTGCACAAGCCAACAATGTCATTTATTTTTGTATGCTGGCGTTTTATTATTATTATTAAACAAAAGCCACTGCTGCTGCTGTATGGCTCTCAGCACCCATGCCCGGGTTATATGGTTGCCAGTCTTGAGGCTGCTTGACATTGTTTGCCTTGTTTTGTTGGCTTACCTAAAAGTTGAGCTTGTCAGTCATGTCAGTCTCTTTGTCACTCGGTCAGTTCCCGGGAAAGAATCTCTGCCTCTGCTGCAGTTGCCCCAAATGCTGTGCCACTGTTTTGAGCTTTAGCTGGGATTCAATTTGACTTGTTTGTTTACTTCATGCCCACATACATTAGCCCACTCTCCAAGGAGAGTGTGTGTGCCAAACTCTAAATGTAATTGCGTCCAGTTGGCTATTGTTGTTATCTTAGGGGGTACTTAAAGCACTTTAAATAATTACCATGCAGTTGCTGCATGCATAAAATTCTTTGTTCCGAGTACCTCGATCAACTTTCCTCGTTGTTGTTTTGCCTAATTTGCACAGCTCAAAGCTGTTTGTTTAGCTCTGCTTTTGAGAGCATTGTCTGCCGCTCATAAAATATGTGTGAGGTAGGCTTTTGTGGTAATCAAAGCAACAATTTCGAATTTGTTGATTTAGATAGAAACCATATTCAAGAAGAAAAAGGAACCAGAAATGCAAATAGCATTATGGTCGTAAAAAGACCACATTGAGAATTATAATGGGTCTTGACACTTTTACTTCGGAATAGAAAACTTGTGCGCTTTTCCAGAAGCTACGAATGTATTCTAAGGCAAACTAGGATAACAGAAATTCAATTAAGATAACTTATTGATTGCAATTCAATTAATAGGCAATGGCAAAACCAAAAATTATCGATCTCAAGCAAAATTGAAGCTCTAACGGCATTTAAAGTTGCTCTGCATTCAAAGTAGTACATGTTGCAACACAAACAATTTAATAAAGCAACGAAATAATTTTTCGCAATATGAGCCTGGGCATAATACACGCTTTTTATACGCATATTAAACCGTTTCCAATTGAATGCTGCGCTGATTTCAATGCATTTTCATATTATTTTTATATGCAGTTACATAAATATATATATATATATATATATATATATATATGTGTATGTATTTTCGACTCTTCAAATAAAATTTCAACTGGCAACAACTCGAAACGGCAAAACTACGCCATGCACGACATATAAATCGTGTTATATAATTGAATTTCACACATTACACTGCACAAAAAAACAGAAAAAAAAACAACAACTAAAAAATAACCAAAAACATAGTGAAAATTGCCAAAAATACGAGACGAAAGTTTAAATAAAATTTATTTCAACAGAAATACAAGCACATGCAGACACCCATCCACACTCACACCCAAACACACACACACACTCACCCACACTCCCACACGCACAAATGCAAACGTGAAAATTATAACTGAAAATGTAGCCCAGTTCCCTGCCGGGGCGCCACTTAAACTATAGAACAGTTGCCAAACAGTTGCTGGCCTGCGCTGAAAGCAGCTTAGCCAACACACCTGCACACCTACACCTACATCTACACACACACACAGAGCTCCACATGTGTGCATACATTTACACCTGTAGCAATGTCGGATGCCAATCGCAGTGGCCAGTGGCAGCGTGGCAAACGTGGAAAATGTGGAAAACGTGGCACAAAAACATTAGCAGCTAAGAATACAGAAAAGTGGCATTCAGCCGCCAGCGATAAGAGCAATGCAATGTCGAGCATTATTTACTGAAGCAGTGAGTAGGGGTTGGTAGTGGCAGAGGGAGGCCCAGTTAAACAGACAGTTCGAAAGCTTGGGAATTTGTTGACTAACGGCTTCGCAGTTTTCCTCTTTTTCTTGCAGGTTTTCTTCTGAAATCAAAAGACTATGCAACGCAATCCTCGATGCCACTTGCTTCTTTTTTTTGCTAGCCAAGCCAAGTGAATTTTTGCTGGCAATGCACGTGGCCCCGAAAGTTTACCGTTGCCTCGACAAGAACGTTGCAGCTGCTGGTGCTGCTGTGGTTGCTTCTTCATTTGAAGCGTGTCATGACCCAAACCACAGACCTCAACACACCCTCCACCCTCCCAACTCAATTGAAGGGGCGCTGGCTTACTTTATGTAGTTTGCGATTTTTCCCTATAATTTTCGAGTAACGTGGCATTTAGCGCACAAGCATCCAGCCGCCATTTACAGGAAGGAAATGCCATGTCGCCGCTAAAGTCGGGTTAGCTGATATAATGGCAACGTTGACGACAACGTTTTCCTTCCGCTGTGCAGCAGGAGACCTGCCAGCTTCCTTGCGCATATCCGGCCAGGCCATTACGCTTCGTCGCTTATTGGACATAATTACTGAAAATAACAATTTACGCCGGTAATCGCATGCAGTGAGGAGGTAGCTGGCTGAGGTCACTTATGCGTAGCCACAGCGACAACACAGATAAGTGCAACAATGCACCAAGCAGCAGCAGCAGCAACGGGATGAGGATGAGGAGGAGGAGAACAAGAACCGTGGACAAAGCCAAGCACGACAACATATCAATTCCGTGTGAGTGAACAGGAATTTCTTGTTGATGTTGGAGTTGTAGTCCTTCCTCATTGTTGTTGTAGTTGTTGTTGTTGCTTTTGCTTTTATTGTTATTGTTACTGGCGGTGGTCACGGTCAGTGCAGAAGGCGCCTGGTTTATCGTTTACACTTCGACGAAGCTGTTCGCCTTTTTTCTAACTGCAAGCGACTGAGCGAGTGTGTGTGTGTGTGTGTGTTTATAAAGCGGTTTCTTAACTGTGATTGAATTGCTTTAATTCTATACTTAAAGAGCTTAAATTAATAGACTTTCTGGACATTATGTTAATGGCCAAAAGCAAAACTGCTTAACTTCAGCTTGCTGATTAAACGTTCATTAAACCATATTTAATAAGATTGCAGCTGTGATGATCTGCACTTAAAATATAAATTAATTTAATATTTGCTTATAAATTAAGTGCAATACACAAAATTGCATCTTAATATGAAAAAGGGCTATTGTACTCGAAACTAATACCTATTGAAGTGGTTGGATAACCTACAGATATAAATTAAATACTGCTTTTAACTATGAATTTCATGTTTTTTTGTTATTGTATTTTTTTCATTTTTATTTCTATATTATTCTAAGTAGTGCGGTGCAATTATGGCATTTTGAAGTTTGGACTATGCCCATATAACGATTTTCAGACTATAATTTTTACTTGTCTTCCGACCTAGAATCACGTTTTCAACTTTAAATGTACGATTGATTTAGGATCAAAACTATGATCAAAAAGCCCTCGCTTTTTAAAATAAGTTTATTTTGGACGAAGTTATGACATTTTGAAGTTCGGACTATGCCCAAATGCCTATTTTTAGGCTGTAATTTTTACTTGTGTTCGACCTAAAATCACGTTTTCAACTTTAAATGTACGATTGATTTAGGATCAAAACTATGATCAAAAAGCCCTCGCTTTTTAAAATAAGTTCATTTTTGACGAAGTTATGGCATTTTGAAGTTTGGACTATGCCCATATAACGATTTTCAGACTATAATTTTTACTTGTCTTCCGACCTAAAATCACGTTTTCAACTTTAAATGTACGATTGATTTAGGATCAAAACTATGATCAAAAAGCCCTCGCTTTTTAAAATAAGTTCATTTTTGACGAAGTTATGGCATTTTGAAGTTCGGACTATGCCCATATAACGATTTTCAGACTATAATTTTTACTTGTCTTCCGACCTAAAATCACGTTTTCAACTTTAAATGTACGATTGATTTAGGATCAAAACTATGATCAAAAAGCCCTCGCTTTTTAAAATAAGTTCATTTTTGACGAAGTTATGGCATTTTGAAGTTCGGACTATGCCCAAATGCCTATTTTTAGGCTGTAATTTTTACTTGTGTTCCGACCTAAAATCACGTTTTCAACTTTAAATGTACGATTGATTTAGGATCAAAACTATGATCAAAAAGCCCTCGCTTTTTAAAATAAGTTCATTTTTGACGAAGTTATGACATTTTGAAGTTCGGACTATGCCCAAATGCCTATTTTTAGGCTGTAATTTTTACTTGTGTTCCGACCTAAAATCACGTTTTCAACTTTAAATGTACGATTGATTTAGGATCAAAACTATGATCAAAAAGCCCTCGCTTTTTAAAATAAGTTCATTTTTGACGAAGTTATGGCATTTTGAAGTTTGGACTATGCCCATATAACGATTTTCAGACTATAATTTTTACTTGTGTTCCGACCTAAAATCACGTTTTCAACTTTAAATGTACGATTGATTTAGGATCAAAACTATGATCAAAAAGCCCTCGCTTTTTAAAATAAGTTCATTTTTGACGAAGTTATGGCATTTTGAAGTTCGGACTATGCCCAAATGCCTATTTTTAGGCTGTAATTTTTACTTGTGTTCCGACCTAAAATCACGTTTTCAACTTTAAATGTACGATTGATTTAGGATCAAAACTATGATCAAAAAGCCCTCGCTTTTTAAAATAAGTTCATTTTTGACGAAGTTATGGCATTTTGAAGTTCGGACTATGCCCATATAACGATTTTCAGACTATAATTTTTACTTGTCTTCCGACCTAAAATCACGTTTTCAACTTTAAATGTACGATTGATTTAGGATCAAAACTATGATCAAAAAGCCCTCGCTTTTTAAAATAAGTTCATTTTTGACGAAGTTATGGCATTTTGAAGTTTGGACTATGCCCAAATGCCTATTTTTAGGCTGTAATTTTTACTTGTGTTCCGACCTAAAATCACGTTTTCAACTTTAAATGTACGATTGATTTAGGATCAAAACTATGATCAAAAAGCCCTCGCTTTTTAAAATAAGTTCATTTTTGACGAAGTTATGGCATTTTGAAGTTCGGACTATGCCCATATAACGATTTTCAGACTATAATTTTTACTTGTCTTCCGACCTAAAATCACGTTTTCAACTTTAAATGTACGATTGATTTAGGATCAAAACTATGATCAAAAAGCCCTCGCTTTTTAAAATAAGTTCATTTTTGACGAAGTTATGGCATTTTGAAGTTCGGACTATGCCCATATAACGATTTTCAGACTATAATTTTTACTTGTGTTCCGACCTAAAATCACGTTTTCAACTTTAAATGTACGATTGATTTAGGATCAAAACTATGATCAAAAAGCCCTCGCTTTTTAAAATAAGTTCATTTTTGACGAAGTTATGGCATTTTGAAGTTCGGACTATGCCCAAATGCCTATTTTTAGGCTGTAATTTTTACTTGTGTTCCGACCTAAAATCACGTTTTCAACTTTAAATGTACGATTGATTTAGGATCAAAACTATGATCAAAAAGCCCTCGCTTTTTAAAATAAGTTCATTTTTGACGAAGTTATGGCATTTTGAAGTTCGGACTATGCCCATATAACGATTTTCAGACTATAATTTTTACTTGTCTTCCGACCTAAAATCACGTTTTCAACTTTAAATGTACGATTGATTTAGGATCAAAACTATGATCAAAAAGCCCTCGCTTTTTAAAATAAGTTCATTTTTGACGAAGTTATGGCATTTTGAAGTTTGGACTATGCCCAAATGCCTATTTTTAGGCTGTAATTTTTACTTGTGTTCCGACCTAAAATCACGTTTTCAACTTTAAATGTACGATTGATTTAGGATCAAAACTATGATCAAAAAGCCCTCGCTTTTTAAAATAAGTTCATTTTTGACGAAGTTATGGCATTTTGAAGTTCGGACTATGCCCATATAACGATTTTCAGACTATAATTTTTACTTGTCTTCCGACCTAAAATCACGTTTTCAACTTTAAATGTACGATTGATTTAGGATCAAAACTATGATCAAAAAGCCCTCGCTTTTTAAAATAAGTTCATTTTTGACGAAGTTATGGCATTTTGAAGTTTGGACTATGCCCAAATGCCTATTTTTAGGCTGTAATTTTTACTTGTGTTCCGACCTAAAATCACGTTTTCAACTTTAAATGTACGATTGATTTAGGATCAAAACTATGATCAAAAAGCCCTCGCTTTTTAAAATAAGTTCATTTTTGACGAAGTTATGGCATTTTGAAGTTCGGACTATGCCCAAATGCCTATTTTTAGGCTGTAATTTTTACTTGTGTTCCGACCTAAAATCACGTTTTCAACTTTAAATGTACGATTGATTTAGGATCAAAACTATGATCAAAAAGCCCTCGCTTTTTAAAATAAGTTCATTTTTGACGAAGTTATGGCATTTTGAAGTTCGGACTATGCCCATATAACGATTTTCAGACTATAATTTTTACTTGTCTTCCGACCTAAAATCACGTTTTCAACTTTAAATGTACGATTGATTTAGGATCAAAACTATGATCAAAAAGCCCTCGCTTTTTAAAATAAGTTCATTTTTGACGAAGTTATGGCATTTTGAAGTTCGGACTATGCCCAAATGCCTATTTTTAGGCTGTAATTTTTACTTGTGTTCCGACCTAAAATCACGTTTTCAACTTTAAATGTACGATTGATTTAGGATCAAAACTATGATCAAAAAGCCCTCGCTTTTTAAAATAAGTTCATTTTTGACGAAGTTATGGCATTTTGAAGTTCGGACTATGCCCATATAACGATTTTCAGACTATAATTTTTACTTGTCTTCCGACCTAAAATCACGTTTTCAACTTTAAATGTACGATTGATTTAGGATCAAAACTATGATCAAAAAGCCCTCGCTTTTTAAAATAAGTTCATTTTTGACGAAGTTATGGCATTTTGAAGTTCGGACTATGCCCATATAACGATTTTCAGACTATAATTTTTACTTGTCTTCCGACCTAAAATCACCATATGCGGTGTTCACAACTTATAAAACTCAATATTAATAAGCTCTACATGAATTTTCCATTGGTTTTAGCATAACTTACAAACATCTTAAAAAATTGTCAGTAATCTAAATAATTTATTATAAGTGTTTTCAAACGTTTCATGCAAAAAGCTTCCATTCATTTCTTAAGCAATTTAACAATTTTTCAATGCACTTCTTTGCTTTCCTTTTTAAACGTTTGCCTTGCAAGAGCATCCTTCCGTTCACTTCCGCTCTATTAATGGCCACGTCGTTAACCCCCACCCCTACTACTTTCCCACATAGCTACCTGTATATAAGGCTTGGCAACGGGATACTTAATCTTCGTCACGTTGCTAACCACATTGCCGTTTGGCGCTTTTATTGAACGATATCTGCGTGGCATTAAAATAAAACTCTCATTAATAATTTGACGTATACGCAACGTGCTTGGTTGACTGCAGCACGAAGTACAAGCTGAAGTACAAAGCTGACCCGCTGTCAATTGACATGCCAAACTGGTGGGGGTGCGCCAGCAACCTCCTCCCGCTTCACTCACCCCCAATGACAGCTGCCGAAGTTGTTACTTTAACATTATTATGCGTCTGTCTATCACATTT
Source organism: Drosophila cognata (assembly GCA_035041535.1). Taxonomy (NCBI): domain Eukaryota; kingdom Metazoa; phylum Arthropoda; class Insecta; order Diptera; family Drosophilidae; genus Drosophila; species Drosophila cognata. The sequence goes on from JAWNLC010000099.1 coordinate 6,033,933, forward strand.
CAAAAATGGAATGCAGAAAACGTGGCGCGCCACTTTGGCTTAGTTACTTAGTTTGCCGCCTGGTCGAACAGCATATTTTTCCAACTCGTACTCCTGCTCCACCCACCAACTCCCACTCTCTTTCACTCTCTCTCTCTCGCTCTCTTTCACTCTCTCTCTCGCTCTCTTTCGCTCTCTCCTTGCTTGTGCTGTCGCCTTTACCTATGCCGTGATGGCATCTTCAGCAGCAGCAGCAGTATCAGCAGCAGCCACTTCTTCAGCTCTACAATTGCCGCACATTTGCTTTAGCTACAAACGTTTTTTTCTTTACTTTTACCCACTCTTACTGTCTCGCTCGCCTCCATCCCCCTCTCTCTCTCTTGCACTGTTCGTTCCCATAGCATACTTATGGGCTGCTTGTTCCTCATGCTTGACCAGTCGCTGCTGCAGTCTTCCCCAGCCCCGCTGTCGGACACATGCCGATTGCTCCACTTTGACATGTTTGAGCTGCTGTTTCCATCTGGCAGTCACTGTAGCCTCTTTGAATCCCCATTCCCCCCTACTCCCAAATGGGCTTCTCAACGCAACGCTGGCAGCTACAAAAATAACTTTGCTTATAGATTGTGGCATGTGTTTGTGAGTTGTTGCCGTTGTATACTCTCTGCACTAACGAGCATGCGAAATGACAAAGCTGGTGGGCGTGGCAGAGGCTGAGGCGCAGGCGGAGGCGTCTCTGATGTGAAGCAAGTGCCACTTTGTTGCAGCCTTAAAGCAAAAGAAATCGGATCTCACGAAAACTTTAAATGCAAATTTTTCAGTGTGACGACACAGAGAGAGGGACACAAAGAGAGTGAGAGAGAGAGAGAGAGAGAGAGAGAGAGAGAGAGAGAGAGAGAGAGAAAAAGGGACATACACGGAAGGGAATCAATCTAAAGACAAAGATGCTCGCCCTGGTTCTTCCCAAAGTGCTGCAGGCGAAATCAATAGCAGATTTTTCTCGAAGATTTCTGTCAAAGTGAAAAGCTTGAAAAATCTAGACCCTGCCACTAACCCCTCCCCTCCCCTCCACCTACTCCTCTTTTTCTGTATTTCAAATCCCTGCCCCGCCTTTTGGAAACACTTTGTAGTGCATTAAAAATGCATACAATGTGATTGGCATGCAAAGTTTCATGTAGTAAACAACTGGGATCTGGGATCTGGGAATTACGATTGAGGCTTCGCATCCACTTCATGCTTTACTTCACTTTAACTAATTTGCTGCACATGGTCATTTTATTTCAGGTCGGACGTTTCATTTGCATAATTACAAATCAAATTACAATTTGTGCATTGTTCGAACTTCGAAGTGGTCAGTAAACACACACACACAAACGCACGCAAACACACACATGCATGTATATGTACGTATGCACAAAAATTTCATTTCATTTTTATGCAAATGCAGAAAGGTTCAACAATTGAAAAGTCAAACCAGACACAGGCAGCAAAAAATGTGTGAGACCAGAGAGACGAAGGGAAACAGAAAACATTAATCATACCAAAAATAACATATCCATTGTTGGAAACTGTAATGCCCTCTTTTTTATGATATAGTTGTGACTTAATCCCTAATATCCATAATCCATTAATATATCAATTTTAGTCAACTGACAAACAAAATTGATATAAATAAATATCGAGCTCATGTTAAAATTATGCCCTCAAAAAGTACCAATAGAAAAGTGTCAAATCTTTCCATAGCTATAACTTTGTTAAAACTGAACCGCTTGCAAAAACCTATTACTTATCAAAAGGTACCTGAAAAGTAGAGTCCAAACTGAATATCAATATAACTATATACTTCGTTATCCGCATAAAGTTTAAACAAGTGATATCTGTAAAATAAGTGAATACTATTTGCACAGCAGCATTCAATTTATGATGCTATCAGAGCTTTCACCTGTTCGAATATATTGCACAGTGGCATTTATTATGATCCTCCGTGCTGAGTTTACTCTCAGCACATCCTCTCAATAATAATAGGGGTTGTGAAGGGGGTGTTTAGTTTGTCCTGACTACGGCAACAGTATCGAAATGTGTTTTGGATTACTTTTTCAATATTTGCAGCACGGGGAAATAAACAGCAAATGTGAATGGAAAGTTGCAACAGAAATGGGGGACGGCAACAAAAATAAAATATATCGGTATTCTGCGGCATGCAAAAAGGAAATTTATGCATATTTAATAACAACATACAATATTTTGTGCTGCCAGGCAGACGGCAGGCAGACAACGTCTGTGGGATGTGTTCAAAGTGGAGCAGCAGCAGAAGCAGGAGCAGCAGCAGAAGCAGGAGCAGGAGCAGCAGCAGAAGCAGGAGCAGCAACAAGGATGAACAAGGCATTTCTCACGCATAAGTGCTTCGTAATATAACCTGACGAAATGAGAAAGGGGAGTTGGGCAGTCGGCAAGTTGGAGGCATGCATGCAAGCAGCCGCACAACATTTTCAGCTGGCAATAAATAGTTTTAGGTTGGGTGGTGTGGGGTCAAGTGTGGGGGGTCATGCATTGCTGAGCTGTGGCCTGGGCACTAATCAAACTTTTTAATATGCCGAGCGTGCAACGTGTGGCGACTTTTGTTTTGATAATGCACCGCACAGCATGAGATAACTACACAGACACATCTGTTTATATAAAGATATATAATAACCGTTATGAGTGTGCAGGGCACATTTACATACAGATGCGAGATATGAGCATATCATATATGGCACAAGTGCTTGGCTCCAACTGCGTTTTATGAGGCAGATATGCAGAGTTACCAAGCCTTACTCGTCAGTCGTCTGCAGCATCAGGATGCACACGCTCAGGATCTACACTCAGCAAAAAAATAGTAAACTAGCAACCCTTATCAAGTGAAAAAACAATTTCATGACACAATTAATAAGGTTTGAATACAGAACATTAGCCATTGAATTAAGAACGAAAATAATTTACAATTCGTTTTCGTACAACAAAATTGTTTTTGACATGATTAACATATGATTCTTAAGTAAATAATGATTAATTTGATTTATTTATATATTTGAGAACATCCACAAACGTATTGTACTTAGTTTTAGAAGGAGTAAAAGGTAGCTAGCTTCTTAACGACAGTTTTCTCTAAGTGCATACATAATGACAAGCTAACTGACTCCAGCCGGAAGTGGCCAGTGTTCTAAACTGCTGCTTGGCCTAAGAAATCTTATATATACTTTTTCAAATAATATATATTTACGTATATATATGTATATATATGTATAGTGTATAATTTGAAGAGCAGACCAAGCTGAAATACATCATCATGAAATGAAATCAAGTGCATTTATTTAGCAAGAGAGAAGTAAAAAAAAAATGCAGAAATAGAATTTGCTGTGTGCCTCAGCTTGTGTGTGTGTGCGGTGTGTATGCGGAGTGTGTGGGTGTAGAAGATGAATGATGGCAGTGGCAGCGCCATATGTTACACAAACACACACAACTTGCCTCCGTTTAGTTGCAAGTTTAAATACGCGCACCGGGGGCAAAAAGTCAAAAAGGTTGAGCTTTTGTATTCGCATTCAACATTTGAACTTGTGTATGTGAATAGAAAGGAAGCAAGTATTTTGGCGAGTTGCACAAAGAAAAATCCATCCAACGCTGACTGATGGACAGCCGGTAAAGAAAACTTGTGTGGCATAGGCCTTGGCACATTTCCTGTTATGTGTGGAAAGTTCCCTTTAAATTGAATAGCAAAATTACACCTGAGTTAAGGGATAGCTTATATATATATTATAATATATATTCATGTTGAATATGACAGATTACAGAAAATACAGTCAGATTATATCATCTGTATTTCAATCTTTTGCATTGGTTTTTTGACTCGTGCCTTTGCGATTCGTACGAGTGCACATCTTTAAGTACATTTTTTGCTGGTGTTTTTATGTGAATCTCGCTCGTTTTGTCTGTCTCTCTCTCTCTCTCTTGTATCTCACACTCATGCATATCAGTCTTTTCATCACACACACACACACACACATATGCAGCTACACACAGTTACAGATTGACACAAGCAAAAAGTGTAAACAAATTTTGAGCCATTAACAAAATTAAAGCAAACAAATGAAAGAGCTACTAATCTTACTCGACTTAGACATACCTGCAAAAAGTAAGCATAAAATAAGCAGCAAAAGCACTCAATGCAAGTGCATTCAAGTAAATCAGCTTATATTGAAAGCGTATTATAGAGAGTGTCTTGAATATGGCACAAGCTTTTGCTATGAAATCTAAGTAGAATTGGTTGATATATTCAAAAAATTATTTTCTCGCTACCTTTACACTAACCAAGTGACAAAATGTTAACTTAAGTTGTGCCTAATTTCAGAATTTAATTTTAAGTAATGTACCTTCACTAAGTGGGTAAAGCAATCTTCTTTCAAATACTCTTTTTAAGAATTTACACATAAAAATATTTTACAAGTTTCGTTTCTACTAGATTTCTATGTAATTTTCTTTGATTTTCTATACTGTTTTTCTATAATTTTTTTCTAAAGTCCAATATACCCCTTTGTGCTATCCACAGCATACAGGGTATACAAAATTCCACACAATTCGAGATCATAGCATGTGTGTTCCAGAAGCTGAAACAGGAATCTCATTGTTGTAGTATGTCACTAGTATTAATGCATTTGGGGCCTGCTGGAAGCTTTATGTGCGACATGTGTGAATTTCATATATATATAAAGAGAGACAGCGAGAGAGAGAGAGATAGAGAGAGAGAAATATATATAGAGATAGAGGAGGTGAACAAACGAAATTTCTGCTGCAGGCAGTCAAAAATTGTGTTTATGTGGCACATTTAGCTAAACAGAAAAGCTGTCGGAAAACAAAAACAAAATGCAACAAATTAATTAAATCTGCCACAAAACAAATTAAAACATAGGAATTAAATTTGCAGTTTTTGCTGGTAAACAATGATTAATAATGCGTACGACACCTCTTCTGAAAATTTAAATTGATAGTTAAAAAAAAAATAAAAGTTGGACGTGCGAATGCGTATGTGAGTGGAAAAAATACGTATTTTTAGACAAATTGTAGAAAATATTGATTAACATTCAAATGGATGAGGTGGGTAGAATGCAGTATACACTCTGAGAAATAGGAGCTTATAAATTTGTATATTATTATTAAAGTGCTTCTAGAAATTCGCTACCAAAATTTTTAACTGAACTTGAACAAAACTTAATCAAATTTCTAATAGCAATAGCATGTTTTTATGACAATTTTTAATTCTTAATTTGCTAAGAAACGCATCTTATTATATTACCTACCTTGTTAGCTTGGGGAACTATTACTAAAAATCTAAATTTATAACGTAGCTCAAGTATTTTCTTATTAAAACTATAGTTTTAAGTCAGAAAGTTTTATTTCTGAATAAACAGCAAATTACTAAACTTATGTTTACTCATCCCCGTTGAGCAGCTTCACAAATGACAATCATCATTTTGCTATCACGCCCACTTGCCACATGCAGAGACAACTTGCCACAGTAAATCTGAATTCACTGCAAATTGAATTCACTGCACATAAATACAGAAATCCTTTTTCTTGCACTGTTTTTTGAAGTCGACGTTGGGTTCGACATGCGGCAAGGAACTGGGGGCAGCCTATCCCATGCATAAATATGCATATGCTCCACAAACATTTCACTAAGTCGAATCACACCCAGACACCCTCCCAAACCCCTCCACCCCACCACACCCTGCTCTGTTCTGCATGAAACTTTAGCCGAAATTCATGGGGAAAACTGCTGACATTTGGAAAATAAATGCAACGTCAGTGAAATATTTCGCATGCATACAAATCGCGTCGCGGATACGACGCGATGTGATAAATATACAAATTCTCTCGCTGCTGCCACAGTTAAACAACGTTTAATTGAGTCAACACGCAGCACAAGCTGTGGCTGGGGGATGGAGGGGGGAGGCAGATGGGCGAAGCAGCTGTTTGCTGGAGGAAGTCTTCAAATTAACGCTGCCAACAGCTTCAGCATCAGCGTCAGAGAGACAGCGATAGTGAGAGGAGCACATTAAAAACTAATTTATGGATTTGCCAAAAGCCAAACTTGTTATGATTTATGCATGTAACACAGCGAGAACCAAACCTGACTCCACCCCCGCTCCCAAAAAAACCCCTCTTCACGCGTTGGAGTACTTACAGCACTTTGGTGTCCTTTGGCAGTCGTTGGGGCAGCGCGGTGAGTCGGGCGCGAATGCAGCGAACTGTGCCCGGGAGGCAAGTGCAACCGCTGGGGCAGTTCACCCACTCTCCGTTGGCGAGTTGGACAACGCTGGTCAGGCACACGGCAACAGCAATAGCGGCCAGCAGTTGCCAGCAGTGCCAGCGCATCGTGCTCTCGATGATTAATCGGTAAACAGAGCAAGCAAAACGAGCAACCGAATGTCTTAGAATGTAGCTTGAAACTGTCGCTTGGCTGATGACAAAAAATCCAAACAAGACGAAACTTTTTGCCGGGCGGCGAGTGAATGAAGCCGATTCCAAAAAAATAACAAATAAAAAAATGCAAACAGTCGTGCCTGCGATGATAAACGGCAGAGTACAACGGAAGTGTGCCTTGACTAGTTTTTTGTTTTTTAAGATAGTCCACTTATAGCTTGGACTTCTTTTGTTTATCACCACAACTTTTATCACTCTGACAAGTTTACACTCTCAGTTCCGTTCGCGTTTCTTTTGCGACGCACAAGTAACTGCAAGCAGTTTTCTTTTCTATTGTTGGTTTTATTATTTTTTGGAAAATTTTCAAATTTGAAATTTTGAATTTCTAATTTTGTTTTTTTATGGCGTTTGTCCGCGTTTTGCAACTGCACGCGCCAAATGCCGACGAGCATCTGAAAACTGAAAATGAACCGATTCCTCCATAAACGAACCGATGCCATTAAACGAAACCAAACCAAAAGCAACGACAACAACGCGGAGGAGCAGCAGTCAAAGCCGAGCAAAGTTGCATATTCCCGACACGGACACGGACGACGTTGACTGCGACTGCGACGCTGACTGCGACGCTAACAGCGACGCCGATGCCGCCGGATGCAGTTTGTGATAACAATTTGCCTTAGGCGCATAGCTTAAGAGTAGTTTTAATTTTGCTCATGTGATGTTTTAGGAGGTGCGTGTGTGTGTGTGTGTGTGTGTGTGCGCTCGGCATTAAATAAGCTGATACGAAACTAAACATGTTTAGCCCCAGCTTAGTCAAGGACACAAATACAAGAAACGCTCGCCAAGCCACACAAAGCAAGGCCAGCAAAGAAATGTCGAGTTAAGCTGAGCGATTAGAATAAAAGGCAAACACTCTGACCACTTGCTTCTTAAATGTGCACGAAAATTGGAAACCATAACAAAAGCAACTTGCCTTCAAAGGAATCACAAATACTAGTTTCCTAAGAAAGATACCAGGCCAGAAGATACCCTGTAACAGACACATGGGAGCTAAAATCTCATCTTCAGACACTTTATGATTTTGATTTTAAAATGAATAGTGTTTTCAATTATGTATTAATAAATTAATCAATTATTAATCTATATATAAACTTATATGCCTTAAACACTCTTTGGGAATAGGGTATTTCGAAAAAAAGTGGCATGCAGCACAGCGAACTTCAGAGCTGCTGGCTGTTGCTGCAATCCATAAAATGTTTTGCGCTGCTCATTTTTAATGCAACGCAGAATGTAGAAGGAACCGTTAGTGGAGCAGAATCTGGAGTGGCTGACAAAGTGGGAGAATGGGGGGGGGGGGGGGGTGAGGGTATGTGAGCACACAGCCACTCTGACTGGGCCTGTCGAACTTGTCACTGCGGTGATAAGACGTGGAATCAAATTTAAAAGCTATCAATTTGATATTAGTTTGGGGAACTCAGCTTGTCGTTGTGGGAACGCTTGTGAGATTTAAACGCATGCCAGGATGCAGTCAAAGTCAAGTCCTGTCTTAGTTGTTGCATATGTCTGTTGTTGTATTAGTTTCCTCTTTTTTTGGAAGGGCGCAGGTGCAACATTTGGGAATGAGTGTTCGAGTGTTCCCTTTTTTTCGCTGTTGGCTGTCGTTAAAGTTTTTCAAATCAATTTACAGATGATTTATCATGTTGTCAAAGGGGGTGTGGGAGGAAAGGTGCATGGAGTATATTTTATTGCTGCATGCGACAGCGGTGTACGATGATGAATGCCGCTGTGTATTGTTACACTGTCAATTTTGATCAAAATTCGTTGCAGGTGAAGTGGAAAATGTGCAAGTTATGCGACACTTTTATGTGCCCGGTGTTGTTTATTTTCTTCCTTTTTTTGGCAGCACGGATAGTTGTTAGCGTATCGGTGATTTGATCTCGGAATTCTGCAAATTGATTGCATTGCAAACCGGCAGTTTGCTTGGGGAATTGCTGCAACAGACTGACCGGTGGGGCAAGTAGCTTTACTGGTTGGAAAAATGTGCCAAGTGTCAAAATCGAAAGCAAAGTAATCAATTTGAGTAATAAATAATTGACTACGAGAACAGTCAAACACAAATATAGAAGATGCAACATTCTGGCAAATGCATATATTTTCTATAATTTAGTAGGTTCAATCTAACTTTTTAGATACTAAAACACTTATAAATGTTTGTCTATCACTTAATTGTATCAATGACATTGTTGATACCCAAATGGCGTATGCAAATTATTTAAGCACTCAAATAATATGGGCTAATTCATAGTGCGGATTCATTCACAATAGAGGCATTTCAAATTTTGATACCCGCCAGCCATTAATCAAACATGGCGTTCATGCGCAATGTACAATAATTCTGGTACTAACAGCTGGCAGCCATCATTGCTATCGATATAAAAAAAAAAACAAAACGATAATCAAAATAGAAATGTTTTCAATCACCAATCTGATTGAATCCGAAATGTAAGTAATTTATAGAGAATTACAAATATTTTCTTGCATTAAAATAATATGTGCACTAAATACACTCCCAGCATAAATATAGCATTTAATTTTGACCAAAGTGCGTTTTGCAACACTGCACGAGCAGCGTTCAGCGGTAATGATAAGTGAACGGCGGCAACCAAAATAGAAACAATAACCAACCAATAGCAAAGCATTAAAGGATTTTGCCACACTTCTGTGCTAATTGCTATGTCCAAGCGCAACAATATAACTTACGTGAAGCCACAGGAACCCAGTTTTTTGGCCAAACTCAAGGCGGAAATTGGCTACAAGGAAGGGCCCACCGTCGACACAAAGGTAAGCTCTTTTTTGGGCCAAAGAAACAAAGTGCCTCGCTCATGCTCAGCTTTAAACAAACAAATCAAACAAAAACAGCGCCAGAAACTCGAGGGTCAGGACCAGGACGATTGCGACTACGATTCCAGTGAGGAGCGACCCGAACGCGAAGACGAGAAGCCTCAAATTGTTGTCCTCTCAAGTGGGGATCTCAGCGCCGATGAGGTGGCCCTCGAGCAGCAGCGCATAGCGAAAGGTATGCACACACACACACAGAGACACACGTATATAAATATTTTGTATTTGTATGTATGTATGTATGCTTGAGTTTGCATTTGTATGTATGTGTGCGTGTCGGTGTGTGCGTAGGTAGGATGTAGTTATCGTCTGTGGCAGTTTGGCTTTCAGTTCAGTTGAGTCAGAATCGAGCGTCGGTCGCTTCCACGCTTTTTCTGCCCTATACTACACTGTATGTACCATACATACATATATATATATATGTATATATATAAATATATATGTGCATTTATTTCTATTCGTGTTTAGTGATGTCTGTTTGCGCGCGTGTGTGTGTTTGTGTGTTTTTTGCAATTGAAACTTAACATTTTAATGAAACATAAACAAAATGCAAACAAAATACGCAAAAGTGCAACAAAACAAAAAACGCCGCATTTGAAATTTTTAAATTTTTGCGGGCACTTTTGAGTTTTGTTTTTTTTCTTTTTCACACTCGATTTTTACTGTGGTGTGCAAAAAAAATTGTGTTGCACTTTTCAAGTATGCTTTGCTTTTTGTTATTGTTCTATGAAAAATACATTTTCATGTTAACGTCAATTCTAACCTCGAAAATGTGTCGTTTTATTTTATTTTTTTTGTATTGTTATTGGATTGGGGGTAGGGGGAAGTAGTGCGTGCCACGCCCGCAACGCACCGCCCATGGGCGTCTCTATGGCAGCGCAGTTCCAATGTTCCTCTCTCCTTTTAGTTTGGCTATTGCAATTAATGTGGCAATGCCAGCGGAGCACCCTCATTTACACACACACATGCACACGCACATACAAATATACAGCTGGCGCAAAGCATACACACTGACATTTTCATTGGGGGCTCCGCTAAAGCGGAGCATGTGATAAAAATCATAGCCAAAGCGGAGCGCACGATAAAGCAGCCGGGCCAGAGAAGTTAACAAATATAACGGCGACCAAAAACCAACAACAGCTGCCGCTCTGTTGCTGCTTCTGGCGTCGTCGTCATCACCCCGCCACCGACACCTCTGCTGCTGCTGTTGCTCTTGCTATTGTTGTTGTTGGTGCTGCTCAGAAGGCCCGCGCAGAAAATCGGGTGAAAACGTGTGAAAGAATGAACGAAGCAGCAAAACGGGAGAGACAATGATGAACGAAACAGGCGAACAAAGAGAGCACAGCAAGTGGCTTGACGACGACGTCGACAATATGTATGGTCGGAGGGGAGGGAAGGCGGTGCAGGGCCGGCAAGTATAGGTGCGGAGGGGAGAGGGAGATGGGGGGTGACGTTAGCCACTGTCCGTTTCGGCTTTGGCGAATTCAAAGGCGGAGAACTGCAAGAAACCAAAAAACCCAAGATAATGCAAAGGGGGGGGGGGGGGCGAAGGGGGTTGTTGGTGTTGAGGGGAAGTGAGTTCGATTTCAAACTAGGAAATGACTTTAAATCGTTTTGCTATCTAACTGATGGGGATGATGGGGAAGGCGAAATGGGAGCATGTTTTTTGCTTTGGGGGGTAGAGTATTACACATGCAGTTGCACAATCTTAACATTTGGCATATGAAACGCATTTTATTTTATTTGGCTAATGAGTAAAAATTCTTGATTGCAATTTGCAGAAGAAGCTGAAAAGCGCGCGGATTTAAGCCAACCAATTGTGTTTAAACAGCGTGTCAAGAAACCAACTATTAAATCAGAGGAGTTGGAAACCACAACAGACAAATCCCAGAAATCATCAGAGAAACGAAAAAAGTCCAAGGCCAGCAGTAAAAGCAAATTGTCATTCAACGAGGACGAGGAGTACGACGACAAGGCAGGCGAGGATTAAGCACACCATTACCACAAACACATTCAACTTGCACCTGTATTCGAGTTCGAGTTTGTCGCCAGAAGTCTCCTTGTATGGTTGTTGACTGCAGTAAATGCTTTAGGTGAGCACTAAAAACCTTTCACACACACACACACACATACGCATATATAAATACATATGGATGAGTGTACATACTATATATACATACAAATTAAACTGCGCACTTAAAATCTGTACGGACATCTGTATGTATGTATATATTTTATATATTGATTATCATGTTTGATGGGCTTCGTAGGTCCAGGAATTGGTATTTACAATTTTTATTATATTTCATCCAATTTGATTTTGTTTGTGCTTTAGTAATTATATATTTCCATATACATTTTTTTTTATTCTTATACAAAAGGCGCTTATGTTTAGAATTTAAACTTTCGCTTATTCAACAATTAGAAAAATTGTAGTTCTTTGTAGTGAAAATACAAACATTTACATATAAACGCGCTTGAACATATGCATGTATCCCTTAATATTCTTTGTAAATTTGTCAATAACAAAACAGAAGTTTACTGATTAGAAAATCAACTTTTATCGCAGTTAGTTTATCCATAGGTTGGGTTAAACGGTTGTCAATCTCTGAGGTCCACAAACATAGGTCAAGTTTGGTCATATAGAATTAGGATTCAAAGATTAGACCAACCTGATGCGCTCATTAATTTCGCAGTCTTGGGCGGTCCTGTGTTTACTGGCATAGATAGACTAGGTTGGAAGTGGCTTGCAAAGGTGGGAGTTTCCTTGGGCAGAAACAGAAGAATTGCTCCTTAGGTACTTCTACCTCTTCTCTGCAGCTTCTCCAGAAGTCATTATAAGGCAACTGTAGTCTATTGGCATGAATTCTAACTGGCCAGTGTCCTGTTATAGCAAGGTTTACTGCAGAGCAGCTTGTGCGACTGAGATTACACAGCTCTCTTCTGTGTTTCATATTGATATTGGGCCAAGTTTGGTGTGCTGTGCGACCGCAGTTTACCTTTCGCCATTTATCGTTTGACCTGTGTATACTTTTTTCCTTAATTTTGAGCTTACAGGTAGCTAAAGGCATGCATTTCCTTCCATATCCGTCAAGAGGGGTAGCAAAGTGCCCTTCCTAGTTAATTCCTCAGCTTTGTAGTTGCCTTCAATATCTTGGTGACCAGGCACCCATATTGGGCTAATAATATGCTGCTTACTCAGTTCGTGTAGAGATTTGCGGAAGCTTGTTTATACAATCATACCATTCAATCATTTAAATGTGGCATCGTTAAGTTTGTTTGAATGAAAATTATTGTCATGGATAAAATTCTCTTCCTTAAAATTCATTTCATTGATCACAATTTTTATTAGAGCCTGTCTATTGTACACATGTCTGTCTTGTGGATCATAGAACTATTTCGTTTTTAGGATTTCGAAAAGAAAATTAAGTATCATAATTAATAGAAGTAGTAAAAGGATCTAGTAAAAAATACATTTAAAATTTTAGACACATAATCAATCTGTATTCGGTGCATAAGGCGTTCATTAATTTAGATCACTGGCATCACTGTCGTCGTCCTTTATGTAATAAATCAAAGCACAAAATATCTGCAAAGTTCTTCTCACAATTTGTATCTGAAATATGCTTGACAACCGACAGACGACAACACAATAGAAAAGGTCACGTGTATGTATAACATATCTAGTCTTTGCTATCGTACGTATATGTATATGTATCGTATACCGATAGTTTTGTTAGTTCTTAATGAATCCCGCAGTAAGCGAATTCCATATTTCTAGTTGCCTCCGATCAACGGGGGTGAGAAGCGGGTTACTTTCAAATTTGTACTTGCATATAAACCAAATCACACACACAAACACACACTTACATACTATACAAATACACACAAACCCACACACACACACACACACACACACATAGAGACACATCACATTCAACTTACTTATATAAGTATACATACATATATATGTATGTATGTGTGAATATATATATATATATACATGCATATGTATATTATATTGGCCCATAGCATGTAGAGCGCCAGAGCGAGAGAAAGAGAGAGAGAGAGAGAGAGCAGTAGCGTAATCTGAAATAAGTTGGAAAAGAAGAAGCATCAGCAGCGCCAGCAGAAGTATCGTGATGAGTATACAGTTTTAAAACTTACAGACGGGGCAATCGCCGCTTTGCGTTGCCTATGCTTACTACACCACACTCCAAATATATATAAATATATAAATGTACATACATCGATATAAATTTGTATGTGTGTGTGGGGGGAAGCATTCAATATTTCGGCCTGGCTTAGAACTGCATCTCAATATTCGCTTAGTATTAAGCCACAGCAGCCGCATTATCCATTTGCGCGCGTAAATTTGAAATTCGGGCACGACGCAGATACAAATACCGAATGTCATAAAAAAAATCCATCAAACACGCCGGCAACTGCTACGACGACGACGACGACGACATGTATGTAGCAGCAGCACCAATGCCGTTTCATTTTTGTTTTGTTCATTTCGTTCGTACGCGCGGTACAATTGTCAAATTTGTTTTTTCCTCCTCCCATCCATCCATTCACATGGGCGCGCTCCAATACAACGACAGCAACACGACTCACCGACGACGAGTGCATGAATACACGCACGCACACACACACTCAGGCCCAGTGACAACGGTTCGCTTGCGCTTCACATTGCCATTCGCTATTTTTGAGCGTAACACCTTTGAGTAATTTGTTTACTCTCTGCTTGCTCATTTAAGGGAGCCACATGCACGTTGACAAAACTGGCGCTAAACGTAAAAAAATCCATTTTTGTTTATCGTTATGTCTATAGGAAATTTTAACAAAACCAATGAACTATTTAGGTGAAATATGTGCGATTTATAGTTCACTAGTAGTTGTTAAATGCAATGGAAATGTCAATTGCAATATTATCGATTGTTCGATAACATTGGCGCGCGCGCCGCTTTTATTTGGCCCAATTTGCAACCCTGCGTGCCCGGCTGCCGCCCATGCAACTCTGTGTTTGTAGCGACGGTTTTTGCTTTTTTCCGCTTCCATTTCCAGTTTGTCTTGTTGTTTGTCCCCGTCTATCGTCCGTTCTCGCGCTTTGGCATAGCGTTCTTTTTCTTTCGCTCTCTGTGTGTGTCCACAATCAAGAAAATTTTGTGTTGTGATCCTTTATGATATATTTGGTGTGTTTTTGTTTATATCATATGTGTTATCGTTTTTAAATTGCCACAATAATAACAACAACAACAACCTGCCACTGCCACTCTGTGACGTAAAATGTAAATTGTAAGTTGATGCATTTTGTTGTTTATTTCGCGTTTGTTTTGCATTTGAGTTTGTTATTGTTGCTGCTGCAGATGTTGTGCAAAAATTAGAGAATTTGCAACTGCTTCTTTGCAACTTACTTGTCTAAAAAATATCACATTGTTCACTCACACACACTCAAACAACAGTCATAAAGACACACACATACTAATACGCAAACACACACACATACATAGTCAAGCGCAAAACACGCTCCTGTACCCACCCGTACTCCACTGCACACCGCCGCCAGCTATATCAGCAGCAGCGAGCCACAGCCAACCAACACCACAGAGCCAAAGCCAACGTCGTCGTCGTCATCGTCGTCGTCGTCTCACCGGCCGTCTGTCTGTCCGTCCGTTCGTTCGCTTGTCTGTTTGTCCGTCGCAGCGTCTGCGTGTCCGTTTGTATCTACATACACACATCCATATATAATTATATATATATATATGTATATATGTATGTATGTATGCATGCGTTTGCATGTGTGTGTGTATATATAGATTGTACATATATACATGCGTGTGTGTGTGTGCTCGTTTTGTTGGTGCGCTTTGTGTGTATGTGTGATGTCTGTTTGTATGTCAATCGTGCAGTTGCTGTGTGCTCAGTAACTGCTAGTCTGTATGTATGTGTGTGTATGTAACATTGTATTTATGTGTAAATATGTATGGGGAATTATATATGTATATATATATATATATATATATATATATATGCTTAATATAAATATTTATATAATAATGATGTATATATATAAGTATGTTTTTTTATGCAACACAAGATGTAATTATTTACATATGTATCTATGTACTTACATTTCGCGCAAAATTACATTTATATGTTGTTGCATACATATATTTATAATATGTACTTAAGCACATACATACTGTATATGGTATACATATTATATACATACATACGCATGTCGATACATATATATATATATATATATATATATATATATATATATATTACATACATACATATTAAAATGTATTTTAGTTTTAATCCAATGTGGCAGCCATTTTGTCTCAATTAACTCTTTTGTTTTTGACTGCCCTCCCCTCTTGTTGGGTAGGTCTGGCTTAATTCACCTAGATTTCAATTTTCTTTGATATATGATGGCTTTTTTTATTTTGGCAATTGTTAATTTTTGTTGTACTCAATTTGATTAATTTTCTGCAAGCTTTGCGCTATTTGTTTTCCAATTCTTCTTTGCTCTGCTCTTTCGTTGCGATTTACGTTTTAGTTTTCTTTTCTATGCGCCAAACAGATTTCCCGGTTAGTTTTTTTTTCGAGGGTAAAGATAACCAAAATTTCGAAATAATCATATTGCTAAAAAAACTAATAATTCACTTATCGATCTATCTCTTTGACCAGGCATCCTCGTCAAGAAGAAGAAGAACTGCAGCAGCGACATCTATCGACGGTGAGGCACATTCCAGTATCATCAACCGAGCAAAACAACAACAAATGACTGAAGTCGACGTCGTCTTGCCGGAGGGCGTTGCCGAGCCCAAATCCAAATTACTTGCCAAGACATCAGCAGCAGCAAAATCAGCAGCAAAAGCAGCGGCAACAGCGAAGGTAGCAAGTGACGACGACGACAACAACAGCAACAATAGCAACAACAGCAACAGCAGAAGAGAAGATTTGCTGCAAGATGATTTGCAGAAGAGAAACTCCAAGCGAATTCTTGAGCGGGAGCCGGAGACGAAGCAGTTGAAGCAAGCCAATAAGCTGAAAGTGGCGGATGCCGTGATAGACGCCAAGTTATCCCTGGATAACAACAGCAATACTAACAGCAACAGCAATAGCAATGACGATTGCAAGATTGATGGCGATGCTAAGCGGGCTACGGTAGAAGAGCCCATGGATGTGGATGAGACTACCGAGGAGGATGAGGGTGACTCACAGATAACCAGCTCCACAGAAAATGGCAATAGCAAAGACCCAAAGCTAGTAGATGGAGACGAAGAAGGAGCAGAGGACGAGGAGGAGGAGGAGGAGGAAGTGACCACTAATGGTGACCATGAAGATACTGAAGAGGATCAGGAGAAAATTGGCAGTACAGCGGAAAACAGTTGCGATGCCGAAGATCCTTTGGGAGCAGCGACACAGCCAGTAGCGGAACAGCAGGAGCAGGAGCAGGTGGACGAGCTAGTAACAGACAAGAAGAACAGCGATGAAGTGGATGATCTGGAAGAGGAAGAGGAGGGTAGCCAGGAGAGCGGCACAGCTAAAACTGTAACCGACTCGGAAGCCGAAGCCGAAGCAATCCACACAGAGGAAGAGGAGGCAGTGGTGGGGTCAAAAAAGAAAGAGACGCCGCTGAATGGCTTCATTCAGAGCCCAGAGGCTAAGGGGGCAGCTAAAAGAGCACCCAAAGCAGCAGCTGCAGATGCCGCCAATAAAGCTAACGGTCAGGCGAGCACAGCTGAAGCAACGAAAAGCAATGATATCACTGGCAATGACAATGACGAGGATGACGATGCTAGCGGTGTTGTCAATTTGGATGAAGACAGCGATGAGGATGAGGCGATGCCTGAAGCACCGCCAGTGACAGCTGCTGCTGCTGCTGCTGCTGCTGCTAAGCCAAGCAAGGCAGCAGCGCCCAGCAAGGCAAAACCAATGCCACAAGCAGCGGTTGCAGCTGCGGCTGCGGGTGCTTCCAGCGGAGGTGAATCTTCCGACGATGCCGTGGTAATTCCCTCCGACTCTGAATCGGAAACGGGACAAATGGCAGTGGTGGCGCCACAACAGACACTCAGCAAAAAGATATCGCCCGTTGTGAAGGCAACGCCAGCAGCGGCAGCACCACCACCGGCGCCAGTTCAAGATGATGATGATGATGATGATGATTGTGTGGTCATTGAGGATGATACGCCACCAAGTATTTCGCCAAGCGAACAGGGACTTAACAAGCGCAAGAGCGATCTGGAAGACCTGCAGTTGAATAGCAAGCGACACCGCAGCTCGACGCCCTCCTCAAACATGGTTAACATGGGTCCTGGTATCGGTCTGGGGCAGCTGACCATAAAAGATGCGCGTACCCTAATGCCACACGAGGCGGGTCCAACGGCGGGCACAGCTGTCTATCCGGTGACCATAACAAATGCCGTAACTGGAGTGGCCACAAATCTGGGCAATGCACCACCCAAACTGGTGCCGATGTCGACAGGTATTTCGGGTGCAGGCTTGGGTGCGACAGTGCAGCTAAATCCACCAACGCTCTCTTTAACTGCCGCTGGTCTGCCCAGCATGACGAATAATGCGAATCTGTTGCCGGGGCTAACGGACGATATGTTCGTGCTGGAGGCGCCCTCATTTATTGTGCCCTACATCTACGAGAAGCCACCGAATGATAATATCCGCGAGGTAATCAGAGCCATTGAAACGAAATATGCGCTCTCTCCGGAGGATTTAGCTGTGGCGGACAAGCTGGATGAGTTCGACATGATGACCGAACAGAACAAGGAGGATAAACTTAATGCGGATGCTCAGGGCAAAAAGAAAAAGAAGCGTGGCGATGATGAATCTTGGTCGGAGCAATCCGATGAGGATGACGATGAGGACGATGACGATGATTCAGAGTCGGGTGTCCGCACCAAGGTTCTAATCAAAGAGGCCAACGATGACCTGACCGCACTTAAGGGCGCAATAAAACCAGCTGCTGCACTGGCCGCATCGGGTGGTGTCGCCTCAAATGTGGCCGCCAAGCCTGGCCAGGAGAACTATTTTGAGAGTCCGTTAGGCAAATTCTTCATGGACATTGGCGTTGGTCTTGTCCAGGAATACGTTCAGGCCGATCTCTTGCGACTGCAGAAGCGCAAGATGCGCAAATCTCTCTCACGGGATCCCAAGGACTTTGAGATGGCCATCAATGCGCTCAGCGGCAATCTGCAGGCATCCAAGACGAAAAATGCACCCTTCAAGTTCACGATGAAACGCTGCGAATTCTGCAACTTTAAATCCGAATCGGCGCTCTCCATGGCAAATCACTATGAGACGCCGCACATGAATGGAGTGCTGTACAAGTGCAACTTTTGCACATTCGAGATACGCAATGCCACCGAAATCGTTTACCACATGGAGGCGGTGCACAATATTAAGGCGCGCTTGATCAAACCGCTGCCGTATCATCAGTGTCCCAACTGTGGATTCGAGGATAATGGCAAGGCGAAACTTGCACGCCATCAGCCCGTCTGCGCCAAGAAGTTCCGGCCGGAACTTAATCTGGCGCCGCCCAACGATTGGGAAGCACCTGCCAAGATACCGCGCATCAAGCCACGCCACGGACTCGTTGGTACAGCCACTGCCTATCAGGTAATAACAATATATATATAAAATATATATACCCCAAAGAAGTCACAATCTAATCATCTGATTTTCTCTCGCACAGGCTATGGCAGCGCAGGCGGCGGCACAGAAGGCAGCGCTGGCGACTATTCAACAGCAACAGGCAGCAGCTCAAGCCCGCAATTTGCAGGCGGCGGCTCTCGCCGCACAGAATGCGGCCAAGATGCGTCAGCGATCGCCACAGATACCCAAGGCTATGCCCAATGCCAACAGTATGGTGAGGAATCCAGCGCCCGTACGCGGAACTATTGGCAACAATGCGGCTCTTTCGCTGCCCAACACCTATCAGCTCGCCGCCGGACAGCTTGTACAGGTAAGAGCATAATTTATTATTACACAAATTGCGTCAATTAATCATTCAGCGAAAAGTAAAGTTGAGCTTACATTTTCCATATATTTACTTACATTTCTGTATGTTGCAGCAAGCGTCCAAGAAGCCCATAGCCGGGCAGCCGAGTATCTCAATAACGCCACTACCTCGACAAAGTGCGACTGGCAGCAATGCGGCAGCTGCGTCGTCCAGCAAACAGCCAACGGCGGCAGCAGCTGGCATGAAGCCCGGCCAGAGTCCCAGCGGCGGCAACAACAAGGCGCAGTTTGTCATCTGCGAAATATGCGATGGCTATATCAAGGATCTGGAGCAGCTGCGCAATCACATGCAATGGATGCACAAAGTGAAGGTAATTTCAAAATACAAACAGCTCAAGGCACAACTGTTAAAATTACATTTTTATTTATGTGTGCTTCAGATACATCCGAAGATGATCTACAATCGGCCACCATTAAACTGTCAGAAGTGCCAGTTCCGCTTCTTTACGGATCAGGGCTTGGAAAGGCACTTGCTGGGCTCACATGGTTTGGTCACAAGTTCCATGCAAGAGGCTGCCAACAAGGGCAAGGATGCCGGACGCTGTCCAGTCTGTGGCAGGGTATGTTGTATTATATTTAAAATAATTATGAACTAAGATTAATAGTTTGGTATTTTAGATGTACCAATGGAAGCTACTAAATCACGTATCGCGCGATCATCACATGACCCTGAAGCCCGCACATTTATCTTACAAGTGCACCGTATGCACGGCAACCTTTGGCATGTACAAACAGTTCGAGACGCATGTGTACACGGCGCACAGCACTGTTGCCAGAAAGGCAATGGACAGCAAGAAGAATAGCGCACAGTCGCAATCCAGCAGCAGTAGTGGTGGTGGTGGTGCCGGCTTGTCGCGTAATTCGCTGGGTGCCGCCAATGATTCGCTGCTGAAGCCTCTGAAGATCAATGATGAGATCACCATTATACCACAGCCCGCATCGAAGCCACGCATCACAAATATGGAGAGTCATGTTATAGGTATGCTTGTAGACCCCCCTACTCTTATCAATATATATTGAACAATATAAACAAATATTTATTATATCTGTGCAGATTAAATGGCGCGCATCGTGTGGATCAACCAAAAAACCTAATCTCGCATAGTTATTGCTGCAGCATTTTGGCCGCTGGCGCGTTTAGATAAGTTTTTATGATTTATAGGCTGCGCCTACGCACGCGTTATTACATATAATTTGTTAGTAAGCCAGAATTGTATAAAGCGAGCAGAAATTTAGAAAAACAACCCACAAAACAACCTAAAGTAAACAGTAAATACATACGTCGATCATTAAGAGAAAATTTACCGTTTAAAACACATGATTATGATTATACAGATACGGATACACAGATACAAGATACACAGATACAAGATACACAGATACACAGATACACAGATACAAGATACACAGATACAAGATACACAGATACAAGATACACAGATACAAGATACAGTTTCAGATACTAGTTACGGTTTAGTTGATTAACAATGTTGAGAGAGAGATAAAGTGTGCAAATAAGATGAAATTGTAGCTACTACTAATAAACAAATGTTTGAATACCATGCATAATTTACAAACACACACACACACATTAAATAAACAAACATATATTTTAAAAGAAGCCGCTAGAGCGCATCGTCTATACGACTATGTAAATTAGTTAAAAACTAAATATTATTTATGCTATATACGAATACAAGTATCTAAATGTGCGTTGCAGTATGTACATATATTAATACACACCCACACACATAAAAACAGACACTCACACACACACGCACCTTGGATGGTATAGAAGGTTGCCACGTCAAATCGAAATCGATATCCTTGACATCATTATCGATGGATTTAGCTGGAAGTTGAATACAGATAGAGAGAGAGAGAGAGAGAAGTTGCTTGGTGTGGTAGGGGGGTAGGGGTGGGGAGGGACTTCTAAGGCTTGTGGATTGGGGGAACGTAAATTGGCTTTTTGGAGTCGTTCCTCTAACTGATCTGAGACGTTCAACAAATTTTAATGTTCGTGTACAAGTTTAAACTTATATTTATATATATATATAATCTATTAATATAAAATATATCATCTACTAGTGTTTAAGAACCCAATGTACTACAGTTAAACAACTAAAACAACAACAAACAAACCAACAAATGAAAATGAGAAGAATTAAAAACTAGTTAATATAAAAATCAATTGAAAAAATACGTTTTTACTTGAAGCGAAAATAATTCATTCTGAGGCAAATGTTGAAAATGCGAAGTTATTCGTTTCCCAGACTAAAGTGCAACAGTTTGTGAATCAAAATAATTATAGCAAAATTAGACTTTATTTCGAGGAAATATTTTGCAACAAACTGTAAATTTAATGTGTTTTAAATTTATAAAATATAAATTTCAAATTTCCCTAGTCAAGATTATAACTGTTTCCGACCGGAAAAAATTCAACTTCCATTCATTCCTCATGGCAATTAGCCATTATAAAAAGTGTGTTACTTTTTGCACTTACTTATGATATGTGCAAGTTCTGTTTGAGTCAATCGAGGGCAAATATATAATATATAATGGAAAGTTTTCAGCCAGTCAGTCAGTCGGAGTCACATGAGAAACCCGACGTCAAAAAAGTAACGCATTTTCGTAGCATTTGTCGAACCCTAATGTGATTTTTATTTTAAAGCGATTTTGCCCATGGCAATTAGCAATTTTTTGTATTGGTTTTTTTTGTTCATTACTTGTTCTACGGTCCCTAAAGATCCTCAGACATTCTCTGCTACTTAAAACTATATACTATTGGTTATAATTAACTGTAGGTAAGTAGTATTATTAAGCACAATGCACTGCATTATGTTTATGAATTTAGGTCTCTTTTGACTTGGTGTCCTTATCCAGTTCGTTGGAGGCAGGGAGAGCGATATCTTCCAAACTACTGGTGGGCGGGAACAGTTCGGCGCCATTCGTTAACTTGCCTAACTCAGCCGCGCTGAGCAGTTGGGGCTTCCCGATCGCGCTCGAATTGGACTTGGTCAGCTGATAGAAGGCGGTGTCGCTGTGCGTTATGTTGACAATGCTGCCGGTGAGGGGCAGTGTCTCCAGCAGCTCGTGTGGACTGCTAAAGGCACCAATATTGACCGGGGCAATGCCTGTGAGCACCTGGCCGGAAACGTTCGTCTGTATGGGCAGTGGGATGTTGCCCAGATCGATGAAACTATCATTGGAGTGCGTATCGTAGAACGTCAGATCCACGCGTTCCTGTTCATTAAAGTCCGTGTCATTGTCGCCCACCTCGGTGAGAATGCCAATCTCATAGACCACCGCCTTGACCACATAGCTAGACAGTTGCATAAAGTGAAATTGTAGGTAAACCATAAGCATTTCTCTCTATTCTAGTGGAACTTACAGATTCTTGGGCGTATCATTGCCACTGCCATGGAGCTGCGCAAGTGTCTCATTATCTAATGCGGAGCTAACGTCCACAAGCGGCAGGGAGCAGCTGAAGGCCAACAGCATGCCCAGCACAGCGGCTCCAAAAATCGCATGATGTGTCTGCATTTCTCTCAAAAAAATAAGACTTTATCGCGGGGAGACTGCAACGGAAGACACTCCTCCTGGTGAGGATCTCTGCTCTGTATGTGTGGATTGGCCTGTGTGGGTCGCTCCGCTTGCTCTGATCGCTAGCCTGATGTTCACGCTTTTGAGCGTAATTAGTGCAGATCATCCGCTTTTATAGGCATCGCCATTTCGCTGGATTCCGCTTAAATGTTGATACCTGTTAATTGGCTGACAGGTTTGGACATTGCATCTCATCTCGGGGCTTCGCGCTGTTGTTTCTAGTTGCCGCCCCCTCATTACCTCACACCCTTCCCCACATCCATCACTGTGTTCATCGCCGTTTCTGGCTCGCAGACTCTAATTAATTGTGCTCGTTTTTGTATCAATACGGAGAGGTCGTCTACGCAATTCTCAGCTTGGTGCAAAATCGCAATTGTTGATGTCAACGGTGTATTTTGTTTACCTGCCCACTGGCTTAAAAATAGGTTCATAAACATTGCGCCCCCGAGCTGACGCATTCGCAACGTCTGGACACGCGCCTGTCTCGCAGAACTCGCGCATTGTGTATTCGCCCCGTTTGACGTTTGATTTGAGAACGCTGTACATTTAACTGAAGTAAACAACTACTAAGTGAGTTTGAAGTCATATTAAATTTATTTGTGAAATGATTCGTTTTGCACTTAGCACAAGCTTTTCATTAGCAGCTTTGAATCACTCATTGGCGGTGTGAGGCAGCAAGAAAGTTCTCATTTTTCTATTATTCATTTTAAATTTGTAGCGCAAAAGCTTCTAAACAAGTACGTGAATAAATTAGAACCATTTTTAACAAATTGTAATTAATTAAGGTATATTATAGAACAATTAATGGATGCTGTGGCTGCATCCGGCTTAGTCATTTTATTTTTTGTTTTTTTTTTTCTTCAGACAAGAGCCAACTGCTTTGAGCTGCCTCGCAACACCAGAGAACCAGATCAATCGCAATTTTTCATTCATAATCGCTAACTGTTACTTATAGCACTTTGGATGATGTGATAGCTCGTTTTCAGTTTATTTTGGTTTGGCTTAGTCTTAGATTTTCTTCATGGAAAATTTTTAAATTTAATTTGCACATTTATTTTCTGTTATTTGCTGTATGAGTTATAACCTAACCTATTGATTGATTAAAGTTGTAAGCAGCAATATATATGTACATACAAAAATAAATATTAGCTTTTAAATTAAATTTTTATTTACTTTTTCATTTTGTTTAGTGTCCCATTAGAATCCTCTAAACTCTAGACTAAAACTCAATCGATTTTTAAGCAAACAAAATGTGCCAATCATATTTGGGGCTGTCTGCGATGGAGCCAAATCTTTTTCCGCTAAAGATGAGTCTGCGTTTTTTTTTTACATTTCACTGTTCCTCCCAACAGAGTGAGTCCCCGCAGAGAAGAAAAACAAATTTAAAGTTAATATTTTTCGTGGAAACAATTGTGCACAAATATCAAAAGCTTAATAAATATAACATAAATATAACAATCCAATGTTAATTGTATTAATTTGAAGATTAACAGAGTTAAAGCTTTGTAAACAAAATAAAAAATAAAAAAAAAACAGTTTAAAGATAAGCACGGACAATTTTAACTAATATTGTGACCAAAAATTGCGGCAGCTGAAGGCTGTATCTATTACCACTAATTTAAGAAACAACTCAAACGCAAATAAAGAATTTCAAGAGAAAAACACTAATTCAGAAAGAAAGACAGCAATTTAAGGAGAACAGGTGCTGCGGAGCGCTCGCGCATTAAACCAGTTAACAGCGTATCGCATTCGATTCAGGCCACGTTTGGGCGGCAGTGCTAACTAAAAGCTTAGCTGCAAAACTTTTCGTTTTTTCGATTTTTTTTTTTTTTTTGAGTCGGCTTTAAAAACTCGCACGCTTCTCGTCAGCGAACTTATTATCAATCTGGACTCTGTGGTGAAAACAACTCGGAAATAAAAAGTAGCTGCATCAACTGAGCCATGAAGTGCGCATTGATATTCACTGTGAGTGCAAAGCTTGAGCGGCGCTTGAGGTCTCTTCTAATGATCCTGGTTTTTTATCTTCTTTAGCTGCTGGCCGTTGCTGCATCCACCAGCCTTGCTGCGCCGTTGGACCAGAATGATCTCCTCGGTCTGCCTAGGAATGCGCCAGCTGCGACGGAGACGCAGCCTGATCAGGATGTGGTCAAGCGACAGGTGCTGGCCAATGCCGATGGTCAGCTAAAGCAGGTCTCGTTCCAAGCGCTGATTGGCAATCTGGAGAACAGTTTGTTCGAGTCGGCGTTGAGTTTACATGGCGCCAGCGCTCCAGACTCGGAGGTGACTGCGGTAGAGCCGGAGCCGGCTAAGAATAGTGAGCATATCATTGCCAAGCGTTCAGATGATCCAGTGAGCTCTACCACGCCTGTTATCCTCACAGACGAACCGGAGGAGCGCAAGGTTCTAGTGCTGACCACCAAGAAGGTGCCACTGGTGGAGGGTGTTCCCGCACATCTGCTCATCGATCATGTCTCGGTACAGCCGCAAAATGGCGCCTCTGTGCCATTGATACCCATATTCCAGGTGCATCACACGAAGATTACCTCCGCCACTATTAAGGAGGATTCCAACAACGACAGCACCGATGGCAAACAGACCAAGATTAGCATTACCAAGACATCGATAACCTCAACAGCGCCCGTCGAGAGTCTCGAGCCACAGAGCAGCAGCACGAGTAGCGCAGAGCTGCCCCATAGTGGCGAAAGCAGCAGCACCACAACGATCAACAGCACAACGACCACTAGCTCCACCACTAGCTCCGCCACTAGCTCTGACACTACCACCGCACCTAGCACCACCACCAGTGGCAGCATCGTTAGTACCACATCGGAACAGCCAATTCTCAAGCTGAAGCAGGAGGAGGAGCAGAAGCTCAAGGCAAAGGTGGCTGAGGTCGAGGCTGAGCCAGTTATTTTGACCGCCCGAGTTTAGTATTATCTTTAGTATTAACCAGCTCATGTACTCAAAAAAACCAAACTCACACATATATACATGTATTTATATCACGCAAAGTTCAATTAAAGTCATGTGATTTGATCTGAAGCCCAAGCAGCAGCCAACTGACGCCTCTTTATTTAAATAAACAATTTACACAAAAAATCGCACGCTCAACCTAGTATCGGGGACAGTTCGGGGTATATGCCAAATTCGAGGCTCTAATTGAGGGAGCAAACAGCCAAACAGCTAGCCAGCTTCGGAATGGATTAGCATATGTTCGGCTTCAATGCTAAAAGCGATTCACTCAACCGTAAACGTTTTCCCAACGCCTCTCAGAGAGATCGAGTTTCCGCTGACTCTATAGAATACACACATGTTCACTTAATTGTCTAGTGCAAATAATTCCAATCAGTTGGACTGCTCAAATTGAGATAAGCATGCAATTGGGTTACACAAATATTGCCCAAACTTTGTAGGCGAGTGTATTTTGTATTCGCGTATCTGCAGCCAAGCGCAATTTGTAATGCTCAAAAAGTGCTAATTAGTTGAGAAAAGTAATTTAAACAACTACAGATCTGAAAATGTAATCAATAACAAAATGACTAACGCATCTTGAACAAATACAACAAAGTGAGACATTTGAAATATATTTACCAAACCTTGGCGCAACAATAAAAAGGACAAAACGTAGTCAAAAATTAATTCGCTTTAATTTTTTTTACTCAATTTCAAGAAAGTTATCTGCTAAATTATTGGCAATATTTAATTTTAATTTAGAAAATCTTATTCTGAGAAATACAGTTAGTATAAAACGAAATTAGCATCAAACTCATTCCAGATTCGTGTTTAGAAACTTATAATAAGTGTTAATTTCCAGTCAACGAATGTAATTTCAAGTATTTTGACTGGCAAGGCACTTGATATTTTAAAGTACTTTTATTTATTACAATTTGGTAAACATTTCTCCTTATCAACAAGCACTTGATATCTTTCATAGCTGAGTACAATTATTGCATAGAGATTCACTTTTTTTTTTGCACTGACTCATCTGCTTGAATTCAGAATCGCGTTGAATTATTCCATTCCAAGCGAAACACGATCGCGGAACTGATAAACAAATGGACACGAGTACAAATACACCTCCGAGGGCCGAGGGGGAGTGGAGCCGATATTCAGACCGTTCATATGACCAAAGAGCAAACATTAAGTATACGCAGCGGGTAGCAAATCTTTTCAACACCTAAAACAGTCGGATATTTACTGCTACTGCCTCGGCTCCATTCATCGTTTAAAATTAGCACACATGGCTAAGAATATGCATATTTTGGGCTTACGCGAGTTCGCCAGCCTACTACTTTATTTACCTTAATATTTGCACATTAATATAATTCAAACGAGTATGCTACATAATAAAAAGGTGTCAGATAACGCCAGCGATTGATAAGCGCGTTGATATGAATACTTACTCGGATGGTAATGTGAGTACACTCGAAATATTTGTCTGCTGAGTGGAGAGCTTTGGCTTTAATTGCCCCTGGCCCAGTCTTTTTGTTGGCCCAACAGTTTTGCCATTTGTTGAATAACTTTTGATTGCAAGTGTTACCCGAAAAAAATTCATTATTTTTATCTTATCGCATATGACCAAAAAGAAATAAAGCCAAGAAATTAGAAAAGAGCTCAGAGAGCTCGTGTACTGATTGTCGATGGCCATTCAATGGCGGATGAGCTTTTGCCCGCTGCCCAGTGTGGAGCATAACGTTCTCAGTCCAAGGAAAGCAGCCGGCGAATGCGCTTCGTTTTTCAACTTGTCCATAACAACTAACAACAGCCAAGTGAAGACCAACTATCATTCTAACGGTGAGCAAGATAACAACAAAAACAACAACAACAACAAATGCTACTAACTGATTGCTGTTGTTTATGGCCGCCATGCGTATCGAGCAACAAACCCAAGTTGATTTCTATTTAAAGTACGTTATGTACGAAAGTGTAATTTCATTCAAGTGCACTCGCTCTCTCTGACTCATTCGCACTATGTGATTGTGATAACAACAACAACAACAACAGTAACAATTAATTGCAATAAATAAAAATTGAATTGAAAACTAAAGACCCGATAAATTGATATATGCAAAAAATATATTTATATATAGCGAAGAACTCATTAAATTGATTAGATACTCAAATTTTGGTCTGGCTTTTTTTCTAATTGCTAATTGAATTTTTAGTCTAAAGGTGTTGCGTGCGTGGTCTTATCGATTGGTAGCAACAATCAGCCAATTGATCGCAGTTTCTATTTAAGCATATAAGTAAAAACAACAACAAGAACAACATGGCTGGAGTCCGCGCGGGATTTGACAAATGTTTTATCCTATTTATGGCTATTGTCATACTGGTAAGTCGAATTATTTTTAACACACCAAGATTGCAATCAAATATTTCTTTTCTCTGATATATTTCCACTATTTCATCATTTTAATACGAAAAAGAAAAACATTAGTCATCCATAGATATAAATATGCCTATTTCCCACGCATCATAAAACATTTACATTTATTACTTCCACGAATTTGTTAAATTATGTATAAAGATATCAAATGTTATTCCCTGAATGTATTTTTATTTGGTGAGCTCTGCTAATTAATCACTTATTATCAACGTGTTACTTGAATAATGTTTTAAATCAATTATTTGATATTTTATGGAACTCATTTGGGAATAACCAGCCGTTTGACTAACAAATTATAACTGTGTTGTAAAATAAACCTCCTAATCTGAACCATAAAAGTTGGACTGATTATTGAATCTATTATTTAATTCTTAGAAAAGCATTTCCGCTGATATACGCAAAGTATTCAAATCTGACTATTAACTAATATTATTACCATCCCGAAAAAATTTGTACAGCTTCAAGGAGTCGTTTATCTGGGCCTGGCGATATGGGGAATAACATTGCGTGATTGCCAGACGACACCGGACATTGCCGGTAATCCCTTCAAGTTTGCCATGGATCTGATTTACTTTGTGGGTAAGTAGCATCACTTAAATAAGGAAAAGCGACCAAATTTAACTTAAATAAAATGAATAGAGGAGAAATGCGGCGACCCGACGCTTCAGCTGTCCGGCAGTACCTACGAGTTGACGATGGACTGGTCGAAATCGTTTGAGGTCACCAATCGTGAATACATATTCTTTATTGTCTATGCGGTAGTCAGTGGCTTGTGGATAGCCTCCTCGGCTCTAATCATACGTGAGTTTACAAATTATTCTGTATTATGCTAAATTCGAATTGAGTTGTATATTATTCAAATCTCAACAGTTACCTTGTGCTGCACGACCACTAAACTCATGTCTGGCATCATCTATTGGCCCTGGTTTCTGTCCGTGCTCGCGGGCTGCATTCTGGACGTTGTCGCAACGGTCTATCATGGTCTGGACATATCCCATACTTCGGTAAGACTTAGCAGATATCCTTCTCCAACTGGATTAATTCAAATTAATCTTCCCTTTGTAGTCCGTCGATGATGCTTTCGATTTTATTGGAGCCACACCGGATGAACAAATGACAGATTTAGTTTGGTTATATTTGCAAACCTTTGGCGTCTACTTCTCCACGCCCGCCATCGTACTTATCTGCATTAGTAGCCGTGTGGTGCTCATCTGGCTGCTCAACTTGATTGGCAGCATGTTCTGTCTGTCGCTGTCGCATGTCCTAGCGAACCAGACGTCGCAAAACAAGCAGGTCTCCCAAGTAGCTCGCAACAGTCAGGGGCCGTCAGGCCAACAAGCCCCACAGCCTACGGTGCTCGCGCAGCCAGTGTTTCAGGCAACGGCGCCCGCATCCAGCACACCCGAGTTTGAGCAGTATCCGGAGCAGATACGTCCCAAGCCCTTGCCCATTATTATACCAGCACAATCTGCAGAGATGATGCAGCGACAGGATTCACGTTATCAGGCCAGCGATCGCACCACGCTACAATCGCCAGTTTTGGTGCTTCCACCGGTGCCACAACAGGAGCAACAACAACAACAGGCTCAAGTTCAGCCAGAGATCAACACTTATCGGACTACAGATGCGCATCCCGATCAACTCAATTATCCCGCCTCGGAGACCAGCTCGCCACGGACTCCCTTGTCGCCGGCAGCACAGCAGATGGCAACTGGCTCAGCCTTAAATAGTCGCTATTCGGAAATTTATCCGGCTCAGCCTGCAAATCCACGCTTCAGCGAAGAGCTGCGCAATCAAATGCCCTGGTCGTATACGGGCATGATGACGAAGCCGCCACCACCCCCCCGTAAGCCACAGCAACAGGTGCAGATATATCCACAGATACCGGAGCCAGATTACACGGAGTACTAAGTAGCCTCCGTTCCAATTAAGGCATTGAAAGCGGGCAAATCAGCTGAGCTGCTAAATTTTTGCTAGATTGTTTTGAGTTATTGTTACCTTTATTATATGCACATAAAGCTAATGTATATGACCAATATTTAGACTTATGACTATTTCAAGGATGTTCACAGCTTTTCCACTATGGATCTTTATTTTATTTTACTTGAATTGAAAACTTCAGCACCAAACTGAATAGTTACAAGTTTTATTATGTTTCTAACATTTTGGAGAAATCAATAATAATAATAACAATAAGATATTTTAGATATTGATACAATAATAAACTAAGTCTTGTTATTGCACTAGTTGTGAAAGGACACGTAAAATAATATACAAATAAGTTAACATTTCGATTTTCTTTTATCTAATGGGAATGAGAATACAAGCAAACGCATCATGGCCATGCACCGGTAACACTTATTAGGTTGGTGTACTGGCTAAATTGCGCAAAAGAAAAATTTGTGGCATACTTTCAGGAGCATATCGCAGTTGAAATAGTTATATTTTTTGCAGATTCTCGAACTGCATTCAAGTACAATAAGATAATCTAAGAATCTAAAGAGAACAACGGAAAATACATTTGTTAAAGGAGGCATATGGGATTCATATTTCCCTTGAGTAAAACACGTCTCTTAAAGATTTCAATTTTATTATATTAATGGTACAATTCAATTGAATTTGTAAATGGTTTATATCTATATATCGTAAGTTAATTAAACCATTTGTAAACTTTAGGACAGTGTGCTCCCCTGCGTACGCAATTGAACTATATCCTGTTCATTTGTAGCGCTCTCTTGCAGCAACTGCTGCTTGCGCCGCACATGCTCCGTCACCAGTCTGAGCACTTCAGGCAGCTCCAGCTCTAATTTTTCGGCTCCGCTTAAGTGCAGCTCCAGCTTGGGCGCTTCTTGCTGCACAGCCTTAGCACCAACTACAATCGTCAGTGGGTGTCCCAGGCGTTTGGCATCCAACAAACGCTTGCCAATGGTCAGCTCCTTGCGCTCATCATGTAGCAGCTCGTCAGCTCCACAGATTTGCGTCAGCTGCTGCAGTAACTCGATTTCTATACGCTCTGCCGGCACTTGCTCCTTGCTGCCCTGCTTGGGCCCAATCAGGCAGACAACGTAGGGTGCAAGTAGCTTGGGCCAACGTAACTCATGCTCCGTCGAGAGCACTTCTAGAGCGGCAGCAATGACACGCGTGATGCCAATGCCATAACAGCCCATTACGAGTGACTCTGGTTTGCCAGAGGTGTTGAGGAACGTAGCACCCAGCGGCTTTGAGTACTTGTCGCCCAGCAGAAAGGTGTGCGCCACCTCCACGCCACGTACGGGAGTCAATTGTGATCCCTGACAGCTGGGACATGTGTTGGCTGAAGCGTTGCCAAAGACTTCAGCGTTTCCCGCATAGCCGCAGGCGCTGCATTTGAGCAACGTATCCTCGCCCACTGGTGAAATATAATGATATTCATGCGATAAACTGCCGCCCATAATGCCCGTGGCAGCCTCAACTGTAAAAATAAATACAGATAATAGTAGATATGGGAATATATACAGCATTTAAGGCACCTGTGACAAACGGCACTTCTAACTGCTTAAAGAACTGTGCGTAGGTATTGCTAATTCTCGCATAAGTCTTCTCTGCAGCTTCCTTTGTCACATCGAATGTGTACATGTCCTTCATGATAAACTCCTTGGCTCGTATCAGGCCGAATCGTGATTTGAGCTCATCTCGAAACTTGGGTCCAATCTGATAAAGACGCAAGGGCAGTTGGCGATAGGTAATGGGCGCTGTTGTGGCCAGCATTGCTGTCACCGCTTCCTCGTGAGTCTGAAATGGATATTTAAGAAATATATTATCCTTATAGCTTTGTGACCTGCGTAATCGGTAGATTAGCACTCCAGTCAGCCTATACTCACTCACTGGACTCATCAGGAATTGTTTCCCACTCCGATCGCGCACCATATAGAACTCGGAAATGTCGCCTTCCAATCTTCCAGTCTTCTTCCACAGTTGTGTGGGCGTTAGAACAGGCATGCTGATCTTTTGGCCTCCCGCGTCTTGCATATTGTGTTGCACTAAATTAATGCATTTGTCCACCGCACGCTGTGCTATGGGCATGATCTGGTAGGTGCCATTGCTGCCCGGCTTAACCAGGCCCAGCTCCGTTAAAAGCTGCAAATGAAAATCTCGTACTCTGATGCTTTCGTAACACACACAAAAATTACCTTTTGACTTCGGGACAGTTGCTCTGTTTGCTTAACAATCGCATTTTTTGGTGTTACCAAAACTGGCCAAAATAGACTCGAAGCTTTATTCATGTTTAAATAACATTAAATGCTTTTTGGCGAATAAAGTTGAAATAAAAACCGGCACAAAACAAATGCAATAGAAAATGCAAAACAGCTGTTCAGCCGATTAGTATCAATTTGACGCTAGAAGCATATCGATAGCTTTGCAAATATCAGTGTGACCGTTTTCAGTCACCGGTGTTTTGTTTATCGTGTGAATTTTGCAAACATAGAAATGAGTTCCAATTTTCAGGAGCTATACAAAAAGAGCGTGGATCTGGGTGAGCAGCAGAAATTACGCCAGCAGCAGCTGCTCAATGTGCAGAAGCAGCGACGACAGCAGCTGCAAGATGAATACCGTCACGTACCCCACTCCGACGACGAAGACGAAGATGCAACGAAGGGGGAACGCGCAGAACAAAGCAAATCGCAGCGTAAACAACGCAGGCAACGCAATCGCAAAAGTAACAACAGCAAGGAAAGAAAGCGACAACATTTCCGACTGCAGCAATCGGAGTGGCTGCGTCATTGTCCGGAAAATCTAGCCGATTGGCTGCTGCTCCCATGTCCTGTGGGCAAACGATGTCTGGTCATTGCCACCAATGGACGCACCAAGGTGTACAACAAAGCGGGTCGGATCACAATGCAGCTGCGTTCCTTGCTGCCCGGCGATGGTTACATGCATAAGTTCAGGACTATCTTGGATTGTGTCTATGTTGCGGAGGAGGATACTTTTTATGTGCTGGATGCGCTTGCATTTGGACAGCAGCAGCTCTTAAACTGCGATGCCAACTTTCGTTTCTTCTGGCTGCGCTCGCGCTTCGACGAGCACGGGGAACTGAGTGAGCTCAGTAAACGCAATGAGAAACCTTTCAAACTGCTGGAATACTATGACTTTGAGGATGCTAGTGCAGTCGAGCAGGCGCTTCAAAAGTATCCACAGTGGACGGACAATCAGCCACAGCTGGACGGTCTGCTCTTCTACCACAAGGAGACGAGCTATGAATGCGGCACAACTCCACTCGTTTGTTGGTTGTTTCCCTATATGGTGCCCGATGTGCTGCAGTTGCCTGTGAACAGCAGCTATGAAGCGCCAGAGGATTACCGACCAACTGCAGTATTAGACTACATGGATGAGTTTGACAAGAAATTGCTGGCGCAGCGACAACAGATTAAAAAGCGCGGCAAAACTACTGAAACTAAAGAGAAAACTGCAGCAGCAGCTGCTGTTGATTCGGTTGCCATGGAGCAGGAGCAGGAAGATGAGCTGGCGGAGTATGCAGAGCTACGCAGCATGTTGGATCAGCAGCGACGTCTTGAATTGGGTGAACTAGATATGGACTGCATGGAACCGGCATCGCCAGCTGCTGCTACTGCTGCTGCTGGCAGTATCAGCTGTTGAGCGCCTGTGTCGTTGTTGCTTTAGAGGGTCGGAAGTGGGAGTTCTAGGTGGTGGCTCTAGAACGCATGCGCACTGCAGCCACACACATTTTGGTCCCTGGCCAGAGAACGCAGCCCAGATAAAACAAAAAAAAAAATAGAAAAAGCACACAGCCACTCAAGGAAAAATTAATGCAATTCGTAGAGCTTTAAAAAATAACAATTATACAAAATGGTCATTCAGCGCAGCTGGAAGATTCTAAGCGACACAGCGAGCATAGCGCACCACAATACCGTCAGTGATGTCCAGCACCGTTCGCCTGCTGCGTTGCAGGTCAACTCCTCGTCGGATGATTCGGATTGTTCCAATCAGACCACACATTCCATTGACACACGCCTTGCAAGTCCCCTCAAGCAGTCCAAACAGCCGGAGGCAGAGCCTACATTGGAGATAATATCAACGTTGGCGCCGAATGAAATGGAGCCCGCACGGGTGCGTAGGGATAAGAATATACTTATAGTAATATTAATTATTCTATGTGTTTCATTAACAGAAATATATAACCACCTCTGAGATGGCGGAGACCATGCTGCAGAGGATACGGCATCGCTACAATGGTGTCTACAACATGGAAAGTGGCGGCAATGCAGAGTCAGCTATGCGAGCATTGGAACTGTTGCGGATCAGCGTGCAGCAGGCCTTCGATGCGGAAGTCAATGATATTATCAAGCGCTATATGAACGTAGGTATTTAAAATATGTAAGTTGACCTGTTAAAGACATTTGTTTGCCACTCTTCGCAGAACTATTTCAAGCCCGCTTTTGGCAACATTAAGGAGAATCTGAGACAGTATGCGGTGAATGAGGAGACGCTACAGAAAATGTCCTCCTGCGCGCTGCTAGAAAATGCCAAGGGGCAGTATACAAATTTTCTAATACGGCAACAGCGACCAGGCGGTGCATTAACAACAGTTGGCTCCGAGCAGCAGCGTCTGGGACTCAAGCGTCCTGGAAAGCCCCTTGAGTACAACAACAACAAAATGTATGCCAACAATTTGGGTTTTCCTGTCGCAGCTGGTAAGCCAATGCCCTGCACCTCAAATACATTGGCTGCCCAACAACATCAACAACAACTGCAACACCAGCATCTGCAGCAACAGCTGCAGCAGCAACTACAGCATCAGCTACAGCAGCAACAGTTTTTGCAGCTGCAACAGCAACAGCAACATTTGATAATGAGTGGACCGCTGCCTACTCCTGTGCGTCGTCAGATCTTCTGGAACACTGCACAAATCTCGACTACAACCAAATTTGTACTGGATGTGCAGGCGAATCTGGCATTTGGCTTCAACATTGATGGCAAGGAACTGGGGGGCGCTCGACTCGCCAGCAAGCATCCGGAGATAATACGTTATCTGCCGGATGCGGAGGATCGTGAGTGGCTAATGGCGCGTGGCATTATTCCGCCCGAGAATCGCAGTTCGCGTTTCCTATTTCTCATTTACGACGAGATCTGTCGGCTGCAGCAGACCAATGAGCTGTATCGGAACCAAGCCAGCATTGATCTCAGCATGATG
The DNA here is from genome assembly GCA_035041535.1 of Drosophila cognata. Classification (NCBI taxonomy): domain Eukaryota; kingdom Metazoa; phylum Arthropoda; class Insecta; order Diptera; family Drosophilidae; genus Drosophila; species Drosophila cognata. The sequence continues at coordinate 6,069,491 of JAWNLC010000099.1, forward strand.
CTCACATTCTGCGTGACCGAGCCGATGATCCACAAGATGAAGCTGTTCTTTGTGGATTTGAATATTAAGAGTCGTGGATTGATAACCAACTCCTTTGTTCTGGCCGACAATCCGGAGCAGCCGCCGCAGCAGCAGCAACATCAGCAAGAACAACAACTTCAAGAACAACAACAGCAAGATCAACCACAACAGCAGCAGCAACAACTACAACAGCAACAACTACAACAGGCACTGCAACAGCAACAACAGCAGCAACAACAACAAGCGCAGTTGCAGCAACAGATGACTAACAACAATAGCCACTTACGAAATGCTCTGTTACAAGGCGTGCCCACATTGGCACAGCTGACGCCGATGCCAGTAACAATGCTAATGCCAACCGTTGAGGATGCAACGCCCAAAGATCACACTAATCAAACAATCGTAGCAGCACCATGTTTGCAGGGCACCGTTGTGGGCAGCAGCACCGCTAATCCGCTGAAGGCCAAAATGATGAACAGCAGCAGTGGCAGCAGTTCGGCGCTTAGCTCATCGCATGCCACGCTGACGGCCTTACTTAACCAATGTGGGAGTTCAGCGGGTTTGGCACTCACCAGCAAATTTCGCAACTAAGCCAAGTTGCAACTAAAGTACACACTATATATTATATCAATAATAATAATAATAATAATAATAATAATAATAATAATAATAGTTTACTTGCGAAACTATTTTCGTCACGCTATCATGCTGCAATAATAGAAACCAACGAGCAATCATTTGGGATTATCTCAATTTCAGCTATATAGATAATAAATGTACAGAATGAATTTCCATTTTATGTTTCCAATTAAATTGAAACTATCTTTACTTTATCGATTAAAGCTTAAGATTTGCGTTTACTTTACTGAAATCGAATTTGTTTAATATGATATATGGCCTTAGTTCGTAAGAATATTTATATTTGGGCACTTTTTCATTTGGGCTAATCCAAATTGCAAGGTTTATTTGTGGAATATTGTGACGGCTAATCCTGTCTGACAAGTCTGTTGTTTGTGCGCGATATTGTGTTGCTTTGCTTGGCCTTTTGGCATATTGCCAATCACCAGCGTTTAACCCATATGCCACATTGCTTTCAGTGTAGCGTGCAATTCTCTATGCGTTGTCTAGCGCATGCTTGACTGGGGCATTTCTCCATATCTCGAGTGTTGTTGTCGTGCAACTGCTGTCTATATACACATACATATATATATATTATATATATGTAACATGTTGTTCATACGTAAATACTATATAGATACATTTATACTTTCTGTATATTTGGGAGGAGCGCAACGCAACGCATCGCATTATAGCTGGCGATTCATGCAGCTTTCTGCTCCATTCCTGCTTGTGTGGAAGCACTGAGATTGCTGCTGGTGCTGCTCCGTCTGGTTGGAAAACCATTATACGGCTCACATTCGGTCTGGCATCGACCACCGTCTTGAACGTGAAATGCGGACGCGATCGTTTTAATCGCATTTACAGTTCTTTCTAAAAAAACAATAAAATTCAGGCATCGGGCGTGGAAAAATGCTACATATGTATACAAATACATTTTCCGAAATGAGCATCTCGGGTTCGTCGTTGGGTATACGAATAAGATCGTATTTATGTGCGTATGTGTATCTGGCAAGTTCAGAGACAGTCGATCTCAATTTTTCTTGGGCTATATTTTGGAAAATTCAGACGCGTTGCTTCGTAGTAGGCACGAATACTCCGAGGTGATCGTTTCGTTCAATCTGTCAGATACAGATCGATCTAAAAATTTCTTTTGTACCGTACAAAAAATAAAAACAGCAACAACATGAGCAGCGTGGTAAGTAATACTAGAACGGATGATAAATAATAATTTCAAGTAAATTAATTAATAAAATCATGGCTTTTATTCGATCAGGATGAGGATCTGACACCCGAGCAAATCGCCGTTCTCCAGAAGGCCTTCAACAGCTTCGATCATCAAAAGTCTGGCAGTATTCCCACTGAAATGGTTGCCGATATTCTGCGTTTGATGGGTAAGTTACAAGATGCGACTAGATTAAGAATTTCCTTTTTAAACCTTGATTTTGTCTCTTAAAGGTCAGCCCTTCGACAAGAAGATCCTGGAGGAACTGATCGAGGAGGTTGATGAGGACAGTAAGTATACGAATTCCACATTAGCTGCTCAAGGACATGAGCCATTAAATTGCCAATCAGTTATATCATTGGCATGTATTTGAATTTGACAGCCAGCTGAATTTCGTGTCCACATATATTATTCTGATGGTGGCATTCATATTTATTGAGTACTCGCTATATTTCATGCAGTGTAATCTATTATTAAATTTCCAGGTATTTAACAATTTATAATTTTGTTTCGCAGAGTCTGGTCGCTTGGAATTCGGTGAGTTCGTGCAACTGGCTGCCAAATTCATTGTGGAGGAGGATGCGGAGGCCATGCAGAAGGAGCTGCGTGAGGCGTTCCGCTTGTATGACAAACAAGGCAACGGTTTCATTCCCACCACCTGTCTGAAGGAGATCCTTAAGGAGCTCGATGACCAGCTGACCGAACAGGAATTGGACATTATGATCGAGGAAATCGATAGTGATGGTTCCGGTACAGTTGATTTCGATGGTGAGTTGGCAAATCTAACGATAGCACGACATATAAATATATACATATATGTATATATATATATATATATATATACAAATATATATAAATTTGTATATATTTGTATGTATTTATGGAATCTAGTTGGTTGCGCCAAAAATATTGAGAACCACCCAGCCACCCACGTAAACACAGCCTCCACACCCACTGATTTTGTAGCGTTCATTAGTTTGTGTAAACATCAGCTAGATTCTAGATGAGGCGAAAAGACATCGCTTCTTCTCTGGGTATTGATCTTGAGTTCTCGATTATGACAACCTCATCGTTTTGGAGCATATCGATGCTATTTATAGGGGCGCGCGACATACAAAATAATTATGCCGAATTTCCATTAGTTTGTTCTCGTGGCATATGTCATTAACAACAACATCTGTACATCTGTATATATACGTAGTATATAAGATTTACATATATTTATTTATAAATGCATATTACGATCGCTTTTGGCATTCGATTTTTAATGTCTGTCATTCTGTTTAATTTACAGAATTCATGGAGATGATGACCGGCGAGTAAATAAACGCAGTCCCCAAGATTTACACACACACGCACACCATACAACAACAACAACACACCCTGATACACTGACACACACACACATACACACACCCTGGCACACACACACAGCACATACACACGCACAAACACACACATGGACACACCTGTTGGGCCCACGTTTACATATATTTGTTTATATTTGCACATTTGTTTCACTTCGCAAACAAATCCACGTATTTAAATTTGAACAAAAAAGAAACAGCCTCAAATTAATAGCATTAAACACTTTTGTACTACTTTTTTATACCAAAAACAAAAATAAAAATACAACAAAAACTGTGTATGCAAAAAAAAAGAGATGAAAAAACAACAACTAAAAACAAAACAAATACAAATTGCAAGCGTATTATGGTTGTGCTATGCTGTCAATGCCAACCGCACAGTTGGCTGATAAACGCGGCTAGCTATCAGTGAAGAGCGCGCCCCACCTGAAGAAAGCTGACGGCAAAAAAAAGCTCGTCAAGTTAACTACGTTAACGACTGCGCTCGACGCTGGCCTCGACGGCGACGTTAGCGTCAGCGGCAGCGTCTCTGCTGCCGCTGCTGCCTGCCATTGACCAATTCGCGTTGCTGGCCCGCTCGACTTGGCGGCGCTTTTTTTTTTACTGAGTATGTGTGTGCGAATGTGTGTGTTGCCTTTTTTTCTTGGGGCCGCCGTTTGTCGGTTCAGTTGCTTGGCTGTGGCTTTTGTGTGCGCTCGCCTTGCCGTTAGCTGTTACCTGTTGGCTGATCGCATGTGCACCCACCGCTAACAACAACAACTTAACCTGCCTCTAACGTTCACTCGTGATTGTGAAGTGTTTGCCTTTGATAATAACAAACAAATAGCACCAAATATTAACAAGAAAATGCCGCAGAGGTACCGTTATTTATAAATAGATATTTATTTGCACATAAATAATAATAAATAAAATAAAAAATAAATATGCCTTTTGAGGTAGCAGTTTTTCGAATGTGTTAAAAATGCCGCCGACGACTTTTCGTGTCTATAAAATTTATGGCCGCATAAATACTTTAATACAAATTGTTTCTAGACATCACATTCCCTTATCAAAAGAACAACAAAAAGGCTTTGCTTGATAAATTGTTAAAAACAAAAAACCAATGCGCGTGTTTTAGATATATATATATATTTGTGTGTTTGTGTAAAGAAAACGTCAGCATAGCTTGATAAGCGCGTTTTGTAATTTTAAGCCGAAAGCCAATGCCATTAAAGTTGCTGACACGCGCGCTGTGGGAACCCCAGATTGCATATGCATTATATGCAGTATATGCAGTTCAAGCGAAACGGGTAAAGATTCAGAAGTAACCAAAACCCAACAGCTGCTTCAATGAGTCATTATTGAACGACAGCAGCAGCAGCGATAGCGACCAATACAAAAGGCATCATGGCAATTAACACTTCACATTGAATCAAATCAAGCCCCAAAAAATCAAATACAAAAAAGCAAAAAGCAAAACAAAAAAAAATCAAATACATCAAATGTGTGATAAGGCAAACTGAATTGTTGTTTTTGTTGTTTGTGTATATTTGTGAAAGCAATCAAGTCGTATATTATTGATTATAATAATAACAACATGTTATTTGAATATGTGATTTCAATTATTTTTCAGCTCGACAACAAATTGGTCATTCCAGCCACTACATCGACAGCGTAGTGGACAATTTCAGCACCATGTGCTTAATCCGGTGCCGGAGACGGCGTTGCTGACAACACCCCCGCCTCTACGCAAACGTAAGCACTATCACTTATTTTGAATATAACCGCCCTTGTTTGAACATTCACATGACAGCGCATTTGCAGTATCGATGTCTTGTAATAAATCGATAGCAATATGAATAGATAGTCAGGGCTGCAATTGCACTAATATTAAAAAGTACTTATGATTTGTATGGAAAACTTTTACTTAGAAATATCTTCAGTTATTCTCTCCTTTTATTAACTTAAATTAGTACAATTGTAACGTAAAACACCATATGCTACATGCACATTTTAAAATTTTTGCACCATTAGAGATGGCAAGCGATGACACAAACAATATCGCGATATCGGTCAGAAGATGCATTCGTTCGTTTTTGTTTGTTCATTCATGAACAGAAGCAGTTGTTAGATACTACTACTGACTTATCTAGACAACAACTCTAATACATACAACATCATCCAATAACATTACAGCGTTCTCACTGCAAATCGCTGGCGTCGCTGCTAACGGGGGTGCTGCAGCACTAGCTGACAAAACCAAAAGGAGATATTTAACAGCCCGCAAGAAGGTCAAAAGCACCATGAAAATGCTTGTCGTTGACACCGAGCGAGAGGAGGCTCTAAATTTGGTATGTGTTTGTGTCTGTGTAATTACAAATGTCTGTCCAAAGGCTGCGCCAAAAATGCAATACAGCAATTAATCAACAGCGCAGCTAATTGATTATTGATTGTCTTCGTCTCATTATTTGTTTTTGTTCTCTTTCCACATCTCTTCCCACTTTGCACGATTGCCAATATTATTGATTTGTACATGAAACGGGCCGCTGTTGGTTCTTTGTTATTTTTTTGGGGCGCTATCGCAAATACGCCTACACACACACACGCACACGCACACAAACATGCACACACGCACATATATATGAATATTTATATATATATGCAAACATTCTTGCAGCAAATTGAATTCGAATGGGTGCTGAGACAAGAGGTTCATGCGATCTTAAAACAATTGCGAACTATACTAGTTGTAAGTATTAGAAGTAGCCGAGAGTCGTTGTTGCTGTTGCAAAACTAATGTCAAGTCTTTTTTAGGAATGCGCTCATAGATTTCCGGTGCCGTTGTACGATAACGAGGGCAAGAAGACTGAAAAGTTTATACTCAGCGTTTCACCCGACCAGCTGAAAGCGGTCCTAACTCTGACGGGCGATGCGATAACGCAGGCGGTAAGCGCATAACCCGCACACCAGCCTATGACAGATATTCTTATGTACGCTTATTCCTTACAGGATATTAGCTTTAAGCTGTGCAAGGCGCCAAGTCAAACGCAACGTACCTCAATAACGCATGATTCGCCTTGGAAATTGCAGCAAGTTCAGGATGCCGCCAATCATCTCCAAACCGCAATCAATCACATTGACGACGTTGATGACTCTTATCACTTCAAGTGAGTGCTTGTGGGCGTCTGTGTGTGTGTGTGTATTTTTCCATGACTGTTTTCTGATTTATTTATAAATTATATGCTGATGCTGCAGAACCTCCGATGAAGTGCTCCATGTGATAGGCAATATTCTGGATGCATTGCAGCGCGGTCGCAATAGCCTGCTGGTGCCGAAGAAGAAGCCAATTGAGGAGCTAATCAAGGGACGCAATATGAAGTCGCTTGTGCCCAACCTGCCCGAGGATCTGGCTGTTAGTTTTTATCTGCAAAGCCATAAGCTCATCATTGCCGTCTATCAGCTGCTCAACAATCAGGGCACAATGCAGTTCGACTCGCGCCAAGCGGAGATTGGCGTCCAGTGGCTCAACGATGTCCTCCTGCTGCTGATGAATGGCCAGAAACTGTGTCAGCAGCTGAAAGACAAGGTAACCAACATACTGACTCGCTTTTAAGAGCTCATAAGCGATTTGTTTGCATTGTATTGGTTTTGTCTGCTCGTTTGTTTTATTTATTGAACACACATACCTCCGACAAGAGTGTGAATTGGCGTGCCAATAGTTTTGTATTATATGCCAAGTTTAATTTGGTTTTTTTTGGCAAGTTGCCCGCATTATTATTATGCAGGGCTTGACTGTGACGCAAGTTGCAAATTAATTCAATCGCATGCATGCGGTATACTCATTAAATGTATAAATACATGTCTGATTTATGAACTATTTTTAATATTGCTCTTTGCAGATATCTGTGTTTTCAGTGTATAAAGATTTTACAGTTGGTTCGCGATCGCCGTCAGCATTATCGTACTGAATAGAATGAAATGGAAGGATATAAACATTTATATATCTATATATATATATATATATATATATATATATATATATGTTATTCGGCAACACAAAACAATAACAACAATAATAGCTGATAATGAAAATATATTTGTAATAGTTAAAGTACAATAATGTTAGTTAAAGTGTTGCTCTTTGCAAAATACCTAATATACATATATATATGTATATATACACATACCATATACAGAACTATATACACCTAAACTAGTTTAATACACACAATCAACATTCACATTGTTCATAGCGCGACAATTCATAATTATAGAATTTGTTTTCATTGCTTCACGTCACTCCAATTATGCATCTAAATGCAATAGAAGAATAATTTACTATGATTTGTATATGTAACTAAATGAAATTGCTAGATAATTATAAATGATTATTTATAGTTTGTACGTTGTAACGTGCGTACATTAATATTATGATACTTATGTATATATAAATATTTATATTTATATAAATGCAGAAATACAGTAATCAAAGAAGTCAGCTAGTACTTAACAGATTCATATATACATACAGAACCTGCAAACATACATTACAAGTTAACTGAAGTTTAATATATATATACGAAATAACGTAATGTAATAAACCAAACCGAAATGTGAAGAGAATTTTTAATTGTACTAAACACCATTTTGTATTCCATGTATGTATATGTTAATGCTAATGTTTAAGCGCGCCTAATCTAATCCAAAGTCATTTTTATCAACGGCCTTTAACTTCTCGTTTACTTTATATTTATATATATGAAGAGGGATGCAACGAAAACAATTAACAATGTACTTATATGTATTGAATATTGTAATATGCCTGTGTAATTAACACGACGCGTTTGAAAATTGAAGAAGAAACCTATTTATGTAATCTCTAAGCCTATTTAATGTCCATATTCATTTAATTGTTGTTGAATAAAAATTGAATTTTACCAAACTTGATGCGTTTGCTCATATTCAAATGTGGCGCGAGCGATCGATAACACTGCGGCGATCAATGCTGTTGCCTTTCGATAACAAAGCAGCTCAACAGTTGGCAACTCTTTAAGCTTATTTGTAGCTCCGTTCGTGCTCCAACCAATCCAGTTATAAAGTGGCAGGCAGGCAGGCAGGTAGACAGCAAAGTCTTATTCGTGGTAAGTTCAATACGTTGATCGAAGTGTTTCGCGAATTGCAAATGTAACGGTACACGGGTCAAATGCACTTTCTTATTGCCCATTATAAAACCAATATAATGTGCAATCAGACAGGCTAAAAGTCAGAGTTGGGCTCAGTGCTCAACTACTTGACGTTATAGCCAACATTTGATGTTGTAACAGACACGCGGAAACCAGTTCGTGATAATTATACTTAGGCTAGTTTCCCGATGGTGGCTGATGGCTTTGTTGCCTTTGCAATTTGCCCCTGTCTCTGTTTCTGTTTTTGTTGTTGAAGTTGATGTGTTGCAATCGCCACTAGACCAACGTCAAAAACAGTAAATCTTTGTTGCTGTTTGTGATTCGTGTCTGTTGCTGTTGGCCAAAGGTGATGCAAAATTTGACCATGGCCAAGTAACACACAAACCTAGGAAGTAGAGGCGAAATAAATAAAAAAAGATAAAAAATACAATAATAAATTAAAACATTAAAATAATAAAAGTGAAATTTTGGCAAAAAAAAGAATGAGATTGAAAATTGTTGAAACGGAAAATGAAATAAATTCCTTGACTTGATTGACCACAAAAAGCTGGAGTTTTGGAGATAAATATATACAAATTTTATAAATGATCGTCTGTTAAATGTCTTCATTAGCATAATAAAGCACCACGTAAGCCATGCGCTGTAAAATCCGACAAGTCATTCCAAATAAAGTGGCTTTTGTGACCTCTATGAAGGTTTTCCCATTGTGAGCTACTTTGGCTTTGATAATAACGTCTATGAGGCTGCAGCGGCAGATGGCGGCATCGGTTGCGACAGACTTGCACAGTTTATGGCATTCGCTTGACCAGCTCAGTTGTTGCCTTTTATTTTTTATGACCCTTGCACTTTCCAAGTAACTACCAACATTTCTCTATCTCTTTGTTTTTATCAGTCTCAGAGCTAAAATTTGACATTAGACGCAAAATGGAAAGCAGTGCTGGCGAAGTGGTGCTCGTAACGGGTGGCAGCGGCTTCTATGGGCAGCATATCATCAAATTGCTGCTGGAGCAGCACAAGGAGCTGAATATCAAAGAGATACGCTCGCTCGACATTGTACCGTACAAGAACAAAATTGGTCACTTGGAGACGCCGCAATTGCTGCGCACATTTGTCGCCGACATTAGCGGCGAACGTGATAGTTTAAGCAACATCTTTGAGGGAGTTGATAGCGTCTTCCATTGCGCCGCCTCCGTTAAAATTGAATATCCGCCCAACTATGAGGAACTGGAGCGTGTGAACATAAATGGTGAGTGCACTCAAATTTGCATGCTTAAAACTTCACATACATTAGAAATGTGTGCATCCAAACTAATCGAAGCGTGACAAAAATGTACAAAGACTTTGTCATCTGAAATGATTATATTTAATATGCCAATAGCAACAGATCCAGAGGAGCAGTAAGATTGATTTATTAAATGTAGAGGATATTCCTGAGTCAGCGAATTCCATTTACTTGATTGGGATCGATTTATATCGATTTTATTATCGATTTCATGTCAAACCAATACCAAAACAGAGAAAACACTTTGAACACGAGCGACTTTTGGACTCAACTAATTACCAAAATAATGTATTATATTAACTTGTGGTTGAGTTGTTATTATTGTTACTTAACTTAAATATAGGTGCTAATAGAATAATAGTGAGAACCTAAAGCTAGCTTATATACAAATATAATTCATACCACTAATCTATTTGCAAATTGCAATTACAGGAACGCGAACTGTGGTGGATTTGTGTATACAAAACAATGTGAAGCGTTTGGTCTACAGCAGCTGCTTTTCGGTGTGCTTTGTGCCGTTTAAGGGACGCGGCACGTTTGCGGCGATTATCAATTCCACAGAGTCCAAAACGCATGCGCCCAGGTTGGATAGCTCCAAGCTGTGGGAGCAGGATAATGAGTTTCTCATAGCCGGCTATGCATCCAGCAAGATGCGTGCCGAGAACATAGTACTCAACTCTAATGGGGCGCCGCTGCAGAACCAATTGGGTAAGCTTTATGATTGTCATTCTCTGTTATTTTTCAATTCTAGTAATCGTATATATTCATAGACTATCTGGCTACCAGTGCAATACGTGCACCGTTGACATATGGCGAGTGTGATTCCCATTTCATGACCGTCATTTTGGAGTACCTGTCCACACGCAATTGGATCTTCCCACGAATTGCGGGAGCTGGTGGTAAACAACAGGTGGTCTATGTCGGCAACGTTGCCTGGGGTCATATTTGTGCCTATAAGGCGCTCAAGGTATCTTCCAAGGCTGTGAATGGTTTGCCTGTTTTCGTCACCGATGATACAGCCATCAATGATGTTTCACGCTTTACCCAGAAATTGTCGCTGCAGAGCGGGCTATTCAAGGTGAAGACCAGCTGGTGGTATTTACCACACTTTCTGTTCTTCTTCCTTGCCTTCCTACTGGAGTTTGTAATCCGCTTGGCCTATCCCTATACTAAGTATCGTCTGCGTTACTCACCACGCGCCATCGCCTCGTTCACTTCCTCTATTCTGATGTACAATCGACTGCGTGCCTCCATTCACATGGATTATATGCCACTTTACGATGCGGATAGCAGCACCGAACGTAGTGCCAAATGGTATGCCAAGAACCTGGACAAAAAGTCCAAAAGGTCCAAAAAGTCGAGTTGAGCGTAATTTAATGCTGTATTATTAATATACACTGTATTTTTTTGTTTTCTGTTTTGCGTACTGAAAAAAAATTTAATAAATCTGGGTGTTACTGTTATATTATGTTATATCAAATCATTGGCCAAAGCATATCTAAATCCTCTTGACAGTTTGCAAGTTATTAAGCACCCTAAAGGATATTTTCTATGCCTATATAGATATGTGGTTAGGTCTGCATGACCTCATAATTTAAATGTAGTACGATAGAAGTTAATGCACCATATCATTAAAAGTCAGTTAGGATTAAGCCGAACTGGAGCTATTTTCCTAGTCTTTTAGCACGTCCTAAAAGTATGCTTCAAAAGTTTTGATTTTCAGAGACTAGATTTTATAAAAACATGTTATAAATCTGCTCTGGTGGCACAAACCGCAGCCACGCCCACCCAATTGAGAAGAAAATGCTTGATTTTATGTTTTTGAACAATGTTCATATTTGTTTATTAATCATTATGAATTAATTTATTTATTTCTCAGTTATTTCAATATAATTTGTATTATATATTTTTTTGTTGCTCTAGAGCGTTTCTTTGCCATTGTTTTTTAAACTTATGTACCATTATCTTAACTTATAATGCCATTATTTAATTTTCATTTCGGTTTTAAAATCATGTTTCTTTATAGTTTATATTTATATATGCATGCATATCGGATGTTGTTTAATGCTTATGCCGATTTTAACCAGCTCATTGGAATATCCTTCAGGCCTGCCTCCCTCAACAACATGCTGCTTTATGTAACACGTTGCGAACAAAGTGATTTTTTTTATTCGTCATTATCAATTTCAGTTAATGGGGTAGGTTGTAAGTTGTAAATGTTGTTGCTAAAGTTTTTAATAATTATTTTTCTTTTGTTGATATTGTGTGTGAGTGTGTGTGTGTGTGTTAAAAACTTTTACAATTTCCTCATGACCGACTGTGTTTGTGTGTATGGGTGTGTGTGTGGCGTGTATGAAGTGTGTGAAAGTGGCAATAATTGCCGTATCTGAATGATCTGATTCAGTTGTTAATTTTCATCTTTGTTGGTGGCCTCATATTGTGTGTTTTATTTTTTCCCAAGGGTCCTTATAAATAATTGAATTACTTTAACCATCGGCATGCGCCCTTGTCTGTGTTTCATCATATGCTTAACATTATTGAATTTAACTATATGTTTATTTGTTGTTCTTGGTTATATAACTATCATATATATATATATATATATATAATATATCATATGCCATGTATAGTGTATGATATATACATATATATATATATGTATATATTTTTATTTATATGTATGTATATATGGGCATATTTGCGGTCGTATGAAGATTTTTTGTTGCCTTTTGGTATCATCATATATATATGTATATATGTACACATATATATATATATATATATATATGTATAATTTATTTTTTTTTTTGGTTTTTGTATTTCTCGTAGTAAATATACAAATTCGTTACCGGATTTCTTTATAGAAATGAAAAAATTGTTTTTACTTTAATCTTTTTAATTTTTTTTGTGTTTTTTAAATTCTTGTTATGCTTCTATTTATGTGTATGGCTTTCGCACGGTTTTGTCTTATTCTTGTTTTTGTTGCTGTTGTTATTATAATTTACCTTGTATAGTTTGCTGTAAGTGTAGTACTGTACCAGTTTTTCTCATAGCTATTACACTGTCATACATACAATATATATGCACTATATATGTATATAGAGCTTATGTACACACATTGGCAACGCCTCCAAAAACCTCATCAACTTCATTCTCATCCTGAATCACTCGATGCCCAATGTGTCCTGCTGGGACTTAGTACCTAGACTAATTTTTAAAGTATTCGCGCTCAAAGTGTGCGTGGTCCTCTCCACTCCACGCCACTCCACTCCACTCCACTCCACTCCACTGCATTTAACTGAGCTCCTCAACTCGCTTCAAAGATATCGCACAATATACTATACGAGTATCTAAGTATGTATGTGTGTGTTTAATTGATTTCCTTTCATCGCACGCTCCGACTTAATTACTTTTACTTACATAGTAGAATACTTACAAACTGTACGCTTTATTATCGCGCTTTATATAAATGTATCTTCATTTTTGTCTTGTTCTGCCTTGTTAAATTTTGGGGATTTTTTTTTTTTGGTTTTTTTTTGTTTTTTTTAAGATTCCTTCGACTTGTATCGTGTATAAAGTATTAAAATGATTTCATTTTGCTGGTTACGCATTTGTAAATACAATTTTAACGTCACTGCCGCCAACTTTGTCATTATCTTTATCTTAATCATTTTTTGTTGTATTTGTTTTTTTTTTCTGTTTTTTATTATAATTTCATATTTTGTTATTTGTTTTTTTTTTGTATATATTAATATATAATTTTTGTTTTTCCATATAGTATAGTGTAAAATATATAAGAGATATTGTCAATATAGTAAAGGTGTTTTTGTCAGTAGGAGTACCAACTGCAAACTGACATATTCCTGGGGGGAATTTCTTACTTATAGCAAAAATAGTCAAGTGATCGTTCGTATGTAGGTTCTTTTGTATGCATTCTTTACCAAGTATGTGTGTATAAGTGTGTAAGTGTGTTGTGTTTAAGTGTGTGTGAATGTGGGGTGTGTCTGAGTGTGTGTTTATCTGTGCTGAGGTCTGGTGTATGTACATATGTTTATGTATGTCTATAAAATCAAAACTGAAGATAGAAAATGATGTCTGATATAAGTATGCAAGAAATGGATATTGCTACCATTCAAAGTTTACAAGGCTCACAAATTCGCGTCGACCCAAGAGATCCTCCATTAACTATAAATATTCTTCACCTTATCTCAGTTAGGGGATCCTGTGTTCCTGTGCTCGGGACGTATGCTTGTGTGTGTGTGTGTGTGTGTGTGGGTTTGCATGGTGAAAAACAAGTTCGTCGTTAGCATAAGATATTAGTTATGTAATTGTATTTAACGCTCGTTATCGTTATCGTTATCGTTATCTCTCGTATTTATTTGTTGTCATTTTACTCATACACATAATTAGAACTGATATGTTTTATAAGACAATATATATAATAATAATAATATAAAAGAATAAACGGAAAGTAAGTCGTATAAGTAGCTACCGAACGTTTACTCTTTGCTCTGTCTTTTCGTAATTGTGTTTTTTTTTCACATTTAAAACTATTTTACATATTACATTACGTCTTTTCGTGTCTTCCTTCATCTTTCTTCTTGCTGCGACCACAAAAATTGACTTTTGACTCAAAAACGGCGTTTAGCTTAAAGTATGTGTGTGTCTATATTTTGTTTAAAAAATCTTTTACGGCATACTTATGCATTTATTTATACACGTTTTTCCTCCCAATATAAAAAAGAGGGACATATTTTGTTTAATTATGTTCAATTTAAAGCTTTTGCGCCTGCGCCGTCAAAATTCTCTCCCATCGATTTTCGCATTGACGGCGCCTTCAGTAGAAAAATAATGAAAAAATGTTCGATTTTGTTTTCCATTTGTTTTTTTTTTTTTTGGTTTTTTTTTGTTTTTTTTTTTATGTCTTTATGTTGCTCTTTGTGTTGTTGCTGTAACATTTTCTTTTTTGTGTTTTCTAATTGACTGAAATTGATTTTGTTACAAGGACGCATTTAATTTGGTTGTTGTTGTTGTTGTTGTTGTTAATGTTGTTGCTTTTATTGATCCGGTATACCAATGTAGTTTGCATGAAGTTGTAGTTGTTGTTGTAGTTTGCTGTCTTGAGATTCGTGTTTAACAATAGAGCACTACAAATAAAATGTGTAAAGCATGTTCTTCTACTCATAACGAACGTTAACAGGGAAAATGCTAGAAAAAATTCAACAGTACGCTTAAAGCTGTTTTGGTTTTTGACTTACTCGTACAACATCATGTATGTGTGTGTGTACTATAATAACCGATTTGGGCAATTCAAAGCTAATCGCTTTCAATGAGCCCAAACAGCGAGCTGCCTTAAATTGTCATTCGCTTTGGGCCTGCTTCAATAAGCGATTTGCTTCTAAGCCGCTTGTGTTTCTTTCACCAATCTGGTTTCGGTTTTCGACTTACAACATAAAAAATTTCCTAGCTGACTGTACTTTGTGCCAGCAAAGTTTAGCATACATTTGTATTTATTTTTTTAATTTTCATTATAATTTTTTTTTTTGTTTTTGGCATAGCTGCCTAGAAATGATTTGTATTGTTTTGAGAATTGTTATAGACTTGGATTCCACTTCAGGGCGAATGTGTATCATCCTCTCCATCGCTCTCTCTCTCTCTCTCTCTCTCCATATAAACCGATTAAGGAGAGATTCTACATTTTGTGTGCTTGTTTCTTTTTCTAGGACAGTCAAAAAATGTTTACAAGTAATTTACAATATGCATGTTTTGTTCTTATAAAGAGAGTTAACCTCTCTGCATTTTCCTTTCCTACAATGCAGTTCTTGCTCTGTCGCTTTCTGATCATTATTAATAATATTAATATATATATATATATATATATATATACATATATATATATATATTTGTATATATATTTTATGTATATTTATATATTGGTGTATATTTAATGTACTCCTTTTTTATTTTTTTAATTTTTTTCTTTTCCTTTTTTTGTCAAACTTACTTCTCTGCTTGTTGTTTTGCTTCTTTTTGTTCTTGTTGTTGTTAATTATTATTGCTTTTAGAACGTGTCTTAAAAATATATTTATTTATTTATTTAATTTTATATGTGTATGTATATGCCTTAGACGGTAGTTGTTTGTTTTTTTCTCATATATATATTTGTATGCAAATATAACATGTTTTCGCTTTGTTTTGGGTTTTTCATCATTCCGTCAATGCTGGCTTTAACCCACTCGAAAATTCGCTTGGATCTCCACTAATTTCGGCTGTCACTCATGATAAGCAGGCAGCTGGAATACGAGTTCTTAAAATACGCGTTTGACCTGTTTTTTGGTATTTTTCTTCGTTTTTTGTTTTTTTAATATGCTTATATATTTTTTGTTATTAACAAATAGTTTAGTTAGCGTTAAAGTAACCATTGCCTTGACTCCCTTGCGGATGTATGCATGCACGTGCCATTCATTAATAGCAAACATACATACGTATACATAAGTAAAATATGTTTTTTGTGTGTGATTTCTTTTTTTTTTTCTTTGCTGGACAATCAGCAATCACCAATGCACGATAATCTAGATACTGGATTGCCTCTAGCCGATTCATTTATATATATATATATATATATATATATGTATATATATATGTGTAATTTAGCAGCTTACTTTCGCCTATCTAAAATTGTTTTTCGTGTCTTTTTTGCTTTGCTTTTTCATTCTTGATTATTTATATAAGTATATATATAAATGTATATATAATTTTGGTTTATTAATTATGCTGTTTTCTCTTGACGAATCCATATTTTCTTTGTCTCCAATGAAGTGCATGTTAACTAAAGGTGTTTGAAATGTCAGCGAATTCATTTAAATGAAGTCTTCAAGTGATTTCTTCATAATACTTGGATGCATCTGATTTGAGTTGGTTTTTGTATTTGTCAACATTATAAACGCTATAATTTATAATACACTGCAACTATTTGTCGTAATTTGTAATTTGTATAACTATGTATGTATGTTTATGTATATCGTATTTGTTTGTTGGTTTGTTGTTGTTTTTTTTTCTTCTTGTTGTCATCATCATTCCTATATAAGTTTTGTATTTGGTCCGAGACTTGACAGGCAAAGTCCTGGAGAGCGTTGGTTTGACAATTTGGCAAAAAAGTTATGAAAGGAACATTTTCACTGCGTCTGTTTCCGCTTCGGCTTCTGCTTCTATTTCCGCTTTTGCTTATAGTTTTTTAGTTTTAAGTGTTCTTGTATGTGTGTATGTGTTTTTACGTAGCCTAATGCAAACATCTCAGACAGACAAAAAGCGCATCTTATTGTTGTTCTGTCAATTATAGAACAATACAAGTTTTGTTATTAATTGTTTTCGTTTTTCGTTTTTTTTTTTTTTGTATTTTGTTTTCCCACTTGCTGCGTGTAACAAATGTTGTTTACTTAATTGTCAGATAGTTTTTGTTTTGTTCCAATAATTGAATACTCCATATAGTTGTATATAAATATATTTTTCTATTACGCCTCCAAATTGCATCATCGTCGAATACATTTAGTCCCCTCGCATCCTCTGTCCCCTCGTCGTCCTGTCGTCGTCCAGTCGTGTCCTTGTTGCGACACGAGTCGGTGCGACTAGAAAAATTAATTGCACATAACGTGGCCTGCTTTTCATTTTGCTTTCGTTTCCTCAACATGAATTCTTGTTTTACCCATCCTCATCTTGGTTTTTTTTTTACATACATATATTTAGTTAATTGTTCAAACATTTGCGTGTTTCAGCGTTTGTCTTTTGTGTTTTGTTTTTGTTCTCTTTATAAATATTTTATTTACTTAAATACAATATATGTTGTATGTATAATAGTTCATTGTTATATTTGCATATGCGCTTAGATTGTAATTTGTTTAAGTTTTTTTTCTTTTGATTCATCAGTTTTATGTGGGTGTGTGTGTGTGTGTGGGTGGGGGGTGGGTGTGTTTGTGGGGAGTGTGTATTGGTTGTGTGTTTTTGTTTGTGTGTGTGAGAGTTTATATGGTTCT
Organism: Drosophila cognata; assembly: GCA_035041535.1. Taxonomy (NCBI): domain Eukaryota; kingdom Metazoa; phylum Arthropoda; class Insecta; order Diptera; family Drosophilidae; genus Drosophila; species Drosophila cognata. Next base: position 6,087,196 of record JAWNLC010000099.1, read on the forward strand.
TTTTCAAAAATGTTTCTTACATATATAATAGATTTTTTTCTGCTTTTTGCAAATAAATTGATTTATGCCTCGAGTTATGCAAAATGCATTATCTCAATGTGCATTCATCAGCTTAATGAACGCTTTAACATATTTGTCTAACTATCCATATCCATCTTTTAATTAGCATTATGCGTTTGCTTTCAATGTGAACACAAAAGAGTTGCATTTAGAAATAATACAGAACTTCAACACATGTAACAAATTAGTTCAGCTAATCATCATTATCATCATTATTTTCACATACACATAATGCTTTGCTTTGCTTCGCTTTGCTTTTTGGCCAATAAACGATTGTTGTACTTTAAATTAAATTCATAATAATTATAACTTGCATCTAATTGCTTTTGCACAATTTTGATTTTTGATTCACATTCCACTGAAAACTGAAAACATACAGTACTTAAATAGCTGCCAATTGGGTTCAGTCTGGTTGATTGCACTTGCAACTTGAACTGAGCCCGACTTGTAACATTTGCAAACTTTCAATATTTCTCAACAAATAATAATTATTTTTGTTGTTTATATTTGTTTGCATTTTCATTTTGATTTGTGTGTGTAATTAGGTTTGTATATATTGCAGTTTTCTTTAAATGTACGTATGTATAATATGTATATATAAGGATATATATATATATATATATATATATATCGACTTTAACTTTAAAAGTTACAACTTAATTATTTAAGAATAGTAATAATAATGATAATAATCATTTACTTTTAATAATACGCAATTAAATAATAACATTTTCGCTATTATTGCAACATTTTTGTTTGGTTTTCAACATGTCTCTCTTTTTTCATCATTTTTTAGTTTACATTTTCCATTTTTGGTTTTTTAATAATTTTTTTTTGGTTTCTCATTACTTTAAAATTGTGACGCTTCGGCCTCTGGTGCCACAATGTTGTCATCATCCAGGCTGGCCTTTATATTGCTGTCTTTGTGTGTGTGTGGCATGTATATGAGTGTGTTCGGTTGTGTCTGCAAAAGGCCACGCCTACTTGCCGCCTCCACGCTGCCTGCTGCTGCTGCTGCACTCGACGCAGTTTCGTTTAATTTGCATTTTAAACGATTTTTGTTGCACACGTTGCATCTTTTTGGGGCACTGCGGCTGCCGTGGTTGGTTATTTGATTATTTGGTTATAATGTTGTGTTTGTTGTTGTTGTTGTTGCTGCTGTTATTGTTGTTGTTCTTCTTGTTCTTGTTGTCATTAAATTAAAATTAATTTTTTTTTGTGTTTGCCCTTAGTTGTTGGATTTTTTACGCTGCGTTCTATAAATTTATATGTATACAAGTATGTATATGTATATGTATGCATTACATATACGTTAATTAATTAATTGTAATATGTAAGTGTATGTCTGTGTGTACGTGTAAGTGTGTGTGAGTGTGTAGGTAGGTAGGTGTGCGTGGGCTTGTGTTTGGTTTATTGGGTTTTGTTTGGGCTGCTTAACAGATTTCATTTGCGATGTAGAAATATATTAACATGCACGAGCATACATGTAATTATATATTATATATTATTTGTTATACGTGTATATATATGTGTATAAGTATATTAGTTATATACGTCGATATACTTTAAATTATTATTCGTTTTTGTTTTGTTTTGTTTTATATGTGTTTTTCTCCATCTTCTTCTTTTTAATGCACTGCGTTTTCTGTGTGTGTGGTTGCAGCATTACAGTTACGGTTTCGTGTCTGTTGTTGTTTGTTGTTTTAGTTGTTGTTATTTTAGTTGTAGTATTGCTTTAATTGTTGTTGTTGTTGTTCATTTGTTGCTACTGCTGTTGCTGTTGTTTTTGTTGTTGTTCTTCTTGTTGTCATTGCGGTTGTCGGCGCCACCTTTAATGGTATCCATTTGTAAATGCCGCAGGAATTAGTGGTCCCTGTAAATAAACGTTTCGTTCGGAACAAAACAAATACACCAAAATTATTCAAATAAAATACAATCCCGAGCATCTAATGCACACAGACATATAGAAAGTTATTTAACATTTATAGGTATACATGTATATATATAATATATAAGTGAAAAGTATTGAGATAGAATTGGAAAATTATTTTATATTCAATGTTGAATTTTTAACTGGAAATTGGTTGCCTTGTGACGAAGTTCTGATAAGAATAAAGATAATCTGAAAATTTAATAAATCGACGAAATCGAACAACTCAAAAAAAAACACAAAAAACCATAAATTCGCTTGTTAATCAATAAAGATACGAAAAAAAATCTGAATTTGAAAACCAAGCAGTCAAATCAAAGTGTTGCAACGAACCAAAGGTGGGTTAATTCTTTATCAAAACTCGCCCGAGGCTTGAATAATAAATGTATTTTGGTGGTATTTATGTTTGTATGTGTGTATGCGTGTATGTGTGTTCGTATGTCGGATGTATGATTTATGTGTGTGGAAACAGAGCTTAAATTTAATATTTATATAATACATATGTATAGTATATTGTAGAATTGTAAATAAATCATAATTGTTTAATTGAAACGGCCTAGAAAACTGTGCTTGTGACGTGCATACATAATTTTTACTTGATTTAGATTGATTTTGTTTTTTTTTTTGGTTTTTTGACTAGGATTTTGTAAGTTTTTTTTTTTTAATTTTGGTTGATTAATAATTGAAATTGTTATTTGAAAAACACGCTGTAGTTTTGTTGGTGTGCCTACCTTGTGCAACTGCGTTTGTTATATACTCTTATTTCTTTTGTTTTCTCTTTTTTATGCTTTTCGTTTATTTATATATATGTATATATACATATATATATTCTCGATTTTTATATATATATAATTGTATATACTTTTGCTTTTGTTTGTTTTCTTGTTTTATTTTTTGGGTTATCAGTCTTTTTATATATTAGCCATCGCAAAGTTCAACGAATAAATCTGTACGAAATGAAAGAGAAATACATAGTATACAATATTTATAGAAGGTCAACGCAATAACTATGTAACTATATATATTTTAATAATTTATCACTATACTTGTCTGTTAAGCTGTGTAATTATGCTACAGAAAACGACAGCTAAGCGGACCATTTCGAACCGGACCAGGACTGGGCCTAGAAAACGCGTCCTAGCGCCCCCAAATTTAACACTACTATTCTTTTTTTCATTTATTTTATTTTATTTTTTTTTTGGCTACGTAAGCCAGACCAGAGTGGTCATTCGTACTTACCGGGCTGTAGTTCAATGGGGCACGGCTAACGGCTATGGGAAAGCCCGATGGCTGCGGACTAGTGGCCTGTACGTAGCCCACATTGTCGGCCCCGCCGGAGCTGTACATGTCAATGGTTGGTCCGGGCGAGTTGGTCGACGGAAAACCCTGCCGTGTGGCCGTAGTGGCAGCCCCACCATGTGGCGAAGCCGACGGACCGTAGCTGTGAGCGGCTGCAGCAGCCGCCTGATAGTTGTTCATCACTGCAAGCAAAAGAGCGCAATGTGAGTTTATTAAGTTTAAAGTCTTTCAATACTCTTGGGAACTTTACATGCCAAAATTTGAATCAATTAGGTTTGTTTAGGATTCATCTAAGTATAAATTGATCAAAATCTAAGGCACAATAAATATAGAGGACAAAACATGCTTAGAACAAAGTTGCTTTTTGACATTTTAGGTGACTTTATAACAAAGTAATAAGCTTTCTGGCTTGAGGCAAACTTAATCATTATTTAAGTTTGTATTTGAGTGGTTGTATTATCTTTTACACTATACAAGTATGTGATATCTCACCTGACAGTGCCTGTGTTAGCAGCGGTGTATTGTTGTTGGGGGTCAGCTGCCCATTGGTTAGATCAACTGTAAGTGGCAAAAGATTAAAAGAGTTGACACTTTAATATATGGCTGTCACGAATGCTATGCAACTAGTTAAAAGTTGGGCGTAAAAATACCTATGTTATATAAGAGAGTATATGAAAGTAGTAATCAAGACTGAGCACTAAGTGGTATATATAAAAAACATTGTTACGATTATAAATAGTATAAGTATGTAAGTAGTGAGCGTATGAATGTTATATAAAGGAACTCATCTAAAATAGAACAGAAAAGGCAAATCAAATAACATTTAAGACCAAATACGACTAACTAACTAGCTGAATGTAGTAGTATATAGTATTTAAACCCAAGCCCAAAAGTTAATAAACGTTGCAATTTACAGATATACGGTATATGGAATAAAGAAACTACGAAGAGGCAAAACAGATCTAACTAGAGAGGGCAGGTTATGAAAACACACAAAGTGCACGCAGGATTATTAAATGAGCGTTGACGCTTGAGAGACCCGTTGTCTGCAGCTGGTATGATGGGTTTGGAATGAAACCAGAGCAGCAAAACGAAACTCAGTTACAACGCTTGGTTAAAGGACACTGGCGCACTTTCCTCTTGGCGCTTTTTTCTGTTATCATTGCCTGATGTTGTTGCCATTTGCTGTTGCTCTTGTTGTTACGGTCACAGCTGCTGTGGCAAGTAAAAATACGCTAGCGCCAATATTGAAATGACAACAGAATGGGAATGTGATTGTGAATGGTGAATGGGTGAATGAGAAGGGGAAAGGGGAATGCGATTGGGTAGAGGGATTGGGTTGAGAAGTAACGGGTTATGGCTAACGTATTATGAAGTGGTGGAGAGGGGGAGGAGGTGTGCTGGAGTTGCAGGGAAATGTGCATGTAGCAGTTGCATTTCCTGCGGAAACACAAAAATTGATGTAACGTAACGTGACGTAACGTAACGAGGCGTGGCAGTGGCAGACTTTTGCTTATTGTCGTCCTTGTCGCTGGTGCGTGCGTTGTATGCGAATGTAAGTGTGCCAGGTGTGTGTGCGTGTGCGTGTGTCTGCGTGTGTTGTGTGTGTGTGGCGCCAATCAAGTTTGGCTTACGTTTGGTTTACGCTTTTCGGAAAGCTTTGCGCGTCGTGCTGTTTTCATTAGCGACGCAGCTGCAACAACTGTGAAAGCTTTTGGCAATAGAAATGGCGGAAACTGCTTTTCTAAATAAATAAGTTTCTAGTTTCACTTTTAAGTTTGTGGCTGTATCTGTAGCTGTAGCTCTAGCTGGTGTTACAGAATGGGTTTCCGCTTTTCTTTGGTTTTTTTCTTTTTTTTTTGTTTATATTTTTTGGTTGTGTTTCAGCTGCAACATTTTAGTTTAGTTTAGTTGTCATATTCGTGGTTTTGTTGCTTGGAAAACAGCAGTGCTATTGCCAAAACTTCAGCAATTTGTTGAGTTATGTTTCGTTGTCAGTCTCTTTCTTGTTTAACACATTTTTGTTAAAGAACGAAACATTTAAAGCGAAGATCGTTTACGAATAATTAAATGTTAACTTTTGGCAACTCTGGTTTTACTCTGTAATTCTAAGTGATTATGGACGTTTCAACAGCTATTTAAATATTAGTAAACAGAAGAATAAATACATAAACATATACTTAAATACATATGAGCTACACATTTGCTCCGTTTTTCAACACTACACAGCTTAAAGAGTTCTTTGATGTGGGACATTAAATTAGTTTTAGTTTTTGCTATTTCTAGAGTTTTTAACAACTACAATATTTAGCTTATATATAGTTAATATTAAGATTTTTATAGTTATGATTTTCGTTGTTTAACTTGATTATAAAAATGTATTATATTTTTTTTTTTAGCTACTACTAATGATTGATTAGACGAATCATCTTCCATATAGTTGGCATTTATTTGGTTATCAACTGAAAATCTTTTGTAGATATGAATTGGGCTAAAGATACATATAATTTCTATAATTAAATGAAAACTACACATAGATATTTATGTAATTATATGTATATAGGAACTACGACTTCCCTCGTTGGGCAGTTTACAATTGAGTTTTGATTGCGCATTTTGCTAAACTTGTTTCTATAACGAGTTACTAACAGTACATTTAATAATCATAAAATGTGTTAACGGCATTTGGACTATGCGTCCAAGGAACAGATATAAAGTGTATAAAGTAAAGTATTTATGTATATATAGAATGCTGTAGGGTTATGCATTTTATAATTAAGACGACCATTAGCTGACCTTGTTGGCAGTAGACTTTTGAGTTGTCGTTGTTCTTGTTGTTGTTGTGCCTGTGGCTGTTGCAGTTGCAGTTGTTTGTTGCTGCTGTCAAGTTTATTAGGTATATGCATCGATGGCCACTTTGTCACTCTTGTCTTGACAATTCCATGTTGCCCACTCCAAAATGTTGGCTGCTATTTGAAAACGCTTTCAAACGCAAATAACACAAAAGCTAGAGCAAGGAGCAAGGAGCAAGAAGCAAGAAGAGCCTTACGGCCAAAATGGATAGACTTTGCTGGGTTTTTGGTTTCGGCTTTTGTATCCGTTTTTGTGCATTTATTTAGTTAATAACTTTTCGTTTTTGCATAAGCAATTTTAATTCTGCGTTGGCATTTTTGTTCATGTTGTTGCTGTTTTACTTGTTGTTTTGAAGCGTTTTCTTATAAATCACAGTATATACGTGTAAAATACATAGATATGCGTATGCGTATGTGTGTGTGTGTGTGTGTGTGTGTGTTGCATGTTGTAAGTGTGTGAGTGCGTGTGTGTGTCTGTATTTTAGCTATATCATTTATTAGGTATATTGTATATAAATAACTCGCAAGCATTTTATAGTTAAGATACCTCGAAGCAGTTGATTCTTTTCTTCTTTTCTTCTTTTAGCCTTTGTCCTTTTGCTATACATTAAATTTAATTGCCAAAAATTTTCGATAACTGCATTTAATTAACTAATTAACAGCTTATCAATTTATAGTCATTGATCTGTGTGTGTGTGTGTGTGTGTGTGTCTGTGTGTGTGTTTTTATAGATTTTATTTATATATATATATTGTATATTAGTATGTCATAAATATCATGTATATAGTATATAGTATTGGTAGCTAAATATTAATGTGAAACTTACAATTATGCGTAAATGGAAAGGACATAGAAAAATTGCATTTTTCGTAAACTTAAAGTTGCTCTTCGAAAATGGATGGACATTAATATTGTATTTTTTCGTGTTTTTTTATTATTTTAATTTTTATATTAATAGTACAAATGAAATTGATTTTGCTTTCGTATAAAATAAATTTTTGAACTTATTTTGTATATTTTTTTTATATTAAATATATATATATATATGTATATAGTTTATATATTATTCATATAGAAATGTCAATAAAAATTTTCGCTCATTTTGGTAAAAATTTATTTGGCTTATTACAGATTCAGTTTGATGCACCGATGAAGGAATTTATGCAGGCTATACGATATATAGTATGGATAGAATTATAGAATTAAAGGATTCCGAAACGAACGCCAAAATATGTATGTTATGGCTATATGTAAATATGGAACACAACCAAACACAAAATTCAACTAATTCATGAACTTTTGCAATGCCCAAAAATCTCTGCACATTTTTGCTTATTATCTAAAACTCAGGAGACCCAAAAAAAAATAATGCAAAAATGCGAAAAAAATATACAAATTATATTATGCTGGAAATTAATTAAAGGATAATAATAATAATGACACTACATGTGACAGGCCGGCTAAAATGTTGTTTTTATCTAAATGGATTTCGTGTGTGTGCGCGGTTTTTGCTGCTGTGTGCTTTTTATGTTATATTTTAATTCGCGCTTTGTCCAACTAATTTATGCGAACCTACTACAAATAAAAATTTGCATTTAAATGCTTACAGTAAAATAGTTGTATAAATAATAGATTTGCGTGTTGGGAGTAGTCGGTGTGTGCTTAATGAGAATTGATGGGGCAATGAAACAAATGCAAATATAATAATAATATGTATGAATGCGTATGTATGCTTATGGGGAGCATATATCGAGTTTTTACTGTGTACATATTGTGTCATACCTCTAGGATTCTACACACACGTCAATGAAGTTAAATGTGTTATTATACGTGATTATATGCTGGCCTAAACACTACTTGTTGTTTCGCTATATGTTTTGAGTATAAAGATTTAATCAACTACAGAACTGCTCTATAGATAGATACTCGTAGTACAGGTGCTGGCTGCCGTCTTACATGGTGCACAGCTCTAAGATATATATATATGTATATATTTGTAACTAGGGATTCAGCTAATATTGGTACCAAAGGGTTTCAACGCGTCTAGAACAAATGCCGGTTATAATAAATGTTTATATATCTATGTAGCTAAGTATGTGTATGTGTGTGTATGTGTGTGTGTGTGTGTTGAGCTATATAGAAAGTGTGTATTGGGAGAGACTAAGTGTCAACTATATAGAGCAGCAGCTCTAAATGTGATTATATGGGTCTGCAATTACAAATACTTCTTTATGCATTTTTGGTTTATTTGTTTGTTATTTGATAGATCAACAACTAACGAGTATTTGTTTTATTGTTGTTTTTTGTTGTTACCATTCACCGTAGAAACAATCTAATCTAATAAAAGTTTTTTATTTGTGGTTGTTGTTGTTGCTGTTGTTAATGGTGTTGTTGTTGTTGTTGTACCTACTTGTCACAGTACAAATGATTTATTTTGGATTGCGTATTGTCGAAAAAAGAGACAAAATGGCAATGAAATATTAAATACAATGTCGCAGGCCTCTCATATATTTATGCTTGCTTGTTTTTAGTTTTATCGTGTTTCCCGCTCTCTCAGACTTTCAGGCTTTCGGCATTTATGGGGGATGTAAGCTTTTATTTATTTAGTTTCTCGTTTGGTTTTTGCTTTCGCTTTTTTTTTTTTAGAAATTTATGTTGCCCAAAAACTGCGATTTGATTGCCGCGGTGCGCGCTGTTAGCGCCGTTGCCAGCGGCAGAGTCAGTGCCTGATGGTGTTGATATCCCGACTGGGTCTGATTGTGGACAGCCGCTGCAGCAGCAGCAGCAGCAGCACCACCGCCAGCGGGGCCGGTGGCGGCTCTGCTGCGGCCGGCATTCGTGCTACACGTTGTGGTACCATAACTTCTACCGATGCCACAAATAGTCAAGCCTACAAAATCACACGAGATAGATTGCAATGTAGAAAGTGACAGAGAGAAAGAGAGAGAGAGAGAGAGAGAGAGAGAGATAGTCGGAGAGGGTAGAGAGAGAAAGAGAGAGAAAGAAAGAGAGAGAGGGGGAGAGAAGCTAGGGTTGGGACGAATGCGCATATGAATATTCACATTCGCGAAGTCCAACGACTCGTTTGCTTTTTTTGTATAAACTTATTCTCAGACGGATCGATATATAGTTAAGTTTGGTTCTGTTTAAATCCTTTGCTTACTACTGCCATAACTGAGCTGAAAGTGTTGGATTTGAGTACTTAATCAATTGCAAATGGATTTCGACATCCGTTCCAACCCTAGCTAAATATGTACAACACACACTCTGTGAATGAGGGTGGCAAGGATAATCATACTACCAAATGTTGATTATTGGGTTGTGTGCGGGTTTTTTTATAAAGTGATTTCAGTTTATGCGTGTGTTTGGTGCAAATGATATAAACACAAGACCAAGCAGCATTAATGAAAGAAATATATGCGTGGATATGTAAATGTCTAGATTTTAAGAGCTGCTTTTTGTTGTTTTATAAAGAGTACGCACTATTTGTGCATTGATATGACGAACGCTAAGGAGTTCTTTATAGATAATGGTAGTTTTATTCATAATTGAATTCATTTTTGGCAGCGGCCCGAACATAACATATAATACTCGATAAATCGTCAGTTTTTATTGATTTTATTGATCAACTAGATCTCAGTTCCTAGGCAGTGCTGCTGGTCGTTGGCGCAACCATGTAATCACCGATGAGTATTCGGTTTTCCGGCATTACTCCCATTACACCAGCTATAAGGCAAATGAAAAATAAAACGAAAAAAAAGAAGAAAATATCGATTGTTTTTCTGTTCGATTATGAAACAAATCAGAAACGAGTAAGACGAATATAAACAAGTTATCGAGCATGAAGTTAGTACGTAATTCTAATGCTTATTATACATACATACGTATACAGTAAACAATTGGACTAGTTTTTAATAATGCCTTTCGTCATATCAACTAACACAAATTTCAATGCGGGGGGAAGGTGGTGGTGATTTTTTGGTGGCTTATGGGGGTCAATTAATTTTCGAGTAGTCACAAAACTCAAATGCACTTTTGAGTACACACACTCACACACACAGACAGTCTCACTCACATACAAACGAGTGGTATTTAGGGACGTACGACATATGCAGAGGATTCTATATATTCTTTAATTATATTTAAGTAAGTATGTGTGTGTGCAGGAGAAGAAGAGATTGGAGGAACTTACCAGTTGGATAGGGTAGTCCAAAGCTAGGATAGCCAGAGTAACCGCGACCAGAGGCATAAGCAGCATACGCAGCTGCCTGAAAGCCTGTGGAAAAAAAGAAAATAGAGTAGAAAATGAATATTAATTAAACATTTCACAAAACAATATCTAGTTACACTTAAAACTAGACTATTTGAATACTAGGTCTACATTCAAAATTCACTAGTTCTTACCTTCAGGTAATGTCCCCAGACCCCACATGATGTTATCTAAAAATGGCGCATGAAAAACAAGAGAGAGCACAAAAAAGAAAGGCATAAACATAAATAAATTACTAAACATTCACAAGTGCGCATCTTTAGAGCTATGTACTCGGTAGTAAACAAAGAGATCATTAAAAAAAACGCATAAATATTGTCTAATAATATAGTATGAAAGACTGAATTACTATATATATATGTATGTATGCATGTATGTGGTATATATGTATTCATTTAGTGTTCGAACTTAGCGCTCTAAGTGTGTGTGTTAGGCTATTAAACTAAAAAACAATCGACTATCATTTATCGATCATTTTACTATATACTAATTGTTTAGTACTGCTGTTAAAGAGAGACAGAGATAGAGAGATTCTAAGTAATGTTTGCACTTGGCAATTGTTTTTGTTTTTTGTTTTTCATAAACAGCCTCGATTTTCTGAGCTATTTTAATTATATGGAGTTACATATTGGATACAGTTGTACCATCGATATAAGTAGATATGACACAATTCTAAACACTTATTAGATATAGTGTGTATGTGTTTCTTTAAATATATATATATAAATATTTAGTTATAAGTACGTAGACATTGTTGACTATATTGTTGACTAAAACATTTAAGATCTATGCTAAATGTAAATACTAAAATTAATTGCTTTTGTTATCTAGTGTTTTATTTATTTATTTATTTTTGTTTGTCCAGAAGGACGGGGGCAATTCTAAAGCCTCGCTGCGCATTTCTACAAAAATGTCACAGAGTATTTCCGGGCCGTTGCTCCCCTCCCCCGCAACTAAGTAAAAGTGTTGAACAAATAACGAATAGTGTTTACAAACACTCACAAGTGGACAAAAACTAAATGGGCTAATAGAAGAACACTACAACACAATATCCAAAACCAAAAGGATAATCAAACAAGAGAGAACAGAAAAACAAAAATCGAAGTGGCAACAATTTGACAGCTAGTTCAAATAAATGTATTGTATTGTAAATAGTTTTTGAAATTTATGGGAATAATTTTGCTTTGATCCATGCGATTTCTCATGGTCGACTTGGCTGTCATCGTTCAATCATTCATTCGTTCATCTTTGGCATCAAATTTGGCTGACGGCTGATTTCCTGTGTTGTTGATTTTGTTGTTGTTGTTTTTGTTGCGCAACATTGGCTTACGTAAGTACACTATTACAATATGGATAACAGTCAAGTATAAACTAGAAATTTGAAGCACATAATGCGCTTATCGTAAGTAGATAAGTATGTTAGTAAGAATTTGTATGTATGTATATATGTATGTATGTATGCATATATGTATGTATGTATGTATGTATATATGTATGTATATATGTATATAGTATAATGCATATGTAAGATATAATCAATAGCTAAGTTCATGTTTAGTCAAATATTAATGGCTATATGCAAACATGTATAAGTAATTAAGTGGCCGGCCTATCATTATGGCCATCAACTGTCCATGCTGTAATTTTGTAAAGGCTTCCGCTTCGAATTGACATTATCAATTAACCAGTGTCTGGTTACTTACTTACTTACAAAATAACGAGCAGACAGCTGCCATTCTAATGCCACTCAACAAAGGCCTTTCTACATTTGCGATTTCCACTTTCAAAATGTTTAAGCTAAACTTGTTTCCCATACACTCATGCACATGGAGTGCCTAAGTGCATGTGTATGTTTGCGTGTTTGTGTGTTTTAGTGTGTGTGTTAAATACACTCTAAGCTTATCATCTCGGCTTGAATGCACCATTTACTTAAATGCTAATTCGATACATTTGCTAGTCAGTATTATTATTACATATTGTTATTTTTGCCATTGTTATTTGGGACTACAGAAAATCATTTTTGAAGAGCTATTGTTATGAGCTGATTTTAAGTATATGTATATAGAGTTGGATAACGGTAACACAAGGTAGATAAATGTTAGATATGCATTGTATACAAGAATATGTATAGGTATTACACATACATTAATGATTTACCTAAAAGTTGTTATTATTATTGTTAATAATATTTGTTTTTGGCAATTTCGATAGTTTTTGTTAATTAAATCGTTTTGTTGGTTTCACATATTCATATCAATTTCTTAAGTTCTAGTGTTGCACAATGTCTAAGACTTACACGCAGCATTGTTACAGTTACGTTTACTGTTACTGTTACATGAATAACGATTGCCTCTAAGTCTCTAAGTATCGATTGCGCAAATGTTTCTATGCCCATTTATCGATCAATCGATACAAAAACGTTAAGCCAAAATCTAAGCAGCTCTCTAGGACCTGCTCTTAAATATTTAACCTAGATCTCTTAAACAAATCTCTTAAAGTCTATGGAGAAAAAATAATGCGTCCACTAATTAAGTATTTAAGTATTCAATTATTATAGTATGTAATTAAATTTATAGCGCATACGATGCGTTGCCAAAACGCTGATCTGATTAAACACAGAATACAAGTAGAGTATGCTTTGTATGTAAGTAGATATGTATGTACACATATGTATATATATGGAGTACATGGCTAGGGAGAATCGTACACGTAATCCTAAGACCTATGAGTAAATGCGACACGTTCGCGCTTTGGACATTGAGACGGAATGAGAGTATTGTGTGTATTTGGTGCGTTTTCGTATTGTTATTGTAGTATGTGGTGTACGGTGTACAGTGTTGTATATAGTGTTGTATATAGTAACCATTAACATTCCAAACTGATGCGATTTAGAGACCTCATGCGTAAGCCAGAATCAATCATACACTCAACCAATCAAATGACTTTAATGTTAGCAAATTTTAAATATGAAATAATATATAATATTTCTCTTCTCAAATGTTCGCCCAGCAGTGATTCAAAATTCAGATATTTTTTCGTTGAGTGTTGATTTCTAAAGAGTTCAGTCTGAAGTTGCGGTGTGTGTGAACGTTAATGGCTTAGCAAATGCGAACATCGGCTCACTGCGGCCTTTGTGGTCAGATGCCAGGCAACTGATATAAAGAGGCTGCTGCCGCCGCAGCCGACGCCGCTCCGGGCATTTCCAGGCCCCCCGGCATGCCCAGAAGCTCACTGAGCGGATAATGTGCAGCAGCAAGTGCTGCATTCTGACGCAGTTGCGCCTGCTGGGCAGCAGCGGCTGCAGCTGCTGCGGGCGCTGTGGCCGCAGCCGTAAGGGCGCCTAAAGTGGCCGCTGTGGGCGTGGCTCTAAGTCCGCTGCTAACGGCAGCTGCGGCCAACAGTCGCTTATAGCCCATTACGGCGGCAGCATCGGCATAGAGCGAATTCGCTAGGGCAACATTATTCTGGGTGGCATTTGCAGCAGCCGCATACTGCAGCAGCGAAGGGGCGGCCGATTGGGCCGGACTTGAGAGGGGCAGAAGAGAGGGAGCGCCCGCTGCAGCGGCCACAGCATGAGCAAGACTCTGTTGCTGTTGCTGCTGCTGCTGCTGGTGTTGCTGATGGGCGGCAACAGCAACTGCTTGCTGCTGTTGATGTTGTTGTTGCTGCTGCTGATTGGCAGCAGCGGCTGCTGCGGCCGCGACTGCAGCAGCCGAAATGTGTGTGGGCAGCGGATAGGGTGTATACCGCAGCGAGGCAGCTGCTGCTGCTGCCCCAAGCAGCTGATGATGATGGTGATGTGTGTGCTGTTGCTGTTGTTGTTGGTGATGGTGGTGTGAGTGTTGCTGTTGTTGCTGATGCTGTTGCTGCTGCTGATGCAGCGCTGTGGCGGCAGCGGCTAAACTACTTGGCAGGAGGCCAGCGGCGGACGTGGCCGCCGAAGCCGATTGATTTGCGTGGCTGCCCCAGACTACCAACTCACCGTAAGCGGAGCGACCAGCGGCTCGGGTCTTGGCCAGATTTGCCGGCAGCATTACTTCTTTCGGCTGCGCCTTCTTGCACTCCACCTGCAAGTGACAAAAGAGAGCGAGACAGAGGGCAATAGAGGGAGAGGGTTATGTAAAGTTACTGCATTTCATTTCATTTGGTTTCGCTCGACTTACCATTTTGTTGTTTATCTCATGGAAATGAATTTCACAAACTTTGTCTACCACATCTTCGCTTTGAAATGTAACGAAGCCAAAACCTGTAAAAAACAAGAGAACAGCAAAAAAACAAAGAAAAGTAGAGAAGAAAAGGAAGAAAAAAACAAACATGAAGTGAAAAAGTAGTAAAAGAGTCAGAGAGTCAAAAAGAGTGGGCAAACAAGTTTAAGAGCTGCAAAAATTGAACGAAATATGCTTTTGTGCGAGCGGCTAAATAATTTACTCAAGTGTCGAGACCGGGACGTACCCAGACAGCCAGCCCACTGTCCCCAGTTCCCTCTCTTGCCCTTGTCATGCACTCCAGCACCCCCTCGACACTCCTCGTTCCCCCAGCAAGCTGACCTCAATATGCGGCTGGGCGCCTGGATCCCTGCAGGGAACTCAAGTGCCGGCCGCGCCGAGTAATTCAAACACTGCCCTGCCTCCGAGTTTACATAGCAAACTTTGCCCAGCACTGAAAATAACCCAGCCGAGTGCATAATAAGTTTGTCATGAAGTTTTCGCTAGGCCAAAACCCTCTCCCAATTGCATAGAAATGCTGGATCAGCTCTTTTCAGTCCTTGCTGCTGCTGCCAAATTTCTATAGTCAAATTTTGTTAATTTCTCAAAATATATGCAATCTTTCATAATCGTGCTTGTTTTATATATATATTGTTTATTGGGGGAAAGTGTGTGGAAAAATTAATGGCAAGCAATTTCGAAATTGTGTTTATAAGCCATGTGCCATTTATTGGATATAAATTTTGTGCCACTTTGTACAAGGCCAAATTACAAGGATTCATATCCTTCAAGAGAGGATTCTATCGAAGTTATCGATTAATGTTCACTCATCGACAAGATTTGTAGATTTTGTTGCTTTTTTCAAAATGTTCTAGCATATTTAAAATTAAAACTGGCTATAGACTATATAAGCTATCTCATGCAATATCGTATATACTTTATATGTAGGAGACTTTCAAGTAAAGTAAACGCAAGTCTACAGAATATATTTGTCTGTGTGTTGGTCTCAATTTTGCTGCCTGCGTTTTGGTCTTATCGAGGTTTTTCAATTAGCGCAATTATCTGAGATTTGGCCTGGCCAAAAGAGCCGTACAATTAGCAGGGCCAAGTGCAGACACCTGATGCCACGCCTCCGACGGAAACATGGCTTCGCTTTGTATATGCATGTGTGTTGGCGAGTGTAGGAGTGTGTGGGTGTGTTTGTTTTTCGACTTGGAATGCGGGGCGTTGGGCGTAGCTGACAAATTAGTTGAAACAAGTGACGGTAAACACGCAGGCTTATTAGCGACATGTGCTGAGCAGCGACTCCTTTTAGCTGTTTGCTACTTGCCCTTTGCGAACAACATTGTGGGCGTTCAAGAGTTGCTACATGTCTCCCTCAATCCATGCCACTCTTACTCTAGCTCCTTCTGAGTCTGCAACTCTCGGTTTACTCCTCCTCGTGCTGTGTTTGTGTTTGTTTTAATTATATAAAATTAGCGCACGTTGCAAGTTGCACGTAGTTGGCACTTTAGTGTTGTTGCCTCTGGCCACTCATAAATCAGCCCAAGTGCGCCGACCGCTTGGCGAGCAAATGAAGCTAGCAATTTCTTTTCTGCTCCATCTTTTCCCCCACTCAGCCCACTCACTGCACGTAACTCAATCAAAAATGTATCTGCTGGCTACAAATGCGCCAAAAAGCAGCATGAAAAATGCCCGTCAGGAGTCGCTTTGCTAGTTAATTTCGCGGCTGCTTTTGCTGCCATTTTTACCTGTCGAAAATTTCCCGCAGGACAACGACGACGAGCCTCGACTTGAACTGAAAGAGAGACCCTGACGATGCTTTTGCCAACTGCAAAAATTGCACACTCATGCATGTTATTGCCAAGTAATGGCCACAGATATGGCTACATATACCACTTCTTCTACTACCAGCAATAGAGACAGCAACGAAGCAAGCTCTAGGGCGAGCATGGGGCATGGGGCATGGGGCATAGCAGCAGCGGTAGCCTGCCAGCTGTTATGACTGCGCTGCGCCGGCTTGCCAAAAAAGAAAAATTACAAAATTTTCAATTTTAATATTAGTGGCGGCTGGCGACGCCAACTGCCAAGTAAGTTTTGCAACACCATCCCTCGCCATCTGCATCCGGGCCAACACCTTAGATACTGGCACCACCCTACACCCACAGTCCACCATCCAACCCCCAGCACCCAGCACCAGTCGCAGCCGGCTTTTAGGCGCACGTTGTGCATGTCCTTGGCTGCCAAATGAAATTCATAGCATAGTTTAGGGCGCCGCTGTGGTATACGCCACATATAAGCCACAGTAGTCATCAGCTGGCGATCAGCATTTGCTAACTTTTAATCCTATCGCCTATATATAAAATCTATGAATACTGAATTTGTAAGCATGATTTTCAATTCAAATTAATTGCTCTATGTTTTGTGATTTTTTATTTGCAAACTATCTTTTCATTATTTTATTCAAATATACAATCAATTTGCTACAAGAGCCTGCTTCAATTATTTATGCATATATTTCTATATGGTAGCGTAAACTTTCAAGGATTTTTAGTTGTCTAGAGAATTCTGCCTAAAATCTAGGCTTTCAAATGAAGTCATAATCTTGAAGGTAATTCCTTCTATATGTGCACATTTATTACCAGCAAGCTCAACTCAGTTGCATTTATTCAAGTACGACTGTGACTGCAGCTGTTATTGTTGTTGTTGTTGCTGTTGCAGATGTTAGTATGCCAGCCTATATTGTTTTATGGCATATTCATATAGTTTTCGTTTTCCGTTCCATACCCCAAACCACCCGGCCCCGACCCAATCCTTGCTCTGTTCTTCGTTATAGATAAAATGCTTCGCTTACTTTTTGGGGCCAACTGCAGCCGTTAGTTGGAGAAACGTCGCTGCATGTTTCAGTGACCAGGCTTCCATTATACAGTTTATGTGTGTGTGAATGTCTTATATATATATATATATGAATGTGAGTGTGTGTGTCTTTCTGTCTGTCTGTCGCTGCACACATGATTTATGAATGAGTAACAAACTTGCTGCCGTGTAGCCCGAGCAACGAACAGCGACGTCTTTGCTCGCCTTTTTTTCGCTTCTTTATTATAGTTGGTGTCCTCTTTGTGTAAGAATATGTGTGTGTGTGTGAGTATGTGTGTGTGTGAGTGTGTGTGTACACGCTGGCAATTGCCACATGTACGCTGGGAAACCTTTTTCTCTTGGATCGATAAAATGCAATTACAGGCATATCGCAAGTGCCAGTAGGCAGGCAGGGCAGCAGGCAGCCAGGCAGGCAGTCCTTCAGTCAGGAGAGCAAGGGGGTTGGAGAAGTGGGCATTTGGACCCTGGAGCGTCTGTTAGTCCAGCTCATGGCAAAAGGTCGTACATTGTCCAACTGTATAAAAAGTCGCCTGGTCGTGGCAATGAAGGCTACAGAGCTACAACTAATACCCTTTGATTAACGACACACATTTTCTATTGACTCGAAACGAAAGCGTTAACGTGGGCTCCTTCCAGTGCTGGTTTGGGTGGTTTGGTAGGTTTGCTGGTTGGGTGGGTTACAGCAAACGGTGTGAAGTTGGGCAGTTGGTCTTGGCTTGTTGTAGTTGACGGTTGGCTGCTAACAGCTAACAACCATTGCATATTTCATTATATGTATGCGGATCGACCCTGGCAATAGTAATTTGCAAAATTGACGTGTCCTGCGAGCCATGTCAATAACAGTAAACGTCTACATGTCATATTCATATCAAAATCACAGAAAAGAGCCTAAGCTTTAAATGCTCCACATGTCAGCCGTATAATCGACAGGAGTTTAGTATAGCACGTAAAAGTATATCACGATCGCATGGGAATGTGTTGCAACATTGTAATATTATACGTTGTTCATCTGGATGTTGATTCAGTTGGAACATGTAGGTTAAAAAGCTATTCTTTAATTGGATACCTTTAGTGGTTTCATTTGAAACTGAGCATGATGCTTGGTAATCATTCTAAAAACTGAATATAATCATTACCACAACGTTGCTTGTTCTTGTTTGTTTTTCTGCTACTCTCTTTTTCTCTCTCGAATAAATCTGCATGCTGGCAATTTGCAGTTTTATATCCCATTTTATTTTTATTTTTTCCATGCATTATAGCTGAGCAGATGTTGCGCCTCGCTGCTTTTCCGCTCTCTCATCTTTCAACTGCAGCGCAGCACATAATTTTTAAATGGGGCGCTGCTTGTTTTTATTGCCATTTCCAAAAGGCTACTCGGCTGCGGCGGTTGCTTCAGTTCCCGTTTCTCGTTGAGTTTTCCATTTTTCATATGATATGCATCATGATGCAGCTTTCAGTACTCCAGCGTCCAATTAAATGAAATGTTCTGTGGGTCGCGGCTGCTGCTTATCTCCGTGCGATGCGGCTGCGTTCAAAAGTATGCAACAATTTTTTATGCGGCCCTGCATACAAGCAAAAATCATGTTTCCTTATTCCCGTGTGCGTAATTTGGTTGGACAGTGGACCCCGAATACATGAGGCCACCAAAGTTAACAAGGCCAGCATGTTCTCACACACACTGTGTGTGTGAGCAGCAAGTAACTATTGATGCATGCCTGTGTTTGTGTGTGTTTGAGAGTGGGCAGCTAATTACTTTTGGACACAGACATTGTTAGTTGCCTGCAGTTGTACATATGTGTGTGTAGGGGTGTGGCTTTTATGTATGTGTGTGTGTGTGAGTGTTGCCTCTGGTACCATCATGCACATCAATCTTAATGTTCCGTGTCTCAGGTGAAACTGCTGCTGTTGCTGATGCTCCTCCTCTATTTGCTGCGTCTCCTGTCACATGTCAATGGGCGTTGGACTCGGATCTCAATGCGAATTTTCGGCGCGTTATTTAAAACTTTAATAAGCAGAATTGACAACGACAATGGAGGCAGCAGGCAACGCAGGTCGCTCAGTTCGCACAGGTCGCTGGTCCTTCGAACATGGACACATACAGGGATAACATGGCCAAAACGGGCCAAATGGGCGCACTCGTGCGGCTACAAGTTCGTGTAACGGATGTGCGCTGGAGATTTAAGCCTTTGCCGGACAACAGCAGCCAACCAAACCCAACCAACCAACCACCCACCCAGCCATGCACTTACTCCAACCACCCACTCACCCCAACCACCCATTAAGGCATAACTGCCTGTGTGTGTGTGTGTTCGCCCGGTTATATCCGGTTGCATTGGCAGGTAATCTTTTCGGGGTCGCTTTCCCTGTCCATCTATCTCTATTTCACTCGTTGCTTCCGCTGTTGGCCCTGCCCGCTAACGTTTTAAAACTGTATTAGCCGGTTTTAGTGCGAGTGTATCTATGAAATGGCACTGTGTCCGTATCCGCATCTGTATCTCTATCTGTGTCTGTATCTGTCATGCATTGACAGAGCATTGCGCAAAACGCTCGCACTTCCGGCTCCGTCTTATGCATCGTTAAAGCCAGGAAACGGAGCTAGTCGTAGCAGTAGCAACAACAAATCAGCAATGTGCACGAGTTGTAAGCATTATTATTATTATAACGAGTATCACGAGCAGTATTATTGTTATTATTATTATTGTTATGAGTATGTATTATTGTTGCTGTTATTGTTAACTTACCTCTGTGCCGATTGGTTTGCTTGTCAAACATTAACATGGCGTCCTCGATCTGCAAGTAGAGCAATAAGAAGAAAAATCGCTTTGTTAGACAAGTTGCAACAAAATTGTATTTTATTTTTCTTTGTGTTTGTTTTTTTTTTTTTGTAAGTTTTCACTTTGAACGCGCAACTCAATTAATGACCGAATAAAAGCACTGAGCAGACAAAACTGTTGCTAATTGCAAAAGTGAGCGCACAGCGACCACCAACAATGGCTAACGTTCACACACACACAGTGAAAGAGATAGAGAGAGGGACAGGGAGAGGGAGAGAGGTAGACACAGCACACCAATACAGGGCCAGCAAAAACTTTTGGCCATTATGACGCAAAAGGGAACTTATAATTATAGTTGACTGACAAACCGGTCCAAAACTATGCAACTAACTAACCGAACAGACTTTTGGGGAGTTAGGAAGCCGGTAATGAGGCCGCTAACTGCTTGGAATAATGAACTGAGTTACTAACTGACATTTTAGTCGATTTTGTTTCATATGGTAATTGATAGGTTTTCTTCATTCAATTAGTTTAGCAGCTTAGCTTAGTTTTGCTGTTAATCGTTTTATAATCGATTAGGCAATTGTCTGTCGAAGAGCTGTTGTCAAGAACTTTATATAAGAGGATTTTAAGTGATACACACAAATGCATATATACGAATTTGATACACTAGAAATATGCTCGTTCCTTGCACACTGTACAGCTAACATCTTCAAAGTTCCAACTCAACTCCTTTCTAAATACACATCGTGTTTAAACAATGATTAAATTGAATGGCTATTATTTATACAGTTTCAACATACATTCTTTTGTCTTTGGCTGCCTTTGAGTTGTTGTTGTTATCATAGATTTGATTACACCGTTGTCTTCCTGTCTCATCTCGTTGCTGCCGCTATTCAATATTTTAATATGACAAGTTTTCGCTTTGGCTTTGAAGCTAATTGCACTTTGGTTATCAAAGTTGCGAACGAGAACATTAATGAGCTGCCTGCAGTCTGCTGTCTGCAGTGTGCTGTCTTCGATGCCTTCGTGTTGCCCTGTGATCCTGCTTATGGCTATTGATTAAATTTAATCAATGGGCTTAAGGCAACTTCTGTGCATTGTAATTAAAGTGCAGTAGCTGCAGCAACAACGCTGTCGATGACGCTGGATAACGACAGCCTTATAAAAATTAATTAAGCCTCGCGCCGCAGTTGAACCTCGAACTCGAATCAACTCGACCCGACTCGAGTTTGGTGTGGTTGGGTCTGGTGTTGCTGCTGTTTCACAGCTCTTTATGTGCAGCCGTCGATGTAAGAGGGTACAACATTGTTTTTCAATTAACAATCAACAACAATGCCACAAACAATGCGAATACAAGACCATCAGCCGAAGGTTGCATGCGCCAAATGAGACAAAAATTACCTGCCGCAATTGCAACTGCAATTGCAATTGCTGTTGTTAATTAAGCGGGCAACAGTTGCATCAGTTGGCACTCCTCTCCCCTCACCAGCTTACCACACAACGTGCCGCCTTACTTAGCTGCAGTAGTGGCCTGCCAGTCATAATTACGCAAGGCTTTTGTCGCTAATTATATTATTGGTGGAGCTTTTTTGCAAACGCAAACTTTAATTCTATTAGCAAAACGTTAAATACGACGTACGCCCTCGAACAGTGGGCGTGGACGTGGCACTAACAAGCAGTCGCTGCGTAATTTTATTTAAATCTGAATTCATTAATTCGTCATAATCCCCCAATCATTGCGCCGCCTGCGTTGAGAACTTCAAAAAGCCATCAACGACAGACGTTGCTCTCTCCTACGCTGTAGATCCTCGGAGTGCTGCCTGTCTGCCACTCATCCCCTCCTCGACACCAGCCTATCCTGGCTACAGTCTCTGCTTGGCTAGTGGCAGTCATTCATTTGGCTCATTTTGTGTACAAAAATGCTGCGCCCGCTGGAAAAGCCGTCGCTTCATTATCGTAATCGTTATATAAAACAGCGGGTAGACAACCACAACGGCGACGGCGACACAGGCACAGACACTTCCCTACTGGTATCTGTGTATGTGTGTGTTTTATGCGTTTTGTGGCACATAATGTGGCTGTGTTGTAGACGAAGTTGCTGTTACTGCTGCCGCTGTTCCTGACATTAATGAATGTTGCTGAGCATAGCGAACAAATAAAAAAGTTTAGCTGCGGGTGATTTTTATGTTTGGAAAAATGCCGAAAAACTTAAAAGCAGCCATCGATTTCAGCAACAGCAGCCGCGGAAGTGGCTCACATGTGCACTTGTATGTCAAGTGTTTCAAAAATCACTTCCTCAACAAATTAAGCATACTTTTTAAAACATATTTTGTGGCTTACTTTAAAGTAGGCAAGAATAATAAATACAATTTAATTTATACACAGCTACTCAAATATGACAAATATATATCTCTACAACTATGCAATTGTAATTTCTTGATAATTCTTATTGCACTTTATCATAAATTAAAGCGATATATTTTTATTGATGGCTGGTAGCTGGAAATTGTGGTTAAATAGATCGTGTCTTGTTTGATTTTTATATATTTTTTTTTTTGCACATTTTGTCTCGTTAAATGACCAACTGTCTTGTCTTTTTGTATCTGTTTGAAAGTCCTCGCAAAAAACTTTTAACTGGATAATTTGCAGTAATTCATCTTTCTGTTGGCTTTGCCACTGTGTGCCTTCGTTTCTTTTTTTCAACTTTATGCGGTCGCTTGATTGCGACAATTTATACAGCGTCGGACTTTGGTTTTCGGGCATATTGAGAATAAAAAATTTGTTTGGTTTTGCAACATTTTAAAGCAGCATTCGCCGAAAAGTCGCATTTAATGAAAACTCACTGGGAGAGTCACTCTAGTAAAGTACTTATGCTCCACTCATGCTCCACACACTATACTAACTTATCTCTTTTTGTTAGTCGGGTGTGTGTGTTGGATGCGAAAAAAAAATATAAATGAAAAAGAAGCGAAATGAACTTTTGGTAGCTGGACGTGCGAGTTGTCTAAGTGCCGGATTGGGGGATGGCACATCTTTCAAAAACTTTTCGTGGCGACAGCAAAAAAACAGGCAGCAGTAGCTTTATTCTATATATGCCAAATATCTGCCATGCATCTTACGATATATGTGTGTGTTTGTGTGTGATAGTGAGTGTGTTTGTAAGCACATGACTGCGTGCGGTTGAAATATAGATAAACTTTTTTAAGCTCGTATTTATTACATATTTGGCTGTAAGTAGAATTTAAGTTGCTTTTTGCTGTTGCCTTCAACGACCCCTCACGGCGTATGAGTAATGCGCATATAAACCAAGTTGAGAGTCACTGCCAGAGACTCTTTCTCTCCCTCTCTCTCTCGCTCTTTCTTGCTATCTATCTCACTCTATGCGCTCGAGCGAAATGTATGCGACAAATTTGCAATCAAAAACGCATCAATTGAAATTGTAGCATTAATGAGTGGGCCACAGGACGGGTTATACAAATGTGCGCAAGTATTCAATTAAAAAAGGATTCGGCTTTGTAATCCGCAACTTGATTTGCTGTTGCTGTTGTTGTTGATATGCCATCCATGAATCCGACGGACCCTAACATTAGCAACAGCACGAATGGAAACGCAAGTATGAATATTAAATTGTGTATGGAGATTTGAGCAATTAAGTGAAACAGAGATAGCAATACTCTAAGAGAGAGAGAGAGAGAAAGACAGAGAGAGAGGTAGAGGGCGGAAGGAAGGGTTGGTTGTGCTTGCACTGAATGGCAAATGTCAATGATGGAAAAGCTTTTGCATAGTTTATGCCCTTGGCTCAGTAGATCAACTATTAATGGAAGAAAGAGTGAAATTTTATGGCACCGCAAGCTGCAGGGTTGGGGAGGAAAAGGGTGTAAAAGAGATGTGGGGTGCGAGAGGACATGGGTTACAATCGGTACACAAAGCTGCCCTTAGTTTAGCAAAGGTCACAGATGCGCACAAAGAGCAAACAATATTTACATATGAATCTTGCTATGTATGTGTGTGTATGAATATATATAAATATATATGTATGTGTATTTATGAGAGTGTGAGTGTGTAGCTCGTCACGGAAATGAAGCAGAGTTCTTAATGCGGTTGACTGATTTGGGTTCGCAATTGAATATGGAGATGCTATAAGAGTATGGATACAATAACAACAAAACAGTTGCCAGACTGGGCATATATGAGATGCCCTAAACTACTCGTATTAGACTTATAACTAAGTTATGCTCTTTGTGTATTGGCCACAATAGTTCAACTTATAGGTCAATGTACACAGTTCAACAGCACAACAATAATTATATTCCCTTTTGTTGGCCACAAGTAATGCGAGTTTCAAACTTCTGGATGCTTTAATGTGCCGTGTTGATCCCTTTATATATATATATATATATATATATATATATATATATATACACTTCAGGAAACCAAATTGAGCTTCAAACACAAAAACTACAAAGCATTTTTCAATTCTATAACTTTAATTTATTTTTGCTTAGGGCTTTAGCTTTAGACAAGTATTAATTTAAACTTATTACAATTTTAACATTTTATCGTTATTCGTCTACCATTTGAGATAAGATCTAACAGCCCTGCTTAGCTATTATTGCAGTTGAAAATTTCTTTTTTCTTAGATATCTTTTTTTGAAGTCATCTGTAGAATTACAGAACTAGCTGATTGGCTTATTATTTTCCATCTGTTTTTCTATTTCGTGGAAATGGGTAATTGCTGCAATTTTTAGGGCACTGTGTGTGGCCATCACAAGTATTTTATAATAATGAAAAGAGCCCTGCGAAAGCCGGGCAACTTGTCATCACTTTTAATGAGATGGCCACAGAAGAGAAAGTTTGGCACCTTTTTGCAGCTTTACTGCCAGCAAAGAGATTCTTAAGCTTTAGCATTTGGGTACACGCAAAGTCCACAAATTCGCGTTAGCTACTAAAATTTAATTAATATCGATTTCGGATTTGAAAAGGTTCAGCTACGCTGGCATCCGTTCGGCTTTTGTGAATTCACACACACTCACACACACATGCAGGAGCAGATTTTGTGGCAGGCCAGCAACAACTTGAGAGGGTTATGTACAAAAAATCAAGACGAGCGCACAAAAAGCGGCCCAGAATAAGAAAGTCGGAGCAGGGAGTGGAAATGGAAGTGGAAGTGATAGAGGGGCAGTGGGGTAGGGGGAGGGGTTTGAGTGGCACACAAAGATGTTACAGCTTAGGCAAGAGCTTGCATGCCTCGGCAGTGAAAAACTTTTAATCTTTGCGAGCATAAGTAAGATATATGTACTTTGTGGACTGCGATTCCACATGAGATCTCACAAAGCATATATATATATATATATATACTCCACATACACATATATATATAGAACAGGCTGTGTGTGAGTGTGTTATGATTCAAACGAAAGCAGCTGCTCAATATTTCGCAAGGACTTGGACTTGGACTTGCAGACCTGCGAGTAGAATTGAGATTTCTAATGGGATTGGTTTTTGGCTGGCTTAAAACTTGGGCTGGCTCTTATATACAAACACATATATATATATATATATATATATATATATATAGTAGGTATATAAAACAACTTGCTGAACAATTTTCGTTAATTAAAATATTTTCAATGTGTAGTTATATATGCTTGTTACGGCTGCTACAGCTGGTCTCTGCTGTGGCCCCCAGGTCCTGGCCAGCCAGCCAGCCAGCCAGCCAGCCAGCCAACCAGCCTGCTAAGGATGCTCGAATTACAAAGCAAATTATAATTTCATGAAAGTTAAACGAGCAACTCTCTGTTCTGCTCTGCTCTGCTCTGTTCAGCTCTGCTCTGTTCAGCTCGGCTCGGCTTGGCGCTGCTACCGCTGCTGTGGGTCACAAGTGGGCAAGTGCAGCCAGCGGGTGGGCGGGATGAAGTTTTGTGGGTGAGGATGTGGGTGCGGCGAAATGGTAAGGGATGGGATGACTGCGCACTTGAGTGCAAAGGTGGCACCGGGTCGCACCGCTGTGCCAGAGATTGTGAATTAAACATGCTGAGATAGCAAGCGAGAGAAAGAGCGAGAGAGAGCGAGAGAGAAAGAGAGAGGGGGCATTAAAAGCGAATGGCGGTAAGTTGACCGGAACCATTGGACCCTACCAAAAAAAAAACAAAACTGAGAGCGAGAAACGAGCGAATAATAATAATAACAACAAAAAAGGTGCAAGAGACATCTGGACTAGAAGGTACCCTAAACTTTACCAATCCTAACTCGAACTTGTCTTACATATTCGAACCAAAACACTGAAAAAAACACATATTGAAAATCATTGCGATTGCTGCTGTGTAATTTGTTAAATATGAATATGCGATTTTCCCAAGTGTTACTTAACAGATCTTGTGAAAGATCATATTTACAAATGATCAGTATTAATTAAATTATAATGATTATTTGCATCTTAGGACAGCTGCCAGTGACTTAGGTTTGTACGAGTTCATCAAACCCTTTTAACCATTTTTAATAGGTACAGGGTATAAAGAACATAAAATAAAATGCTATTTTTTGCTCAAGTGCGAATTTATGTCTTCAATTATTCAACGCCTCATTTGTATGCCCCAACGACTCCCCCTCACTGCTCGGCCTTCACTCTGAGTGTACATGTGTGTGTTTATGTGTGTGTGTTGCATGCTAAAATGCCAGCATGCATTTCCGTTTCCGGCCAGTGCAATGTGCCCATGCCGACGTCGTTGCCACCATTGCATATGGCTGCACATGTGCGTCGAGTCCAGGTTGTCCTTGTCGTCGCTGTCCTTTGCCTCGCGCCTTTTGTATTGCCCCCCAAACCATTCGCCCACTGCCTGCCTGCCTGCCATTCCGCACGGGCAATTGAAATTTCAACTGGCGCAAAAGTAATTCAATTCAACGGCAGCCCCGGAGACGTAGACCAGCCGCCAGCCGGCAGCCAGCGGCATCCGGCAATCTCCAGTCGAGAGCGGCGCCTCCCTTGCATATCCTTACATGGCTGTGGGAAGATGGGATAAGGGCAGATTCCTTGCTGATGGCAACCAGCAAGCGGCAACAACGCATTTAAGAAGTTATTGTCATAAATGTTTGAGTTTGTTTGTATTTGTTTTTGTTTCTGTTGTCCTTATTCCCACTCCACTCTACCCACCTCCTGCATAGCCTAAATCAAATTCTGCTGTTGCTGCGGCAAAGAAACAAACTTTTATTTAGCCATGCTGAATGCCTGCATAACCGAAGCCACTGCCGCCCGTCAATTTGCAATTCTAATGTAATTTTTTCGCGAATCATAAGTTGGGAAATGCCTCACACTGCCACCTCCCAGCGCCCCAGGACTTGTGTCGCCTCTGTGTCTGTGTTGTTAGTGGCCGCCTGGAGGGGAACGCCTTTAAAATGGCCCGGTGAATGTCTTTGACCAATTGTAAAATGCCCCGAATCCATTATTTTTTTTTTTTGGGTCTGACTGGTTACTCCCCCAATTCGATCAGAGCATAGAACACACACACAAAATATGCTAATGTTCTTGCATGTTCATTGCGGCCGATGCGTAAGAAAATTAATACGAAATCCAAGAACCAACCAACTACATTTCAGCAGAGACGAAGTTTCTAATACTCTAAAGGCAAGTTGAAAATAAATTAATCTTTGGAGTTTCTCTTATGGTAATTTCTTATGCAGATAAAGAAAATACAGTAAAGAAAACACTTCGGAATACATCTAAATAAATAGAAAAGCGACTTTGAAGTTAACCATCTTAAATTTTCTTAAATCTTTTCTTCAGGGGTCGTTCAACAGTTATTTTAATTTTCGCATTTCCTGCCACTTAAGCGCAATCTTTGCATTTGCCAACATACCCTTTGCTCTGTGTGAGGGCATTTCAAAAAGGGCTTGCAAGAATTATCAGAGTAAAAGGCTGAAAGAAAAACAACAGCAACAACGACAACAACAAAAACAACAAGACAGGGGCAAATACAAGGACAAACAATGCGTCGCATTTACATTTGCATTATTTAGCATTTAAGCGTCACGCGTTGCGTAAACAAATTGTATAAGGAACAACAAAGACCCAAAAAAAAGAAGGAAGCAAACACAAGAGCGTAATTCATTAAACCATTTTTTTGCTTCATTGCTACAAGCGAGGGCGCGGCAAATGGGCGGAAATTAACAGAGATGAGAAGAAATTGAATTGAAGCAGCATCCTCTTGAGTTTTAATAAGTAGCTAAGATCCAAGAATTTATTGAAGAATCAATTGCAACTTGGCTTAGTTCGAGATTTACGAAGATATGTATGCAACAGCCATAAGCAGAGAATTCTCCTAAAGCAATGCTTTGTTATAGGGTATTAGGAGTCTTACTGAAAGCTTAACTGATTGCTATTGATTAATACATCGATTTTTCAGAAACCAGAGCAAGTAGTGGAAACAGTCAGCTAGAGAAAAGTTTCCATTTAAATATACTGACAACAGAAGTCGAATTATGCAATCAATAAGAGAAAACATAATAACTCTTTCCATTGAAATCTGTGTGTGTGTGTGTGTGTCTATGTGTGCTGACAGCACACTATGTTATGAATAATACAATTGAAATTTATTAGCAAATAGAAGCCTTAGTAATGAAAATATTTAAAAGCACCTTGCTTGCACAATCAAAGTCTTGAATTTATCTGGGATTCTTTTTAAGTGCTGCTCGAACAACTAGCTCTGAAAGGCTCTTCCCTTTCGTTGTTTCCCCCGCTTCTTTCCGCTCACCCTGCTCCTCTCAGTGTTGCACACATACATTCAGCTGCACTTATTGGTTTACTTGTTTACATGACAAGCTGCTCGTTTTCACACTCATTCTTATTTGCTTTAACATTTTCGCATGCATATGCAAGCAGCCCAAGAGCACACACAGAGATGAGAGAGGAGTAGTTGTGTTAAAGGACGCCTGTCCAGTCAACCTCTCATTCTATCGTTGTAGTTGTTCCTGTTAAGTCCTGCGGTGGCATTTGTTCATATGTGTGCGAGTGTGTGTGTGTGTCTGTGTGTGTGCACTTTAAGTGCACTTGTATGCGTTGCACTTGTTTGCAGTGTTTTTACATCGAATGTTGATTGTACAAAACCACTGAACAAGAAAAATTAATTATACAAAAACGTCACCGCCAAACAGCTACCGAAACTGTTGACCCAACCCAAGGTTGTTGTTGCTGGTGCTGCTGATGCTGTTGTTGTTGTTGTTGCATTTGTTATTATGGCACCTACGGTGACGTGGGTGAAACATTTTTGGTATACGCTGCAGATAAACGAGCTTATGCCTAACCAACAAACCGACAGACGGACATACAGACAGACCTACTGATAGGGCCGACAGATGAGCATGTGAAGATACAAGATACATTGTTCTGCACATATTTCATTATGTTTATTTATTATTTAACGAATTTGGTATTAGCAGACACCGAACAGCACAAAACTGAACAGAATGCAAAACCAGAATAAAACAGTTGTAGCCACATAAATACATATACACATGTCTATGGGAAATGTCGAGTTAACCGCAATGTTTAAAACGAAACTAATAAATCAAACGACAAGCAGACAAATAACCAACCAGAGATAGAGATAGTTATATACATAGAGAGAGAGAGAGAAGAAGATTGACTAATATAAAATAATGAAGGCAGCAGCAGCTGCTGACTGCATTTCTATTCTCTACAAATAAATCAATTTATGCAAGCGCTTAAAATACACATCCAAATGTTAAAAGACCCAAAAAAAAAATATAAATATATATATATATTTATATATATATATATATATATATATAATAATAACAAAACAAACAAAAAGAAGAGGAGAAAACATTTTTGGTATATATAAAATGTGTGTGGCAAATACAATTTAAGGCCAAATTGGATTGAACGAGACTCAAACGGGGCTTTTAAGCAAATGCAAAAACTTGTAGCATACTTTTAAGCTGGTGTGCTTAAAACGCAGCTACGCAGATGAAAAAAATGAAGGTGGTTGATCGGGGTGGCGGTGAGGAAGGGGTGGCTGCTGGTTCAAACGCCGCAGGCTGCTACGTGTTCAAGTGTGAAGCTGGCATTGCCACGCCCCCAACTAACAGCAGCAGCAGCGATAGTGGGCGTGGCACGCCTCTCTTCTTGTGGGCGGCACAAATCGACGCTGCTAACGCTTAAGTATTTTTGTTTTTATTTTTTTTATATGCACAACATTTTGTTTTTTTTTTCCCTTTTCTGTTGCTTTTTGTTTTTGCTTGTTCGTCGCACGGAAACTGCGTTTTTTATTATGTTTTTTTTTGTGTTTTTTGCATTTTTCTATGGCATTGCATTTAGATGTTGATGTTGTGCTCAGCTTTTGTTGCGGTGCTTAGAATTGCTTGCCGGGCGCAAATGCACGCCCACCCCTCCACATGCCAATCCCCACGAACCGTACCCTTCTTACAGAATCAAGTTTTTATTTCAAGCAGCTAACGGAAGTGTTGCTCCGCTTGTGGTTGTTGTTGCTATTATTGTTGCCGCTGTTGTGTGTGTGTGTGTGTGTGAGAAATTGCAGCTAAGAAGTAAGTAGCGCATAGGGAGAGTGGCAACGAAGGAAGGGTGCTGCGACAGATGCCCGAAGGTTTAGCAGAAACTTGGAGTTTTATTCTGTATCCCAGCTCTAGCCAACATTGTGGCGCATAGCACCGGGAGGACCTGATGACAACGACAATAACTGTAATGAAACTGAGATAAGCTGCTGGTAGAACTACTTGTGCGCGGGTATTTTTAAGCGGATGGTGGGGCAGTTGGGGGATGGTAGTTGCAGAAATAGTCGCCGCAGGAGCAAATCGCATGCTCATTTGTTGCGCCATCGTTTGGCTTGCCGCGTTGAATTGTTTGAAATGAAGTTTCCGACGACTCCAAGATGATTATCAAAGGGCCAACTTGAAATTGAGAGTCGAAGCCCAAAGTCCCATAAGAAGTTCAAAGCGGAATTTCGAGTTTTGGCAACTTTGATTTGACAATAATTATGAATTCTTGTGATAGAAGTGCTTATAAATAGCTATGAAAATGAGAAAGTTATATTAAAAGCCTTTTTTTCCCATTGTTAGCTCAACAAAATATGGATTAACTTAAATGCATAGCTTAAAAAGTTGTGCAACGATAATTAAATAATAAGTTTTTAGTGGATAATATTTTAGTTCATGTGTTTTAAAAATAATTTTCATACAACGTCACGTATTTTTCTTTAAAACAAGAAAACCGATTGCACATATCTATCACTTGTATAATTATCATGTCTTTTCAAATTCTTAGAAGATGGATTGCGTATTCCATTTTGCCATTTACTTTTTACTTTTATTTCCTTTTTTCAGCGTACTTTCAATCAGTTTTTACTGCAGCAACTCTTGAAATAATTATTACGTTTCTTAGCGGTGATTAGCTGACCTTTTCCGTCACATTTCCCTTTCGCATAACTTTCTGACAAACTTCAAAATAAAAAAAATAAAAAATAGAGAGAAGCAAAGTCGTTTGGTATATATGTATGTCTGGCGACTGCATAATTAAAAAAATTTGCTACGTTATAACAACCCCCAAATATCCAGCGACAGCGGGAGCAACAACGCCATTCATCCTGGCACACGAAGTGGACGAAATGACAGCCTCCGACTCCGTCTCCGCCTTTCACGTTAGTTGACGTCTTCTCCGATTCCGCAGTCGTTCTCGCTGTCAGCTTCAACTATGCTCCCGCTTTGAACAACACACACACACACCAACACACCAACACACACACACTCATCAACTCGGAGAAAGGAAACAGACAAACGGTTTGTGGAACTCTTGGCGTTGACATTGTCAGCGTGCAGAGGCCCAAAAATATATATTTTGCGTGCTTCTGTCAAGTCGCATTGCGTGCAGGGGGCGGAACAGAAGGCAGAGGCGGGGCTGGATGCGGGGAATGAGAAGTGGGAGGCTGTATATTGTGAGGTCCTGCCTGTGGGCTCTGCGACGCCCATTCCTCATGTTTGTGCGAGTGATTTATTTGACTGACACTTTTTTCTGCGTTGATTGCATCGTAATCCCAACATAATGAGTACTGTTATATTTCATGGCCATTTTCGTTGCAGAGGCCCAAATGAAGTAGACAATTTTTCAAAAACAAAGACGATATCTAATGGGGCGGACTTGGGTACGGGTATTAGTTTGAGTATGGGTATGCGGGTATGGGCACGGGTATGGGTATGGGTATATTGGTGTGAGTATTTGGGTCTAATGGTGGAAAATGGTTGCTCCATTGTGCATGTGACACACGTAGGCCACTTGAGGACCCCAAACACGGACATGGGCACTCGACACGAAGAGAAAACGGAGACGGACTTGACACAATTTTACGCTCAAATTTCCATCATTTGTTTGGGTCGTCAAGTTTCCGCAATTTTCAGTCTAATGTTTTTTTTCGGTCGACCAACAACTATTTGTATGCTTCACTTCCAACTATTTCAAATGGCCGATCAAATTGTTTTCACTTTGGTCAAACTGGATGAAAAATCCATGAGAAGGATTGAAAGATTTGCCTCATTAAGAAAGTAAATTAAAGCAAACTTTAATTTAAAATGTTTACCGTGTTTTTTTTTAGATCTTTAAAACGGGTACTCATATTGTGCAAATTGTGTGGCTGTGAAATGCATTGATCAAGCCGTAGTTGGAATACGTATGCATTTGGAATTTGTTTTTGGGCTTTCTGGCATGTTCCGAAAAAGATTGTCGGACGAAATTTACGACCTGAGATTATAGTATGCAGGCGAGTACGGGTGCTGTATGTGTGTATATGATGAAATTGGCTCAGACGGTGGCTAATTTCTAGATCTACCCGGCACTCTGAGAGGCAGCTCCTTGCTGGCTGGCTTCATTCTGTCGCAGCTGTGTGCGATGGCAATAAAAACTTTTATTATTGTCACACGTACCAGGAGCAGCAGCCACAGTAGCAGCAGCAGCAACCAGTACAGCAAGTCCAGCTTCGACTACGGCTACGTCTACGGCTTCAACTGCTGCATAACCTGCGTACACACTTCCGTTTTCCGCTTTAGCGTTGTCCTTTTGTTTGTTGTGTGCTGTTGCTACTTTTATTTTTTGTGGATGTTGTTGTGTGTGGGGCAGCGAGGGAAGGGGGCACAACAAAATTGAATAAAATGGCCTCAGTTAATGGTTGTCGGGCTGATTCAGTTAGCGCATAAAATGAGCAGGACCCCAAAAGCCTCCTGCTAGCTCCTGTTTCTCGTTTCCTGTCCGCTTCCTGTGTTTGTGCTTGTGTTCTGTGTGTGTGTGCGAGTGTGTTCATTCAGCTCTTGTGTGTGTGTGTGTGTCAGTATTTTTGGTCACAAATGTGGCACGGCCTAAATCTCGGTTTTACGAGCGCATTCTTTTGTTGTTTGTTGCCGTCGCCGCTGCCCTTCGCCATTGTTTTGTTTATTATGTATTTGTTTCATTTTTACATACTTGTTTCTTTCTCTTTTCCGTGCGCCAGTCTTTAGTTGGCCCATTATGCGACAGACTCGATGAGGTGGGCGTTGGTGGGTGGGGTTGGGTATGGTTGGGGTTGGGGGTACATTGTGATGTATGTGCCGGTATTAAAATGAAGCTATGCCATCCATGCATATTTGCCGGAGATTATATGTATGACAGTCAAACTTTATAGCAGTGCGTATAACAGTTGCAAATGTTACAAATTGCAGTGCGGCACATGAATAAATGCATTCCAAATTCCCAAAAAAAATAAAAATGAAACGGAAGAAGAGTAGGAAGGAGGATTGGTAAAGGGTTGGGAAAACGCACGAAAATTGCAAGAGTAGGAGAATAGTTTAGTCGATTTCCAGCAGCAGCAGCAGCTTCCAAAAGCCGCATTTAAATGAACGACGGCAAGTGCAGACATTTGGACTTGCAAATGTCAGTCACGAGAGATTGAGGTTGAGGTTGAGACTGCAAATTTGGGAAGGGGGGAATGGAGAGTGGAGAATGAAGGACGAGTTGTGCTCCTGTGTGGAATGACGAAATGGCCGCTCGCCTGGTAGTCGCTGGCAGTCGCTGGTTTCGCTGGTTCGTTGGTTGGTTGAGTGTTTAAAACGGCTATTGTGCAGCTTGTGGTTGCTTTGCAAATTGAATAAAAGTTCATTGGAGTGTAAGAGAACCGATAGCAGCATACACCAATACAACACACACACACACACACACACACACACACATGGGCAAGCCGGGGAAGAGCAACAAAAAAAAAGAGGCAAAAACTGCGAACCAACGAACATTGAATGAATGTGAATGTAATCGTTTTGCAAATGAAAATTGATTTTTGAATTGTGGGCACGGTCCGGTTTCTCTCTATCACTCGACTCGACTCAACTCAACTAAATGAAATCAACGTCCGGCAACAACAACAATAGGAATAAAAAAAACGTTAACAGTTAACGATGTGCAATTTCAGTTTTAATTTACATCTGCAAAATTTAAATACCATACTTTTAAATCCCAAATTGTGAGGCAACACGAAAAGTAAAACTAAAAACGGCTAACAAAAAACTGTCATAAATGATGCACAGCTTAAATATTTCAATGGGTTGCCTCTCCTCTAAGCTCTAATTGTGTGTGTGTGTGTGTGTGGGTGTGATGCGAACGCAGAAAACTATGCTTTACATTTTTTATGCTGCCCCAACAATAAAAGCAGAAGAAGAAAAAAACATGAGGCAAAAATGCGCTTGCTAGTTGACGGCTCGGGTTCGAGCTCGATGTTTTGCTTTTCCTTGGGTTTGGGTTTGGGATTGCTCGTCACCCAATGCTTCTTTTTCTTATACCACAGCGTTTTGCTCAATTCAGAGAAAGAACAAAACGGATGGTAGCGGGACGCTGGGACGGACAATCAGACAGGCAGCCAGGCAGCCAGGCAGGCAGGCAACAAAGTGGATTTGAATTATTCAAAAAATGCGATTGTTATTTGCAAAATGTGCAGTGAATTGAGACGCGCACAGTAAAGTGACGGAGAAGAAGACGTCGACAATGCTAGCTGCGATTTACGTTGAAAATAATGTTGTATTTATGAGTCGAACAGTTGGCCAGAGGCGAACCCGTTCCCTTCACACCCCTAAATTGGATTCAATGATAGTGTGAATTGCCGCAACTCAATGGTGCTAAGTCTTTGAATTTATGCAGCCGAAAACGCTTCAGCATAATCGTAGAAGTGCATATAAAAGATTGTTTAATAGTTTCTCGGAGAAAACCAATTAGAAAACTCAAGTTTAGGTTGTAAAATTCGTGGCATTTGCGAAGCATGAAGTCTAGTCTAGACAAGTCATAAAGGTTAAGAACTGGAATTTACAGGTGATCTAAACATCCGTATAACTGTTGTCAACTTGCAATAAAAAAGCGCTGGGTAACTGCCGTAAATGTGTCATAATTTCAGTAGTTGGTTATAACAGCTAATAAAGGTAAATCGGTTGAAATTGAAGTGCACATAAATTACGAGAGCATGATGCAGTAAATATCTCAATATGACAGTTGTCTTCCAAGAAAATGCATTGAGGCAACAAAATGCAAAATACTCTTGATTTATATTGAGGCAAGCTTGTATCGACTATTCCGCTTTAGCAAAATGTTCAAATGTAAGTTGAGTATATAATTTAAGTCGTGAGCAATAACTTTACTTGTGTAGATCATGTTTTCCGCACAACTTGGCTCTCATATATCATATTGCAGTTTGGTGATGTCCTTGCTGCTATGTCCTACAGTTTCAATAAAACAGCATAAGAACATTGGCTGGCCTTGCCATAATTGACAAGTCGCATCATCAGTCTTGGTCGTTCACTTTTATTCGTTTGACAATTTCTATCCATAAACCAGCTATTTATCATCACAGCAAGTCACAATGGCAAAATAATTCCAGCCGCTGCCACTGCACTTCTCCCCTGTCCGGCGCAAGTCATTCAAAATGAAAGCACAGCCAGCGTTAGCTATGCACCCGACCACGACAGCCACCCACAAGGAACAACCACCGGTCACGAGGCATTCAGTCGGTCTCATTCCGGCGAGAAAACCGAAAAAGGTTTTAATCAGTTATTCATGAGGCCGAGAGCACGACGTCAAACAAAAGCCGCTGTGCCGGTTGACATTGAAAGCCGCCCAGCTGCCTGCCTGCCTGCCTGGCAGAAGAGATGGAGAATAAAATGCGAAAAAAAGATTTATGAGCTGGAAAAAAGGCTGCATAAGTTGCAAGCGAACAACTCTTCTGCTTTGCAGCAACAACAATAATAAATGCTGCAATAACAATTGGCTGCAACTTAAAAGACGAGGCAAAATGGCGCAAAAAGGATTTGTTTATTTTGCGGAGCGGGGAGCAGCAGAACAGACAGACTGCCAAATAGAAAAGGAAGCGAACGGGATTGAGAATGATGATGAAGACTGGCTGACTGACTGACTGACTGGCTGACATGTCGACAGCTAGACTATTATGATGACTGGGCAGGTGGTGGGAGGAAGTGGGGCGTCTTATGTTGACGGAACCACTCCAAACTAATGAGTATGCATATTGTATGCATATGTGTGTGAAAGGAACGCAAAGAAAAGAAAAGAATTGGAATGAAAAGGGTAGGCAAGAAGGAGGCGCGTGTGTTGCGCCTTTGTTGCAACTTGCAACAACTCAAAATGCACTTGGACGCCTTCGCAGGTAGCGAGAAACATGTCTTGTCAAGAGTCGTGGCAGATGGGAGAAAAAGAGCGGGAGAGAGACAGACAGAGAGAGAGAGAGAGAGAGGGAGAGGGGGCTCATCGCTGATTTTGTTTTGTCTGCGCTGACAGAGACTTCAAATTAGTTGTAGCACAAAACATAAATGCAAATGGATGCAAGCAAAACAAACTCCGCAAAAAGGGTTTGCGCCACAGCTAAGGAAAAAACCCACCCTCTCATTAATTCAGGGCTGATTGGACTTTTTGTTTGTACTTGCAACACCCACACACACACACACACACATAATTTGTGTAGGCTCACGTTCACAAGCGCATTGCACTTAAGTAGCTTGGTTTTCAACAATTACATTGGACGCCTTTGCAAATTACGTGTATGTAGTCTCCCTCCCCTCTCTTCCATCCCCTTTCAGCTCTTGGAGTAGGTGTGTGTGGTGTGCGTGTGCTTGTGCTGATTGAAAATTCTTGTGCGAAAAATGTTGACGTCGACATTGCTGTCTGACATGCTGCTGCGGCTCATTACATTAATTGCTTTGGCTTGTCTTTTTGCGACAGGGAGCATACGCAACTGCATACGGTGCGTATGCGTATTATGCATGCGCATCTGTGTGTTGGTGACTACATCCGTACTTGTATCTGTATCTGTATATCTGT
The DNA here is from genome assembly GCA_035041535.1 of Drosophila cognata. Lineage (NCBI taxonomy): Eukaryota > Metazoa > Arthropoda > Insecta > Diptera > Drosophilidae > Drosophila > Drosophila cognata. Next base: position 6,124,825 of record JAWNLC010000099.1, read on the forward strand.
ATTTGTGTATCTGTGTGTGAATCGTTCTCTCTCTATCTCTGTGTGCGTGTGTGTGTGAGTGTGTGTCTCAGTCGTTACAGCATTCGCATTTCAATTTCAATTTTGCAATTTTGGCAGCTGCCAGGTGGCGCTGTCGCTCCAACTGTCTGTTTTGGCCCATATCATGGCACACAGAACATGGCCCGAACTGAACTGAACCCAAGCTAGCATCGGGGGCAATTCGCAAGCCTTTTTATCGTTTCTGCCCCTCATCAATTCACATGACTAACAGATTTGCGCAGCTGTTTCCCTCACTCTCACTCTCACTCCTCCTCCTCCTGTCGCTCCTCTCTCTGCCTCTGTCTCACATCTATCTCTGCCCAGCTGTCCAACTCACTGACTATCTGTCTGACTGTCTGACTGAGTGTCGTTCTATGTGTGTGCATGCATGTGTGTGTGCAGCACGTAAAATGTATGTCGCCTGTCAAATTACTTGAATCTGGGCGCTACTCTGTTCTGCTCTGCTCTTCCTCTCTCTCTCTCTCTCTCTCTCTCTCTCTCTCTCTACCTCTCTCTCTCTGTCTCTGTTTTAGCTCAATGCAGTTGGACCCACATTTGTGCGCTTGGTTTGTCGTGCCAGTCAGGCATAATATGATTATGTAGATGCTGCTTCCTCTCCACACACACACACACATATATATGTATGTACAAATTCGGTCTTGGCTGGCAGCGCATTATCCTGTTTGCCATACGATAGCAAGAAGAACTATGACTATAGCATCGGAGACTATATCTACAATTGTGCGCTGTCAAATCGTATTTATTATTTTATGTTTTCATTTTGGAAATTGCCACTGGTCTTGATGTTGCTACTGCTACAGCCACTGCCACTGCCACTGCTGTGATTACACAAAACAAAAAGCATTGTCTGTCAATATTCGTCTCCCCTCGGCTGTCTGTTGGCCTGTGCAACTAATCGACTGTTGCCGGCGCGCGTCAAGTGCCACCACCCAACGCTCCGCATGCCCGCCCCTGTCGATTTTCATTGTGTGTGACGGCCAAACAAAAAAAAAAACGTAGCAAAACCCACAAACATACACTCATGACTTTTAGCCGTGCCGCCTCAAAGTCCCTTAGCAATCAGAATTTAGTATGCAAATTTGTAAAATGAAATTGCATCAATATTAGAAATCAATATTTGGGTTCACTCCGATTAAAAACCAACCGAACCGGAAACGAAACGAATCGAAACGAAACCAAAACCTGCAACTGCTGTCGCTGCTTCTGCTGCTGCTGCTGCTGCTTTCAACATGACAGAATGCTTTCAGTGTCAATTTGGCTTAATATGACGCGAAAAGTGGTAGACACCTTCTTTTGCGCAATGCCTTGGGGCAAATGGGGGAGAACAAGTGCTACAGATCGGCTATCGGTTCATGCTAGTGTGTGCGTGTGTGGATGTGTGTAAGTGTGTGTAAGGCTGCTATGATGGAAGCAGTTTGCAACTAATTAAGCAGCACGCACAATCTAACATGCAAGTTAACACCAGCAGCAGCACCAGTGGTGTTTATGAGTGGTTGCCAGCTGCATAGTGGTGCGAATGTTTCACAAACTAAACGGCCCAATTCGGCTTTAGCAGATACTTATCAGAGTTCGGCTTAGGCAATCAATTAAGGCCCACTGCATGCATGTTAAATACAGGACACGTTAAGAAACTAGGTGATTATTCTGTGCAAAACTTTTTCGCCTCTTTCTGAACTAATTTCCCAAACAATTTGATAAATCCTAATGCGCAAAAGTTATACAGACATAATTAAATTATACTTATAGATTAATTTAGTTGTTCAAATTATCATACAGATTACTAATTTGCTCAGTGCATATTTATTAAAATTATTTATCAAAATTTATAATGGGCTTATGAAATAAGCACAAACTGAGCTGCTAATTTGCTTATGTACTAAATCAATTATTGGAAATATATATAAATATATACAATAATACGCAATGCGTATGCTCATTTGTATATTTTTGTATATACTCAAGATCATACCTAACAAACTTCAACTTTAATCTATGTTACTCATTTGCAACTAATTGACATTCACTTTCACAGCGTTTCTGATGATGCTTGCCCCACTGTGCCCTCCGCCTGGCTGATTGAGTAGGTAATATGCAATAAAAGCGATATGCTGTCGCCCCGATGTTGCCCCCAATCGACAGCGATATGCTCACCACATTTGACCGCAGTTAACAAAGTTCACACACACACTCTATCATAGGACAGGCTTGTGTGTATGTGTGGGTGTTGGGTGTGTGGGTGTGTGTGTGTGTGTGCCCGGGCACACAATAATAAGTGACGCATTTAATCTGATTTGCTTTATGACATGTTCATGACGAGAACAATTAAAATGTGCGGTTGGCTAGGCAGCAGGCCATCTAGACAGGCCTGGAGGGTAGCTTTGCCAACTGGTATTGTTGGTGTTGCTGTTGTTGTTGCTGTTGCTGCCCGTTATTGGCCGGCGTAAAAAGCAAATTGTTTAATGTGCTGTGAATAAGTGACAAAACAGCTGAACTTCTCGTAGGCATCGAACACCCAACCACCCCTCCTATAAACCCCAACTCCCCAGTGGCTAGTCAGGGGCAAGAGCACGCTCCATGTTGACATTAGGTGTGGAGTTGGGGACTGGTGTTCTTATCGCACGTAAGGGATTGTGCCCTTAACAGGGCTGCTGTTGTTTATTCTGCGAACTTGAGTTGACTGCGGCTGACATTGTTGATTAGCTAGTTGAGTTGCGTGTGTTTTATTAATGGCGCTGGGCCAAAATGTCACGACTTATGCATGCATATATATATATATGTATATCTGGCAATAGACTTGGCTCAAAACTAGCGCCAATACTGACAATTGTCTGGCCATAATTGCGACAATAATTGCACTTAATGCGACAATGTGCTCATGCAGTAAACTACTCTCTCTCTCTCTCCATCTCTCTCTGTGCTTCTTCTTTCTTTAGCTGTCTTACTTACACACACCTCTATCTCTTTCTTTCTGACTTTCAGCGTAAACTTTGTTGCAGTTTGTTTTTACTATTGTTTTGTAATGGCAAAATTATAGACCCCAGCGACGACCCTTAAGCTTCATTTCTCTAGCTTCACTCACTGAGACTTGCCCACTCTCTCACTCACTTTAGCGGCCTCTCGCTCCATTTGGTTGTGCTGGTTGTGTGACTGGCATTGCCAAGCAGCAGAGGCAGCAGAGGCAGCAGAGGCAGCAGTCGCAGTAACATCTTCGCCTTCGCCTTGTTCATCTTTGGCATTATCTACTTCCGCCATAAACAGCAACAACTTTCCATCTTTGTGCCAAGGCAACATTTTTGTCTTTGTCTGCGATGTTTTTCTCTTGACTCTTTCGTTTGTGTTCCCCTCTCCATCCCTCTCTCTCTCCCGCTCTCTCGCTGTGCCTCCTTTTGCCACCTCCTTGGACGGCAGTTTAACAAACACGCGCGGCACGTTGTGCATTTTTATGATTTTTATTTTGATTTCCTTTAAACTAACTTTGCTGCTTGCCACAACAACAGTAACAGCAACAACAACAACGGCAAGAAATCGTTGCTATTTTTGCAAATTGCCTACAATGATGGCCACAAGTTCATCCACCCTCCGCTCGCATCCCCCCGCTCTACCTAGCCCTGCAGCCGCAGTCTCTTTTTTTTTCAATGTTACGCTTGGAGTACTGGGGCCGATGGGATGGGGATGGGTGGTGGCTCTTGGGCAAACCATCAGCCAATTTCTGTTACTGTTGTTGTTGTTGGTGGTTTTTTGCCTTTGCCTGTTACCCGGAAAATATTATTTCGCTTGACTTTTACAACAGCCCAAACGGGGCCGTCCGTAACTCCTCCATGCGCCCTATGCCTGCTTTTTTATTTTTTTTTTTTTTTTTGTATTTCGTCGTTGTTGTTGTTATTGTTTGTGTCAATGTCGCCTGTCGCCGTCCAAACTATTTTGCTATTTGTTTTGCCTAACTCGATTTTTCACTGGTTGCCTTTTGTCTGCTCGGCTGCCCGCACGCTGGATCCTCTCGCAGGACAGCGCCTGACTCTGACACATCTGAGACAACACAGACAAACACACACACATCCGTAGCAACACCAAAACACATTTGACAAAGCAATGGCCGAGAATTTTTCTATTTTCAGACCCTCAGCCTGTAATTTTGGTTTTTTTTTTTTGGTTAGTTCTCCCTTGCTTTTTTTGTTGTTGTTGCTCTTCTGATTTGCCATTCATTTTGTGCTTGTAATGATTTTCATGCTAATCACAGCAATTGACGCGTATGCGACTTTGTCAGTTTGCCAGTCAGTTCTTCGGCCTGTCTGTCTGTCTGGCTGTCGGTCAGTAAGTTGCTCAGTTTGTCAGCCAGTCAAAATAATCGAAGTCCTTCGGTTTTTCTCCGGCCAAACAATGTCAAACGCTCGTAATCGCAGTCAAATCACAATTTGATATTCTTTTTATGTTCTTCGCTGAGTGTATAACATAATAACTTTGTCAGTAGCTCTAACGTATATTGGTCAAATGGACTATAAAGCTGATTCTTGATTAGCATAACAAGCTGAATCAATATTCAACTTGAGTCACATCTAAGCTAAGTTAGTTTTCGATTAGCTGTTAAGTTCAAGTGATTACAACTTTATTTAATATTGTATTGTATCAATAAATGTTTTTTCTTTGTTAACTTTATATAAATACACTTATAATGTAAGAAGACAGAGACTTAATGCAATCATCTTCACAGTTTCTAGGAATCTTAGCTTCCGTACTTGTAGAAATGAAACTTTTTCTTATCATATTTTTGAAGTCACAAATAGGTTTTCAATCCTTATTTCACAAGCTGAGTGCAATCAATTTCGCTTTATGTTTGCTTTAGTTTGATGTAAGTGAACTTTCAACAAAATAATTTTTGCAATTTGATTTTAAGAAGTCGCTACTCGAAAGGTATTAGAAGTATAAGAATCCTTGAAATTTTCTGATTCAAGGTTTACACACAAATAAGTTTTCTATATGAGTCCTTAGTTAGTTTTTATTTGATGTTTTAGTTAAGTATCTACAACTTTAAGTATATCGATTTAGATGAAGAATCAGATAAGAAGACATTGACTATTTTTACTTATCACATTTTATTGTATTGTAACATTATTTGTTCAAATACATTTTTTGCCATTTTCGTCCTTTATTGACAGTTGGGCCATTGATTTATTTTACGCTATCATTACGCCATCATTTATTGAAAGGAAAATTGAAAGTATTTATCACGTTGCTAATAAATGAATGCCAGCGATGAATGCGATGGCTCGAGTGCTGCTAAGCCATTGCACAATTTTTCAAAGTTGAAATTAATAACGTTTTTTTGTCGATTTGCTTTTGCTTTGTTGTTTTTTTCTTCTTATTTTGGATGCTTCTGCGTCTGCTTTTGCTTCGACATCGTCCTCGTCAACGACTTTCATTTTGCTTGCCTTTAATTTTTCTTTTATCTGCCATTGAACAATGGCCAGCACAATTTGGGTGATGAGCAGCGGCAGGAGCATCAGCAGGAAGCTGTGTAAGGAGAATGGCTGGAGTTTGTTTGGGTTGAGCGGGAGGAGGCAGGAAGCATAATAAATTAAGCGCTGCCTGGCCGTTGGCTGCCACTTGGCCAAAATAAATTGCACTAAGCGAAAAATAACAACTCAATCCATGGAACGAGCGTCCAAGCGACAAAAACTGCCGTCCAGAAAATTGAAGCAGCTCCAAGCGACGACGACGATGACGATAGCGATGGCAACTACGACAAATGGAAAAAGTGCGCAGCACAATGGTCAAGAAAAAAAGAAGTAGAAAAAAAAACAAAATAGAAGCAAAGCAGAAAACAGGGGCAAAGAAAGAAAGAAAGGGATATAAACAGATTACGTCGTTATTGGCGCTGACCAGCACGTGCCCACACATGGACATGCACGCGGACCTCGGCAGGCAGCGGAATAGGGCGAATGGATGAGCGAGCGTATCCCGGTTAGCGGGCAGGACACTCCTCATTCCACTCTCCCATAGAGTGGTGACCGTGGGTTTCTCGATTGATTTTGCGTCGTCGTTCGCATCACCTGCAGGCTAAGCTGCTTTTGAGCTCAGTCCGGCAAATAGAGATAGATACGGACGACGAACGACAAACGACGCCTAAAGCAGAGGTGAGCATTGCGGGAGTGGACGCATACGGGCAGCTTGACAGTTAGCCTTGTGCCTGGATGCAGTGAAGCGTTAACGTTAACTTCTCCTATCGCCTCTTGTGTCGCTATTGTTGTCGCTGTTGGCCAAGTTGACAGTGCTGCATTAATTTCATGTCTCATGTCTCCTGCCGTCTCCTGCACTGACACCCAGCCACCGGCTATAAGTCTGCAGTCTGAAGTCACCTGTCCAGTTTAGCTACTGGCAATCGTGCAACAATTCACGTGGCTACCACATCTTAATTAATTTGTTCATTTATTGCAGGGCACACGGGACAAGGATGCGCCGGTGGCAAGCTGCTTAGAAGCCAGCTCGTTGATTGAGTCTTTAGTGCACAATTTTGGGGTTATCTCCACAGCGGCAGCTGTGCGCAACTTTGCTCCTTTTAGCTTTTCTGTAGTGCCGCCATGGACCGGGGCTTATGGAAAACAATAACAAAAACATAAATCAAGCAAGTCGGAATAATTTGTGTGTTGCCCTCCGTTTTCGTTTCTTCGTTTTTCCTATTTTGATTTTAGGGGTTCTTGTCTTTTTTTTTCTTTTTCTTTCTGCTGACCAACGGGAAAAAACAACGCCGACAAAAGCAGAAAATTCAGCAGCAGCTGCATTTTTCATGGCCCGCTTGCTGAACATCTAAACGTGAATGGGTGGATTGTGAGCCATAAGCCATAAGCTTTAAAGCACATCCAGCAGCATTCATTGTTCAATAGCAAAACCAGCTCAGCTCAGGAGCTGAAGAGCGCTAAAAGACCATGATTTTGTCACTGATTGCCTGGGAAAACGCATTTCTTTTTTCCAGCTGAAATTCAATGATGTTTTCCTTCAATCTTTTATTTTTATAAGCTATTGTTCAGTTGCAGTTGTCTACATAAGCTACAATTGTAGAAGGCACTTGTTCTGTGGACACGAATTAAAACATATATTTAATACCAAGCATTATTTGATTAACAAATTTAATTTTAATTTGCTGCCTGCACAGATGAGCTTATAAAAGTCTTGAGTAAGCTCTAAGCTCTAGCATTATGTTCTGTCAAGCTGTTAACTTAAATGGATAACTTTTGACTCGCTCATTAGTGAAAATAAGTAATAGTTGTTTTATATAAATTCTCTGGTTGAACAGAGTTAGCAAGTGGCGCTAATCGCCGTTGCATCCGGTGCAAATCACTTGAGCATCTTAACCCCGTTTCCCCAACCCTTATCCCCCATTGCACTTAACGATCCCATGGCCACTAATTTAGAATTATGCAAGTCAGTTGCAGATTACGTTTACGCGTTCAGGGCTCAAGCCGTCGTTCATTATGCGTTCATTCTGCTCAGGTTTTGAGGTTGAAGCACAAGCTAAAGCTGCGAACTCTCCGACTGCTTCTGCTCCTGCTGCTTTTGCTTCTGTTTCTGCTGGTACTTATTATTTATTGCGCCTTAGGTAATGCCCAAGTTCCAAGTGCCAAGTTCTTTCAGTCAACTTGCAATTTTTCATGCACGTTCATTATTATCATTGCCCCGCGCCGACTTCCCCTGTCACCCCGGCGCATCACTCGAGCTTAACTGCAGCAGCCGTCGCTGATAAGCGACGAAAATGTGTAGAAAGCTGAAAGTTTTTGCACAATTTTTTATATGCCGCGCCAACGGAAGGCAGAATTGCCGACAGTGAGTGGGGCCCCAAAGGGAGAGCACGAGATGAAAGTAATGCAAGAATTTATCATTGCAAAGGCAAAGGCAAAGGCAGAGGCAACGGCAACGGCAATGGCAACGGCATCAGATACAGCTTCAGATTCCGCTGCAGCTGCAGCCTGGGCAAATAATAAAAGAGCGAAAGAAAACTGCAACGCGCCATTCAATTTGATTACTTGCGTCATAAATACCGGAAGCGTCAGAGTATTGAGGCGCCAAGCTACCCCTCGCATTCAACACACAGACAGACACAAGCACACACACACTCTGGCAGGCAAGATATGTGCGTGAATGCAGAGCATCCCACAGTGCATTGGATGAATGACGGCGGTAATATCCTGTGACGCATTGACGCAGTGACGCAGCAGCTTGCCAAGCGGCGAGATGATTTCTGAAGCAGCTCCTTAGCTGCCGCGCTCTTTTATGCACTCGAAAAGAATCTGCTGCTGCATGAAAAGCATTAAAATAGCAGCAGCAGCAGCAGCAGCAGCTGCACCACTGTGAAAAAACGTATTAGTAACAGACTATTGAGACGCTAAAGTGACGCAGGAGGCGGCGGTGGTTGTGGGCAGGATATGGCGTGCAGGATGCCCAGCTCGTGTGAATTCTTACAAGTGCGGGCTGCAAAATGACTTATGTGCTGCAGGCTACAAGCTAGCAGCAACTAACTGTAACTGAGGACAACGACGACAAGGACGACACTATCGCCAAATCAGCAGCGCAGCTTGCATAAAAAATTTAAAGCGCTGGCGATAAAAATATAAAAAAAAATACAAAAAAGAAGGACGCAAAATGACTTTGGTGGGGCACACACACATGCATACGACATAAGTGCTTATGCAATAAAAAAGGATGTGATGTGCTTGCATGTGTGCGTGTTTCTGTGTGTGTGTGTGTAATGAGTGATCGTGTGATTTTTTATGCCCGCAGTTGCGTTGAAAGGCGATTTATCTTGGACTGGCTGGTTGACTTCTTGCTGGTACAAATCAAACATACTCACACACTCATACATCACACACACACATACACACACACATACACATGCATACATATACAAAACTGTAAGCTGAGCATAAAAAGTGGCAGAAATGTAAGCAAAACAAACCCAAAAAACAAACAAAACGCGTCTCTGTAAAAATGTAAGTTGTGGTTGGCCAAAGCAGAGAAAGAATCAGCCAAAAAAAGGAAAAACATGGCAAAAATATCTAACTAGCTAAGAGGGGGGCCAGAGAAAAATAGAGAGGGGCGTTGATGTGGGAGTCTGGGGGAGGTTGAGTTTGCCTGGTCAGCGGTTGGCAGAGATTAACTTTTGGGTCGCTCAAAGCGACCACAGCAAGTGCTTTACATTTAAAACACGGCAACAACAACAAGGGGCGTGGTCAGCTCAACAGAGCTTGTTAGTGGCTATAGACAGCACTGCGGATGGTTGACAGAAAACAGAAAACGCCATCAGCAGCAGCAACAGCAGTAACAGCAGCGACAGCAACATTGTTGTTGACAAAAGCGCATATGGCAAAGCCGCAAGCCGCACAGATTAACAATTAGTTTGTCTTTTTTTTTTTAATTGTATTTAATATTTGTTGGCGCATAGCATGCTGGCGAGCTTGTTTAAAAAGAACTGCTGCAAATATGCAAATGTTCGTAAACTGATTAATTCATTATTTTGACAAATTTTGGCAAACTAATTAAGGATTGAAAAGTGAAGGGCATGCCAAACTTGCCACTTTGCGAGTTTGGCTAATACTTCTTGGAAAGCACAAGAGAACTTTCCGATCTATAGTTTCGGTGGCAGCTTTATGGAATGTACTGGTAGCAGAAAGTGAAATATACCTCAAATTTCAACAACATCGCTCAATAATTCAGTGAATGAAACTTTCTGCGCTTAAAAGATTGCTAAAGTTTTTGAACAAATGCTTTTTACGCATGCGAATCGTGGGCTTCTTATCGCTATTGCCAAATAGCATATGTTGGAGACTATTCATGGCACATCTATATAGCATTTGGGACGATGCACGCAGACACGCATATTGCGAGTGCTTTGGGGCTGCATCACATATTCACCATGTATTCCAATTATTATTGTCTTTGTTGGTGTTGTTTTTGTTGCTGTTGCTGTTGCTGTTGGCTGTTGCTGTTAGCTGTTAGCTGTTGTTTTGATGTGTATTTATGTTAGCACGCAGCAGCCAAATACAACAAATAAACAAGTGTCGACGACAGAGCGACAGCCAGCTGCAGTTAAAATGAAATAAAATATGGATATGAATTATGATACATGTGTTGCTTGCTTGGCTTGGCCGAAACCATAGCAAAAGCACCCCGAAAAACCATAGCTACTGCTGCTCTATATGTTTCTCCTACTAGAACAGCGACCTGGCAGCGAACTGGCAGCAAGTGGCAGCAACAGCAGCAGCAGCAGCACTGCTCTGGCAGCAGCCACTCATTCATTTAAATGCCATTTTAAACTTAAATGAAAGTTTATGGCTTTTTATTTGCATTGTGCGAACAACGGTCGCTGTCGAGTTGCTCATGTTGCTGTTGTGTTTATACCTGCTACGAGTAAGCTATATATAAATAAATATTTGGGGTCTATTCGTCTTTCCTTCTCTTTATTTTGGTTTTTTTTTTTTTTGTGGCCGTGGCATGCAATTTAAAATCCAAATTCCATTTCATTTTACTCGGCTGCACGCAGCAAGTAAGTCTTCATCAGGCAATAACCCTGGAGAGCTCGCTTAAACTTGCACTTGGATTAAATTCACAATAGCATTTTTGGGAAAAATGCATCCACTTGCATTTACGCAAAAGATTAAACATTTATTTACTAAAATTGTTTGTTTCGCAACTTCTGTTGTTGCTCTTTTAAAGCTGCTTAAAGCTGTTGTGGTGTTATTTAATTTAATTAAAGTGCCGGTCAGAGATATATTTTCACTGCGGAAAACATATATTCCATAATAAAAAAAACATAAACCGTAACAGATTTAGCTTTATGCAGAAATATGATTCGCTTTTTAAAATTTATAATGCTCTTATATCGGATAAACAAGGCAAACTTTCAAGGCAACAACGTTCAATGTTTTTGTTCAACGTATATTTATTATTAATTAAAATTTAATGCACTGAAACATTTAATCCATTCAGCTTTAAGTTTGCAACTATAGAACATTTTCGCAACAATACGAGGCTTAAAAATTGTTGCCACTGTTGCAAGGGACTTTGACTTGTAGTGGCGATGGAAAATATTAATAAAATCCTTAGTTCAGTGCTTATTTAAATATTTGTCACAGGTATATCCGAGTCGTTCTTTCACTGTATTCAAATATAAATTTGTTGTTGTTGTTGTTGTTGTTGACTGATGTACCCGTGTTGTTTGTCACATATGCTTGTAACATTTGCGAGGGCTGCTTGCATGTAAGACTCTACACGAAAATTGCGAGGGCATAGGGAATGAATGACAGAATCCGACGCTAACACTGTAGATCAACAACCCAAAACGCAGCAGCAGCAGCTGTGTGTGTGTGTGTGTGAGTGTGTTTCATGTTGTTGTGTTTTGCTGTTGTTCTTTTATTGCAAAGACGTGCACACATCTACATACACACACATTTACATACATGGGAAACGTAAAAGTCGACACTTTACATTCGCCAGGGCAATATATTATTTTTATTTTCGTTTTAGTCAGAGAAATTCGTTACCTAACCGGACACGAAAACCAGTCAGGCAGTGTCAGCAGCTACAATACCAATTGGAACAAACAACACTCAGACACACACACACACACACACACACACATACAAACACACGCGACACGTACAAACTGCTGGCAGCATAAATCAAATTAATTTTGTAGGCGGCAACATGCGCCATTTTGTAGCTGCCCCCATTTTAGCGGCTCCTTGTGTGTGTGTGTGTGTGTTATTCTTTTATTTTGCCAGCCACAGCACACAAACAATTCCCGCACAGTCTCCACATGAAAAGTGCGTTTTAATTGCAAAGATGCTGCCGCGTTTCGCGTTTGCGATTCGACGCTAATTAGGCGCACAATTGCCACGAAATAAAAAGTCAGAAAAACAAAAGCGAGTACGTGACTATCTGGAGCTGTCGAACCCACGAGCAGGCGACCAAGTGGCTCCACTGTCTATACCCTTCCTCGTTTTCACCCCCCTTGCACTTCTTCCTGCTGTCGTATCGCCTGGCTGTCAGTCGCGATAAAAACGTACTTTTAAATTGTCGTCGCTGGCAACATGCACACACGTGCAGAGAGAGAGAGGCAAAAGCAGCAGCAGCAGCAGCAGTCGACACATTCGCATTCGTATTCGTATCATCAAATGAATATTCGTTTATTTACATCTCTCGCGAGTTGCCCCAAAGATACACACAAAGAGCGCTGCTGCGGCTGGTTAAGTTGTGCGTTGTGGAGATTGAGGTGTGGCTGGAGGAATTGGGCTGAAGTCCCTCCGTGTCTAAAGCCTGACAAAATGAGTTTTATAGCATTTTTTTGTTGCTGTCGTTGTGTCAGTGTATGTGTGCTTTGTAAAAGGGCTGGCTGCTGAAAGGTTTTAACCTTTGATTCAACAGCTGGGCTTTTAAATTAAGATTTTGCCGGGTCGCTTGCACAAAAAAGAAAACCAGAAATCTATCTTGGGCATGCCGACTATTTGATACCTTTGCAGACTGATATCTAAATTGATGTAACACATTAAGAGAGCCGACCAATTGCTCCTAGTGGTCTCATTATAATGAGAGCTATATAATAAATAAAGATATGTGAAAAGACGGATATATTCCAAATTTGCTCAATATATAAACAAATAGATGAAGAAACACATTGACAAATGCTGATCAAGAATATATACACTTTATGGGAGTCACCGAGCCTCCTTCATTGCGTTACAAACTTGACGAAAAAAATTAGAATATCCATGGCAAGTTTATCAAAAGAAAGACGAATTTCATTGAAAATGAGAAAAGTTGGCGCAGCAAGCTGCGTTGTTTGCTCAGCGACTTGAGCAATGATTTCAAGAAGTTTTGGGGCTATTCAGATAACATTTTAGTTTGCTTATGCAGCGAGTCAGAGTTGTGGGCGCTTTAAAGATTTGTTTTGACTAGCAGACACTGCTCAAAACTCAACACAACTCAACTCAGCTCAACTTGGCAAAAAGTAATTTGCTTAACTCTGACCTTCCATTTGCATTGCAAGATTGTTTCAATTGCACAACCCTTGGTTTTAGTTTGCATTTTGCAGTTTTTAGTTGTAGTCAATGCACAACTAACAATACAACAATACAACAAGCTCTCAGGCAGACAACATATGGCATTTATAGCTACCTCATCTACATCTAATGATATTGAATAAGCACTTGAAAAACTCATATAAAGTAAACAATTGATTTCCATTACGTACGTGGCCAGACTCTCTATGCCAGCTGGCTCAGACAGCCCACTGGGAGTGCTATGGAGCAACACAAGGAAGGTTGCACGTGGTGGGTGATGCGTTATGGGTGGGTGGCTGGAGTTAGCATGCTGACAGGGAAATAGAGAAACCGCAAACTTTACAACTTGCCATTTGCTTACCCACCGTTTACTTGCAAATTTCTTTTGGCTCTCTGCAGATTTTTGCATTTTTCTTGTCCATTTTCGTCAGACATGTGTTTACGTGTGTGTGTGTGTGTGTGTGTGTGGGTGTGTGTGTGTATGTGTGTATGTTTTTGTAAGCTTCTTGCGAGTTATTTTCATATTTGTTTAAAGTCTATTTACCGCAAGTTGACAGTGAAATATGCGAAACTAGCGCGTAGCCAAATAAGTGCGGCAGTTTCCGGTTACAACTGTGGCAATGCCAATGGGAAAGGATAAGAGACAGGAGGCAGCAGATGGAAGGAGGCAGGCGGCAGGATTTTGTGGCAGGATGAGCTGCAGGAGATACAGCCTTTGCTTTGCCTGCATGTCATTGCGGTTTGTTTGTTTGCTTGACTTGCGCCCGGGTAAGGATTTCATGTGCTTGAGCAGCAAGAGATAGATATAATAGAGAGAGAGAGAGAGAGAGAGGGATAGAGAGGTGAATGTGGGAGATGGTTAAAGGGGTGGGACCAACCGCAGCGCTGGATGTCTGTGGCAAATGTGTGTGTGCTGCCTGCCTGTCCGCATGACAATTTGTTGTGCATGAAATCTGCTGCTTCTACTTCTGCTGCTGCAGTCGCTGCTTTTCCAATGCTTTTTTTGCGCAATTTGCTAAAGCCATGCTAGGCACGGAGCAGATAGCAGTATGCAGAGCACCAGCAGCAGCAGCCGCCACAGCCGTAGACGAGACGCATGAAAATCGAGACAGCGAGCTGCACTCAGAAAAACATATTTATTTACAAAATATACCTGATAACAAAAAATGATTTTTGTTATTTTATGTTGTTATTTTGTATCAGCAATAACTTCGAAGCTAGCAAAGTCAACCATTAGGAGTCATATTTTAAAAAATACAAATGTATCTTTCCAAGGATGCACAACATGTGTGTCTAAAATTCTAGCATTTCAATTAGATTTGATAAACTTTTCTGAATTATTTATATTTGTAGTGTAGTAGAGACCATAACCCCAGACCCAGACCCAAACTCAGAAACAAATCCAGTTTTAGTCTCAGGTTTTAGCTGAGCGAGAGATAGAGAGACGGAGAGGGGGAGAGGTAATGGCCCAGGCACAAATAGTCGTCGGGCTGTGTAAACAAACAGTTATCCCTCGCTTGGCAACACGTATTAGATTTCTGCCTGCCTGCCTGCTGGCTTGCTGGCTGGCTGGCTGTTTGTGGTGCTGCCTGCTGGTGCTGGTGGTGGTGTTGGTGGTGCTGCTGTTGCTGCTGTTGCAGCCTAACCACTGAGACGGAAGTAATGTGTCTATCAAAGCATTAACAACGAACGTCTTCGTCTGCACTAGAGGGGAGGGACTCTAGCGTTCGTTATTTTTGCAGTCTGTCTCTCCATCATGTGAAAAATCCATATATATATATATAACATATATAGCACACATACATTTGTAAATATGTGGCACGTATGCTGTTGCCATTAAACGCCTTTATGCCAAATTGAACACAATTAAATTAGTTGCGGCCAAGGCGGGGATTATGCTGCAAATTGTCAGCGTACTTGGGGGGGCTCAGGTGTTTTTGATGTTGTATTTGTTGTTGCTGTTGTTGTTGTTCTTGTTGCTTATGTACAAGTAATTGGCTATGTAAATGACAGCTGCTAGTGCAGGCTTTAAGTGTATGTATATTCATATACATATTCATATAGACGTACATGCTTACATACACATACGTATGCTGTTAATTACGAGGCTGGGCGATGGTGCTGAAGTATTTGTGGCTTGTCAGAAGGCTCACAAACCCTCCCCGCAAACCACCTCGTCCACAATGCACCCACATTGACATTTTGAGCAGCATCAGCAGCAGCGACGTTGTCATGAAACCTTTTGCTAAGGATTATGCAAATCTGCCACTCATCGTGCACACACACATAGACACACACACACATGCATAGGCACAAAGCCTTCATTTACATTTACACACGGCTAACTGAAGATTTGCGCTTCATCATAATTTATGCAGCTGGAAAGAGGCACTTCACATTCGCAATACCTCAAAAATTGCCCACAGTTGTGGCACACACCCACCCACACACACACAGGGTCGGGGAGGTGCGGTCGGCACAAGGACAAACACAAACAGTACTGTCTGACGAACTGACTGACTGATACGTCAGGCAGGTGAGCAAACAAACAGGATTGAAACTCTATCTGCGCCACACACACAAGGCCATATACCCTTTTTATTTTTGACATATGGCTATGTAAAAAAGTTGAAATGTATATGGGTTATAGAAATGATTATAAACTGGATATTTCAATATAAAAATGCAAATAAGTTAAGTGGCAGAGAGATGTTTATATCATTTGTGACACTTGAAACAAGTATTTTATTGGTATGTGGAAACATTAATATCGGAATATCTGAATAAATATATCGATGACAGCCAAACACAGTCTCGCTCTCTACTCAGTCTTCCTCCCTCTCTCTTTATATCTCTCGCATCCTTTCTTTTACACCCTTTCCATTGCCTTCTAATTAAATGATTAAACTCGCTTTTAATGAAAAAGTTTCTTTATGCTGTAGATTGATCATTTTTTGTTTTTTGCTCAATTTGTGCTACAATTTGTTTTGCATGATTTGTCATAATTAATGCCCCAAGATAAAGAGAGAGAACAGCTGCCAGGTATGGCACTCTAGCAAGTCCTTTAGACTGAGGAGATTCCCATCGACCAGTAGTGGGTCGAACATTTGGCAGTTTCGGCTGCACTTTTGCCACTTGCTGCTGCCACTTGGCCTGGGATCCGTTCTACCACATAAAATGCTTATGAAAAGCGCTTAAATTAACTAACCCTTGGGGCATGGCAAAGCAAACACCGTAAACACCTTTAAAAGCCACAGGGCGATGTCTGCTGGCTGCCTGATAGTTGCCCCCTGCAATTTCCATACTGAGCCATAGTTCAGGCTTCCTCGGGAGACTGAGGGAGAGTGAAGGGGCTAGAAGGTAGGGGCCAGCAAAATGTGTAGTTTATTTGCAATTTTTTAGCCAAAGAGCTTTGCATTTTTGTTGGTTTTGTTGCCGTCCGTTTTTTTTTTTTTTTTTGCTGTTGCTCTCTGTTTCTGAATCTCAATTTCATTTTCCCCTCGCCGCATGTGAAATTTGTGTTATCGCAGCCTTTGCAGCAGCAGTGGCTGTAACTGCAGCAGTTGCAATAAAATCAGTGGCAAAGGTTGCAGCAGCTGAGGTCAGTTTGGGGTCCATTTCATGTGTGTTTGTGTGCGTGTGTGTGTGTGATGGTGTGCCAGTTAAATGTGAAGCATTTACACTAAAAACTTGCATACTGAAAATTTGAAATTTTCCATTTGTTTTGTTGGCTTGCGTTTGGTTAGGTTTTGGTTTTGTTTGCTGGAAAACATTTCTCTGATTTGCATTTAAAAGGTGTGGCAACTATCAGGCTTATGTGCGGGCTCGGGCAATATCTGAGGTCGTCCAGGTTGATACTGGTTCGACTCTGCCTCTTCTACCTTTTCAATGTATGTCTTTGCAATGAGCGCGCTCACAACGTGAGAAGGGGAAAAAGGAGAGCAGAGTTAGAGGGAATTGCGAATAGTTTTTATAGCCACACAGCGGGGCATTAAAACTTTGCTGTGAAGCAAGTAACGCACATAAACCTAAGCTTTTGGCTATTTATGCAATTTATTCCATAATTCTAAAATAGATTATACAGTGCTGTACAAAAGTCATTTTAGCATAGATAAATATGCATTTGGTTTTATTGAAATAATCATGAAAAATATCTAAAACGATTTCATAATTTTGGAATATTTGAAAGCAATAGTTAATCATATAACCCATTCTTTCTATGAGAACGGACAACATCCACTCATGAAAACAATAGTCACTATGGAAAAAAAGCCATGCTCGGTTGTGTTCAATTTCAACAAATAAAAAGTACTTTTTGTTGAAAACAAGAAATTTGTTTGTTTGTATTCCTCAGCCACAATGAATATTCAGTTTCGTGTAATTTATTGTCTTCAGTTTCTAAAAAGAAAAAAGTTCATCAACGCAAGAGTTTTGCGATATTTATTTGCCATTTATTAGCAGCGTCCTGACAACAAAAACAGAATTGCAGAACAATGCAATGTAACATTTAAAACCTACAATAACATGAAATGCAAATAAAATGTGCCGCTGACATGAGACAAAAATAATATAAAAACGGGGCGGAAAAAATACACAGGAGAACAAAAAAAAATAAAAAAAATAAAAAATAAACAAGTAAAATACAGATAGAGGAAGAAAATTGTGCTGGCAACATGAAATTGGCTGGTTGCTTGGGTCATAAATTTCTATAAAGACAATCTCGCTGTTGTTTGCGCTATTTCGCTATTGTTGTTTGGCCTATAGTGATTGTCGCCATTCTACGCAACATGCAACAACTATTAATCATATTGACTGCGACTGCCTCAGTTTCTACGTCTGTTCCTACTTGTGCTTCTGTTTCGGTTTCAGTCAGTGCCTGACTCACTGTGTCATCCTGGCTAATCAATCTTTACCGTGTGCCGGCTCTAATGGCAATGACAACGACAAAGGCAATCTCTCTCTTTCTGCTAAAGAAAAATGGCCGATAAAGTCATTAACGCCTGACTGGCCACCTGCCTCGACCACGGTTCTCCTGATCTGGACACGGATATGGCAAACACAAGGAACTGTGTGGCCGGGTCTTAGCCATTTTTGCTATTTTGTTTATGGGCCGTGGCGCAAATCTCTTTGCGAGTCCTGCTCGCTGTTCAATGAGGCGGCAGGCAAAAGCCAAAAGGGGATTAGTTGTAATCAATAACTTGGCCAAGTAGTATGTGGAGCTGTGCAGGCAGTCAATGGAACGGGAAAATGGCAGATGTTGGGGCTGGTGCTGTGGCTGGGGCTGGGGCTGTTGTTTTGCCTGTCGAAACTTTCATTCAAGCTTACACGTTAGCCGGAAGGGAGACCCCAGTGCAATTTACTACCCTCAACTTGAGGCCCTTTTGTGCGCCAAAGTTATTATTATAATTTTCTTTTGCCAAATGCGGATTAATTGAAAAGTTTGCCATTAGGCATTCGCGCTTGGTTAAGTTGCCATGCCTTTGTTTTTTTGGCCAGCACCAGCACCAGCACCGCCACCATCAACAACCCCATCTGCTATCCACCTTCCACAAGAATTATGCAGTCCAGCCCAGTCCATTTACCTAGCTACCTGTGCAATATCATTTTGTAGGTGTTTCATCTATTTGATCGTTATAGATTTTGACAGTTTCATTCGCAGTTATGATGAAAATTACTTAAAAGCATTTTCGCACAGCGCTGATTTGATTGATGGGCGCTTATGTGCCATGGCACAACAGGCACAGGCGATGGCGTCAGGGAGCCAGAGTGGCGTTGTGGAGTGGAGAATGGCGTCGTCATTATATTCGCATTATCGACTGTCGTCGGGCATGCGGCGCAATGAGCCACAGCAAATGCCAGTTGACGTGCGCTGCGGTTGAAGAGCTGACAAAAACTTGCGCCAATTTGTGTCAATTATCAGGAGGCTATCCTCGCCACCCTCCCACCCTTCATCGATCCCCAAAATCCCCACCTTACTTATCAGATGGCTACGTTTCACCTGGTCGTCAAGCGAAGTTGCAAATCCGTTGAGTGTTTTGCAAAGTGCGAGCCAGTATTAAATGACAGAACGATGAATGTAGGCAAAGCTGCAAATAAGTTTTTCTTTTATGGCAAATAAAACAGGCAATTTACAAAACTTTAAAGCAATTATGAAAGTTTACCAAAGTTTGAATGACACTAAAGCTACGGAACAAAAACCCAAAAATCCCATATGTGCTGTACTTTTTAAAGTGTTAGCATTTCTGTTTGCAAAACAAAACTAAACTTGAATTGATTTAAACTTCAGTTACAATCAATTAAAATAATCGAAGTACTTTTGAAATATTAGAATTGTCTTATTTTTTTTTTTTGTAATATTCACTTGCGTCCTTATATTAAATGTTACGTGCATCCTTGCGCTTATCTCTATTAAAGATATTTCAGTCAGCGAAAATATATTTTGCATATCGTTAATGAAATCCCTGAAGCCTTGTCATTGAAGGATCTAGTCGCTCATTAAAATCGAAGAGCGTCGAACAAATCGATTTTCGTTTAGTATCGTAATCAAGAACACAACAATTTTTGTTCTCGTGCTAAAAATTTGTTTTGTGCGCTATAACAAGTCTGCAGCGCCCCACAGCCCTGCTCATATAGAACATGCCTGAATGGAGAACTTAAAGAGCACTCGAACAGCACTCAGCCGCAAAAACACACACACACACACACACACACACACTTGATATGCATGTGTGTAAGCCTGATGTTTAAGTGGAGTTTGCTTTGCCTGCAGGTAGGCATCAGAGAATTCGGTAAAATGATGAGTGAAGGGGTAGACGTAGAGGCAGAAGCAATTGGTGGAGGAGCAGAAGGTGGAGGCGCCGCCGCATCGACGTGTCGGGCCAACGTCTGTGCTTTGCAGTACTTGTCAAGATTGAATTTGCAACAGATATATATTCCCTCAATTTTTTCGTTTCGTTTCGTTATTTTTTTTTTTAGCAATTTTATTTTTTGTTGGGGTTTTTGTCGGCTTTTTTGGCGTTTTTATTGATCAAACAAAACGTAGCAAGTGGCTGCCGGCGAAGGTGTCATTGCTCAGCAGCGTTTACCCCCAGACACTATATACATACAAGTACATATATAAAAAATATATATTTGTTAGTATGTCGAGAACACGCGCAGTGCGCATAAATTGCATGATTTGTTCGGCAACTGTCATTCTGATCCTGATTTTTCGTTCATCATTATTATTATTACCATTTGGTAAGAAGTTGGCAGACAACTATTTATGGATAATAATACAAATGGGTGTAGATATTTCTTAAGGTCTTCCACTTACCGGACCAAACTGTTCAAAGTAGCTTTTGACATCCTCCAGCGTGGTGGGCGCCGAGAGGCCGCCCACAAAGATTTTCTTCGTTCTCGTCACCATCTGCGAATAAAAAATAAAGAGGAGAAAAACAATAGAGAAAATATAGTAAAAGTATCAGCATAAACGAAAGAACGAGCGCATAAAACGCAAGTGGCAAATGCTGCTTAATTTAGCTGTAGCCTGGCATTTAAAAATGCATTTATGGTAAGTCGAGGGGGGCGTTATTTTCATGTGAAGGGGGACACAGTGGGGGGGGGGAGGAAGGGTGGCAGGGTTACCCAAAGTAATGGCCCGCCAGACTGCGCGGAGCCGTAAGAGTCGCTCGATTCTCTGTTCTGTAACTTACGGCACCAACTTTCGCTATGCGTCGACCATTTTGTGCACTTTATGTAGTAGCCGCATGTGTGTGTGACGCTTGCGCTCGTGTGTGTGTGTCTGTGTGTGTGAAAGTGTGTGTGCAGTTGGCATATTTAAGCTGACAGTTTCAAGTGCCAACTTTACGCAGTTAGCGCAACAGCAGCAGTACCAAAAATGATGGCGAAGCAAAGATGCAAGCAAAGAGAAAGAGAGCGAGAGAGATGGAGATAGAGAGACGGATATGTGTGTGTGTGTGTGTGTATTGCTGTGTGTGCAACTATGCTAGTGTGTGTGTATTGCAACGCCAGCCTTTTTAGCCCGCAGGCAAGCGTAAACTGTTAACGTTAAGTGACGGCAGTTAAGCGACAGTGGGGCAAACACAAAATTGGTCTTCAAAGTCTGCAAACTAGTTTCGAAAATGTAAATCGTTTTGGGGCAGCAACTTTTATGGTTCACTGGGTTCTGTTCAGTTCATGTTTGACAAATTAATAATTTAAATATGTCTTTAGATCTTGTCTTGCCACAGTTCAGCTAAAAACTGTTTCTGCTTCTGACTTATGACCTTTTCAAGTTTTAAAATAGTCCCTTTTTTTGACAAATTTCAAAATGGACTATTATTCTAATAACATTTATTATCAATTCCTGCTTCGTTAAAAATTGCTACTGGTCATCAAAAAGCTTGCGGTTTATTGTTTGCTTGTACGCAAAACGCTGCCCCGTTCCCTTTTCTGGCCCATTGTCCGGGGGCAAGTTGTAGGGGCCGGATGAAGCTGATGACGCTGATTGCACTGAAGCTTGCAAGCTGCAATTTATGAGCATGGCATAGCACACAGACAACAGGCAGCAGCAGCAGCAGCAGGCACTAAAAGGGGTGATGTTGCGGCGGGAAGGTGGAAAGCGGGGGTGAGACAACAACAGACGTTGTGTGAGGGCTAGAAAATGTGGGATACGTCCGTTAAGGAAGCTAACGATATGTAACAGCGGTGCTGATGTTTCTGCTGTGCCAGCAGTAAAATTCATACAATGTCGTAAAATTAAAACACTTGTGTTGTCGCACCAACTCTCTCTCGCACACACACACACACACACACACACACACACAACTACTTTTACAACTACAAAGTTAGTCATGCAGCTTTTGGCAAGGCAAATCGCTTTGGCCCGTGTTTTGGCCCAAGTCCCAACTCAAGCGTCTCTCTTCCTCTCCCTCCCTCTCTGTCTCTCCCATTCTCTTTCTCTATTCCTGTCTCTCTCTCTCTCTCTCTCTTTCGGAGTATGTGTGTTTTGTTGCACTTTACACAGGTTGGGCAAATACATTACTGAGGTCTGGGTCTAGGTTCCGAGTCTAGGTTTTGGGCCTGGTCGCTGCGGGCGGGCTGTTAACAATTTGCAAAAAGAAACCAAAGGAAAAAAAATAAGAAAACTAAGAAAAAGCCGTCGAGTTGAGTGCGCTGCAAGAAAGTAACCACATGACGTCCAAGACGACGTTGAACTCGACTCCTGCTGCTACTGTCGGTCATCAGATATGACGCACAAAATTGCAGTGTTGTTAAAAAGCGATTCGGAACAGCGGCTGCCAGCACTTTGTGTCATTTTATTCAAGTCGTCTGCCGCTAATCACTGCCAATGAGGCAGCTACTTAAATTAATAAACTGTCTACCGACGACCATCACCAGCCACGTTAGTCAGTCGGTTAGACAGTCGGTCAGTTGGCCAGTCGGTGCGTCGTTTGCTGGCTTCGCAATGTCATCATCAAATACAATATAAAAAAAATGAGCGAGCAGCGGGAGTTAGGAACACGCCCAGCCCTGATAGCGAAGCATGAATCAAAAACAAAACACACCCATCTGAAAAACAGGAAAAAATTAATAGAAAATAATAGCTATTTAGGCCACACCGAATATAACATACGCTTGCAGAGTGTTCTCCTATTGTTCTCTTAAAATAAATTCAATTTAATAACGAATAATCATAAATACTACGAGAGCTAGCATTAGATCATATCTAGTAATAGTATTTGATAATTTTTCTAATATGCATTATAATATTCTTAACTAATCAATGTATAATTTACAAAACGCGAGATCATGGTAAAATTTGAACACCCTCTGTAAGAGTATACATTATAAGCGAATACAAAAGCGTAATAGTCCCCGATTTCGACATCGATTGCGACCTAGACTCCGAACCGGAACCAGTGACAGACTGATGATGATCAGGCCAAGGCTGACGACTAGTGGCAAACCCAATGGAAGCACACACGCATACTATCGAAGTGACACGGCATTTTAATGGGCACCGTACAGCACTGCACAGATTAGGAATGTCAATATTAGCCACAGCGACTATGAATACGACTACGACGGACAGGACAAGAAGGAACTGGGAGTGGGATTGTGAATGGGGATGGGAATGCGAATGGGAATGGGAATGGAAATGGAAATGTGCTAGTGTGGCAATGGCCTGAAGGTTGGTGTGGCCATATGTGGCCATATTCTCAATCCCTGATGTTAATGCCAAATTTTGACAAATGACGTCAGGAGGCGTGAAGGGCGTGCAGGAACCGTAACCAAGCTGGAGGCGTGCTCCGCGACAGGTTACAAGAAACTCAGCTCGTTCACAGATATAATGGCAGATAGCCCGGAAATGTGGTCGAGCACCTGCAGCCTGATTACAAAAAGGTGTTGCTTACAACTTGTAAGGGCGCACAAATGCGTTAAAGGGGGGAAACTGAAAGCTGTGGAAGGAATAAAACAGAGCAAAAATCGGATGAGTTTCCAGACAGTTGTTGAACTCGAAGAAAAGAATTTGCAAACTAGCAAACCTAACAACTTAGGATATCTAAAAATAAACCAAAAGTTCTGAAGCTTTTTTAAAAATAAATAATTCTCATTAAACTTCAAGTGTTTGGTTTGTATTTTCAATGAAAAACAAGTTTAATAATTTATAGTTTAACTTAGGTTTCTTAAATTAGTTTTCTTGACACCTTAGAGAAAAACTTAAATTTATGGAGCTTAGCTTGCCAGTAAAATCAAATGAGAAAATCCACAAATTACTTCATAGTGCCTAACAAAATTAAAGTTCACTCCCCCTTGAATAGATTAAGTTGAGCTATATATCCAGGCAACAACTGCCCACAATTTTAAGTGCTTGTGTGTGTGTGTGTATATATGAGTCTGTGTGTGTGCGTGTGTGCGGGTAATATTTCTCTCAAAAATATATAGCTGCTGTCATTTCAGTGCCTTTAAGCTCATTTTAATGGCCTGCCAGGTGGGGTCTTGTGGTTGGTTGGGAAATAATGGTGGATGCTGGCGAAGTTTGTGGAAATGCCCATCAGCACTCACAATGAAGCCAACATTGCCATCATCTCCGACGTGAGGTTGTGTAGTGAAAGGGCAAAATCAATTTAACACTTTCAACTAAATTATTCATTTTGCATAATAATTTTCAAATCTGTCAAAATTCACACACACACACACAGGCACATACAAGCACCCACACACACACATTGTAAGCAAGGCTTTTATTTGATACATTCAGCGGTTGTCGGCGTCTGCACTTTCACACGCTTAGGATCGCGATAGGGATGTGAATGCTGAGTGAATAGGGGGTGCAAAAAGCACTCAAATAATTCCCAGGCGTAAGCTAAACCAGCGCAAAAGTTGCGCACAACAATGGCAGTGCAGGCTGCGGGGGCTTTTCAGGCGGCATCGAGGCCGGCGATGTTCCTGGGCGGAGGGGGCCCATGGAGCCAAAGTCGAACTGAGACTAAAAAGTAAAACCCTTTAACCGAGCGTAGGCAACGGCGCCATGCGAAGCGTCACAAATTCTGTTAAGCGAAAATTTCATCAACGGCATAAGAAAATTTTCCTTTTGCAATTCAGACGTGCGGCACCCCCACTCTCGCCCCTTCTCTGCAGTTTCCCGCCACGTTACCACCCCGTGTCCGTCCGTACCGTCCGGATGCGTTAGTGCGTCCTTTTCGTTGTCAAAATGAAAGGAAAATGTCTCATAAATCCTTTTAATATTAAATGAGCTCGTTCTGCATCCCCATCGCAACCAGAGCAACCCCATGCCACCCCTCCCCTTCTCACCCCACCCAGCACTTCGCTTATGCCACAATTCGCGCCACGCACACACTTAAAATTATGTGGCTAATGGGAGCAACTTGGCTGGAAATTGCGCGAACCTGTCGTGAATGCCATTGCCAGCAATTGCCATTGCCAGCTATTTTAACTCTACACATGTTCTCAACAAAAGACCTCCTACCTCCATCCCTCCCTCCCTTCCTCCCTTCCTCCAACCATCTCTGGCCTCTCGATCTGCAAATTTGTATAACTGATTGTGGCCGGGTTTTTGTCGAAGGTTTTCGTTTCGTTTCTCGGGTTGTCGCAATTGTCATTAAATGTAATTTTTAAACCTGTTATCGCCATAAAAAAAAGGGTAGAAGGTAGGCCAGCCAGGTCCCTATGTCCTTTTCCCTTTATCCTTATTTCCGTATACACATTTTTTTTCTCCATTATTTACGCTCTGTCCCCAAACATTTGGTTTTTATTGTCAAATTAGTCGGCAAAGCGGGTTTATTAAAGTTGTTTTTCGACAAAACTCTTCATGTTCCTATTATGTTATGTTACGTATGCCGGGTGTGTGAGTGTGTTCCCAAAATTTGATGCGACACAAGGCATTTAAACGCCCAACTCCATTACCGCCCTCGGCTTCACACTTCCTCTGCCCATCACCCATCCCCTCGCCGGGATTGCTGTTAGGCAACGACAACAATTTGTAACATTTGCCGCACTTCCCGCAAGCATTTTTGAATGCGACAGTTTCGAAGAAGGGCGGGGGAAGTGGGTTTCAATGGGACGTGGGGGGAAGAGGCTACTCGTCTAACCCACTCAGAAAGCTTCGACATCATTCAAAGTGACAAATTATCCATGCAAATTTTACAAAATGGCCGCCGGGACGGGGGACAAAAGGCGCGTGGGAAAAAGTGTTGCATACTTATGAGCGCGAGGCGCCATTTGAAATATGAGCATTGAACAAGGATAGAAAAGTTTGACAAACAAACACACATTCAGACAGACAGGCTGGCAGACAGTCAGACAGATGGATAGACAGACACACGTAAGCGTAATGTAATGCACAACAATGTTAAAAGGCCTACAGATGTATGTGTGCATATCGAACAAGGATACGCTCTGTTTAGGACGCAGATCAACTGTCTGTCTAGCTGTCGAACTGTCTGCCCATGTTCCTCTCACTATTTGTCTATTGTGGCTGTTGTTGCTTTTGGATATGCATATTCGATATGCTCCATCAATGCCATTGTTCTGTTGTCTTGCTTTCAATTAAAATGACCACACAGCGAGATAGAAGCTGTCCTCCACAGACCCATCCTTCCCATCACAATCCTCTTGTTATCCCAGAGTTGCTTGACCGAAAATTTGTGCAATTTCCGTTACTAATACTTTTTGGTCAATTTCCTTCACACACACACACACACACACAAACACACTGTTGATTTATTGTCCTGGCAAATATTTTGCGCCTTAATTTCGTTGATATTTATGCGGCAATGTGTCCTTGTGCAGGAGCCAATAAACACGTTTGTGCCACTGACAAGGGATAATGGGCTTCCTGCCATATATCTATGTATATATGTAGGTATGTATGTGTGTCTACACATATATATACAAGTAGTAGTGGGGCAAATCAGCATTTGAATATGCCCCAGGGAGCTAAAAGTCCTCGGACAAGCCAACAGCATCAAAAGGAATGCAAATCGTGTGTCCTGTCAGTCCTGTTGCTGCTGCTGCTGTTGCTGCTGCGGCTGCTGTTTCGAGCAGAGCTTGTAAATCAAATGAAATATTTTACGAGAGCCGCATAAATACATTTGAAGATTGATGTGTACAAAAGAAGCAAGAACGAGTAAATCAAAAAAAAAAGAAAGAGTTAAGGAGTGAAATTTAAGTGGTGGATAAGTGGGGTGGAGTGGAGTTGATTGACAAGCTTAGCTTTGCTGGCATTTTAATGAGCTGCGAGCAACAAACTAACAAACACAAATGGCGCATCCTTTGCAAATTGACTGCCACACACAGAAACAGACACGTACACACATACATAGTCATATAGATATGCTGGACTAAAGAGGGAGAGTCGCCTTATTTATGCATAACAATAATGAATATTATACAACAAGCCCGAAATGTAATTCTGTGTAATTAATTATTAATTTATGCGCATACATTTAACTCACACGCATTGTCGTCGACAGCAACATGCTCACTTGTGTGTATATACACATATGTGTGCAAGTGTATGTGTGCATGTGTGTGTGTGTGGCATTGGCATCCTGGCACAATGGCGGATGCGGAAACTGTTTTGCTGCCGTTGATGCTGCCAAGCCTGTCATTGGTGTTGTTGTTGTTGCAACGACTAACGACCAGCAAAGTCTGCCCTTGTTGTTGTTGCTGCTGCTGCTGTTGCTGGTCGCATGTCGACATTGTTGTTGTCGTTCTAATGTTAAGTTGAATTGTCATTAAAATTGTCGTCCATAATTTCGACATTAAATACACATACATACACACACACACGCGCACACACATACACTCTCACACTTATATACATGAGTTAAAGCGATGTATGTAAAATTTGTGTAAGACTTTTGCGACTACAGCATAAATGCTGCTGCCTGCCTCAGTGTGCATGTTGTGCATGTGTGTGTGTGAGTGTGTGGCGCGTGGTTAAAAAGTGCCAACGCAGCATGTTTTCAGCATTGTTTAAATTTATATGGCAGACAGCGACACACAGGACGCAACAGCAGCAGCAGCAGCGACAACAACTTGTGCTTAAAGTTTTAAATTTACATAACTGAGTGCAGGGCAAAGCAGAAGACGAACACACAAGCAGCAGCAGTAAACGGCAGAGATGCAGAAAGAGAGACGAGAGAAGAGTGGGAAACGGATAGGGGGATGTGGGGGAGTTGGGGTAGTTACACTTATGGCAATTACTGTGCTCATAAACTTCAGGACCCGGGCCCCAATCATCATTAGGCGGCAGTGGCCATTACGTAATTATCGCAATCATAGCCAGAATTGAAGGTGGGTATATAATTGAAATTTGTGTGGCCCAAGACAATCAGCAACAGCAGCAGCGCCAGAAAAAACAATTTCGAGTCAATTTCGATAAAGTTTTAGTGCTCGTCCGAACGACAGACGAACTCGACGCGATTCGATTCGATTCGACTCGACTCGACTCTCGACTTTCATTTAACGCTAATCACTTGCAGCAACGAAACAAATGCCAACCTAAACGTAAACGCACCAAACTCCAGCGAAAGCAAAACAAAATGAAATTCCTGAGTTGGCCAAAATAATTTGTCTTCTTATCCGACGGCAGCAAAACAAGGCAAACACAACTTGTAATACTACCATATAGTTCGTGTTGCTGTTGCTGGTTTGGTGAGCTCTGTGGGTTCGGATTTTTGTTTTTGGCCAAGGTCAAATGGCAGCTGAGCGGGCTTAGGTGACGGTTTTGCTTAATTAGAACATTCATTAATCAAATCAAAACCATTTGCCGCCCTATAGCAGCTAACAATATGCGAAAGCGGCAGCAGAAGAGACTCGAGAATCGGTGCTTGGAAAAAGCGGTCAGGAAACTTTTTGCGAATGGCATCTAAACACGCACAAAGATATATTCAATGCCAACGAAAAAAAGAGAGAACACCAGCCAGAGAGAGTGAGAGTGTGGGAGACGGAGAGAGGGAGAGTATAACCAAATAAATTCAGTCACACAGAAAAACGACAGACGGCATAACAAAGGGCAGAGATTGGGACACAATGCGAAGGACGAGGCGAAAACGAAAACGCGAGCAAAAAGCGACCATTAAAACACATTTGTGTATCTATTTTTAGGGTAAAAGTAAGAAAGTAAGCGAGGCAGGGAAGCAGCTCCAAACTCAAACAGCGGGCGGTAACCAGAATTGCTAAAAACCCAAAACCAGTCCACCGAAACCCAAAACCATCAACAACAGCAACAACACTCACAAAGACCAACAAAAATGGCCAAAAGCAACAACAACAACAACTACAACAATAACGAGAAAAGCGATAGAAAAAAAAACTTAAAACTACTTTAATTTATGGCGCACGCATTTCTGTGTTTAGTTTAAGTCCTGAGTTTTTTTTGTTTGGTTTTTGTCCTGGGCAACGCAAGGCAATCAGTCAAGAACATGAGCAGGCAATCCAATCTAAAGACCCAAACTCGCTTCAACCGTTTCAACTGAGCTCCGAACTCCACAGATGTACACAAAATACGATTACTAATAACCCACAAGCACGATAACTACAAGCTACGCTAAGCAAGTGAGAATTGTCTAGTCGGCAGTGCCTTCGAGATACCCTGTACTTTGATGAACAACCTGGTCTTGGAGATACCATTTGAAGTTCCTAAGATTCTCACGGCTTAAACGGGTAAGAGCTGCTTAGTCGATGTAAAGCTATTAAGTACTAAGTTAGTAATTCAAACTAACATTATTTGATCAAAACCTTACAGTTTTGCTATCCCTAAGTCATTGTAATCAATTACACATAAAAAATTATGTCAGATTGTTTTCATGTTCAATTTCATAACTGCAATTTTAACAAGTTCCAAATAAATTTCCTTTCAAAGGAATTTCTTTAAACGAATACAAAGATTATTTCCGAGAGGATGTTTATAGATTTGCAAATAACATCCGACATATTTCCGTAAAATATTTTTTTGTTTATCTGCCTTATCTTTCATACATAAATTAATTTGTCTTCATCATTTGTTAGACATGTTGTTGTTATTGTTCTTGTGATATGTTAACTGTAATCTTGACTATATCCGAGTCGGGAGACTTTGAGGTGTGTCGCTCTCTACAAAAGTCAAAGCGGCCTTCCCAGCGATGTGTGCCTGTGACTTTCGCCTAGGCTTTACAGCTCTGACATATCTCTAGCTCTCTAGCTCTCTGTCTCTGTGTCTCCCTCACCCTCACCCTGTTGCTGTCTCTTTCGTTGGCTTTGGCTTATTCTGTGCTATGACAAGCGGGTAAATTATGCATAAGCGCACTACGCGCCACATTATGACGAGGCAGAGACGTATGGCTGATGCAGCAGGCGGCAACCGGGATTATGCATGGCCTGGGGGAGGGGCAGTGGAGGGGCAGAGTATGCATGGCGGTTAGGCAGCTTCTCCTGTCAACGTACTCATCACATTTCTTCCGCACTTCAGTCCACAGCGCCCTCACCCAGCATCCGCCATATTTATGCGCACTAAAGCAAACAAACAGCAAAATATTTGTATGCTAAGCCAACATATGCGACGGCAGCTGCCACTCGTTGCTGCCCCCAGTGGGCGATGGTGCCGTCTATTGCGGCTCAAGTATTTTGCATTGCTAAGCAGAAATTATAAATCAGGGCAATTGTTGAAGATTTGCAGCCGCATAACAAAATTTGCGCAGCAGCCAGAGAGAATCGTGGATTGGGATACCAGATTCCAGATTCCGTATGCCCAACACCCAACAACAACACCAGCAGCAAACACGGCTGTTGACTAACTGACTGACTAAGTGACTGAGGGACACAACGAGGCGGCCTGCTATTGCTGCTGCTACTGCGGCTTCTACTGGAACGTGCGCAGGCAGGCAAATACTTTCGCGCAAGGACCTAAGTGAAAATAAAAATAAAATCAACAAAAAAAAAAAAAACGAAACCGAAACGAAATGCGCGCCAAAATGAATTTAACGAATATGAAAACAGTGCAGAGCAGACTGTGAGCGTGAGATGAGAGATGAGATGAGATTCAACGACTGAAATCATAATTTAATTTAACGTTTTTTTCGTTTACCCAAAAGACAAGACGAAAAATCACACACACACACACACCAGCAGTGGAAGGGGGGAGACAGCAGACCAGACAGACTAAGAGCAGCGGAAATAATGCGACGTTTAGAAGTGTAAAAGCCGTCAAGAAGAAGGGCAGCCAGGAGTAAAAGAAATAGGCAGATAGAGACAGAGAGAAAGAGGGAGAAAAGAGAGACAAAATAGTAACAGCAGCAGGAAGAAATATGCTGAGACGATTTTTGGAGTGAGTCACTTTTGATAATAGAATCGCAAAACGAGTTTTGCCTGAGATTTTAATTTTAGTAATGGAAGACAAAGGAAGACGCAGACGCCGCCAACTAGCTGGACAGACACTCGGACAAATAAGCTGCAGCAACAGCAGATAGCAAGAACAGCAGACCCACAGAGAGAGAGGCTAGTTGGGAAGGGGAATGGGGTAGGGTTTACTCGCCTCTTGAAGCTGAGATTTATTACGCCACGTTGCAGTTTGGAGTTGTCGGGGCACATAAATCTGTCAGTTCAGCGCGCGGCGTCGACTGGCTGCAAAAATTGCAACGAGCGAAAGGTAGAGGAGATTGGGGGGTGCAGTTTAAGGTGCGCGGGTGTTTTTGTTGCAAATATGCACACATGATTGTTATTATTTAACGTTGCTGCAGTTGCTGCAGTTGCTGCTGCTGTCATGCGGTTTTTTAAACGATTTTTATTAGTGGCAGCGCGTAAAGCGGAAATAACGGCCACGCGCTGCAAAGTAGACAACACATATTCGCACACATATGCACAAGCAATCGCATTCTCATTCACGCATACACACACAAACACATACCCACTCGAGCGCACACACAATGAATTTTGCATGGCATGCACGTAAATGACCGCCAACGGTTTAAATTGTTATCCTCCCCTGCCCTGTGTGTTGTCTGAAATCAAAATGCATTACGTATACGCAATAAAAATTACGTATACGTAATGTGTGACGCACACACAAAGCAAACAACAACAACAACGGTCCGCGTGCAACTGCAACTGGCGACTGCATTTAATGCGTGCCACGCATTATCATTTAACATTTCCTGTGCACAAAACGGGCCAAGCAGGATGTGGCAGGATGAGGCCAGGTTGGCTACCAGGATTCACAATCGAATTGGGAATGCAATGGGCTTGGGTTTGGCATTGGGTTTGGGCTTGGGGATAGGGCAGTGGGTCTTCATTGATTGCCGATTGAGGCCAGATACAGCCATGGCCATTGCTGCTGGCGCTGTAAAAGTTCCAAACGGGGTTTTCATCTTTTTTTCCTCCCTTTTTCAACTATTTAGCTTGCAATCAAATTAGATTTTCAGCAGAATACTGCCAAGTTTTATTTGGTAAATAGAAAAGATAGGACAGAAATAGCGCTATCGCTTGAAATGCTTATTAAAAGTACGCAAATACATAAAAAAAAAGCTTTGAACAAATTGAACTTGGTTTACAGTCGTATAAACAATCCGTTGTTAAAGTTGACTTGATGGCAATAAAATAGTAATAGACAACACACTGAAATACTACGACGACAACAATAAATATATGCAGAATGACGAGTAAAGTCAATTCAACATTGTTTTTGCTTGCGATTGCCGATCGGCATCAGAATTATTGTTATAAGCATTACGTCACGCGAAAAATGGCTAACTAAAGCAAAATACATTTAAAGTTCATTGAATATATTTCCGTTAAAGTTCGCAAATCATTTTGTGCTCTGAAGCGTTTCCATCTTGCCATCTGCTCAAAAACAAACGTTTCATTTTTTAATGCATTCCCCCGTTTCCGCTGTCTGAAAATTGTTTATTATTATTCTTGTTGGCACTACACACATTGTTAATGCATTTCTCTGTTTTCTCTCTCGGTGTGTGTGTGTGTGTGTGTGTGCTTGTATGCTTTATGCCCTCGCTAAAAAACGTCAAATATTTGCCTCCTTCTGGCAATTTTACTTGCTTATATTTTCCATTTTTCTTTTTTCGCCGTCGTATTTTTCCTCTTATTTTTTTTTTTTTTTGGATTTCTTCTCTGTCAACTAATCATATAGAAAGCATACCCCACTGTCAATCTGCTGCAGTGCTTCACCTCCCAACACTTGCCACACCGCGCTTTCGCTGCGACGCTCGTTTGTTAACAATTTGGCACAATAATTTTGTAAATTATTGCGCATACGCCGCGTGTGTTTGTCAACGCAAAATAACTTGGAGATTCTTGTTGTCGGTTTTATGTTTTCCTTTTTCTTTTTTGGTTGTTTTGTGTTTTGTGCAAAGAGACTTTGCACTTTGGGGCCAAGACTGCCGTGGCCAGCTCATTTCCAGCGCAAATAAGCGTAAGTAAATTTATAAGACAAACAAACAAACGCAAGCAGAAGCTAAAAAAAGTATAAGAAACTTGCAGCGCAGGACAGGTGGTCGCCAGGAGCAAAACTGCCTGAGTGTGTGTGTGTGTGTGTGTTGCCTGCTGCTGTCGTCGCCGAGTCTAAAGCCAGGTCAAAGCCAAACAGCTTTGGGCAGAAAGCAGGCAGCTTGGGCAATATTCATTCTGGTGGCAAACAAACACGCAGGAGCAACAACAACCACAACAACTAAAACTACAACAACAACAACAACAGCTGCAACTAGTATAATAACGCTTTGGACGCTGCCATTTGTGGGCAAGCAGCTTCACGTCCCCCTCGCCCCGCTTTCGACGCTAGTTGATGAACTTCGTGTTCAAGTTGTGTAGCGCAAGAGTTGACGCCTGCTGCTACTGCTGCTGCTGTTGCTGTGTAGAATCAGCAGGAGCAGTAGCAGCAGCAGCAATGCCGCCAGCTGTAACACTGATAGCAATTCCACTAGACAACACAAATGGTATAGGGGAAGATGCGAGGGGGTTACAGGACAGAGTCGCCTCAGCGCTTTTTCGTGAGTGTTTTGTTTTTCTTTCAGTTTATTTTACTTTCGTGTGACGGCAGCAACAACAACAGCAGCAACAGCAGTCGCCGTAGTTTCACTTGGTTTGATTTTATTATGTTTTTCTTTTGGCACCACCAGAGCAGCAGCCACCCGGTCTCTAGCTAAACCATACCTCACCATCCACCACCCACCCTCCCCAGTCCACACTTAGTGTATGAGTTCGAGTGCAAAAGTAAAGAAGATTGCTCTGCTTTTTGGCCACATGCTGCCAAGTTCTTTTGGCCCCGTTTGCTGCTTTGTTATTTGCCTACACATCGACAAGGCAAGATGCTTCTTCTTCCTCTCCATCTCCCTTTCCCTCTCTCTCTCTCTCTCTCTATCTCTCTGACCTTTCTTGAGGTTGGAAAGAGGAGGAAAGGCGGGTGGGGCGGGGTGTTCCGGGGCGACTCGTTTCCCTCTTTTACAAAAGCCGTTACAATATCAAGTTAATTGTTTGAAATAAGTGCAGCCTACCCTCAGTTATCGCCCCCGCAGCCGCAACTGCCTAGGCTCTTTGGCCACGCCTACCCATCAAAGGCCTTTTGCTGATGCTGCGGTTTCTTTTGTGCCCCGTTTTCGGAGGCAACTACCCACATTTATAGTGTTGCGGTCCGTGTTTGCAGCAACCACACCCATTCCATCCCCAACCCCCTTCGTTTTATTATCAACTGTTTTGTTGTCAACGCCAGCTGCCCCAAGTTTTCTATACATATACATATATATATATATATATATATATATATATTATTATTATTTTTTTTTAGTAGTGTGTGTTTTGTGGGCGTTTCTTGAACTTTTTGCCACCCACAAAAATCGTAGTTTGACTGACTTCGTTTCCATCTTGAAGTCTCAGTGTTTGGAGTGCACTTTTCCGTACAACTTGAAATGAATCTAATAACTTGGCTGTCTTCACACACCCACACACACACACACGCACACAAAAGAACACACTGGGTGCACACGCCAAAAACAATAGTTTTGACCATGTTGCAAAAGCGGATTGTTGTCTCCTTTTTACGCAACTTGTTGTCGAGTGCTTCGCCATCCTTTTCTTTTTTTTTTGCTCATATTATTGTTTTTCGCCTTTCTTGCACTTTTCCAGTTTCTTGCACTCAATTCAAATATATTTAACAAGCGAGTTTCGTTTTCTTTTTTTGGTGAGTTTTTAAGATTGTAAAGCAAAAACGATAACAGCTCCATTAGTGAAATTTATTTGTCTGTCGTTGCCAATGTTAACTCGCTCACACACACATACATACACTCACACACACATACACACACATACTTACAAATATATTCTCAAATACATCGCATTTCATTTAAAGGCAATTCGTAAGACAAAGATAAAGACAAAAGAGGCTGCTTCTGCTTCAGCTTCTTCTTTGCTTGTCAACTTGATTGTATTTGCAATTTCATAAAATAACAATTCTCAGGCCGACTTGGTTCAGCCTTTGCC
Organism: Drosophila cognata; assembly: GCA_035041535.1. Classification (NCBI taxonomy): domain Eukaryota; kingdom Metazoa; phylum Arthropoda; class Insecta; order Diptera; family Drosophilidae; genus Drosophila; species Drosophila cognata. The sequence continues at coordinate 6,159,903 of JAWNLC010000099.1, forward strand.
CTGTTATTTAGTTACTGTTGTTGTTGGTGTTGGTGTTGGGTTGGTGCGTTGCTTGCCGCCGGTGGTTGTCACTTGGCGCCTGCTTCCTGTCTCGCCTGCGCTAAGTAACTCAAATGGAATGCGTTTGCAAATAATTTCGCCAAGTTTTCCATATATATTGGCATAAGAGTTTGAGTTGAGGACCTCATCTCCTGCCTGCTGGCATGCCAAATTCAATTCACACAAAATACCCGTAATTCAACACCCCGGCAGAAAGCCACTCCGCTGACTGATTGGTTTTGCCATGCCACGCAGTCAAGGCAGTCAGGCAGACAGGCAGCAGCCGGAGCAGTTTTCATTTCCAATCCTCTCCCCTCGTGTATTTCCCTAGGCACATTGAAATGAGCTAAAAACCGAAGAAGTTCTTCTGGCTGCTGGATGCTGCTGCTGCCGCTGCTGCCGCTGTTGCTGCTGTTGGTGCTCTGCTCGGTAAAGTTTCTCGCTCTCTGAGATTTTTAGCCCGTTGTCGACGTCGACATCTCAAGCGGCTCGTTGACATATTTGTATTGTATTCAATCGATGAATTTCTGCCAGCCAGCCAACCAGCCAACCAGCCAGTCAGCGAGTGAAGTCAAGGCTGCTTTTACCCTTAGGGGAAAATGACTTATTTTCTTACGCACACATTGAAGCAGCTCAACGGTTCTTCAGCATCTCTTAACGCTCCCGATGGCGTCCTGACAGCTGTACTGGCATGCTGCCTGCCAGCCAGCTTCTTGGCTGGAGTTGATTGCTTGTGCGTCGACATTCGTCCTGGCAAAAGATGAAAAAAAAGAAGAAAAACTTTTGCCGCACACATTTTTTACTTGGCTGCCTGTCGACTTTTCCCGTTGATATTAAAATTTTAATAAACCCACGCACGCTGACTGCCTGCCTCCCTGTCGCCCTCCCTCTTGGCTCCCCTTTTGCCTTGACACTCTCCCTCGCCTCTCATCTGCTCATCTTCTGCTTGTTGCACTTGACGGAAACGCGTCAGTTGGGTTCCTTCACTCCCAACCAGTTTCCCGCTTTGTGTGGCACGCACATTTCGATGCTGCGACGCGTAAAACGAATACGTCGTATTTGTGTGATTGCCCCACAACCCCCCGACTCCTCCTACTCATCACATTTCCCCACAAAACGCCATCAACTCCAGCCCGCTGTGTCCTCATTGCCTGCTGCTTCTATGTGTTTGAGTCCCCAGCTGGTGGGAGCTGGTGGGAGATCTGACAATGCCAGCGATTTTTGTGTCGCACGTGAAACATGTTGATAAATCAAATCTCAACGCAGTCAATGCCAATGCCAATTTGGCTGACAATTGCTCTTGGTTTTGGTTTTTGCTTTTGATTTGCGGTTTCCTTTTTTTTTATTGTTGTTGCTGCTTGATTCTGTTGCTGCTTGTGCCCCACATCTGCATGGTAGCTAATTGCTTGTGGCTACCCACTCATTCGCTCAAATACTTTTCTGCCATACACACACACACACACACACACACAGACACACACATACCCACACAGACAATCACACACGGCACCCACCCACATGATGCCTGGCTTCATGGTGACAGTTTTATGGAAAGGAAGGCGTCGCCTAAGCCCCTCAAGCAGCGCTTAACGGCAGCTGCAAAAAGGACAAACCAACGAGAGTTCGCCGGACTCGCTGGCTTCCCTTCATTATTATGGGCTCACTGCCTGGCTGACTAGCAGACTGAATGACTAACTGACTAGCTGACTTGTTGGCAGCGTGTAAGCAGTCGGATGAGCTGTGTTATTCCCCATCTGATCCACTCGCAAATACGCCAAAGTCGTCGAAATGGCAAAGCACCTTACAGAAGCATGCCCAACAGCAGCAAGAAAAGTAGGAGAAAAACAGGCAAACAAATAAAAACACAATCGGAGCTATTATTTGTATTGAATTAGCAAGTGTGAGTTCTTTCGAAATTATTTCGTATATAAAATAAAATTAAATTGCTTATAAGAAACATTATTTCTGGTGAACTCAAGGATTTTAAATAATTACTAGAATACTAATAGCACTTAAGTTGTTGCCAGCTTCAATATGCCATCAGATTTAGTGTATGCCAACCCGAGAAGATGGCTTTTATTGTCAACCAACTTAAGCCTTGTAAAACCCATTAGAACTATTGCTACAAAACCTATTGCTGCAAAGCATTTATGTGATTGCTTAGAGTGTGTTTTTTTCCTTATTTTTTACTTGCTGTTGGTAAATACCTAAAGAACTAGGACACTGATAATCCTGCTGATGCTCATGGTATGTCAGTAGAAATTGGCTTTGACCAGATGCGACTTAAAGCCTTTAAAAAGCCTGGCTAAGAAAACGTGAAATGAACGGACGGCAACTTCCAAAATTAAATCAAATCAAATAAAATAGTTAGTAAATAATAAAACAGTCGAGAGTCGAGTGCTGAAGTGGTTGGCAGTTTAATGCTCGTTTACGTTTGCCGGCTTTTATGGTCATGGCAATAGACAAGAATTTTATTATACTCGTACAAAAACGTCTTTTGGATCTGGCATACAGTGCTTCTTCAGCTTTACGTTACTGAGTCGCGTTGAGGCTCAGGCTGCTGGTGGAGCAGTCAACAAACCATTAAACTCAAGTGTTTACCACAAGCCCAAAGTCACTAGACACAAATCTAAACTGGCAGTTAGACAAGCACCAGAGCCGACGCCCAATGCCAATGCCTCGATTCTCACTCCACCTCAACCTAGCAGCTAATGTGGCTTACGACTTCTACGACTACTACCAACAGGCAGGCAAGCAGGCATCGTCAAATAGGTAGGTGTAGGTTAGCCTGACATTTACAGTGCACATATTGCACTACTTGAGAAATCGAGCGAGTTACTCGAACGAGACGTAGGCAGAGTTTGGATGGAGTATGGAGCAATATTTATGGGGCAGGCGTCGCTCTTGGAATATTTGATGTAGATTTGGCAGTTAAATTTAACTGACAACTTAGGCAATGCTTAGGAGTAAGCTGTGCTGATAAGATATGAGCACATTTCCAGCGGGGTGCTATAAAGATATCTTTAAATAAAGTACCAGATGATGGAGCAAAGGAATTGATAGTCCACGAAATTGGATCGGGGCAACTACAGAAACCTTAAGGCTGAGAAATATTTTCAGCGGGTCGCTAAAATAGATTCGTTTTTTTTTACAAAATATTTATTGCTGCTTGCAAACAAGTTTCTTAAATAATAATAATGTTTTTTTATATGATATCTCGAAAAACTTCGAGTTCAAGTTAATCAATAAACCTAAAATAAATAGCACTACTAGTGGGCAAACTTATCTGATGGCTTCTTCATAAAATTGATGAACTGAATTTAAAGTTTGACCTACAGTTAAAATTGAGCAAGTTTTGTTAACAACTTCCGCTGGGTTTGTGGTTAAAATGAAGCCATTTATCAGATAACAGCTGTAGGCTGTTGTGATCTGAGTGTGGCCCAGCAAAAAACCGCACTATAAATACTAACATTGATATTTCAACTTATTTATGGCCACTTTTCGATGAGCCTTTATTCGCGTTTACAGCTGTGCCATAAAATTTATGGGTGCCAGCAATGAGAGAGTCCGGCGGGGCGGGCAACAGGAACAAGGAAGTCGCGTTGAGACACGCGAATTGTGAACGCATTACGTTTTATACCCGCGGTGCGTAATTATTTTTATGACATTTATTTCTGGTGTGTGTGTGTGTGTGTGTGTGCAGGTATAAGTGTAGGTGTAGGTGTGTGTCCTTTTGTCCAAGGTGATGGCATCGTCCTCCGTGTTGAAGTGTTGGCGTTTGCCAAACAAATTAAAAGCAAATTATAAGCAACGATATTATAAACAAGAACGCGAAAGCGAACGCGAACCCAAAAAGACGTCAGAAACGTGGCCCAACTACATTACAGCTTAGATCCTGTTGGATAGCAAGGATAGCTGGAATTTTAATTTCTGTGTTCCGTGGTGCTCTGTTGTTGTCTTGCTGTGTGCTTGAGGCAACCGGTCTGTCCTTCACCTAAAACGATTTACTCGCCAAATCTTATAAACGACACGTTGTAATGAATGGGCACAGGTGAGAAACGTGCGCCCCAAGCGATGCCGAGGGATGCGGGCAGCGTTCAAGTTACGTTTTTCCCCCAGTTTTTCGTTTGCTCGTTTTTTTGTTTTTTTTTTTAGAGCAGGGTGCGAAACGTGCCTGACGTTGGACATAAATTAATTTATTGCGTGCGAAGCGAAATATGTAAAAATAATTGCCAAAGGAGAAACAAAGACCAAAAACAAAAATTGGTACAGAAATAATTCATACTGCTTACTTTTTGGGGTGGGGCGCCCTCAAAACTTTCACATTCACATTAGTCGCAAAACAAAAAACATTAATAATTAAGCAATGTCTTAAGGTACAGGGGGTGTTTGGGGGCTTGTAGGGGGACTTGGGGAGCAGGGTACTTACAACGAGTTTCTTTGTTGGAATTGTGGCGGTTGTCGCTGACAGCGGCGTCGGCGTCAGTGGCGGCGCTGCTACTGCGGCTGTCACTGGCGGACTAATCGCTTTAATTGTCGCCGGCGCTGGCAGCGTTGGCAACGGCGGAAGCGGCGGCGGCTGCTGAAATAACTCCGCTGGCTGCTTCACGTAAAACAGATTTACTCCAAAGTGTGAAATTTTGATTGAATTTATAGCAACACCGTCGACAGGAAAATGTGGTCTGAAGCGCCGAGCAACCGTCGGCCAAATAAAAGAGCGCGTTAACTGTTTGTTGTTGCTGCTAGCTGCTGCTGTTGTTGTTCTTGTTGTTGCTTGTTTATCTGTTTATTATGCTTGCTGTTGTTGTTGGTTTTGGTTTTGTTTTTGTTTTTTGTTTGTGTGTTCGTTTCGTTGTTTATCGCTATGTTTCACAACTAATTGAGAAGCTCTTGAAATTGCCGTTTGACTAATTGCATTTGTTTTTTGTTTCTTTGGTTTTTTCTTTAACTTTATTATAATTCTTTTACACTACTAAAGCTCAACGTTAGACAGCGCGTTTAAAAAATGTCCTGCAAAGTGTTACTGCTGATTCTGATGCTGCTGCTGCGGCTTGTTCTTCTTCTTCTTCGTTTGCTTGTTATTTGCTTCGTTTCGTATTTGATTTGTTTGTTGTTTGATGATTGCACTTGAACGCGTTGCGAGTCACGTCAATAAAAATCTCGCTATTAAGTAAAACGCGTCGTTGTCGTTTACCGAAATATTTGCCGCTATTGGCAATAAGCTTAACTCTGTTGTTGTTGTTGTTCCTTGGCTTAGAATTCGACAATTGATTTCCTCTTTTTATGTGGGAGCTTTACATTTGCTGTTGCTGTTGCTTTGCTTTGCTTTGGTTTGCTTTGGTTTGCTTTGTTTTCACTAGGCTACTTTTGCACGGCTAAGGAACAGAACGCAACGACTGCTGGACTCGCTTGTCTGATAACGACTGAAGGACTCTCGCGAATTGCGTAGGATTTTTAGCAAAGGCAAAAACTCTGCCAACACCACAACGTCGACGTCGACGTCATCAGCGGCAGCAGCAGCGGCAGCGACAGCGACAGAAGCGCAGAAGCATTACAACAACGGAAGCACAACTAACAGCAGTGCCACAGGCAGCGCGAGAGAGCAGGCGAGAGCGAGAGCGAAACAGTTAGAGAGAGAGAGAGAGAGAGAGACACCACCAACTGGAGAGAGAGAGAGAGCAAGCAAGCGAGCGCACGTGCATTCGTGTACACCCCCGCATTTTTGGTACACGAACGGCACGAAGACTGTTAAATCTGTTTGTTGTAGCAGTACTATATGCGGGCCAATTGTGTAGGGTTGCCAGCCTTAGTAAAGACACTCGGTGTGCACTCTACAGCAGTTATGTTTAAATGTGTGATCAGTTTTTGAATTATTCATTTGAGCATTATGCTATTATGCTAATTTTAACGTAAGCAAGCTCCATTCCTCACTTGCTACTTTTAATATTAATGTTAATTATTTTAACATAAGATTAAATATTAAGTAATTTATTACAAGTTCAATTTAAATGTTTGCTATTTTTGTTAATTTATTGCATTATTTTGTTCACTATATTAAAGTAATAAATAAATAAATACTGCGCCCTTTGGGTATGCAACACTTTTTGCGCTGTGTGCAGCTGCTAAGAAAGCCTGCATCGATCGATGCTGTTAGCGCTGTTAGTGGGATGCTGTTAGCCGCGCAGCTGGACTTGGCTTTTACAGCTACCCCAGCCGCCTGCCAAAACAGTCCCTTCAAACTTTACACCCCCACACACCCCTCCTGGTCGCCTAAGCCGCCGCACAATGTTGCAATCATACACAAAACAGTCTCTAAAAATTCACTTTCACAAGCCGAAATGACTTAACAGAGAGAGCGCTAATTGCAACAGGAGAGCCAGTTACACACACAAACACACACACAGTTACACACACGCACATACAAATATATTTTTAGAGAGAGAGAAATGGAATTGAGCTAGAGAGCGTGCAAGCGAGAGAGTGAGAGAGAGAGAGAGAGAGAGCAAGCACACGCTGCTTGGAGAGTTGAAAAATCTACGCGCGTCATTGTTGCACCTTTATGTTTGTTTTCGTGGGTGGCCCACACAGCGCCAACAGCGGACGACAGCAGTTGAAAAGAGATGGGCGATGGATGGGCTCGCAAATGGCGCAAAACAAACAACAATAGCAAAATTGTAACCTCTATAGAGGGTGTCCACTGCCCGTTGCTGCTGCTGCTCCTGCTGCTGCTGCTGCTGCCTCTGCTGCCTTTTGTTGTTGGTGTAGCTTGTAGGCCTGTGGGCAACCTCTTAATGATGTTGAATGTTGCATGTTTGCCTGTTTTTAGTTGTATGTAGTGGAATGTTGATGTTGCTGTTGTTGTTGCAGTTGCAGCTTAAGGTGAACTCTTTTGTGCGTAACTCTAATGAATGCTGCTACACTTCTTGAATAGTTCCTAATTAATTATTTGTCATTATAATCATCGACATCATAATCATCAACATCGTCGTCATTATCATCATAAGCAACATCATAATTGCCTTGCTTGTCGTCCTTATACGCGGTGTGTGCGTGTGTGTGTTGGTGAAAGTGTCAACTTGACATTGCCTGGAGTGCACGCGGCACCGCTCACACACACACACACACACACACACACACACACACACATGCCGCGGCACTTGCGTCAAATATTTTGTTGCCTACCGCCCCGGGGGCAGTTGTTGTTGCCTGCCTCCGTTTGCTGACAACGCCAAAAAGAGAAGCGCTCGCAGCGACACTTGTCTGAGCAAAATTTCCCTCGAAAATGTGCCACACGCTCTCCTTCTCTCGCTCGCTCGCTCTCATGCTCGCTGCGTCGGCGCTGTGACAGCCTTTACCCCAGTTGCGCTGCCAGCGGCAACAGCGCTGTTGGCGGCGGCAGTGACTGCGGCTGCTGCTGCCATGGCAGCTTTATCAGTGCCATGAAATGTTGTTCCCGGAAAATAACCCAAAGGAAATGCTACACACACACACACACACTACAGCTCTCTACATATGTGTGTGTGTGTGTGGGTGTGTGTGAGCAGCAATAACTGTGTAGATGTAAATCCTGGTTTGTTTCATTTGCCGATTTGGAAGCCGCTCTGGCGAACTCTGCTGCCGGCGGCACTAACTTTGTACGCTTGATGATGATAATAATGTTGCCCCTTTTGGCTTTTGCCAGGATCCAGGACCCAGCCAGGAACCCAGCCACAAAGCCCAGACATCGTCTATGGAAATTCGTACGCCGATTTTGGAGCGATTGCAATTGATTTGTAATGTATTTCATTGTTGTGTGTCTCTCTGTGTGTGTGTGTGAGTGAGTGTGTTGGTGTGTGGGTGTATGTGCGTGCTTGTGTGTGCGGGTGAGGTTATAAAATTTGTATTGATTATTTCGATTGCCTTTGTTCGATGGCTGCGCTTTGTTCGCTCATCTAATGATAGCTATGGGGGCATTAAAAATGTCAAAGCTGACATTTCTGCACACTACAACTGTTTGGGTTATATTGTGAGTGGGTGTTTAGGATTAGTACTACAGCAAATATAAATATATAAATAAATATATAGATGTAAGCGTGTGTGTGTGTGTGTGTGTGTGAGTGTGAGTGTGTAAGGCGACTAACGCCGCCTAGACACGCATACACTGCAGGAGGATACAGAAGGACCTGCTCGACTGGGGAGTTGGCATGTGTACAAGTCAATTATGGGTCAAAATCCACACAGGAGTTGGGCAGCAGCAAAATGTTTGACGTTGGCTCGCTGCTCGCTGAATTTTATAAGGCTCCTTGCTGCCCATTGTAAGATGAGAGATGGCATGTGCATGGGGCCCAAGGATGCTGGGGATCTCAACTGTGCCTTCGCCATTGCAAATGAAACATGTTTGGTTTTATCGTATTTATTGACGACTCCATGGGGACGCCTTGCCTGCCTGCCTGCCTGCCTGCCCGCCGGCCTGCCCGGCTGCCAGTCCGTCAGTCAGTCAGTCAGTCAGTCAAGGCAGCCAGCAAGCAAGATCAAACAATGGAGATGCTCCAGATGCTGCCTCTCAAATTGCGCTATCGAGCAGCTCAAAACAGCCACATAAAAAGATTATTTTATGCATGTATCTGCGTGTGTACATAAGTGTGTGTGCGTGTGTGCTTATATGGCAAAGCTACGCAAGGTTTTTTCATAGAACGGGTGGGAGGGGGGCGGTGGGGGTTGGGGACAGCAACTAAATTCACTTAGAAAAGCAATTCGTATGCCAGTGTTGCACAGCAAAATTGAAATGTATGCGTGTGTTCCGACAAACCACTAGAATTCTTCTACAAACATATGCATACATTCAAGAATGTATAAGCGAGATGAATAACAACAACAATGAACAAAGAACATTTTCCACAAATTAAAATTGAATTGCTATCGGAACTTGTTCAGTTTTATATTTATTTTGTTGTCCACTTGTTGATGGATATCAAATAGTAATTAGAGAGACAAGGTATTGCCATGAAAATCACTCAGACTAACTGAAACCTCAAAGTTGTGTTTGCACTAAGTTTAATATTATAAACAAAATATTTAATGCATATAAGCACTAAAAGTGAATAAAAATGTCTAAGAAATATTATATTATGTCTATGCTTGCGTGAACGGTTGTGGAAACTGAATAAATTTATCAACACCAAACTAATTTTAAATTAAAACAATCATAGCTATTTTAACCAACAAAAAAAAAAACAAGGAACGAAAACCCATGCATGAGAAGCTTCCCATTTATTTAGTTAAACGAAATCTAAAAGCACTCAAGTTGCGTTAAGCCACAAAACAATACTTGATATGAATAACTTATTTAGTCATTCCACAGGCTAGACATCTACATGACTACTTAACATTCTCATACACTTGTGCATGCTGCTGCTGCCATTGCTGCCACTGCTGCTGTTGCTGTTGCTGTTGCAGCTCCACGCTCTCACTTTAAGCCAGTCAAGGGAAGTAACTGCTGCCACACACCTCCCAGACCCCTTCGCCACCCCCACAGTTGCTCTGTCCAGCAACATTTAAGCAATTTCGCTTGTTAAAAGCTTACGCCGCGCACTTTACTTTAAACCACACTAACAAATGCCACTTCATTCAGCAGATATTTGCGGCCAACAGCAGCAGCAGAGGCGGCGGCAGCAGCAGTAGCACTAGTGGCAAAAACATAGTGGCACACACACATACACACTTGCGAAATCACACACATCCTTTTGCCATCAATTCTCTAAGCACAAACAAACAGTCAAGCCACACACTCATACACACTCACACACACACACACACACACACGCATGCAGCAACACGCAAAGCTCTTTTCACTACAAAACGGAAGTACATAGAAGCAGCAGCAGCCAAAAACGCAAAAAAAGAGAGACGAGAAAAACTAACACACACACACACATACGCACAATACACACACAGAGCGGGACTAGAACAGAGCTGGGAAATCTGCGAGCTTATAGAAAAATACTGTGGCAGAAACTACACACACTCAAAAACACACACACACACACGCACACATACGTATATGCTCATACCCGATAGGCGCGGAGCAAGATATTCATTCCATCGTAAAATAGGTAAGCAACAGTATGTGTGTTTGTGTAAGTGTGTGTAAAAAACAAGCGCCAACGCTCTGGTCAACGGATAACAAAACATAAATAATAACGACAGCAGCAGCAGAAGCAGAAGCAGCAGAGGTAACGAAGGGACCTGCACTGAGGTAATGGCAACCAAGGCTGCTGGGAACAGGAACGGGGCATCAGCAGTAACAGCAGCATCAGCAGCGGCAGCTTCACATATTTTCCCAGGAAAGCATAACCATAGCCAAGAGCTACAAAAAAACACCACCGTAAAGCAGGCTACAGGTATCTGAAAACTAAATGAGATCAGTCGAGTCGAAATAGAAAAATAACTGCTACTAATTGCAAACGGTCACAAGTAACACAAAAGAATATTTTTCAAGTTGTGCAACAAGTGTTAAAAAATATGCAAATATTTACTTAATGAAAATATATATATATTTGGATATTTTATTAAAAGCAACATTTTTAGTTATTTTTATAGCTTGAAAGCTTCAAATAAATCGATGAAAATCGATGTTGTCAATTAAATGATTTTCATTCTTTAGAAAAAGTTAACCAATTTCGAAAACTATACAAAAGAGGAAAAGTTTGATAGAGGAACTTAATGTCTGCTTTAACTGAGTTTTTTTAAGACTTCTAGATTTTGTCTAAGTACTTTTTTAATGCCTACAATCACTTATTTAACAATGATAACAAATTATGAGCAAGAAAATTGGTTCTTTTTGGATATTTATTTATAATGGATAGTGGCCAATTTGAGTTCAGTTTATTTCTGTTTGCTGAGCCTTAACTCACTTCCTGGACCCTGCTGGGTGACTTGCTTACTAACAGGCCATCGCAGCCATAATAGCCACATCGTATCGGTTTCCTGAAAGATGAAAAAAAAAAAAAAATGGAACAGCAGCAGCAGGAAAAAAATAATACAGGACACGCGCCCGGCGAATGCCAAAAACTGCCAACCTCAGTACAGGAAAGCGCCAATGCCATGGAGAATAATGTGAATGCGAACAACGCGCATATAACTCATTTATTTATTTACTACACAAGCATATGCGATTGTGTATATGTGAGTATCCATATCGCTATGTTGCTGTGTGTGTGTGCGTGTGAGGTGTATGTGTGTTTGTGGTGTGTGCGTGTGTGTGTGTGGTGTATGTGTGTGCTTGCGTGCAGTGAAGCTTGAGTTTGATTTAATAGTTTATTAAGATACGCGCAGCAAGTGAAGATTAAGGCGAGCGGATTTGCTCGACGGTGGTTGTTGGCGCACTTAAATGTGACGACCACTGGATTTTGGCCTGTGGTTTATGGGCTTTAAGCAGCCGCCATAAATAGATTTCAACATACAATTGTTGTTGTTGCTGTTGTTGCCGATGTTGTTGGCCTTGTTATGCGGCGACTGCTGCTCTTGCTGTGAATTGCGAGCATTTTGAATGTTGCAGAGATTGGAATTAAAGAGTCATGGAGAAGTTCTCATTAGGCGTGTAAGATAACAATAATAATTTAGCTTATCCAACAAATGGAAATGGCACAGCAGAACGTGATACATTGTTTGTGGCGAAATTGAAGAGGGTGTCTCAAACAACTGCCAATAAAACACTTTCATCCACTTGAATTGGAAATGAAGTGGGCACTATTTACAATTAGATATTTGATATATATAAAACAATGTCAATTGAAATACTTTCTCTAAGTTGCATGCGAGAGAGGCATTTTCAGAACTTTAAAAACAATTATAATAACATACCGTTTAAAATGATGTGCATTTAAAATTCACAACTATTATTAATTTAAACAATAACAAACAGTAATTGTGCTTCAGTTATGCTCCTCAAACAAATTGATTTTTATTTGGACAACAATATGGCATATATTTGATATTTATGGTATATTTGATTGAGTATTTATCGCATACTTTGCCATTTAACTTTGAAAATGTATCTATTTATTTGGCCATATCGCATATTACACATTTATAGCGCATTTTCATTGCCGCATTTGCTGCCAACTCATTTTAAAAGCCCATAAATTAATATTTTCACGCTTTAAATGCCGTGAACACCCACACACACACACACACAATACATAGATATGTGTATGTGTGTTGTGTCTGTGAGTTGGTAGCGATTAAAATTGCTGTTAATGACAAGCGAATGTTATAAATTACAGCAATGAAGCAATTTTTTGCTGTCTGCCTGACATGGCACGCAGCTAAAGTTGATGACTGTCTGTGTGTGTTTTGGAGTGTGTGTTTGTGTGTGGATGGGTGTGGGTGTGGGTGTGGATGTGAGTGTGTGTGCTTGACTGCCTGTAGCAGACACAAAGTTTGCCTAATTATTTAAGATCAACGCTACAGCTGCCATTTCAAGTCAACGACAAGAAACAGCAGCAGTAGCAGCAGCAACAGCAGCAGCAACAGCATCAGCATCAACATCAGCATCAGCATCGGCTAAACGTGGAAAGATGAAAAACCAAACAATGAAAATTGAACTCATCTCTGATGAGGCAACCAGGAGGCCGGCGCTTTGATAATGATGTTGTCTCTCTGTCTTTGCGCTCGGCTATGTTTCAGCTGTTATTAATGATGCCCCATATGAGGCAGGCAGGCAGGCACACACACTCATATTCACAACCACACACCCACTCACATAGAGACAGTCGCTCAGGCACACGGACACACACCTAAAAGCTTCTGTCTAAATTGAGGTTGAGGTTGTGCGAGAGCATCGAGTGGTTTGAGTGTATCCATTGCCTTAAAATTATGCACCATATTTTCTGTCAGCATTTTGGCTCGTCGCTTAGGCGGATGTCGTATGTGGTGGCCACCAGCTGAGCGGGAAAGGGGAGGGAAAAGGGGAGTGAGTTGGGCGTTGTGGTTGCTGTGCCAGAAATCAACGATTGAGCTCACAACGAAGGCACAACGCCAGGTTGAAATCAATGTGTGTGATTTGCCAATTATGTGGGTTATACATGTACGTCAGTCACTGTGTGTGTGTACGGGTGTGTGTGTGGGGAGGATGTGTATGTGTGTGTGTGTCTCTCTCTCTGTGGCTGCGTTTGGCTCGTCATTAGCGCTGTTTCCATTTCCGGCAGACAGAAGCAACAGCATCAGCATCAGCGAGGGAGAAAAGGAGCCTCCATCGATGAGTCGTCGGCATTGGATGTCAATTTCATAAGCAATTTACGCAGCGGCAGAGTTCGATTTGCCAACTGTTGATGCCGCGTGTCAAGTGGCAAAGTGGCAGCGGGGCAGCGGCACAGAGAGGGAAAGAGAGCGGATACGCTATAGCGCTATAGACAGCTGCAAATGGAAATGAAACTCCAAATTGTTGCTGTAGATGCTTTAAATGCATTTGACTGTTTCCCCATCAGCGCCGGCGCCTAATTAACTAATTTTGGAACCAAGTGGCCCAAAACCGTTCAAAATATCAGTTTTGGTTGGGCATTGGAGCAGGAGGAGGGAGCAGGGAGCAGGAAGCAAGTGGGGTCAACTCCAGAACCATCGTTATTGGCCAAAACTGATGCGTTGCGCCATTGTCCTAATTATTGTCCTGCCATAAACAACTAACAGACGCAGCAGAGCAGAGGCAGTAGTAACAACAACAGCCTCAATAACAACAACAACAACAACAGAAACAACAACCAGAAGAACAGCAGCTTTGTCGATTCACCCTCACAAGCAGCAAGGCAAAAGTAATGGCCGCTATAATTCACAGTTACTTATTGTTTATCTGTTCGTTTGCTCAGCTCGATGTGGTCCATAACTTAAATGGTCGCAACAGCAGCAAACAATTAGAGATGAGAGCAGCACTCAAATAAAGCAACACGAATCACGAATTAATTAAATGATGCTCAAGCACAAATTTCCAAAACTAATCCCTGCTAAATGTATAGAAAGGAGAGTTGTGTTCTGTTGGGATCTGTCGCTTATGTCTTGAATTGCTTGAAAAGACAGACTGATACTTAAATATAGTATGCTAAAATTAGTAATGGACATTTTAGGTAGTTAGTTAACATTAATCTGTATAAAATGCATAAGTGAACCAAAATCTAAAGGTAATATCTATGTTTGATTGACATAGATTGAATATTTAAATAATATGCACTAATTTGTAATGACGAATATCATTGAATCCTTGAGATTCTCTTAAGTATCTTAGGCCTGTTTCATATACAGAATATTCTCTCAATTAGAGCACGCTACCATCGCTACCCTAACGAGGAATTCTCGACTAGACTGTTTTCCTCTTGTGAAAACAATCGGTTCGATTTTATGGAATCGGGTTGAGAAGGTTGAAATATTTTGCTTCGTTTTGCTTTTGTCTTAGTCCTGGCGTTGGCCTGTCTCTGTGATTTAAATGATGCGAATTAATTTGAAAATTTTCAATGTTTGTTGCAACCTGGCGAAAGGAACAACAGCAGATCGCATCTGTAGTAAATGTTTAAATCGGCAAACAGGGCCAAGGAAAATCAGTGCACATATAGTAAGCAAAAAAGACAAAATAAAACAAATTTAAAAAAAAGAAGCAAAACCGTTGCCATAACTATGTGCGACCAGCAAAAGGAAACGAACAACAATGCAACAACCAAAACTGAGGCCGAAACTCAGAAGCGAATTGCACAGAAAAAATAGTTGGAGAGTCGGAGAAGAGTAGCAGCAGCAGCAATTGGTTGAGTGGGCTGAGGCAACATTGAGAGGCAACCACATTGGTGGCAAACGGCTGTTTGGGCAATGGCCAAAAGTTTAAACAACTATTTATTATGAAATACAATAAAAAAAAAATACAAACAAAATACACATATATATAAAAAACTATTTAACACACATATTCACACACAAATTCAAACAGACAACAGTTGAGCGCGGAGGCGGCTCATCGGTGGCGACTCTGTGGCAAGCCTTTCTGAACAGCAGGAATCCAACTGGGTATGGCGGGCCCATCCATATCAGCATCCATCCACATTCATATATCCACCGCCCAAAAAGCCGCAAGCGCCAGAGTCGAAACCGAAGCTGCAACTAAAGCTGAAGCCGGTGCTGGTGCTGTGCTGTTACTGAAGCTGAAGCCGAAGCCGAAGCTGAGGAACCAAAGGAGCAACTTTTACGTGAAAATGTTCAAAATTTAATCAAATTAAAGTGAATGCGCCGCAGGCGAACATATTTCGCACGCGCCGGCGAGAAGAGAAGCGCCGCCAAGCCTGGCCAGGATGTGGACTGAGGCAGGCACAGGCAGGAGCCTCCAGGAAGAGGAAGAGGCAGACGTTCTGGCAGCAAGTTTAATATGTAAATTGTTTTTGTTGCTTGATACGGGTGGTGTCGGTGCGGTGTTGGTCCTGGCCTGGGCTGCTATGGCTCGACATTAAGTGGTTATCATAGCCATTTATGAGGCTGTTAAAAAGTATCTCATTAAACATAAATGGGCAAGCGGCAAGCGGAACGTAGCGAGCAAACAACACTCAACTCGAACGGGATAATAGATACTCGAGTTATTTTCCCATCTTTTCATCTTCTTTTTTTTGTGAGTGCGGCGTAGTGGGGGCTTCAAATTAAAACGCAACTATTTGGCAGCGACAGCAAACCACAATCGCGACCACCATATGCGCTGTATAGAAACCGCCCACAAATGAAACGCTATTTTGAAAGGAACCTGGCATACATTCTAGCAAATTCCGTTTACCTGTCAAACTTTTGCCATTTGTGGCCAACATATTTTGAAGTTAGCCCCAGTGTGCCGCACACACACCACCCTGCAACAAGCAGCAGCAGCTGCCCCATGTTGCTCCCGCCCAAAGAACTAAGAGACAGAGCCACGTTTATGCCTAAACTTTGTCAATTATTTGCGGATTTAACATTTGTAGCTTGTGCGGATTTTGATTTTTGATTCGACTTTAAAAAGGCATTTGAAAGCAACAACAACAATTTACATTGGGCGGCACACTCATTAGAGTTTCATTTTATGTTTTACGGCAAATTGTAAAGTGAACTTCAGCAACATAAACATAAACCTAAGCTGTCGAGCATAGTTTATAATAAAGAGCCTATTGCATAAAAAGAAATGTGCATTAAATTCGAATATTTGAAATTAAGAAATTCTTAACAGTTGTGTCTTAAAGTCTGCTTTCCCCTTTAATTTAAAGATGGGCATTTTTTTTGTATGTCAGCCCTTTTTTGATGAAGGCATGAAAATATTATATTTATGATATTCCCCTTTTCAGATTGTCCATTATGTCGCGGCACTTTGCATTGAATACTAATTTCCATTTCCTATACTCGAGTGCAGGAGGAGCGTATTATTACAATGATCAAAATGCTTTCCGAAACCAGATTTGAATAAATATCAAAGTCAATAAAAAACAGAATATTAAATTACAGAATTAAAATTTGAAACTTTGAATTTGATTCATTGATTTTAATCAGTTGATTTAATTATTTTGACTATATATCTCATTAATTTTTGTACGTTTCTATTAATAATCTCAAATTTGTTTATTAGATTTAAATAAATAATCAATACAGAAGAAAAATTCGGCTTAAAGTTGTGCACAAGTTTGAAAGCGGCTTAGTTTTGCCTAAACTTAAATTGTATGAGAAGCTAGGTATCTCAAAGTCGGGCATACACGTCCAGCTTTTTTTTCTGACCTGCTTTTCATTTACAAGAATTTCAATATTGTTTTTATGATTTTTAGTCAATGTATGCATATCAAATAACTATCAATGCCGCACGGCTGCCACTCCCAAATGTCAAAATCTCGCAACAAATTATCAGCAGAGCCGTCAATACCACCTGCTGCCAAAAACCAGCTACCCTATCAACAAAAAAGCAAAAATAAATAAAAGAAGAACCGACAGTGAATATTGGCAAAACAAAAAAAAAAGAAGATGATAGTTGACGGCGACAACGGCAAGGACAAGAAAGGGGCTGCGGGACGGAGGATGAGGCTGACAACAAGCAAACGGTGCAATTTTGCAATTTGATTATTTTGCAAAGCAAAATATATATAGTATTCGCATATATATTTAGAGACAGAGCGCCAGAGAGAGAGAGAGAGAGAGAGAGAGATAGAGAGATAAAGTCAATCTGAATGGCAAGGGTCAGGTGCAGAAGACAAGAAGGGTGCCGGGTGCCGGGTGCAAGGGGCAGAGAGCAGCACCTGGCAAACGTTTGGCATCTCAAAAACGGGTGACGTTGCTGACTGCCGTTTATTATGCGTAGCTCTGCACAACTTTTCCAAAGTAATAAAGCCACAAAAGTTCAACTTCAATTGAAATAAATTAATTTCAACATTCGGACTGACAGCGCCAACTAACTGACAATTACACACACCGCACACACCCACACACCATGCACACACACACAAAGACACACACACACACACACACATGCTCAGCAGTTGGCCCCGCTGCATGAAATAGTTGAATAACTTTTCGCTTTTATACTTTTTTTTTATTGTATTTTTGGTTTGGCTTGCTTTTGCTGCCTGCCAGCCTGCCTGACTGCCTGCTTGCCTTTTGTTGTAAATGTAAAATAATAACGACAAAATTGCACTTTCAACTTTTGAATTTTGCTTTTTCTTTTTTTTTTTGCTCAAGAGGGAGAGCTGGGGAGTCTAGGATGGCTTTGTATGGCTCGCCCACTCGCACCCACCGACTGCCTCTCCATCTCTGTCTCTGGAGTGCTAGTTTGGAAGCGCGCCATTGTCTGTGCAAAAGTTGAATTAATCGCCACGTTGCCCCACCCATCAAAATACCTCGCTCTCCCTCCGTCCCTCTCCCGCTCCCTCTCTATCTCGAGTGCTCGACTGCTCGTCTGCAACTGCAGTCAGACGCATACTTTGCACATAGTTTGGCTGCCTCAACGACTGTTTCATCTTGATTGATTACATATTTTACAAGTTATTGCACACTCCAAATAGCGGTTGGAGGATGGAGTGGGCAGTGGATTGTGGTGTGCGGGGAGTGCAGAGGGACTAGTCGAGAAACACACGTATTTATTAGATTTATGGGTTGGTTTCAATATGTCTGTCTGTCTTTATGTGTGTATTGTAATGGATTCTGGCAAGTGTATTCACACAACTTTTAATGTATTGGAAATAACTGACATATATCTGCACTCTTCACTTGCGACTTCTCCCTTTCTCTCTCACTCCCTCTCTCCCTGTGTATCTCTGGTGTGCTGTTGAATTGCAAAGGTAGTAAAAAGTAAAACTCATGTCGAAAGCGGTAAGCTGTGGCAATTGACTGAAACTGCCGGTTTAAATTAGAAAAGTTTCCACAATGTACACAAGATACACACACACACACACAAACACACACACAGATACCCTAATACACACATACACTTAGAGAGTCATAGAGCAGCAGACATTCGAGCGTGTTAATTTAATGGCAACATGAGTGAGGCGCTCGTCCACTCTTATATGGCTGATATCTGTCATTTAGCCCAGGAACCCAAAATGTGCTTCATTATGACATGTTCATGCAATCGAAGCCACATTGTTTTCCACACACCACATACTCAATCACACACACACACACACACACACAAACACACATTTGCTGGAGTTGTGCCTTAATTGGATACATACTCTACTATTGCATACTTTATAACTTGCCTCTGTGTTGTAATCTGTATTGCATTTTAAGCCCAACAGGCTTACGCATACCATCACAATCGATAATTTGACAGCTTCGTTTATTGGTATTTAAATGCATTCACATCTCGATGCTGTGGTTGCAGTTACCAGATTTTGTACAACAACAACAACAGCAACGTAAAGAATAGTTTCATTGTTACACAATTATATTTTGTGGAATGTCACAGAATCTGGAAAACCTATCAATGGTAAAAATAATTTGTACTTGAATTCAAATGTGCCTGCAAATTTCTATCGAAATATGCTAAGCAAATATTGAAGCCTATAAAAGCCGAGTAAAGACATTCATAGACCCGGACAACAATGCAAACAATTCGAACAGAATTCACATATTTTCTACCTTAGCTAGAAATGTAGTTTCAATTAAGTTTCCAAATGCATTTTGAAATCAAAAGAAATATAAATACAGTTTGGTAAGGACAAAGCTGACTTGAGGAATTTAGAGACAGTTATTAGCTCTCAATCGTATCAGATTCAAACAAAAATCGATCTGGTCTGCCAAATATTTTCAATTTTCATGTCATAGAAATATCTCTCTAGTTTGAATGTGCGAAAATTTAAAAGTGGCATATACTTTATTATTTTAAACTGTATACCTTCTGGCCGTATTAAAAATGGAAAAAAACTAATTTTTACCGACCTTAAATTCTTTTTCCTCGACAGTTATAGAACATTGGGAACTTTATGGATTATTTAAAATATATATGTGCAACACAATTGGCTGGCAATTTAACGCATGCATAAATGGGATTTAAGCTGATTTTAACATATTCGACTTTTCAGTTTGCTGAGTGTGTGAATGCGGATGTGAATGCCGTTTTCAAACGTTCATAAATTCTCAGCAAGTTCAGATGCTGTCTCTATAGATACGTTAGTATAGTTTTTCTTTCATTGTTGTTGTTTTTGGTTACAACAGTTTTTTATAGCATACTTATGTGGGGCAGCCGAGCAAAATCCATTTCACTTATCCAGTGCACTTTTATGGCTTTGGCCACCCAAAATTTTGCACATTAAAGCGAACTTTTTAACATGACATATGTAAGCCATTGCCAGCCATACCCCCTAACACCGCTACCCCCCGCCTCCACCGTTCATGGCAATTGTGAGGAGACCCATTGGACAAACACAAGTTGCACAAATACACATTTCATATTCATAGTCTGAGAGCTTAAAAGCAAAGAAATTAACTTCACAAAAGTTTGCACAAACGTTAGAAGCGAGTCGTCGTTGTCGTCGTCGTCGTCGCTTCGTCGTCGTTTCGTCGAGTTGTCGATGCGACGCCATACACGGCGTATGTGTAATGTTTTATATATATACATATCTAGCATGTGAAATGTGTGTAACCCAAGTCGGATGCGAATTTTTAGTCACAGCCCTTGACGCAGAGCCTACTCGAAATGTGCTCCTGTCGTCCTTTCGTCCTGCATGCTCCAGCAACACTATTTTGTGCTTAGTCGGCTCATCTGCATTTTATGGTCCAAAAATATCATCATCATTTTTTCGCATTTCATTATGTTCGCTATGGGTGTGTGTGTGTGTGTGCACAGCTCGAAAACTTAGCAGTCTCATTTAGTATGCTTCATTTCATTATATGGCCCGGTTCTCGGTCTCCAGTTCCCCCCTCTAACTGCCTGCCTATTACTATACTATACTGTACTTTAAAAATAAAATATAAAAAAAAACTCTTAACTTTCGCTGCAACCGCAAGCATTTTGGGCCACATTTTGTGGGCAATCCTTCTGCCTGAGCCTCCGACAAACGGTGCGAGAAATTGTCCTCTCGTCAGTTTTTCTTTCTGCTTCTTCTTTTATTTGGCGCTTCTGATGTCGCATGAAATTTTTTTTTGTGTCCTGCGTAGCAACTCCTTTGGGGAGCTGACTGCCTGCCTGCTATCCTGACTGCCTGCTTGCTAAGCTCGTCTATAGCCTTCCGCCTCGTTGTTGGCCCCACAAGCGCCAACTCACCCCTCACCAGCCAACCCCCTTCCTCCCTTCTGCGTCACTCATTTTTTTCTCGTAATTTTCATAAGCAGCCGTTAGACGTTGGATTTATGTTTTTAAACGCCTTTTAATATGCGAGAGGATCTTCGCGCGCCCCAAACTGAGAAAAAAAATATAAAAAACGGAACGCTGAACAGAGCAGAACACAAAGCCACTCGCAAATGCCGCGTAGCCAGCGCAGTCGTTGTCCTAGTCGTCCTTTTTCTCCCAACAGTTGCGTGGCAGGGCGCAAATCCAGTGAGAATGCGTTTAAAAAAATATTATAATAATAACATTACGTAAATAATTGTTGGGTGCTGCCGTTGCCACAGCCAAAGGCGCGACTGTGCGTCAGAGATGTGACGCGGATGGGGCAGGGGGGTGGACAATGGCAACACGCGCCACAGGAATAGCAACGGAAATCAGCTGCGTGTTGATAAGCAAAAGCAAGCGAGCGAGCGAGCCTTGAAGGAGAGACAGACTAAGAAGGAGCTGCCTCCGGGCTTGGTCTTGTTCTGCTCAAGGCTTTCACACTCTGCGTATGTATGTGTGTGTGTGTGTGTGTGTGCGGGCGGGTGTGTGTGTGTTTGCGAGTGTCGTTTTGGGTGCGTATTATGGTGTGCTTTGCGGTTAGTCGCAATATCGCTGCGACCAAATCAAAAAGTACAGCAAAGCCGCATTAAAGAATACACTAAGCATAATATAAGGAGATAAGCTGGTTAGTAAAGAATATTCTTAATTTGTATCATACTGGAATTTATTTTAGCAAATACTGAATGCTTTATAAGCCAACATATTTGTGGCTTTCTATTTGATTAATGCAATTTAACTTAGGTTTAGCTTTGTTAAAAATAAACCTAAGAACGAACAATATTTGTTCTATATGGTTAAGCCTCTTAACTGCAAACTGCACTTAAAATGGGAAGCACATTTTTTGACCAAGTTGAGCACACAAAGTCTAGTTTTAGCCTAACCACATCGAGTACTTAGTTTTGCGTAAGTCTTTTTTTTGGCTAGAGTATGTTCGGAAGTAAAAAAAAACCCAACATAGATGGGCACATTTGTAACTCTGTCTAACCGAGCGCAGCGACAGCGAAATGTGCGTGTGGCATTTAGTAGGCATTGGGGCAAAGATAAAGATAGAGATGGTGGCAGCAAGAGGCCCAAAACGGGGGCACAAGCACCCAAATAAACACACACACACAAAAGCTGGAGCACTCATTGCTGTCGAAATTCTGTTGTCATCATCACTTTGCAGGCGACGCAAGGAAGGCGAAGGAGGCGTAGAAACAACTGTAACTGATGGCTGCAAAAGGGGTGGAGGTGTGGTGCGGTGCGGCGGTGGAGATGGAGTTGAAGCTGACTGTCAGCCACAAAGTTATCTGCCTGCCACTTTTTCGTAATGTTTTCGCCTTGCTGTTGTTGTTGTTTTTGTTGTTGTCATCTTCCGTTTTTAATTTCATCTGCCATTTGCTGCTACTTATGACACATCCTTTTGCCCAAACCACGCACCACCCACCCAACTACCCACTACCCATCCGATTCACAGCATTTTTTTCATCTATTTTTTTTCGTTTTTTTTGGTAATAATTCTGTGGGTACTTACCTTGGGATGTGCACGTCGCGGAAAAGCTACTTTCGGGTCCACCTGCAAGCAGAAAATAGAAAGAGAGTGAGCAAGAGTGAGACGAGAGAGAGAGACAGCAAAGAGACAGTGAGAGAGAGTATGCGTAGTGGTAGAAAATCGTATGCTTAATGACATTTAAATGAAAAAACATTTCGAGCAACTCTTCATATTAATAGCCCAACATAAATCTTGCATAAGCCCGCATTGCGCATTAAGCGAGAATTACTCCCAGTGAATGGATGGGGAGATGGATGCGGGGGAAGGGAAGGAGGGGTGGTGTGGTCTGCGGTATGCTCCCCACTTGGAGCTGAGCACGCACGAATTAACGCGTAACAAATTGCACGACCAGCGGGCAAATGGAGTCGACTCCGCCTTCGACTTTGCTGCGATCTCAGCATCCAATAAGCAGCGTCATTAAAAATAATTAAAAATCATAAAAATTCAATTTTAAGTGCCTTGGTTGCTTCTTCTTTGCGGCTGTCACCCACACACACACACACACACAGACTGACAGCTCCCAGCGTCCTGACAGCTAACGGTAAACCTCAAAGAGGCGGAAACGGGATGATTTCTGCCTGGGGTTTTTTTCTTCGTTTTTTGTGAAGCTAAATCTTTTTCAAGTGACTTTGAGCTGCATTTGGGTGCAAGTGCGAGAGTAGCTTAAGCCAATGCCGCAAATAAAATGGCAAATAAGTGGAAGAGATATTGGCAAAGATAGTCGTAGTCGAAGGGGGCCGGGCGGATGTATTGTGGGGAGAGAGAGAGAGAGAGAGAGAGAGAAACGAACGCAATATCCTCTGGCGATAATAATTCGCACGAAAATTGTCGCAGGACGGCAGTTTGCTGTGTTGATTTCCTGTGTGCAGCATACAAAAAACAACAGCAACAGCAACAACAACAACTAAACAACCAACTAACCAATCAACCAACAAAACAGTAAGAGCAACATCGACGTTGAAGGGGCAGCTGCCTGGCGGGAAATTGATTTTTAGATTAAAATTAAAACTAATCAGCGTTGAGTGGCAACGTCGACGTCGACTTTTTGAAAATACATCTGACCGAAAAAGCGTAACGAAATGAAATGAAATGAATTCGCATCGTTTTCAGTTTTCAGCTTTCCAGTGCTGTGTTGTGCAGCCAAACGGAAACACGAAATCTGCACGACTGAACTACACACACTCACACACACTGACTCACACACATATGCACACATGTGTGCATACAAAACTGCAGTGGGTTAACAAAAAAAAAAAAATATATATACGAAAATAATATACATATAAATGATGGCAGCGCCTTTTATTTACAGTTGGCCAGCTGTGTAGCCATAAAAGAATGACCAACAAACACAGACAGACACACAAACAAAACAAAACAGACTCACACACACACAGATAGATAGACAGACAGACAGACAGACAGACAGACAGGCAGACAGACAGACAGATGGACAAACAGTCAAACAGACAACACTCAAACCAGCTTTAGCTAATTAAGCTAATGCCAATGCTGCGTATGCGTAATGCGAGAGCTGCCTTAAAACCGGACCCATCTTCATCAGTTTCCGGCCATCAATCTAATCACATAGAATTCATCAATCACATGCATTTAACTGGGTTAAGAGCTGCTCACATACGAAAATCTGTGTGCTCTAAAGTTACCAAATTCTTCGAGTTTTGCTAAAACTGAAAACGAATTTCAATGGAAATAACCTTTTCGGTTTAAGACTGATTTGGATTGATTTTAATTATATCCATTTATTTAAATCAATTGTTTGGAATTTATTCCATTCATATTGCCTTAACTGAATCAAAATTTTTCCTCTATTAACAAAAAAATGATAATTAAAATTGTTAACATTTAGCAGATCATTTGATGCACACGTGCACCATCGTCAGCACCACCTGCCCCACATAACAGATTCACGTAATTAAAAATTGTTTGGCATTTTCACACAGAAATCGCGTTTGTGTCGAGACTGCTGCGAAAAAGTCAGGTTATTGTTTTCTTTTCTTCTTTACTATTTTTGCATATGTTTTCGTTTCATTTTTTGTTTTTAACTGTTCTGATTTGCTGTTTTTGTTAGTTGCCTGTCATTGCTTTGAGTTTCTAATTGCTGTCAATAAAGAGAAACGACGGCGACGGCGACGGCAACGGCAACGGCAACGGCAACGGCAACTGCAAATTTATGAAGAGTGCGCGGCTCGTTCTCCGCGCTTTGTGTAAATATTTTGCATAGCTGGTGGAAGTTTTTTGTTTGCGTCAACGTCATGAGTTGGCTTCGAGTTGCAATTTTTGGGTTTGAGTTTTCAAATTTTGCTAGTTGCGACAGATTTCCGTTCTGGGCATACTCGTATGTATAGCTGTGTGTGTGCATGTGTGTATGCGTGTGTGGATATGAGTTATTTTTTCTTTACCTTTTTGCCATCCAGCTCGTGTGTGCCTTGGGTAAGTACCTTATCTACGCTATTTGGATCGCTGAATGTGACAAAGCCAAAGCCCCTGCAATAGAAAGAGAGAGAGGGAGAGAGAGAGAGAGAGAGAGAGAGTTAGAGAGATGAGATGAATGTAAATATCAACACGGTTAGACAAGTTGCTTAAATATTTGACAAGGAGCTGCGAATAAACCTGAACTCAACTCGGCAGCACGTGCGCCAATTAGAAGCTCAAATTACATCAAAATATTGGCTGGCAGTCTGACTTGACTGGTTTAACTTTTTCCGGGCGACTTTGCCTACAACCCAATTGCCACCACGGCTCAAAACGAGCGTCTAATGCTCGACCTGACAGACGCTTACAAGCCATTACACACACCGAGAAAGAGAGAGACAGACAGACAGCGAGACAGAGATAGAGTGAGAGAAAGAGAGAGAAGGATAGATAAACGCACACACGTAACAGTTCTCCCCCCGTGTCGTGTTGTGATAAACTTATTCTTGTTAAATATTTAATTAAAATGCTTATTATCTCGCACTGCATTTTAATGAGTCTCCCAAGCCCATGTAGCACAGTCAGCGATGCGGGAAGCGAGGGGCAGAGTGTGGGGCACAGACCAGCCAAAGACAACAAACCAGCTCAGAGATTTTGGCTGTGTGGCTGTGCGGCTGTGTTGCCAAGCCTCGCCTCTCTTTTTCTCTCTGTATGTGTGTGTGTGCACGTTTATGTTTATTTGAGTTTTGGCACTTGGCAGCGACGCTTAACGATGCGCCAGGCGTTGCTGCTTCAGGACTCCTTCTGGCTCCAACATCTTTGGCCCAGACACAGCAGCCACAAGCGCTGCTCGTGTATTTATCTTGCTCTTTTAGGCGCTTCACAAATGCACACACAGATAAACACACACACACACACACACACACACACACTCAGCACTACAGCAACTACAACAAGAACAACCGCAAGCACAGACAGTAATTAACGTCGATTCTATTGCAATTGTGGCGATTGTTACGGTTTTGATTATACCACTCTCGCTCTCTCTCACTCTCACTCTGCCCCATCTCCCCTCTCTCTCTCTCTCTCTCTCTCTTTCTGCCAGTGGGGCAGCTACACAGCTGGTCCTTGTCCACTTGGCTTTTTATTGCAAGAACTTTATGTACACAAATTGCTATGCAATAGCAACAATAACAACTACAGCAATAACAACAAAACAACAACAAAAACAATAACAATGTATGCTTGTTGCAAATTTTATAAAAACAATTTGCATATGGAAAAAGGTTGCCGCACAATCGGATTGCATTGAATCTAAGCTTGAGCTGGAAGCGTGGGTTTCGTTGCTCGGAAATCGTTGTTCTCGGCACCGCCTGGCACATATTAAATAAACATTTCAGCCCGTATTTATAGACGGAGCAATTTGTGCAATGCAATTGCGAGAAAAGAGGCCTACGCTGTTAATATTGATTTAAATGTGGGCGGCGACCCCAAAAGGCAACCTAAGAGTGGGCGTGGTTGTGTCTCCCAGTCAAGTGGGTCACACAAAATTGCCAAACACAAAGTGACACAAAGTTAAAGCCCAGAGAATGTTGCAATGTCTGCATATCCCTCTTCTCCCCTCACTCACTCTATCACTCTCTCTCTTTCTCTTTTCCTTTCTCTAAAAACGTAATGATTTGTTTCAAAGCCTCGCTCTCTTTCTAGCTTATTGTCTCTCTCAAAGTGAAAAGCCACAAATTTACAAGGCAAAACTCAAAAATAATGTGTCTCCTGTGTGCAATTTACTCACAAATTCAGATTCAATTTATGCAACTCGAGGCTGGGCAAGCAAAGAGCACAAAAAAAAAACCAGAGACAGCAGACAGGACCAGGATAACAACAGCATAAGAGTATTGTGTATTGTGTGTGTGTTTTCTGACAATAAAATGCAAAGCAACAACAATCAGCAGCATTAATACGACTATAACATACTCTACACAACAAGTATTTCTAGAAACCTAAACCGTTTCGAAATTTCTGTTTAAGTTATCCATAATAGTTGAACTTCAGACAATATGAATGTTTTTGAGGCCATACAAAATGATAATTTAGTGTGAATGAAATCAAATCAATCAAAAACAATTAAGTTATAATTCCATTCAATGCATTTTGATTACTCCATTCTGAGAGATTAACAGCTTAGGAGACTTAAAATTCTTGAATTAAATTGAATTTAGTTCATTAAAATCAAGAAGCTCATTCAACAAGTTATCAGCTTATCTAATATTATCTATTCAACTCTTACTCCATAATAAATTGTAGAGCAATATATATTTTTTATCATTTCTCAAATTATCATATATCTAATGACTTAAGTATAATTGAATTATGGTCAATAAATGCAATAAGAAAGACGACAGCACCAGCACTGTTGCCACAAGTGATACAATTGTACTTTATTACTTTATTTTATTTGTGAGATGGTATCTTTGGTTTTGACTTTAGGAACTCTCAGTTTTGAAGTTATCTAGCAGAAACTTGAAATATATCCACATTTTTGCTGCAGCCAGAACATCTGTTGAATTTGGATGAATCGTATCACAATATCATACAAGAAAATCAACTGCTTCAATTAGAAAATTGGTAAGCATAATTTATTGCCGTCGTTTTAGTTTCTTATTTTATTTCATCAGAATTGATCCAGCTATAAGCACAAGCAAATATATGTTTATATTCCTCTTTAAGATGAGCTGCTTATTGTATTAAAGTGCAGGTTACCCTTTTAGCTTATGCCTACAGGGTGTTTAGTTTAACAAACATAGACATGCCGACTCAGGGATCTAGAAACATGCAGCCAGCACTGGCCACATGGAAGGTGAAGTGGCAGCAACGGAGATGGGTGGCTTGGGTGCTGTGCCT
The DNA here is from genome assembly GCA_035041535.1 of Drosophila cognata. Classification (NCBI taxonomy): domain Eukaryota; kingdom Metazoa; phylum Arthropoda; class Insecta; order Diptera; family Drosophilidae; genus Drosophila; species Drosophila cognata. The sequence continues at coordinate 6,187,628 of JAWNLC010000099.1, forward strand.
GGGATGTGCTTTGGTTTGGCGTGGCTTGGTTTGATATTGCTGTTGCTGTTGCTGTTGCTGTTGCTATTGCTTTGCTATGGCTGTTGTTGGTTCGTTGGATTGTTGCTTGTTGAATTTTATAAAGCCGTTTCAGAATGCTAATGAGCGCACGCACAAGCTGCTAAGGTAAGCAGCAGCTGGATGTGGGTAACTGAGGGCGATACGAGGCGGGTGCTAAGGTGGGAGTGGGCGGGGGCGTGGCAATCATGTAACACACACGCCGCAAACACGTAGCAGCATCTACGAGGCAGCCTCAAGAGTCGCAGCAGCAGCACTGTTGCAAGGCAACTGAAAGCAACATAAAAGTCTTATTTGAATTGCCATGCAGAGCTTGAGAAAGTTTCCTAGGAGCAACCATATCCTTGTTGCTGGTTACAGTTGTTGTTTGCATTCGATGTTTGTTGCTTGTTGTAGTTCTTGATGCTGTTGTTGTTGCTATTGCTGGCTTACGCACAATTTAGCAAAACAACTTGCATGTATTTAGCCTATGGGTTGCTTGTTTGCTGCTGGTTCGGCTCCTGCTCATGCTCTTGTTCCTTGTAGAGGCCGGTAGCAAAACCAGAGAATCGCCATCTGAATATGTGTGCACTTTGGCTAGTCGCTTGCTTCCTGCGTGTGTGTGTGTTTGTGTGTGTGGCATGCTGACAGTCTGGCAGGCAGTTTGCGTCTTGGATTACCGTAAATAATCTAACTAAATGAGTTACCAAACGGTCAAAGTTCAGTCAGAGGTGTTGCCAAGAGCCAGCATGTGTGTATGTGTGTGTATGCATGTAGATATGTTGGAAAACTAAACGCCAACGGCCAAACTTGAGATAAGCGCCTGTCCTCACCATCCCTCACTCCCACCCCCTCACAAACAAAGGCACTGAAGATAGTCCGTTAATACTCGCTTACTGGTTGCTGGCAAGCACTCTGAATACGATATTTGAAACCCACATATACATATGTCCAGCCTTGAGCAGTCAGAGAGAGGGAGAGAGAGAGAGAGATAATGTGCCCCGAAGACAGCGTACAGTATGCACATTTAGTATACTGATACTAGATTAGCCCAAAATGTCCCAAAGGACTCTTAACTCTGAGGTAATTGCACTCCGCTCGATGGGTATTGAATGCATAAGAATGCGAGTCCCTACATATCTTAAAGGGGTCTATATTTGGGTCTTTAACCGTTCTCAAGTAGAATATATGTGATTATGTCAATGTAAATAATAGTACTACTTTTACTTTTACTTGGCATCATATGGAGGTCAGCCAATGATTATAAAACAAGTGGGCAAATTTATGACTACGGTAAATCATGAACCCAGCCTAATATTACTTTTGGGGGCATACTCTTAAAATGAATTTCGAGACAGAATCGCTTTTCCTTCATTAGTATTGCTCCAGAGATTAAAGCATTATTCAGTTTTGAGAAAGTTATGGTTCTGCAGAATCCTTTTGAGCGCACAATTTAAGCATGAATTTCGAGCCAGAATCTCGATTCCAACCTCGAATGTAATATTAATCTGGAGGTCAAGCAGTGACTAAGAAGCTATGGTTTTTGAAAATCGGTTCAGTATTGACAAAGTTATGGCTCTGGCAAGATTTGAACCGTATAAGCACTTTTTGAGAGTGTAATTTGTATTCGACTTCTAAACAAACAGTGTAGTGGCAACATTAAACTTACACTTCACTCCAATTATAACCCAGACATAATGGACAATTGTTAATAATTCAGCTGACCTGCCCAAAGTGCCAGCTGGTATGAACAAATCTCAATGGAAAGGCGAAAGTGGACAAGCGACGCCTGTTCTCGCATTGACGCGTGGCACACACATACACATGCGAACATATGCACACACAAGAGTGTTTGTTGCAACGTACAATGTACTGTTTATTGTCACCATTTGTTGCAGCCGTCGCCTGTCAAGGCTGCGAGCGCAGAGAGAACATTAATGGCAGCCGCAAGTCATGCCCTCAACCTTAACTAAAACTTGCAACTTGCTGTTGCTGCTTTTGCTTTTGCTATTGCTGTTGCTGCTGTAAGCACGACGAGAGGCAGCAAAGTAGCTGTCGGCTAACAAAACTTTAAGAGCGAGACAAGCAGCGAAAGAAAGAGAGGCAGCGAGTGAGTCAGTCGAGAGGACGACGACGACGCATATTCAAATGACTTTTTCGTGTAAAAATTGCAGAACAAAACAAAAGCGCCCAAACAATTGCCAAGGAATGCAGCTCAAGATGCACAGCGAGAGACCGTCTAAGGGTGTTGAGCAGTGGCAGGAGCAGCAGCAGGAGAAGGATGTGGAAGAGAAGGAGGAGTAGGAGGTTAACTGGACTGGCTCTGGTGGCACTTCTAAGCTTTGGCTACAGTCAACGTCAATCCCGAGCGCACTAACAAGCACTTGCAGCTGCCTCGCCTCGACTGAGGACGCCAAGACGCTCCACTGCCTCTCCCTCTCTACGACGACGACGACGATGCTTTTGTGGTGCTTCCTACACAGTTTTTTTTTGTTTGTGCACCAGCCCCCTGGTCTTACATACCCCCTGGATTCGTCCAGCTAGCTGTCGTGTGAAGTGGGGCCGCGTGCATGAAACTTTCACAAGTGGCTTCCTGCCTTGGATGGGCCCCCATCCTCATCCTCATACCCATCCTATCGCACTTTATAAGCCTATGGACGCCCACGCCCATTTTACACGTTTTTATGCCTTTGTCTCGTTTCGTTGTCGTTGTCGTTGTCGCTGTTGTTGTTGTCGCTTGCCTGGGCACCAAAATGCATCCTTGAACACGCACACTTAACTGGGCCTGCGTGAGTGCCAAGCTGCTCTGGCAGTTGAGCTACTCAACAAAGCAGGCCCCTCTTCTGCAACAACGGGGAGGACAGCACAATACACCAAAGTCGGGTAACCGCCTTCGAGTCGTCAACGGCTCCTTTAAGACCCGGTCTCGGTGCGTGCCCTTGCGTTGATACGACACTCCCCGTCCGTCTCTCCTCTATCACCCATCCCAGATCGACTGGCTATCTATGCGGGTCGTTGGTAATTTGATTAATCCAGCGCAAAGAAAGAAAAAAATAAAGAAAAGAAATGGCGGTCCCATTGGTTTCTACTTGCAAAAGGGGTTTGCGTCTTGCGTCCTCCTGGCTAAATATTTAAATGGCCCGGCCATTATGAAAATTTATCGATTTAGTGACAGTTTAAGGACACACATTATGGGCGCCCATTTGTTATGTTTTTATGGTTTGTATGCCTGCTGCTAATGTCAATTTTGAGTGTTGCCTTCTTTTGTGACGCGATGCAGACATTAAATTCTTGTTGTTGTTGTTGTTGTTGTTGGCCAGCCCTCGATGCCTTTTTGTTAATGTGGAGTCGTGGAAAAGGAGCGGGGGCAGGGGCAGGGACTGGGACAGGGGCACATCATTTAGTTGGCCCCTGACGAAAAGGTAACTTTATTTTATAATTCATTTTATTATTATTATTATGTAAAAGTGCTGCGGCAAAGCAATTACAATGGTGTGAGAGCTCGTAAAAAATATAATAAGTAACAACATAACTCACGTGGCAGCACGACTTAATCATACCCTGCACTTGCTGCTGTGTTGAGTTGTCGTCTGGATTAATCAAGATTTATGTGTCTAATTCCTTTTTACATTTTCAAAAATTTTTTTAAATGTATTATTCATCTTAATGTGGCATTTATAATGGATGGCAATGGTAAAATTATTACAAAGTATCTTTTTTATAAGCAAAATAAATTAATCTAAATTTTCGGAAATTTATTTGTAACTCCTCGAAAGAGGTCAACCATAACATTGCTATAATATTTCAATGAATCATTAATCAGTTAAATATGTTTGGTAAATCATATTAAGTACCTAACAGAGATTGCCATCTTTTTTCTTAAATATTACTAAGTTTAGTTAAAAAGTTAATTCTTAAACTCAATGCAAAACAACCTCAACAGCCAATTGAGAAGTCACACGTCGAATATATACGTGATATCTGTTATCTGTACGATATGTTAGACACAATATGCCCATGATGATATAGGCATAAAAATAAATCGCTGGGCATACGAGTATTTTACTTTTCGGGGCTTTCTTTATAAAAGTCTCGTTGAGAAGAGGCGGCCAAAAATACAAACATAAAATGCGCATAAAAACGCGCAGAAAGCGCATGAAATAATCAACAGTAACAATGCTGCCAGCTGAATGGCAGCAAGGGTGACCAGGGACACCAAAAAAGGGTGGGGGGCGCCCGTTGGCAGGTTGTGATGCTATACGAGTACTTGTACACACACACACACACAGGCACACATACGAGTTGACAACATCCGAGTGTGCGACTGACATCTCAACAACAGCGGCAACAAACAACAAGAGGCAAGGCAACTGTGTTGGGTGGGGAGGGGCAGGAGAAGGGGTGTGGGTGTGCGGGTGTTAGGGGCACCAGGAGGCAAGTCCTAATGGTCTTCGTTTGTTGCTGCCACTGTTTGAAGCTGGCTGCTGCTACTGCTGCTGTTGCTGTGCGGCTGACTGATGTTTGCCACAGCCAACGCCATAATTAATGATGAAAAATTGCTACACACTCGCACACACCCTCACACACAGTCACACACAAAACATATGCAGTTGAGTTGAGCTAAAAAAAAATCAAAAAAAAAATATATATATATATGTATACACATATATATATATATATATATATATATATATATACATACATATGTAGAAACCCATTTCGCATTGTGCTACAAATTAACATGAAAAGGGCAAAGCGTCGTTGCCAAAACAGCCGTCGACCAATCGTCGAGTGGTCAAGTGTGAGCTCAGCTCCTGAAAACAGGGATCAGCCGCAGCAGCAGCTGGGAGTGTGAGGTTAACTGAGCCGAATGAAGGTCAGCAGGCTGAGGGCTGAGGGATGGCTAACTGAATGCTGCTGCTGCTGCTGCTGCTGCGACATGACAAACACAAGTGAGCCACTGAAGCGTCGAGCGGACGAGAAAGGAGGGCGATTAAATTGAGTTAATTATGGCAACGTTTTTGGATTGCTGTGGTAAGTGTAATGAGTGATTTGAAGCTGACAGAACTGAGCGGGAACGAGACAAAAGAGGCGACACAAAGAGAGAGGGAAGTTCCAAAAGCCCTGATGTGAAACAGAAACTTATGGCGCTGTATACAAACGCTCATAAATAACATTAAAGTGGCTGTGGAATTTTGGGGCTCTGCGAGCCGAAATTAAACTTATCCTTAAATGGCAATCAAAAGGATAACGCTAAGGGGGCCAATATAAACAGAATATTTGCAGTTATGCATTTGTGAAATGTGTTTTGTAATTACAAAATCATTTGCCAAACGTTCAACTGTAAATCTTGCCACAAGCAATTTGCCTCCCCTTGACACTAACTGAAAGTGATAATTAAATTGCAAATTAATTGTACTAGCCTTGAATGTTTAACAAAGATCCCGTAATTCCAGCTAGCTATGTATTGCTCCTATTCAAGCCATTCGCTTGTCGATTGAATTATAGATTCAAATTTCAACACATGTACTTATGATTTGCGATCTTAAAGCCAGCAGTCCGTATACGAACACAACAAAGCATAGCAGACTGTAAATGTTTATAGATTCTAAACAGTTAATGGTTTTGAAAGTGTTTCGTGTTGTGTTTACTCTTCGACAAGCACTTCTTATCTAAGACCTCTTAAATTTATGTGCAGCATTGTGCAGCAAATGTGCTTCTGAGTTATATCGCCGCCTCGATACAGATCCAGGTGAATTTATACACACATATAAAACATTCGTTGAGCGTCCAGCATATAAATAAAATACCACTTTTGGCGCGTGTACGAAAAAACAAGCAAATAGCAGCCAACAGCCAAAATGAAAATGTGAAAGATATGTATGTGCTTAGTCGACACTAGAACTCCCTCCTTGAGCAACAATTATACAACACTAAAGTAAAAACTGAATCGATTTTTATAAATAACGGCTTTTACATTATTTCATTGGCCTCCAGATTAATATTAGCTTTAATAATCTATCCGAAAATTGCCATTAAATAATTATCAACATTTTTGTTAATAAAATTAATTTGATTTCATATGGAAAGGTTATGTGCCACTTTTAAATAATTTTAAATAGGCTTATGCACAGTTTCATATTTGTTATTTAGTTTCACCTAGTTATACAGTTAGTTGCAAGCATCATAACTCAAATGACACTGAACTACTTAAAAAGTAACTTTTATTCGCAGGCATTTCACATTTCATTATACTTTTTTAAAAGGTAACTAGACACTTGAGCTATTTTTTTGTTAGTTGTTGTGTTGCAAGCTGCATGACAAATGTTATGAGACTTGGCAGCCAAAAAGCAAGGGCATGAAAAACATTAACAAGAGAAAGAAAAATTTAACTTAATTGCCATGTACAAAAATGCGTAAGGTAGCAACTGCCGCCTCTTTACCCACCCAACAACCCAGCCACACCTCGCATGCCCCGACGCCAGCCATAAAGGGGTGTTACTGTTGTTGTTATTGCTGCTTTTGCTTTTGCTATTGCTGTTGCTGTTGCTGTTGCTGTTGCTGTTGCTGTTGCTACAGGCGTATTTGTGGGTTTGCTTGTGGTTGTTGGTTGGCTGGCTTCAGTGCCAGCTCCAGCTAGAGCTCTGGGGTCTCGGGGTCTGCGCTTGGCGTGCGTGCGCCGTGCGATATAATTTATGTTTCAATAACTTTCGAAACTCATTGAAAAGTCGCTTATGTTTGCTTCAATGGTGGCAGGCAACAGCAACAACAACAACAAGCAGCAGCAGTAGCAGTAACAGCAACAACAATGCGCATGAGAAGAATGTTAAAAGTACAACAATAAATTGTTTGGATTTACTTATGGTGCTGATGTAGGGTAGCAGGCAGGGGGCGTAGCTATTCGCAGCTCCCCCACTCCTCCCCCCAAACATTACTACAGCTGCCATTTGCCATTTTACTCAATTTTTATTGTTGTTGCACTTCAGCGACCCGCTTTGTCTCTGCCGCTGCGACAACAACAAAAACAACAAAAAAAACTCGCTTAAGTTGCAAAAGTTTTGCTATTTTTTGTTCACAATTTCCCTCAGTTTTCACCTCCTCCTGCGCCACCCCATTTATCGCATCTAACGTTTGCTGAATGTGTTTTGTTTGCCATTTGCTTTTGCCCTGCAGAGCGTCCTTTTTTTACTTTTTTTTGTGTTGTTGGTTTGTATTAATTCTATTTTGCTGTTGTGCTGCTTTCATTTTGTGCTTTTAAATTTATTTGCAAGTTTTCTAATTTGTACTTCACTCCATTTTATTGTAATATACAATCTCATTTGCAAACAGACAAAACAACAGGGACTGAAATGGAGAGTGGGAGAGAGAGAGATAGAGAGAGAGTGAGAGAGAGAGTGGAAGAATAGAAGTGCTGCCATATCCTAGCCCATGTATCTCAATCTATTCTATCTCTAAGCCAGCAACAGGCACAACCACACACACAGACACCCATAGAAGGTGTCGCCTACAAGTATGCAATGCTTTCTTTGTCTGCCCTGGTGCGCATATTTATTAACCGCACTGTTGACTCTCGCTTCGGCGGCAACACCACCAACAACAACAAGAACAACAACAACTTTGTGTGCAGCTTGTTGCTGGTTTCTGATTGTTGCTGGTGGTGCTGCTGCTGCTGTTGCTCTCAGTTTGAATTTTGTTGTCGCACCTTTTCAGGAATTCTGTTTACATTTATTACTTTGCGCAAGTTTAAGTGAAAAATTTCCATAAACATTCTTTTAAGCGACATAAAGTTTTTATTAAATTTTGCTAGAAATCCCTGACACGATGATATCAGCAACGACATCAAGCGACAACGCCAACAAATAGAGCTGCGGAATTTACAACTACATGGGGCCTTAGATTTTTCACACCCACCCTCTCTGCCCTTATACTGCCTGTTGTCCTCGTTGCCAACTGCTGCTGCTGGTGCTCGCACTGCTGCTCGAACTGCTAAGACACCAGCCAATGGAGCTGCGGAGTTGTTAGTGTTGCCAGTACTCGATTGTTGTTGCTGCTGCTGCTGCACGCAGTTCATAAAAATTCTGCCAGCAAACGTGACATGCACAAAGGCAAAGGACACATGGCAGCAGCAGCAGCAGCTGTAGCTGAAGAATGTGGCATAAAGTTTGCCAACACCGAGGCGCTTGTTAACCTGAGCAGTGCGATTGTGTGTGTTGCTTTGGATCTGTAAAAGTCGAGCACAGGACATTAGACGAAATTCAATTAAAACAAGGATATATTTGGCGCTGGCATGCCATTGTTGCCCATTCCTCTCTCTCTCTCTCTCTCTCTTTCTCTCTCTTTCTCTCTCTCCACCTGCTCTTCTGCAACAGAGTCCTTTAACCAGGAAAAAAAATGCGCTTAACTTTCGCACGCGCTTCACTTAGCGTGTGTTCAAATTGCGCATACGCCGCGTGCGCCGCCATAAAACGCTTAATTTGAGTGACAGGTGCACACACACGCACACACTCACACTCATACACACACACACATACCAACGCACTCGTAAAGTTGCGCACTAGTTTAAAAGCTGTCAATGTCGTGACTCTAGGGGTTTTATTTTGCGATTATCGCAGCTCAAATTCAATTGCAATTGACTCATTAAATGGCGCTCATTATTCATACTGTCCGCAGAAACCAGCTAATTTACGTTAAGCATTTTTGAATAAGCTCGGAAAGAGTCAAAAACGGGCCAGGCTGATTGGGTTTCTGCAGCCAACCAAAAGCGGAACGAAACCGCAACAAATGACAAACGATTCGCATAAATACAACACAGCACAGCAGGTAGGGAAAGGGACAGCTTGTGAGCAGCTATATAGATATAATATATATATATATATATATATATGTATATATATATATATATGTATTTATACGTACACTGACACATACATAAAGTAAGCAATGTAAAAAAATGCGAAATAAAATCAATGAAAATTAAAACCAATTAGCGGTTAACCAAACTGTTCAAATTTGGAAATGGATGCAATCGTGCATGGCCATAAACAACAACAGCAGCAACAGCAACAACTTAATGCGTGGAATGGAATATGGTTAATCGAAAGAGCAACGCAGCCGACAAGGGTCAATAACAGAGCTGGAAAGGTAAAAATGCGGTCACCGAGATTTACCAGAATAATAATCAATGTCTGGTCAAAGGCAAACAGGCAAAGCATGAAATCTGTATTTCGAAGTGTCGGCTAAATGATTTTTAATTGAATGTACAAATATATAAATATTTATTTATTATTTATTATAACACACTTCAAACTTTAAACCAATAAATGTGAAACGATTGTCAAGTAGCAAACATTTTGGCGCTGCTTTTCTTTGCTGGACTATATCTGAATAAAACTTTAAAATATAATCTTTCAATATTTTTTGACTATAATCCCAAACAAGAGTTTAAATGTGAACCGCATGTGGCTTAAACAACTTTCTACTGGCACTGTCACTCCACACTTACCCAAATTCTTGTCAAGTATCTGTTGCAATATTCTGATGGGTTAGACACAAATTGTACAGCCTTTGATTTGTGTCGAGATTAACATCTTGATTTGGGTTTACTTAAGTTTATTTATAAACTCACCTGGATCTGCGCGTCGTTGGATCCTTCATGACCATTGCCTCGGAGATGTCGCCGTAGCGGCCGAAGTAATCGCGTAAGCTCTCTGCAAATAAACAAGCAAAACAGTCGAACAACAATGATGGAGAAACAAGTGTGGGCTTGTGGTAAATATTCAATAAGAAGGAAGTTTATGAAATGTCAGGGAGACGTCATCAAACATGTTTTTGTGGCCCAGTGAAATCACCGCGAAACGAAAGTTACTAATTTTTTGTCGTTTTTTTTTCTTCGGTTACGGTCTTCATAAAAATTCGCGCGCCATAAATAAATGACGTCGTCTGTGGAGCACACAAAACCCAAACAGAAACGCCAGACCCGACTCCAAAGCCAATTGCTGGACATTATTCACATGCACACGCTTCAAGGCTCAACAAAAACAAAAACCAGCAACCATTTCATGCCGACTCTTACCCCAAACTGGGCTCTCGCTCTCCCGCTGCCTCTGCCTCTGCCACAGCCTCTGCTCTCCCCTCTGGGTTATACTTGCCACGGCATCTGTTGTCTGCGGCTTTTGCTGAGCTAATCTGGCAGCCAGAGTAAGCGCACTTCAGAGTGGCACGTACGCACACAAACGCAAAACTGAAGTTATTTCAGCAAAATTGCCAGACAAACAGCGTGCAAGGGGAGGCAGAGGGGAGGAGAAAGGAAGCAAGGCTGCTGCTGGTGTTGTTGCTGCTGTTGCTGGCGATGCTGGGGCCCAGTTACCCGATTTAATGCAGCAAAAAGCCGATAAAGTCATCTCCGCCAAAAGCTGGCAAAGAAAACCCTAATCCAGTCGACTGGATGCGCAGCAGTCGCGTCATAAATTCAAACTACAATAAAAATTCAATAAAACAAACGATTTTTTGCCACTCCAAACCCAGTCACACACTCGCACATACACGCAGCAACAGCAAATAGCAACTAGTTGCGCTTGTGGCAAGCAAACACCAACAACAGTAGCAGCAGCAACAGCACCACCAGCAGCAGTGTTGTCAGCGTGTCTGTCTGTGTGTGGGGGTGGCATGCAACGGAACGAACAACGAATGCGTTGCGTGATTTACATAAGTATGCACAATAATTATGAACAATAAAAAACAATTTGTTTGCTTATGACAGTTTCGGTGGCCATAAATAACAGGCAACAGCAACTGGCGCAAGTGCAGGACGACGCAGCAGGAAGAGAAGGCGGCACAGCCAATGAAAGTGGCTTTGATTCGTTGCTGCTCTCCTCGCTATGCGTGTGTGGCATGCAAATTGATGGCAACCAACACCCTTTCTCACTGGCCCCCCTCTCTCTCTTTCTCTCTGTGTCTCTCTCTTCGTCTGTTTGTGAATACGGCTTGGTATGTGTAATGTGCTCGCTACACTTTAAGTTTTAATGGGGCGGCTCGCTCGACATTTGAAATTGAATGGTCTGCCAATTAGCTGCAGGTGTAGAACATGTCATGCAAACTTTGTACCTTTCAATCCAATTCACACACATACATACATATGCATATATATATACTCATGTTGTGCATAAAGTGGCAAAAAGTTAAGCGTTCCCTTTTGAGTTAAGCCCAATTTATGAGCTGTCGCCGCCAGATGGCTAGTTCAGTTATTTAGTTCTTTTTAGCTATTGTGTTGCATTATTCGGTGGTGACCAGTTTAATTGCGAAAAAAGCGCTTTCTACTTTTGTTGTTGCTATTTCCTGTGCACTTACAATTACTTTTCACAATTTAAGAGTTGTTGTGTGTGTTGCAAAAGTTATCAAGGTTTTCAACTTTGCATTGCATATTTAAACTGGCACAGAAGTTGTTTCAAATTAATTTTAAGGAAATATTCCAAACTTTATATTTAGCTTGCAAATAAATCTAAAAAAAAAAATGTTATTCTAAAAAATAGTTAAAATTTCTTAAAATATGATTGAAAGATGTTAAAAGTTAGTCTCCATAAGATTCTTGGAGCACTGAAGCCGGATGAATGCCGATTTGTGGCTGGAACTCTTGTTGGAATTCTATTTCCACTGTCAGATAAGTGCAAACTTAATTTTTTTAAATAAACTATGAATGTTATGTAAATACCAAGTATAACATAGATCTAATTTGAGGACCTCCCCTCACCAAAGCTACTCACCTGCTTCAAACATGTGTCACATATAAAAATCCCCTTCAAACAACTCCGCCCCCCGTAGCAAATGTGCCAAAATGAAAATCGTGTATCGGCAAACAGCTCCATTTGTCACCTCCCCCCCCCCTGCAGGGGGGTGTGTGTGTTGTGTGTGTGCTCAGCTCATAACTCAATCAACTGCCCGAAATTAACTGTCCGTCAACCTTTCATTTACCTTTCTAACCCCTGCTGTTGTTCTTGTTGTTCTCGCTGCTGCTGTTCGCATTGCGAACTACTCATTTCATTTAGCGACAACCATTTCGCATACCCAAATACCATTCCGTCCAATTAACGATTTCACATTTCTCTCAGTGCACACACAGCCCACTCAGAAATCGACCTCCTGCCTGTATAAGCACTTGGCATGTTCATTGCATCGCTTTGTTCGCTGACGGTCCCTGCGAATCTCATTTTTGAGTGACAGCTGCAAAGTTTGTTTTGCATTTCATATTTGCGCGCTCTCCCTCTCTTTCTCTCTGATGTGTGTGTGTGTGTGTGTGTGTGTGTGTGTGTGTGTGTGTGTGTTTGTTCAGCGGCAAATGTCACTTGACCGGCTGTCAGCGGCCATCACACACACCCCCCTACACCCAGACAAACACACCCGCATCATGGCCAATAGAAAAGCTAGCAAACAAAATAAATGCGCACATGCATAAAGTGTAAATGCGAATAAAAACACAGAGAAATAATAAAAATACAAAGCGAAGGATAAAAACAAGGGGAAAAAAAACTGTGGACAACAAATTAAAACGCGGCAAAATAAAATTAAAATTTATTTGCTACAGCAACGAACCAAAAAAAAAAAAAAAAGTACAAAAAAGGGAGTGAGTGAGAGGCAGAGAGTGAGAGGTCAACAAAAGTGGCAACAACGACAACGAAATATATTGTTGTAACGAAGGCAGAAGCCAAACTTGGATTTAATTAAAATGTTTACCACAGTCATTTCATTTTCATAGCCAGCAAACATAAATTTTGAAACGCACAGCAACAGCAACAACAACAACAGCAGCAGCAGCAGCAGCAACAACAGTGCTGGCAACCACAATGCGAAACAGCTGCAAGAAAATGCCCCGAAAAACCATTAAACTTGGCCCCAACACACTCACGCACACACTCTCAAGCACATTCCCTATACTAACTGTATATAAATACCGTTATGAAGCCAAACTCTCAATTTTGCCAATTTTGATTGTTGCAGTTAGTAAGCAACATTTTGGCTTCTACACAAAAATAATATAAATTTGCAAGTAATTAGTTCAAGCAGCTACCAGGCCCTCTCGCACACACACACACACACACGCACATATGCATATATTGACACACACAAGCATGCATACTCACGCACACATGCTTAATGTCAGCGTTTATACCAAATCCATTTAGTAAAATTATTTATAAGAAAAGTCAACTCTAGTCAACTTCTCTTCGTTATGACCCACTCTATTGCACGTCCTGGCCAAAACCCAAATCCGAGTCCCGTTTGCGGTTGCAGGCATATTAACCCCTTAACGTTAGTCCCCTTGCCACACACTCCTGGCCCAGTCACCATCCCCCACCCTACCAACACCCCACATGGTTGTGTGTCAAAAGCACAATGCTGAAACCATAAATTTATGTGCTTTCTATTGTTTTTGCCAAAGAAAGCGGAAGTTGTGTGTTTCTCTGTGGCACAGCTAAGCCAGCCAACAACAACAACAACAACAACAGTAACAAAAGAAAACAACAAAAGCAACATACAAAACAGTGTTAGAGAAAAAAGGTGTGCGCTTAGGGATTTCAATCAATTGTGAACCAAGGCAAAAGGCAGTAACAAAAACCAAAGCTTTGCTCTCGGCTTGTTTTGTTTGAAAACGCAAATTGCTATTTTGTCTGAACACACACACACACACGCACAACCCTTACAAAGAAGAGAGAGAAACAGAGAAAAGAGAGAGCGAGAGAGAGCGAACGAGCGAGAGAGAGAGAGAGAGAGAGAGCTGTGTTGTAACACATCCCGTGCCGTGTGGCATAATTTTTCATGCGCTCCAACAACTTTTGACAAAGGTCGGTCAAGCAAGTCTTAAAAACTTTGCGACAAGACAACGCACGTTTCAGCTCCAGCTTGCCCCCCTGCCTCACGCAGTGGCATCTGCATCTGCGTCTGTTTTGCGAGAGGCTTTCGCTTAGTGAATTACGTCGACTTTAAGGGGTTAAAGTTCAGGACGGTGGGCTACCAGGGTAACAGTTGTCGCTGCTGGCTCTTTGGCCCTAAGCCGTAAATAATAATATTTAGACAAAGGCCTCCACAAATGCAAAAATACCCTCACAACTCAACGTTTGCCCTCCCTTCGATATTTATAATGCCCTAAATCCATTACGAAATTGTTGAAATCTTAACACTTGATAAGGATATACGCAATATAGTTATTATAGACTACCAACGCATAAATTTATATACAACTGTTGCTGCTGTGCATATAGGATATATAAAATATCCCATCAAGAACCTTTCTAATCTTCTAAATACAATACTTGACTATCCCATTCCATTATTCATATATACTAAATAGTTGGACAAATATCTCATTCATTATACTTATGCTTTTCTTAACATAATATTTGATTATCCCATTCCATTATTTATCTAAATGTTTATCTATCTGCCCACATATATTTATCTTTGCTTTTATATTTATTTCTAGTCACATTTCTTTCATATGTACAATTATTTGTTCCTTTTTTAAGAAGCAACCGCACAAAACTTTTCAATAGTCCAAAGTCACAAGGGTTTTTCTTTTCCAAATTTATAGGACCCAAAGGAGCTAAACAAAATAATAGAAATAAAATGGTTGCTGTCAAGCCGTCTACTAGGCATTTGCAGACTATGTGCTACAAATAAAATATAGAATTACAAATATAAAATATTAAAATATAGAATATCAATTGCTAAACTTGCAATCACACAAACACACAGCAAAGTTAATTACTTTACGCAGCGAGGGAAAAATATATATGAAATCAAAATTGAAAAACAATTGGAAATTTACGTTTCGATTAGTTCACAAAACACCTTAAGCTCCATAACAGTCTCCAGAAATGACAGATGCAAAGTGAAAAAGTGGAGAAGGTTAAAAGTTGTTTACATGCGTCGGCATTTTTACCTTTTGCTTTAGAATTTGTTTTTTTTTTGTTTTTTGCCAGCACTCGTGAATAAGAAAGTTGAGCGGCAAAGAATTTGCCTAAGTTTGCGCGATTTATGGATAGAAAAGTCATAAACTTATGGATTACCTTGACTTATGTAGCACTTACGATAATTGCATTGAATGCGATTCGCAGAAAGCAGCGACGCGTGGGCAACTTTACATAATTTATGTGAGCGCCGTTCGAAGTTGAAACGACGCACAAATTAAAATCAACGCACAAAATGATTGATGAATGGCCGGGATGGGTGAATTGGAGCTAAATATGGTGGGGGTAAACATGTCCTGAAACAGACGGGGGACTTGAAGTGGAAATGTGGCCCTTTTGTTTTTTGGGGCCCCAAGTCATTTAAATAGTTTATAAGGGATTGGCGGGACGGAAGACAGAAGTAGGCTGAAAGTTGCTGGTCTCCGATAACCGATAGTGCCATAGCCCGAACAATGGACTCTAAATATATACATATATATATATATATATATATATATATGTATGTGTGTATATGCTTATGCGTATAAATGGCATAAGGTAAACGGGGCCAAAACCAAATAGAATGTCAAAAATCAAAGTCCAAGCTAAAGTGCTTGCGAAAACAAAAGCCAAAGAAGTCGCTGGCACAAAAACACAAAAGGTGGCCAAAAACTTTTCGCACAAAGCCAAAAAACGAGGGCCAACAAAAGATGCAAAAGCAAAAGCAAAACTTTCAGTCAAGTGAACGAGCGGCTGCTCCTACTGCTTATCTACCAAATACCCAAGAGTCCAAACACCAGCCGGATTCTCGTGCAGTTCCCCACCGAGAAGTGGGCGCATCAAAAGCATGCTAATGTCCAGCTCTGGCCGCAACGCCTCAAAGGATGAAGGATGTGGCATGGCGAGCCGAGAAGTCAAGCACGAAAAAGGGTCAAGAAATGAAAGCTTAGAGTGCTCTGATATGCGAATCAATTGATTTTGAGCCGTAACCAGAGCAATGAAAGCGGGTTCGACAGGATCGAGTGGGGGTTTTGGTTGTGGGCCAAATGCAAAAGTTTGTTTTCGGCGAATGCAGTCGGACGGAATAAATTTTTCGCAGCGCAGGTAAATCGTCGTCGAAATCACTGAAGGCAAATTAAAAAGTAAAAGAAAGTCAGCAGGGAGAGTGAGATGGGGGCAAACTCAAGTCAGCTATGCAGTTGATATGAAAGTGGAGGAGGAGGGCGAGAGCTCCCGTTCAGGCAGGACACAGTCAAGTCAATAATCGGCATAAGTCAGACCGAACAAAAGGGTCAAGCGTGGCGAATAAACTGTAGATAGATGAGGGGAGGATTGGGCGCAGGAGAAGTGGGTGTGATGGGGTGCCAATAAACCAAAAATGGTCGCCTTTTGTATTATAATAGTAGGTAGCGTAGCTAGGCAAGGGGTGCATATTGCGTATATGCGTCAGACCTGGTGAGGATTCTAAGGATTTCCTAATAAATTATTGTGAATTTATGCGAATCATTTCCAGTCGGATTGCGCCACCAAACCAAACGGGCAACGGGCGAAAGCCGCCATGGATTTTAACTTTATAATTGAATCCATTACTTAAGGAACGTGCTGCAAGCAGGCAGGCAAACAGCCAGGCAAGATTTCGATGTATTAAAGTGTTTTTTGGCAGGCCAGCTCATGGATGGAGTTAACCACCGCCAACAACAACCAACAGCAACAAGCAACACCAAACCCAACACTGATTGCTAGCGAAGGAAACCCGAGGGAGAACGGGGAACGCGAGGGGCTCGAGCAGCGAATTAAGTTTTTGGTTTGTTGGCTACACAAAAACCTCGAAATAAGTTTTAATTACGGGCATATGATGGTGGCCGATAATACGACGACGGCGACGATGAGAGAGAGAGAGAGAGAGAGAGCGAGTGAGAAAAAGAGGAAGAGAGCGGCCAAAAGTTTGCAGCCAAGGCAACCGGCGTCGAAGCCGTTGACTGACTGAAAAATTCTATTATAATTAATAGCAGAAAATTATGAAATTAATGCAAGACGCACACACCAAATTGGATTCATTAAAAATTGAAGTGGGTTTTTTCTTATTTCATTTTGGTGTGCTAAGGGATTTTCCCAAAACAAATTAGAAATGCTGCAAAACCAACCAAAAAAAGGGAAATGCTCAGGCACGCCCCCAAAGTCAAAGCTTTTTCCAATGGGTTAACATAAAATGGAACAGTTAACCAGCAAAAGGGAGGCTCAACAATGGTCATAATAATAATCTACTAGATGGTAAGCTGGAGTGATGAGGGAATGGATTAGAAACTGATTTCAAATTCTTAACAGCTAACAATCTGTGATTACAGCGAAAGGAATGTGTAAGGAGTGAGTTGGAATGGGATTTGCCATTAATATATATAATATTCAAATAACTTCGGAGAAATTTTAAAACCGCTTAATTTATTTAAACACAAGATTATTTTATCTTATTATTTTGCTAACTTATGGGTCTTCACTGACTCATTTCTTGTCTTTATTCTTGAGTTCCCGCCTAGCTTTAAATTTTAAATATCTTTATCTTAAAAAAGGACTACAGATTATCCAAATAAATTGCGCCATTGCCTTAAACGGCTGTCATCACAAAATACATACATACATATTACCCCCTACTATCGCACTATATATATATGCAATCAGTTTAGCAACTTGCCACTTGCCACTGCTCATCTAGTAGTCGTCCAGTCTGTCCGGACATATCAGCGCAGCTCTCAAGTTTTCACACAATTTTTCATACTAATTACCATGCAATTTACTTTAGTGTTTATACCAAAGCAGCGAACTGAGAGATGGGGTACTGGGGAGAGGGGCTATTCATCTTTAGGGGCTGGTTGGCAGTTGATTGGCATTGGCAGCGGCAGGTGGCCGCCTCATTAGTGGCTTAGCTGGGCGTACAAAATGCCGCACTTATGGCAGCCAAGCAGCCAGCATGAAACATGAAAAAGTAGCAAGGCAAGGCAGGCAGCGGAGGCATCAAATTGACACTTAACCGAAAGAGGGACTGAGGGACAGAAACCGGAGACAGCAACAATAAGCAGCCACACGTTTGACCAGCGAGTTGCAGAAGGAAAAACAACAACCAGCAGGAAGCAAAGAGAACAACATGGACGAACTGGCTGAACTGGGTGAACTGTGTAAACAAAGACGAGAACAACGAAGCAGCAGTAGCAGCAGCAAGTTGAGGACACAAACACACACGAAGCACAGAGTGACAAGCGACGAGGCTGACTGCCTTGTTGCCACACACACACACACACAAACACAGACACACACACATCAGTCATGAGAGCAGCAGCAGCCGCAGCAGCAGCAGCAGCAAGTGTCCAAAGCCGAAGGGAGCCTTTAAAGTCGGCTTGTTTGGGGGCACTTGTTGGTGTCCATAAGCTGGCTGGGCAAACAAGCTGGCAAACAAAACCCAACTAACAAGCCATAAGATGACAGCCTGCCTGCCTGCCAGTGACAAATTGTGCCAAATCGAAATGGTAAACAAATGCCCATCCAAGGATCACTCACGCCTCACGCTTCACTGTCCTCCCCTGCCTCCTCACACACATCCCATCAGAACGCCAACAAATATGCAAATATTGCGCACAGCTGTTAATTTGCTAAGCGAAACAAAAAAAGGAAATACAAAAAGAAACAGATGAACAAGAATAAGAAGAAGAAGAAGAAGAATAGGAGCAACAATTGAGACAGACAGGGAGCAGATATGTAGGCGGAACTTGCAACTGTAGCTGAATCGATAGCATTACATTATTTATGCACAGCAATCAAATGTGCCACGGGGCGTATGCGGCATGGACCTGGACCGGGACCATCGTGGACTTTGTCCGAGAACGTAGCAACTACTTTCCTTTCGTTCTGCCACTCCCCCTTGCCCCTGCCGGTACCGTTGCCTGCCGCGGCCACTTTGTGCGGCATTAGCTAAACAAATAATCATTACTTTTTCCATTTGTTTTTGAATGCTTGATGTCCCGAGCAGCCCCTCCCAGCCACCAGCCCCTCTACCAACACTCAAGACACGCACATATGTATTCTAATGTTTGTGTTTGTGAGTGTGAGTGTGTGTGTGTGTGTGCGTGTGTTTTCTCCGAGTGTATCGATAGCCTCGACTGGCAGGCAAATAAAAATCTCTCACGCATTCTCAGCACGTAGCAAACGCCTCATACCCACGGGCTCCCCTCTCGTCCGACCGTCCACCTATCCCCTTGCTCGCTGTTCACGCCCACCACTTGACTAACGCTGAGTTACAGCAACATCACAGTTTACTCACACCAATACTTTACGCATCCTCCCTTCCCCGCTCCCCTGCTCTTATTTAAAGAAAAAAAGAAAAGTATCAATTTCATTGTTACGCGCACTCGATTCTTGTTCCTTTCTTTTCTTCCGTACGCCTTCCCATTCTCCGGGCTCTAGGCAAGGGTATTCGAATATTACAGCATTAAGCTGCAACTTGTAACACTTTGGTGAAAGGTGATAAACTTAGTTAACAGTTAAGCTACTTTTAACAACAACATTAAGAAGTAACTGAGAAATAATATTCTTATTATTAAGTATACCATCCAGACTTCCTTAGTTAGCCGAACACACAAAGTTTAGACTCTACTTTAGCTATATACAAAAAGAAAATGAAAAAGGAAAAGAATAATATTCAATAGCCTTAGCTTTGTCTTTTATAAATATTTCTAAACCTTTAAAATGATTACAAAAAGTGTGTAGAAAATTCGTTGTGCTCCACTGAAGTGTTTTTTATGCGTTTGCTTTATTTTTATTTGCCAGTGCAAAGTGAAATAAATTTTGAACACCAATTGCAGGGGCCGAAGGCAATATTGGAAAATGTTCTTGGGCCAGCATGAGAATTATTGGCCAGTCATGACGTGAGTTTCGAGTTTTTCATTTTCTTCGTTTCGTTTCATTTCGTTTCGTTCAGTCCCGTCCCGTAATGCTGCACGGCGTAACGCTTACACTACGTTGGAAATTACGTTACGTCTTCTGGCGTCGCATTTTGCATAAAATTTCAATAAGCGAGAAAACGATGCTAGCTAAATGAGTTTTGTTCTTGTTCTTGCCATAGATAACGAATAGTTTCGATTTTTTCCACATTTATTTTTTCCTTTTTTTGTTGCGACGGCCACAATTTGAATCTGCTCTTGTTGTCCCTGGAGTGATATTTGGAGCTAATCCTGTGCGTTCAACTGAACTGGGCTGGCTGGGATAATGCATCATTTGTGGTCAAAATGGTCAAACGCGTTAAGTTTTTATGGCAAGCGACTTTTTGGAGCTAGACCAAAAAATCAACTCTTCACTCTGCCCCTGTGTGTGTCTCTCTCTCTGTGTGTGTGTGTGTGTGTGTGTTTGTGTTTGTTTTGTGAGTTTTGGCCTGCTCGTTTACTTTGGTACTTTATTTTATCGCTGTTGGCAGCCACACCAAAAAACCAAAACAACAATAAAAACAGTCAAAAAGCACTCGAAATGCCAAATGAGCTGCTGCTGCTGTTCTGCCTCTGCCACAGTGGCTCTCCTTGATCCTGCTACGCCTCCTATTTGCCTAATGGGCCCCTAAAGTGAGAGCCATCGCCCCAAACGCCTGCTTCAGCGCACCTTTGCAATTAATTCGCGCCATCCTCACCACCCAGCCACGCCCACAGTTTTTGGCTGCGGCTAAGGAATGCCTGGCGAGAGTTTTGTATCCGCAGTTTTGCCTCATGCGCCCACTCTCGTCCCGCCCTGCTGCTAACCAGTTTTTCATAAACAAAACCCGGAAAATCTGCTGGCTGCCAGCAGAAGAAGGAGCAGCAGCATCAGCAACAGCGAAACATTTCAAGCAGCGCCCAAAAAACACTGCAATTTGGCAGCGATTTCGTTTGCCATATCCAGAGAACTCTCTGTCTTCCCCCAGAGAGAGAGAGGGGAAGATAGAGAGGGGGGAAGGGCAGCGGAATGTAGAGAGAGGTGCGGTGCCAGGCAGCTATTTTCGGTCTCAAGTGACAAATATTAGAGCAGTCTTTATCGCTAATTAGACTTTGTAGCCGTAAATCTGTTGTCATTTCTTGTTGCTCCCATTGTTGCTCTAGTTATCTCTCTCTCTCTCTCTCTCTCGCTCTCTCTTTCTCGCCTTAGCTCGCTCTGTCTCTTTTCCATTGTTGTAAATTTGTTGCTATTGTTGTTTTTGCTGTTGCTGTAATTGTCATGGCCAAAGCCAACAGACCACGGCACGAAATTCTCCCCAAGCCCCCACGCACCCTACGCATTGGGTGAGGCATGGCAAATGCGTTTCAAAGTTTGCCAAGTTGCAGAAACTGATGCCGGAAGCATTTGGGGGACTCTTGAGACTTGAAATTGAGCAGCGACGCGACGCAACGGCGAGCAACGTATGGGATACGGACATGGAGAATAGACACACACGCACACTCTGTTCTACACACACGCACACATGTAGATGAGCGAAATGAGCCGAGTGTGCACTTATGGAAATTGTATGCACTGATTGCAGACAAGAGTCAAGTGATAAAAGAAATTAATGAAAGCTACAAAACTTCGAAGAGCAACTAATTAAGTAAATTAATGGACTCGAGAAGTAAACGAGCTTATGACTATTGTATAATATGGGTATTTGACAGTTTCTGCACTCTGTGCATGAATTACACTCACTTGGGAGTCAATTTTTGAAAGTACCCCACAATTATTATACGCATGAGAAGACTTAGTTCCAATTAAATATGAATTATACACCATTTAATTTAGATTGAATTAAGCTGTTGCATCAACTAGAGAATATGCTGAACCAATATGCAATAATTAAGAAGCTTATTCAAATCGAACTCATAAATATGAAAAGCTGAAAAATATATTTGGAAACCTGCTGTTTTTGAATAAACTATTCAAATAAATGAAGTTAGAGAAACAATATGTGATAACACATGTAATTACACATTCAACTACAACAGGAAAGATCGACTATCTCAGCATGCCGAAGAAGATATACCCTTATAAACGGGACATCAAAATTTCGACATAAATTTCAAATTTAACCCATGAAAGCTATATGATATAGCTGTCTAATATTCAAGTTTGTGATTGAGCTAAGGCACCTATCTCACATTGTAATTAATCCATAATTAATTCCACCATTCGATTGGTGTTTTGCTAATTAAAAGCTGTTGAGAAAATCAAGCATAAAAGGGTATTCAGAATATTAGTCGGAACAGGGTCGCTCTCACTGTTGATAAGGGATGCACTTGTAAACTGTGCAGCAGACATATCTGCACATATAATATCAATTAAATTCAAAGCATACCCTCAATTGTGGCCCAAAGAGCCAATTAGTTGTGTATGTGAGTGAGAGAGAGAGAGAGGATGTAGAGAGACAGAGAGATTACCACTCAATTTGAATAGCATTTGGCTGGCTAGTAGATATTATTTCCGCTTTCGAGTACTGCACACATTTCATTACAATACACATTTTCATTATTCGTTCGGGCACAACAGCAGAACAAGAGCAACAGCAGCAACAACAGCAGCAACAAAAGCAACAACAATTGCGAATAAGTAGTGTTATTGCGCCACATGCGGCTGCAATGGCAGCTAACTATGGAAATAATAAAAACAATGGCCTTGGATAGCATCCAGCTGCCATTCGAGTTGGACTTTAGCTCGAGTTTGGGGCTCAGATTCGATGGCATTATAAAAAAAAAATAAAAAAAAACCGGCACGATTATACGAATTTTTTATGGGCCATATGAGACCCATAGACAAATGGAAAGCGAGCCTCTTGCCAAGAAAGCTGTTGTGGCAATTTATGCGGCGCAGTGTTGCATTAAATTTTCAGTCAAATGCTTGAGTTAATAATATAAGAAAATAAAAAAAATATAAAAAAAAACTGCATGGCAAATCCTTCACCAGCAGGCATTCTCACCAAACTTGAAGTGTGGCCTTAAATGAAGCATGCCACAACACAGCAGGAGCAGGACGAGGAGCAGTTGGAGGAGGTAATAAGCACCGAGTTTTCCTCTGGGCCCGGTTTTTTTTGACTGAGCTTCAAGTTGGCCAAGTCAAGCGCAACCGAAAACTTAGTTAACTGCGGCTGAAACTCACACACACACACACACACACCCGCACACAAATATATACATAACACTTGTATATGTATGATAAATAGCTTTCAATTTATATGCCTTGAGGGCGGCACAAACTAGGGACAAGGCGGAGAGGGGCCTTAAAGGTGTTCAAGGGTCATTTATCAGACAGAGCGGCAACATTTAACGCTGGCTACATAGGTGTAGATGCGTGTGTGTTGGTGTGCGTGTGTTAGTGTGTGCAGGTAAAATTTATGCGCACTGGATATGGATACACAGATGAAAATGGAAATGGAAGTGGAGCTGGAGTCAGAGTCACTGTCAGAGTCAGATTCAGGCTGAGAGTCAGAGTTGGAGACCTCTCCCCAACTAGTGGCGCATTCATTTCGATCTGAAAGTGAAAATCATTTGCAATTGTGGCATGCGGCATGCGGCAGGCGGCAGGCGGCAGGAGGCAGGTAAATGCCGTTACATGTAATGGCTGGCAAAGAGCGGTCGAAATTACTTTAACCCAGCTGAGTCTGCAGATGGAATCCCTCGAGGCCGAGACAGAGAGGGTAGCGAACACTATACCAGTTAAATGAGTGAGTAAATGTGTAGCTGTCGACAGGTGTGCAAGTAATTACACACACACACCCACACACAGCCGTAAGAAACCTTTGCATACGGGTCCGCACAATTTATATTTGCCAAAGTTTCGTCTGCTGCTGCTGCTCAACTGCGTGGGCGGAGGGGAAGGCAGCGGAGGTTTTGCTGCAGCAGGGGTAGGAAAAATGGCTTAGACATCCATTGCCGCATCAAAGTTAATTAATTTGCAGCCCCACAAGCAACAGCAGCAGCAGCAGGAGCAGCAGCGACAAGTGGCGAACGTCTCGCTCGCAATCTAAAACACGAAACTGAACTCAACTTGAGGCACGTGTGCCACGCCCACAAATCTGTGGTGGCAACCAACAGGTATTTATGAACCATAAACTTGAATACATTATTTATCAAATTATTTCCAAGCTCTTTTTGGTTAGTAGTCTCCAGCAAGTAACTATAGAGACTTGAAGTGGTTTGCTAATTTCATTACTGCAAATAGTTAATACTCCTCATTTAATGCCTTGGTTAGGGTATATATTTGGTATGGTATCTATGCATTATCAAATAAATAATGTTTACCATATACTTATTGTCAATTAAGTATAATTCATTAAAGTTTTCATCTTCCATTTACATGGTAAATATAAATTTGGCATTTAATAAGCATTTCTAATATAAATTTTGTATGCTTCCGGTTTCTGTTCCGCTTTCTGTAGTATATCCGGTTACTTGCTCAAAAGAATCCTTAATTATGCTGCTAATCTTTTAAAAGCATACATTGTTTGAAATCGCCACTCAGGAATCACATGTTCTGGGACAGCAAATGTATGCCATGTGTTGGACGTGTAATGAAACCCGGCGGTAAATTTGTTGCACAGTGTTGCAACGCGTTGCGAGTGCGGCAATTGAATTGAATTTGTGCTACAAATCAAGTAAGCAACTTAACAGCTAAACAATGGCCCCAAAGCAACGTACATCGCAACCTCAATCCCAAAAACTCAACCTCAGATCCCTCACCAGTCAGCCAAAACACAACCATCAAGAATGGTTCTGACCCCAATCAGTGTGCTGCGGACAATGCATACACACACATACACACAAACACATACGCACAACTCACTCACCGCACATACCTGGAGCGCATACATACGCGTTCACATCCTTGCGAAACGGAGGCAATCAATTGCAAGGAATGCGAGGCACAGGAGCACAAGAAAAGAAGAAAAAAAAATGCACAAGCTCTTTTTCTCTTTGTGCGTTGAACACCTTCCAGAAGGGGTCCACGAATCTGGCCACACAGATCGCAGCGGCGCTGTGGACCACCTCTGTAACCTGCCTGCTGCTGAAGTGCAGCTATAAAATACTAATCCGCATCAAATGAATGCTACATCAATCTTGTGTCGAGCGCAGGCGACTGCGACTGCGGCAGGTGCGTTGGAGCACTGGGAGCACAGAGTGGGAGAAAAAGGGCGGGTGCCGAAAGGGGAATGGAGTAGGAGTCAAGGGGCCAAACTGGCAGGCGGCACTTTAATTTTGTTACTAAGCTCGTGCCACAGTTGACAGGCAGTCAGTCAGCTCGTTCGTCTGTCCATCCGCTGGCTGCGGCATATGCCGAGGAGCCGCTCAAAAGTCATTTCCGCAAACGTTTCCAGCTGCGGCGACAGACACACACAAACACACACAATCAGAGCAAGAGAGAATGAGTGAGAGACAAGAACAAACAGGCAGCAAAAACTAGGGATTAAGGATTTGCGTGCACATAAATGAATTTTGTGTGCGTTGTCGCGACGAGCAGGAAGTAACAACAACGAGTAGCAGTGGCAGCAGCAGCAGCAGTGGCAGCAGTGGCAGTGGCAGCAACGAGCAGATGGAGATGCGAGCATAAGCCCAAAGTAGCTGCTGGAGTTGATGTCGCAGCTGGTGCCAGCACTATAAGCCCCCACTTACCACTCACTCCTACCCGTCGCACCCTTTGACCGTGTTATCTACACACGTGCAACATGCAAGCAATGCATGCAAGCAATGAGTAAACTTGCCCCACTTTCCCCCTCGCGCTGTTTGAATTGGTGAGCTGCACTACAGCAATTGTTGGCATTACGTGCCACTCTCGATTGCCATTCAATGCCACGAACAGCAACAACACCAGCAACATCAGAGCCGTCAACTATTGAATTACTTGCAACCTGCAGCAACTGAAGATTGCACTTGAAATAGGATTCACAGCTCACTCGCTCTCCAAAAGCTTCAGATTTTCAATTTCCGTTTCCCTCGATTTTTTTTAATTTTTCTTTTTTTCATGTTCCCTCATCTGGTGCATTGCGCTTTTTTACAGCCATCTTTGCTGCTGTTGTGGTTGTTTTGTTCGTGTCTAAGCAAATGGAATAAGCGCGCTCATTGGTTGAACTTGTCACTGAAAGATGGATATATGGATTGCTGGATGGATGACTGGCTAGCTGGATGGATTGCCAGCCAAGCCAAGCCAGCCGAGGATGTGGGCGATTAAGGATTTGCGCTACAACGAGTCAATGTTGCACTCAAAAAGAGAAAGTCAAAGAGTGAAAGTACGCCCAAATGATCGATGTTGAGATGTTGTGAAAGAGACACAGAAATTAAGTTTTTCATATTTTTAACACATCAAAATCACATTTGAAACAACCGAATTCAGTAAAATAAAAACCAATTTATAACAGAAAAAAAACCGCAATAATTTAATTTATATGGAATAAAATGAACAGAATTGGGAAAATTGGACCAGTTGTCAGAAAGTTACAATAGGTCTGGATTGGAATCTATAGTTGCTTAAATAACTTCTATTATATAATTATTTTAATTTAGTATTATTAGAATTATAGGCAAACTAATAAAAACAAATGACACTGAGTAAATTATCCAAAAACGCGTTCAAGTGTATAATAAAAATCAATTTTATTATTATATGGTTATGCATGTATAGAAAATACTTATCAGATATAGAATAATGTTAAATAACCATATGTTCTTGAAGTAATCAAATCAAATGAATACTTTATTTCAAATGAATATACCATTAAATTTAGCAAAACGTTTTTGCACGCAATGATTGCAAAATACTTATAAAAATATCTATATTTCTTGCAGCATTGCTAACAGCTCACAGCTATCAGCGTGGCCGGCAGTTGCATATGTATGTGTGTGTGTGAGTATATATGTGTATGTGTGTGTGCGTGTGTGGTGTATGTGTCCATGTGTGTCTAAGGTACAGAAAAAGTGCTTGGTAATAATGCGCACCTGCAGATAATTGCAGGGCATTTGCAACCAGTGGCAACCAGTAACAGCAGCAGCATGCGTTGCCAGCACGTGCAGCATTTTTGCTGTTCCTGTACATTGCAACAAGGCAAGTGGTGTGTCACGCCCCAACCCCCCCTCTGTCCGCACCCAGTTCACCAGGCAGTCTTTGCAGTAGTACATCAATCCTTTAAGACGCTACATTCAGTGCCAATCAACAAGTGCGTTCCATCCTGAGCTGAGCAAAGAGAGAAAGGGACGCCTTCACCATACACATTCATACAAACACACACATGTATATATACATATATATATACACATATGTGCAACAGAGCGCTGAATGCTTTTATTGCTAACCATTTCTTTCTGCTGCCGATGTTGCTTGTCTTTTTTGTGCGCTGGCAAGGATTTGTTGTACATACGTTGGAAGAAGGGAGAAGGGAGCGATTGGGAGCGGCACACGGATTGAAAAGAACTCGGCACGTATTTGTCACGTATTATATATTTATAGCAACCAATGAACCGTTGAATGCACGAACGGTCGATTCAGAGACGGATGCTGAGCTGAGCTGAGGGGGGAGCTCGTTGCCTAGCTGGGAATGCATAAAACGGATAGAATTTGCTCATTGCTCATACGCCGCATGTGCTCACTAGTTGGAGCTTAGTTCAAATTGAATACT
Organism: Drosophila cognata; assembly: GCA_035041535.1. Lineage (NCBI taxonomy): Eukaryota > Metazoa > Arthropoda > Insecta > Diptera > Drosophilidae > Drosophila > Drosophila cognata. The sequence goes on from JAWNLC010000099.1 coordinate 6,215,240, forward strand.
TATTGCTGTGTTCAGTATGAGGAGGAACGAGAAGCAGTAGCCGAGCAACAGAGCTCTCTCCCTCCCTATGTATATATAAGATAAAACTCTATCAGCTGCTGGAGCTGATTCTGCCGTCACAGTTTAATTATAATTTTAATCACTTTTGCAGCAGCGCGGCGCGGAAATGAATTTTATGAAGCGTATGCCGAACTGTCGTACCCAACATAAACTGTTGTCAGTCCGAAAAAAAAGGGTAGGTGGCAGAGATGGGGGGAAGGGATGCTGATACTACGAACGGACGGACGGATGGATAGACGGACTGACTGACTGTCATGTCAATTCAATTTTCGTGCTTCCGTGCGCGGCGACAAGTTTTAGCCAGAGTTACCAACCGTTTCACACCACCCCCAACCCTCGTTTGGAATGCCAGAGCCGGGATTGTCAGCCCAACGGCACTTTATGTACGTCATCATCATCGTCATCATCAACACCTTTTTGCCAGGCGCCATTTACACGCCGTCGTCTATCCTCGTCTCCAGGTCTAATCAGCACAGACAGCCGAGACATTCAAGTCGAGGCGAGCAGCAGCAGGAAAATGAGGAGGAGAAATAGGCGAGGGAAGCAACTTCTCAATCTACTTCTCCTTCCCTCTTTCCGATTCCCCGTTACCCGCACCACATTTCCTCCTTCCCCAGATAGCAGGTCGGATAAGCGAATCAATTTAAATGCCGCATTTGTTGCTTAGATTTGTGGCCCCAAATGAGAAAAGACTACAAAAAAATAAAAAATAAATAAAGCACTGAACAAGCAATAATTTTATAGTTCCCTCAAGTTATGATTGGGTTTGCGAACACCAAAAAAGTAAAGGATGCAAGTAATTTTATTCAAATGCGGAAAATTTCTACTCAAACTGCAAATGGTAAATAGAATACCGATGTGAGAACTATTTGTATTAGATATAGAATCAGAATGTGTCGACAATATGTTACCATTTTGTAATACTCATTAAGTTCCGATTCAAATATAAACTCTCATTAACATATATCCCCAAGCACTCAATCGAAATAATTTTCTAAGCAGACTTCCTGATTTAAATAAAATGATAATAATTAATAAAGAAAAAGCTTAAGCTAAGAGTAAAAAAATTAAGTTAAATTAAATAAGCCACAACATAACATGGCAAAAGATTAGCAAAAATTTATTAATATTTTTCATATGTCATTTTAATGTGAATTTAACTTGTTGTTATGAATACTACAACATCATTTTTAAAGAGCTCAATTTGTTAAAATGTCAGAAAAACATATACCCCATTTACAATGCTCGCTGGGCATAGAAATATGAAAGTTTGCCCCGGGCCAAATAAATTGAATCATATTTTTAACACACCAAAAACGAAAATGAAAATGAAAATTATAATTGCCAGCTGAACATTTGGCTGAGCAGCCGAAGTAGCTGTGCATCATAACCGGACGGAATCCCATTCTTTATTTCTACACACAGTCCCATTCATTTGTTCATCATCCATTTTGTTATGAATTAAAACACCGATGGCAAAGACTGCCCGAGACGATGACATGTTTTGTCCACAGGCGCGCATTCTCTTGCGGCTTGCGTTCGCTACACTCCGTGGGTCTGCGCTGAATTTTGGTGGCTGGCAAGTTTCCCAACGGCACCCGTTGCCCGTTGCACGATTCCCAATGCCTGCTGCTGCCTGATGTGCCTGTTTGCCTGGCCTCTCTGCCTACTGCCTGCCATTGCTGCCTGCTACTGCTGCTGCTGTCGACAAGTCCGCGTGGTTATGTCACTCATATGCGCCACAAATATCCAATCTCGAGCGTAAGACAACGCAAACCCCCCACCCCCATACCAAACTGCTGCTGCCTGCCACTTGTGCAGCCAAAAAAGTTCGTTCCTGCTACGCACGAACGCTTACTTTGTCGCATGCACAACTTCTGGCTATTAAGTCATTTTTTGGCTTTTTAGATTTGCGACAAATTCTTTGGCAGCAACAGCAGCAGCAACTGGCAGTTTTTCACTAATTGCCCGCACTCTTGCTGAATTTTTACATAAATTTCTGTGCGGCAACACAAACTTTAAAACAGTTTAATGCTGACGAGCACTAAGCCAAAGAGAAACACTTTATAATTCAAGCGTCCAAGTGCCGGACACTGTGCAAGACACCATCGAAGATGTTGCTGTTGTCGCCATCGCTGCTGCTGCTGTTGCTGCTGCTGATGATGATGTTGTTGTAGTTGTTGTAGTTGCTGGTGCTCTTCTTCTGGGCACACAACTTCAACTCTTTTATAAGATTTTAGTTGAATGAAGCTTCAAGTGGCAGTGTGACATGGCAGGGGACTTGAGGCATCCAGGCAGTGGCAGTGGGCAGTAAACCTTTCATAACAATGACAGGATAATAGAATGGAGACAACGTCGAGTACTCAACTATAGAATGCTCTCTATGAGCACTCAATTTTAACGATTGATATGGATAAAAATCATGTAAAAAAAAATAGGAAATTTATTAACTGCCAAAGCGCAAACTTTAACTTTGGAGCCTTTCATCTTTCTTTGCCAGCTAAAGTTAAAGCTGTTAAAAGAAAGTAGCTCAGCTCATAACATTAAAGATAAGTTGAACATGTTAAGCAGCTGTTAATGATTTAACAGTGTGCTTAAAATTACATTTAACTCTAGCTCACATTTGAATAGATTTTCACAGTCAACAGTTGAGCAGAGCTGTTAACGGTTTTCTGTTGTTAAATGAATAGATTTCAATACAAGCCAAGATAGTTTTGTCTAGAACAAAGCACACAATTAACATTTTTCCAAAGTTTCAGCAACACAACTTCAAAGTAACTCATCTGTAACAACAACAGAAAGGAAAATACGTTTATTTTTCAAGAAAAATCAAAGACAAATTTGTGCCAACAGATAACAAATAGTCTAATTAGCATGAAGCATAGAAGTTCAAAGCCGAACCCACATACGCACTGATAAAGTGAAGGAGCCCTTTCTGAGGGCATTTATTTTATTGAAAGTGTATGGAGCGAAAAACTTGGCCCAGCATTGAGTGACAAGACAAACAATAGCCACCAGTACGAAGGACTGCTGCTGATGCTGCTTGTGGTGGTGGTGGTGGTGGTGGTGGTGGTGGACGTCCTTGCTTCGTTCTGCCGCACCACTGCACTCGATTCAAATTCACCAGCTCTCACACTGAGCAAGTGAAAAGTGAAAAGCAAGATTTGTCACGCACTGATGCGTCTTTAAGCGTTTTAATTACCCACGAACGAACGAGAGCGTTTGGGACAAATGAAAACTTTAGCATAATATGCAAACCAGGACAATAATTCACTTTGGCAGTTGACTAACTTGCCGGCCTCACAGCCTGCCTGACTGACTGCCTAACTGCCTGCCTGCCTGACTGCCTGCCTGCGTGGCCATGTTCTCCTTTCTGCTCCCACATTCCCTCCAGCCCGGTGTCTGACTGGACATTTGCAGTTGCATTTGCAATTTGCATTTTGGTGCTGTGGCAATTAATAGCGCAGACGTAAACAAAACAGAGCAACTGCCAGCCAAGGACGCAGCACAATGCTGCTGCTAACAAAATGCAAAGCAGACCAGCCAGGTAATGAAAATGCTTAATGGCTTGCAAAGTGTCACAGTGGCTGCGCCTGTGGATAGGCAAATGCAAATGTAAATCGCCCCCAAGCTTGCAACTTAAAGCGCGTTCAAAATCAAACTGTGGCTGTTTCTGTTGCACACCGGGTGGTGGGTGTGGCATCTATATATATATATATATATATATATATGTGTGTGTGTGTGTGTGGATGTATAGGTGTGGGTGCTTGCATTCGGCCACTTGGAATTGGCAGTGAAGTGAAGTGCGCAGCTCAGCGCATAAAAAGTCAATTAAAAGCGAAGCCAGTTGCTATTGCAGCTGGCGCTCAGTTTCGAGTTTTTGTCAGTACTTCTGTCTGCATTTCTACAGCCTGTCTGTCCGACTGTCCAGTCAGTCCGCCTATCTCTCTGTCCGGTTTGCCTGTTCCGCCCACTCAGGAGTGCGTTTCTCTCTCCCTCTCTCTCACTCTGTGGGTGTGTGTCTGCAGAATGCCTTTTTATACCCAGAACCCATTAAATATGGTTAAAAAGGGTATAATGAAATTATGCAAAGTTATTTAACAGACAGAACGCAGAACGATTCCATAAAAAGTAAATATATGTATATATATATATATATATATTCTTAATCAGGCTTAACAAGAGCGTCTAGTGAGGCATACAAGTTATGGTATAGCAAAGACTATTTCATTTCTATGCCAAATTTCTCCGATTGCGAGATATATTTCAAAGTCTTTTGGCGATAGTAATAAAAGACAAAATTATAAAAATATCGCTTTCAAGTTGAGTGCATCCTGATTTTAAATGGGATTCTAGGTATGTCTCAGTCGAGCTCTGTCGACGAGAGTCTTCTAACTTTTTTCTAGATGTGTGTGTATGCCTTCGAGTGCATGAGTGTTGGCCAGCGCTTTTAGCTGAATAAACAGTGAAAGTTGCGCAAAAAGCAGACGCCAAGACATCAAAGGGTGACTGAAAGGGGATCGTGGGGAGAGAGACGGACAGAGTTACAGAGAGACAAAGACAGACAGTGCATGTTGGATCTTTGAACGTGTTGAACTTTCAAATGGCTTTGCACGCGGCTGCCAGCTAATGGCATTACACTACCCATAAGCTCTTTGCCACGCCCAAAGCCCCCTTCACACATCCCCCCACACTCTCACACACATATTTCTACACTGCATGCATACAAAGAGTCTAAAGTCTAACTGCAATGAATGTGTGTGCGTGAGAGTGTGTGTGTGCGTGTGCATGTGCAATTAAAGTGACGTACGCTTTATTGATGCGAACGCCATTTCGCATGCATTAGAAGTAGTTCACAGACACACACAACACACGCACACGCACACAAACACACACACACACACATTCAGAGTCCAAGGTAAAATATCAAAGTTGATGTGCTATTTTTATGACAATGTGTGTGAAAGAGTATTTGCACTATGTCTTGAATTTCATCTGTGTGCGGTAGAAAAATGTCAGGTTATACTTGAGAATGTCAAATATCACGAAATGTATATGAAAACTATAAATGCCAAGCATTGATATCTAAATTAATCGATATATTCATAATGTGCAAAACCAAATGCCAAGAGAAAAAAAAAACCCTAATTAAATATGAAACTTGTCGCAGCAAAGACCTTTTACTAGATTTGGTATCAAATTTATAGTTTAATCTATGACAAATTCCAAGAAGGCCTTATAAAAGCCTTCCACTTTCTAACACTTCTTCAACATCTCATCAAAGTGTTGGTAAACAAGTATTTGCTTCCATGTTAATAGTAAAATCGATTACACACATTTGCAAGCTGGTTAAAAATTAACATAAGTAATCTGGAAAGTAGTTCAATGCGAATCCATTATAGAATTTCACCCACTTCCACCCACTTAAGTAGTATTTTACCTAATCCAATCAAGTTAACTGCTTAAAATTACTGTTATTAACTAAGGTTAGTCTTGTGAAAGGGTATATTAGCATATATCAATAAAAGTTTCAAGTTTGCGCTCATGTTTGTCGTTTGTCGTTTGTTGTTTGTCGTCCATCAATTGTTTCGTATGATAATTGCAACAAGCCAAATGCGTGGGTGAATAATAATGGACTAACGACAGCTGCAGCAGCAGCAGCAGCAGCAGCAACAAAAACAATGACAACAACAACAATAACAATTGAACAACTAGCTGAATCGTTAAAACAACAACTAAAGCGAAGACCTGTCAAATGTCAACTCGGCCATGGAAAGTTAAGCAACGACAACAACAACAACAACAACAAATACAACAACTGTAATCAATTGTTGTTCGAGCAAAAATCACAAACTACCTTCACATTTGCCCCGTAATTACCTTCCATACGTGCTCTCTATGTGCGTGTGTGTGTGTGTGTGTGTGTTGCAATGTGTAAGTGTGTGTGTGTGTGTAGGTAAGTTGAAAACTTTTGCGAAACAAACATAATAATAACAACGAAGTTGTAATACTCTGATTACGAACTTTATACAGCAAAGTTTAGTTGATTTACTTGCCTAAAGTAATTATTGAAAACACAAAAAAATGTGTTGAAAATATTAAAAATTGGAGAAGAAATCTCTGAACTAATTAAAAACTATGAACGCCAATTTACAGAAGTACCTAACTTGAGAAGTTCTCAGTGTCAAAATCGCAAACAACGACAGTAAAATAAATTTTTATATGCAAAGCAGATTTAATATATAATAAATATAAAATATATTTAATTTCCAAAAACAAAAAAGGAAAGCAAAATAAGAAAATCATCAGCGAGATTTCGAAAAAAGCAATGTTTTGATAAATTTTGCGAAAATCACATTCTGCATGAAAAGTCCAAATTCAAAGTAAATTCTTTTCAAAAAGTTCAAATTCACAAATCGATTTTAGACAAGGGACACAACAAAATCAAAATACTTGCTGAAAGAGTAGAAAAGCAAACAAAACAAGCAAAACAGATGAGAAAGAGAGAAAGAGAGAAAGAGAGAGAGAGAGAGAATGAAAGAAGGGTGCAGAGATAGCAGCCGCATCTAATCGCTGCACTTTACGTAAATGACACGAAAATGTTTTCAAATTAAATACTTTGACGATGATGATGACGATGACGATGACAACGATGACGTTGACGATGGAAACAGGTAGCCGCCAGCGGGCTGGCCCCCGGCTATGGAACTGTGCAGTACAGTGTGGAGCACTGGAGCAGTGGAGCAGGCAGAGAGTTGACAGTTCGCTGGGTTACGAATGGATAACGCTAACGGTTCCAAAAAATAACAACAAAAAAAAACTGCTAAAAACAAAAAACTTGCAGCTAGCGCGACACATTTAGGGGCACTTTTGTTAACTGTAAAGCGTCTGCCGGCGCATTTATTGTTGTTTGTTTTTCCTCTTCTTGTTACCAGCCAATTGGGCTCATGCGGCGTATGAGCAATAAAATGCACGTTTTAACGGGCATGGCAAACAGATACATTCAATACGTGCACAGTACCGGCAACAATGGGGCATATCACTTCGATAACACTTATTTGGCTTAGACGATTTTGAGTTGTCTCCGAAAAGCGTATTTATGATATTTTAACAAGTATTTATATTTAAATTATTATAAACTTTAAACATTACACACTAGAACTGTAACAGAAACCAGAAATTCTTTTTCAGCCATTACAATAGAACTAACTCTCGAAACAAAGTCAAACCTTTGCTGCTTTCCAAGAGATATGTTGTTCCAATCATGTTCTACCTTCTAAAATAATTTAATTTCTATTTAGGTGCTATGTTTTCCATTTTTAAATACTATTAATTTTCCACACACAGAAAAGTGCGGGTATTTGGTTAGCCAGAAACTCTATATTCAGAGAGAGAGAGAGAGAGAGAGAAATGCAAGCTGTATTTTTGTGCAGAGTATTTGCTATGCATGGTTAGTTGTCCTACTTGCCGGAGGAGCAGCAACTAATGCAGTTTATTGAAATAATTTGCAGCAACAAAAGTTGCTATAATTGAACAATAACCATACAACTATATATTGCAAAAGAAATTGTTGCGAAATGCACAAATAAAACGAAAGTTTTGCCAATTTTCGCAAATGGGAAAGCAACAGGAATAGTTCCAACTAAATGCAGTATAAAATTTCAAATATTTTTCAACGAAAACCATTTGCAGTGCCGGTGCTCAACAAATATTTCATTTGCAACGCAAAAAACCATATTTGAAGCTATACAGACAAATATTTGCATAAAATCAAAATGTTTATGCCAATGAATAAGATTTTGCATAGAACACCACAATTAATTAGAACCAGGAATTTTTTACCCTATTATGATTTGTTGGCAATAAGGCATATTAGAAAGTGCACTCAGCATATATAGTAATATTAATATTTAAGAATATTGACGAATTATTTACAGGAATAGCTATTCATTAGCTCATATTACATACATACATATATATACACTTTCTGGGTCGGAGATCTTTCTCTTTTTCCATATACTTCTTAGATACCCTTACACAACTTTTGGGCTTAATTATTTAAGTGTGGTAAAGCTGTTCTTCCGCTGATTTAGTTCATTCCAAAAAATAATCAATAATATTAAAATCTAACCACTTTTATAAGTTTTCTTTGGCATTGGAAAGTATTTCAATATTAATTTCTAATTTCTGGAGTTTTTTTTTGCTCCCTGCAAAGACTTAACAGGCAAATGCTGCACATTTGGTTTAGTTTTGAATTCAATTGAAATTATTTTGGTATATTTTTGGATATTTGCGGTAAATGTTTGGCAACGCCCACACCATGCTTGTGGACGTGTGTGTTCGTGGCTTAAAAGTGTATGTACGCCCACATGGAAATACATATGCAAAGCACTTGAGTGCAGCAGTAGTATTTGCAGCTGTAGCTACTGTATCTGCATCTGCATCTGCATCTGCATCTGTAGCTACTGTATCTCGCAGATACGCATGCAATTCACATATGTATATTAAAGTGTGCTTAATTTAACTGCTGCCAGATATGTTCTTCTTCTCGCTTCTCGCCTCTCGCTTCTCGCTTGTGTAGATGATTTAAAATGTGCATAATAAGCGGCACTTGGAAAATAACAAAAAGTTGAAGAAAAAAAACCACGACGCACAAAAATAAAAACAAAATATGTAATAGGGTTTGAGCGGGTCTCTGGAGGGGGGGCGGGGAGTTGAGGGGTGGCTTGTTGAATACATTTGAATCACAAAACTAACAAATAAATAACACAACGAGAGAATGTGTAAGACAAACAGAGACAAGCGACGGCGGAAGGGAGGGGCGGCGCAGGCAGACAAATGGGCAAAAGGCATCATCGGACAGCGAAATCTCTTCTTTCAAGAAAAACATATTCAAATTGAAAAAAAAAGAGTTTCTGCTTGATTTTCTTCTTCCATGCTTTTTCAGCGTGCACTGCAGCTACAACAGCAGCAACAATGACTACCTCCTCCCTCCCTCCGACACACACACACACACACACATACACCCCGCGGTCTCCTCATTGTTGTCGTCGTCGTTTGCATTTTGCCAAAACAGCGCAACGTGGAACTTTTTACACATGTGGCACGAGGGGGAGGGTGGAGGGTGGAGGGTGGAGCGGGAAGGGGCTGTGAATGAATATCAGCCATAAGTGTATACATACATATGTATGTGTTTACAGTTAGCGCGGGCGCCAAACCAAGGTGTCGCCGTGCACCCAAAATCGTTTCAGCGTGAATACATTTACGCCACACACCTCGCACCCTCCCCACCCCATACACACTTACACACACACACACAGTATCTGTATCTGCAGCAAGCTACCGCTATCTCTTTCTCCACTGCCTCTCTCTTTTGCTCGCAGGCAAAATGGCGAAATGTATTCGCATTTTCGCAAACGCGCTGCATTAATTACCGCAGCAGTCTCCTCGACTCACATATGTGTGTGTGCGAGTGCGAGTGTGTGTGTGTGTGTGTGTGGCACTGGGTCTGGGTCTGGGCAGGTGCTTTGGGGCATCCAGAACGAGAACCAGAACCAAAAGCATAACCAGGACCATTGCTGATGCTGATGCTGAAGCCTGGAAGCCCACGGCTCGGTCAACGGTTCGCTTTCGTTTCGTTTGGTTTGGTTTTGTTTCGTTTCGCTCGCTGAAATGTTAAGCTGCATTTTAGCTTACAAAAATATCAGGCAAGAAGCAGTACGAGAAAGAAGAAGAAGAAGAAGTGGAGCCCCAAATTTTGTGGCAACAACTGTGGCAATGGCAATGAGTTTGCGATGCCAGGCAAAATCCTTTCATTTTTTTATTTTTACCTTGTTTGGACATTTTGTGATGTATTACGTAAGTGCGGCTTTTGTGGCGTACTTTTGTGTACACACATATGCAATTTCCTAAAGAGAGAGGGAGAGTCAGAGAGAGAGAGAGAGAGAGAGAGCATGAAAATGCGTAGAATTGGAATGCTTAAATGATGAAGCGAAATGTTTGTTGCTGTTGCCAGTGTTGTTGCTTCAGCATTTTAAGTTGAAAGCACAACATATTTTGCATAATGGTCGGGAAAGGATTGCTTTGCTGATATATACATGCATATATACTACTACTATAAGCAGTGGCAATGATGAATCATCAAATCGGCAGGGAGTCATATCAGTTCACCTGAAGTTGCAAAATAAGCTGCTGAAGTGCAGTAAAGTAATTTTAGTTCATTTTCCAACACTTAAAGTATAGTTCCGCCAATTTTAACAATGCTGACAACACTGCCAGCAAATTTTATACTAAATATAGTAAAGAATTTAATTAATTTATGAACTGAGCATCATATCAACAACTAAGTTTTATGTAGGTTAAAACTTTTCACACATTTACAAAAATGTTTCGCATGCATTTCCTTAAAGTTGGAAATGAGTATCTCTAAGCCATTGAAATATGAATAACTAAAATGTTAGCAAATCTATTGTAATATATATTAATTGATGCATTAATTATGGAGCACTATTAATTCAGGGTCCAATAAACTTAGATCTCATGATAATTTCGACACGGAGTTGAACTTGCTCATTCATTCATTTGTTATTTATGAATGACAGCTTAAGCGCTTGCTGGTAAGCATATATATATATATGAATGTGCCCCCCACTGTGATCGGGCTAGATAAATCAAAAGCTTTGCCAACTCCATCTATCATAGTGGGTTACGAGGATGCTTTCGACTTGCAGTAACAAGGAGTACCTTTAGCATTTTGCATGCGCACAAACGAATTAAATGTGCATTTGCAGACGCTCTCAATTGCAGACACTTCACTTCCAATCTCAACTCCCAACCCAACCCCAACCCAACCCAACACAACAGCAGCAAGTTTGGGTTGCATTTCACATCCAATTACAGGGCCCGCAAGGATGCAAGCGACGCCAACGCTTTGGTCGCTTTGGGCATTGTTATGTTACCATAATCCCAAGGATAAACGATTAAGGAAACCAAAGCGTGAAACTGGGCGAACAACTAGAAGAAGAATAAAAATAAAAAAGGATGTTGCAACCAGCTGCGCGTTACCTCCACAACCACATCCGCAACTCCATCTCTACCTTTACCTGTACTAGTTGTAGCTGAAGCTGAAGCTGAAGTTGAAGTTGAAGCTGGCGCCTGCAGCTGCCAGTTTGTGCAAATTGAAGGCAGCAACGATGCAAATTGGAAATAAGTAAGGAACAGAAGAGAAAAGAAAAGCTAGCGAGAAAATGCCGAAAATGCTGGCAAACCTGGCAGCCCGGCCAAAGCAGACATTTTAGAGGCAACGCATCCGCGCGGCCTGTCGGCAAATTCAATTCAAATTTTGTTGAGCATTAAAATGCTGCTGCAGAAAACTTGAGCGTAACAAAAATGAAAGAGAGAAAGTATTGATATTAACGGCAAGCCGAGTATTACATACCCTTACAGAGTGGAGTCTACTTGCCGTCATCTGCATTTTATTAATAATTTAAATAACCGACCGATTATTCCTTTGGACACTATTGGTTTCTTGTGTAAGGCTAACTTGTTAAACAACTCATCGCTTGGACATTTTGATTATAAAACAAATTGTCAAATTTCTATACGTAAAGTTGCTGTTCCGATTTATAGAGTGTCAAATCCGGAATCACCACTACAATTTTAGGGTAATCGGAACCAGCTAACACTGAAAATATTACAAATTTCTGATACAGACAAGCTTTCATTCGACCAGAAAAGTCCAGTTATCAAAAAATAAATCCCAAAGAGACGAGCATTAGGAGCTATATAGACTCTATAAGTAATGCTAATCCAAAATATACACAACTTAAAATAAATAATGATAATATTAATACGTTACGCAGCGCCAATGACAACAGAGCCAAATCCTCACCAAAAAGAGTATCGCAAAAATAAAGTTGCTGAAGGAAACAGAGCCGCGAAATAAAAGTGATTGTAAGTGGCACAGGTTGGCAGCGTGGCTGTGTGGCAGCGTGGGCGGGGGGGTAGGTTGGGCGTGAAGGGCGTGCCACAAAAGCGAAAAAATTTATGAAAAGATAAAAGACGCAGGCGTTCATTCAAAACATAACACAGGTGAGGACAAGCGCCAAAGCAAAGCAATTTTAAATGGCAATGGGGCGAGGACTACACTACCCGCCCAGCAGGCACCATGCAGCGTGCGGCAAGGACGACTGCCACACATACACACATACACACACACACACACACACACACACACGCATACAGGAAGAACAGCAACAACAACAAGGAGCATGATGATGAGGACGTTGTGGGCTGCCGCCACTTGAGGCCGCATTACTTCAACTTTGAAGATGCTCGAACGCGCCTCGTCTGGCGCCGTTGCACGCTGGCGACACCTAGCGTGCGCAGCTGGAAACGTCAGCTGTAGGTGTGTGTGTGTGTATGTGTGTGTGGAGGGTACAGCTTACTGGCGACCCACTGTGGGGCTGCAGCTCCCTTCACCTCTCCTCCCGCTTCCACTCTCAGCTTTAGTGTAATATGCAAACAGATTTTTTTTTCACTTTCATTGGGGGTTGGCTGCTCTCGTTGTTTTAGTTGTTGTTGTTGTTGTTGTTTGTGGCAAACACACAGCAAGCAAACCAATCCCAAACCAATTCACCCCCACCCCCTCCCTCATACACCCACTCAGCTGCTTAGACCGCAGAACGTTTGTTTGAAAAGAAGTTTTTTAGCAACTCAGCAGAAAAAAAGCAAGAAGGAAATACAAAAGCAAGCTGAGTGGCTTTAGGGGTTTAGGGGAGGGGTGGAGCGCTCGAAGGGGGAGTTCTTTGTCCTGTTCGAAAAAATAAAAGAATAAATTGTAAGTCGACAGTGTTGTCTAATGTCTCATGTGCATATGTATCTGTATCTGTGCAATACTTTGTATCTTTTTATCTTGGCAACAGTTTCATTTGTGTGTGGCAATAAAAAAAACTAGCAAAATAGGGGGGAAAAAAACCAAAGCCAAATAAAAACTGGCCAACACACATTTAATCACACTTTTGGCAACTGATTCCGAATGCAGCTCAAACAGTAGGGGGGCAACCAATTGCCAAATTAGCTTTCATTGCAATTCATTCTCGGCGAGCCTTTGAATGATATTTAAACACCTGCTATTCAAGCATTTTGCTCCAATTGAATAGCTCTAACTGTGCCAAGAGGGGGGTGCATAAGTGGCGGGCAGAGGAGCGCTGTGGGAAGAGGTGCCAACACTATCTTCCCCACTAAGCTGCCCAAAGCTGTCAGGGTTCGCATGAACTTTACAAATTTGTTCTCTTCATCATCTACTTTTTTCCAAAAAAAAAAAAAAAAAAGGTTAATCGAATCAATTCATTTTATTGGCTGCTAGTTTTTAACCCCTCACTTCTCATTTGGCTTTGCCGTTTGCGTGGCAATTGGTCTAAGCGGTTTTTGTGCGGGGGGAGGCAGGGTGGAGGCGGAAAAGGGGTTGACTTGCTGAATTAGCACTTGAATTCCAAATAAATGTAAACCAAAATGATTTCGTTTTTCGTGCGATTTTATTGATTGGCTTTTTTTTTTTTTGTGTGCCAAAATTTGAAACTATTATGCAATTATTTTCACAAGTTGACATTTTAATTGGATTTTCTAGTGAAATGAACTTGGCTGAAGTCGAAACACTTATTAAATATGTACAGAAATTAATTTAATTTATTATTTACTTTTATAAACAATTATTTTTGGATATAGTATTAATCGAATATTAAAATCATTTTCAAATTAAATAGTATATTTACCAGCCTGTGGATTATTACCCAATAACAGTTGAGTGCTCCATAAGAAATGAGTATATTTGATCAATTCGGAAATCTATCTTCAGCTTGACAAATCCAAGATTGTCAGGCACTGCACCTTATATACTATTTTCTTAAAGGCAAAAGTATGCTTAGTCTTTTAGAGTTGGAATTCAGCAAAAGTATAATAATAATGATATCTCCAACAAATTTAGTAAACAATAATTTCGAACAGCTATCAAACTGAGAACAGAGAGAGTCGAACAGTTGATAACTGCTCTCCATAAATTGCTTACATATTACCCACTTTGCATTCATTACTGCTGCTCTATATACATATGTATATGGTGTATCTGTAGATGCTCTCGTAATTTCTGCTTGCATATCAAATCCAACTACAAGTCATAAATTCGGCATTTATTTATGTGTTGTATTTTAACTACAATTTGCTTGGCACACAGCTTAAATAAAAAAACAGCAAATGAATTGGCGATGTGCGGCAGACGAACTGTGTGTTATTATACAATATATTCATGTTGGACTCTGTGTTTTGTTCTTATCAGCAGCCAAACACTAAATCAACTTTTGCTTGAATGCCCGCTTTGAACCCACAAAAACACACACAATCACCCCCAACCCACAGACACACACACCTTACAAAGGCTGCCGTAGCCATTTTATGGTGTACACCTTTTATGCGATGTCACCGCAGACTTTTAGCCAAGAGCTAAGAGATAAACCCAAGCCAACAACAAATCCTCAACAAAATCCGCATCAGACAAAAATTCGTCGCACTTAAGCCAGCCTTGCCTTTTTGCAAACGACTCACATGACAACAGCAATAACAGCAACAAAGTCGGCAAAAAAAAAAAAATAGGAGGAAAAACGAAATGAATAATTGCCAATATGCCACAAATTATTTCAAATGAAATGTGAGTGTATTTATGATTTATGCCAACAATAACAACAGCAACAGCAACAGCAACAATAACAACAACAGCAAAAGCAAAAGCAGCGAAAAAGAATATAAGCAAAGACCGCAAATAAAACACACATCCCAAAGGCAGATAAAAGTTTTGGCCAGATTTGGAGGCGTTTACCATCATTTGCAATGGCAGCTAATATTAGCTATCCCCACCCATCTCCACCTATCTCATCCCCCACATGGACTGCAAGTCGTGATATTTGAAACTTGGCAAGCGGCTTGACGGATTTTTTGCGAGATAATTTTTTTTTTTATTTTGGGCTATTGCATAGGAACACTTAAGCGGCTCTGCTACTGCTACTGCCGCTGCTGCTGATCAGATTGGCGACAGCGAGCAAGGTAAAAAATGGAAGAAGAAGAAGCAGAAAGAGGAGCCGACATTGCAAATGTCTGCGTTGCGTTTCCGTTTGGGGCGTGCATGTACCCTGCATATCTGAATGTAACTTGAAAGGCAGCCAACAAATTCGGCCCAAAGAAAAAGAGAAAATGTCAGAACTGGGGAATGATAATAAGTTGCTTACGGCGCGTGAGCTTGCATCAAAACAAGCGCTGACATTAGGGGCGGACATGAATATCTCTGCACGACACGACAGGATGCACATGACTCAAAGCAGTTCCGAACTTTTCTTCTATCCTACTTTTTTTTTGCCAGCTTTGTGGCGCCAGCTGGCGTCGCTTTCGTGCAACCGATGGCAGCAAGCAAAAAAAAGCTTGTCAGCCATTTTTATGAATGAAAAGCGCTTTGGCCAAAGCTCGCACACGCAGAGAGAGAGCGCATGCACACTAAGAGAGCGAGTGTGGCAGAGTGAGTGCGAGCGCATGCAGTAAGAGAGCATACGTGCCTAAGAGCGCGTTACATGTGCAGCAACTGTAAAGTTAACAGAATTCCTTTAACAGCTGTGAAGTTGTAATATTACATTGTTATTGTTATTGTTTTTGTTTCTGTTGCTCGACTCGAATTGCATTTGTTGTTGTTGTTGCTGCTGCTACTGCTGGTGCTTGTGATGGTGACGGTGCTGCCGCCTGGCGGGGTCATGCAACTTTAATATGTAAACAAGACCGCGTGTCTGTCTAACTGCTCTTGTATTGCAATGCATGTTACTCTCTCTCATTGAGTGTACGTCTGTCTGCCTCTGTGTGTGTGTGTGTGCGCACCGGAAGCAGACATGTTGTGACACTCTTTGACTTGACCTCGCCTCGCCCCCCCATCACCCACCCTCTAAGCAGACAGACAGACACGAGCTCGAAATGTGCACGCGTGTCAATCAAGGCAACCCAGCTGACATAATAACAAAACTCAGACAACAACAGCAACAACAACAACAACAATAACAAGGAGTCAGTCTTCGCAGGTAAACAAAAATTTGTCTGCAGCAAATACAACAATTTTTTCGGTTATGCAAAACAACGAGAACGAGAAAATTGTGACCCAGTTAAAGGCTAAGGCAAAAATTACGTGAGTGAGTCCCGTGCGATATGCGATATGCGGGTGGCAGACTGGAGACACACACACACACCCACACACATACACATACACACAAGACATAACTAGGAGCTTGCGACTGTCTGTGTGTGTGTGTGTGTGTGTTGAAGAAGACGCAGCACGTAGCGCACATTTCGTAATAACTTAATCGATGTCGAGAGTCGAGTCTAGAATTTTTTGTATATTTCAAATACCCTGTAATCAATAAGCAAAAACAGGCTATTTAAACTGTTAGTAGTAAAGCAGCTGCAGAAGTACATATATTACTAGACCATGTTTTATCGATGGTATGCAAAATCGATTAATTTGACTGTTAATATTGATTTTTGCGTTTATTTAGTATACTTTTTTGGGTCACGTTTGAATAGAGTTGCTTGGAATGTAGAACACATTAATATGTAATCGAACTACTATACAATTGTATATACTAGCACCTACAGGGCAATAGCTGATGGCACCAATAAAACTTCAGCTTGAGTTTGTGTAAAAAAGCTGTGAGGAAACAAATAACCGATAACATATACCCTGTAAAGCTGAAATGCCATTGATAGCATTATGTTATCGATAATTGACTTGCAAGCCTCATTCCTATATTATCCATATTATTACAAAGCTAGGCAACTAAAGTGAGTGCAGAAGTCGGAAACGGTAACGATTTAAAGTTCTTAAGATCTATAAATAAAGATCAGGTGATAACAAACATAGAAAATAATATAGAACACACAGTTTTCTATCTGATTGTTAATCGAAATTGCATTTGTACTCTTTTGCAACTGGAATACTACCCAAAATGGGCTTTTAAGCGTTGCACAGTATTTTGGTTTAGTGTAGTTTACGAGCTGTTGTGCGTGGTATATGCCAGTTAAACTCGTTCGGCAAACATTTTGCAATTTTTCAGCATTGTCGTATTTGTAGTTGTCGTCGACAAAAAGCCTATCAAAAAGGTGGCTGTGTTTGGTTCCGGGCTAGCCGGGACTGCAGGAAGTTAGCAATATATTTGACTCACTGCAAACAGAGGCGCGACTGAGGCACAGTTCTACGTCTTTCTCTCCCCCTCTCTCTCTCTCTCTCTCTCTCTCTCTGTCTCTCTCTCTCTCCCTATCACTCTTTTTTAACTAGCGACAATGGTAGGCAGCAGCAGCAGGCAGAGTTTGGCAAATGTCGCCAGGCGACGAGACGAGCCTCGAGCAGAAACATTCAGCGAACTGGAAGCAATGAAGGCTAAGTTGTTGTCGAGGTTCGGTCGGAAAGTCGCGCTGATAAGCCACCAACAAAGTAGTCGGCACTCGACTGCGACACACACACACACACACGAACACACACGCACACACAACGATGAAAATGCCACAAAAGCCGGGCTAAAGCAACTTGCAACTAAACTGTATGCAACCATAAAATCGAGAACTGCAACTGAAGCCACTTGTAGTGAGTCTTTTTTTTGGCAATAAATTGCTCAACTCTCAAATATGCCGAGTGACATATTTAGTTGTACTATTAAATGCGAAGACATATGAAAAGACAGCACGCAGGCACAGCTACATTTATGCTCATGAACATTAAATACCCTTTAATTGCCAGCAGAAGTGTGCGACTGATGAAAAATCTTTTTGTTTGCCTATTGCATTAAGTCTAGCGCCTAAGAAAATGCATTCATATTCAGGGGAACAGTTGCAAGGTGATTAAGAATGTCAACAAATAATTTAAGTATGACTGGTTTCTATAATTAAATACTAAGATATGAATGGGTTCCATATATTTAAAGAGCCAAACCGCAACAAACTATTCCCTATACAAACAAAGGACATCTTCTGATAACTACTTCCTTTTAGGCAGCCATTTCGACAACAATTCACGATTGAGTTTGCGCAGCCTTTTAGGTGATTGCCAATTATCATTGTTTTCATAGGTGCAGGGTATCCACTGGTCTTGCACACCCAACTAGAGCATAGTTATGTGCTTTTTCACACTAATTGCAAATGTATATAGAATTCTTTAAATAAACGCAGAACAGAGAACTTAAATGCTTGGCTCATTTATGACTGCTATGGTTCATTAACAATTTAAAGCAATGTATGCCAACTACTTGAATTGAATATTAAGGAAAGGCGAAAGGCAAATTCTCAGAAGCGACTTGCCTTGTTTATTTAGCTAAGCAATCAACTTGCGAACTTCAACGCACCTGGGCTTGAGTCTTCGGGCGTTAAATGTAATAATAAGAAATGCATCTCGAGAAAAAACTGAAGAGCTGCAATATTCACTTCACAGCGTTTGCGTGCGGCTAAAGGCCGAATATAGCTTGCAGCCAAATCAATGCAGCCAAAGTGGTGCGGGTGGGTAAACAGCACCTACTACAAAACCAAACTAGGCAACAGACAGACGGACAGACGGGCAGACAGACGGATAGAGAGCCAAAAGCAGGCAACAAAAGCAGGCAATATCAAGCAGAAAACTAGCAGCCAACTGCAGCAGCAGCAGCAGCAGCAGCAACAGCAACGTCTGCAATTGAAAAGGGGCCCAAAAGACAAGGAAACGGCGCCTGGGACCGAAAACAACAAACACATAAAGTCGATAACCCGGTTGGGTGCCACCGGCTACAACCGAAATCCCCACAGATGTGTGTGTGTGTGTGTGAGTAGGTGTGTGTGTGTGTGTGTAGTTGTCGAGTGGCAGCTCCTGCCGGCATTGCCTTTTGTGACTCTGCCTCTGTGCTTCATATTTGCTCTGCTGCTTTGCCTATTTCAGTTTTTCGCCTGCGCTTGCGACTTATGACTTTCCAGTCACTCCCCAACAAGCCATCCAACACCACCCAAACCACCCACTTAGAGATTTTCTTTTTTCATATTGGACTCGCTGTCTGTTGACATTCACAGCACTCATTAAACATAGTTCCAAAAAAAAACGAGGTAAATGTAGAAATTTGCTTTTCATTTTTGTGTTGAGTTTCCCAACATATCCCAAGCAAACTCAAAAGTATATTTTGATTATGATCTTAAAATATTGGAAACCAAATAGCACTAGAGAAAATATTACAAAAAGGTTGAGGTTAAGAGTTAATTAAGAGTTTTATTAAGATCTTAATTTTAACAGATAAGTCTCTATATCGAATAGCTCTCATAATCATAATCTCTTCAAGGATGGGTTCCTGAATACAAAACTGCGCTTTATTTTGAACCAACTACTGATCTGATAAAACTACAATATCATTAAGCTGCCACGCAATACACAAATCTGTTTGTACTTAAACGAGATAATTAATTTCTTCAAAAGGCGAAAACAATCTCAATTTGCGTGTAATTTTCGTAGTGCGCTTAAAAAGAACTGCAATTTAAACAGTTCTCTTTCTCTCTCACTCTCTCTCTCTCTTTCTCTCTCTCTCTCTCTCGCTAGCTTTGTGCCACCCTCACACTCGCTCATAATAATAGCTGTTGTTATTGCATAATTTTAATGTGTCGTCCTTAATTTAAATGCTTCCGCTGCAAACACAGCCAAGCGCACATGGCAACCTTTGCCAACGTCACGAGATCCCTCGACATGGTTTGAAGTTCGTGCTTTGGTTCATGCTGCCCATATAACTCTGCTGCTACTGCCACTGCTAGTGGTGATGGTGCTGCTACTGCTGCTGCTGCTGCTATTTCTGTTGCTGCTGCACGTCCTGCAGTACGTTTATTCCATTTTTGGTTGCCAAAAAATTGTCTATTAGTTGGGCCAAAATGAACATTCCATGATAATGGCATATGACAAGCTTCACATGCGGTGGCAATCGACGTTCGAAGCGACTTGCAACCACCAAGCAGCACCACTAACCCCTAGCAACAACGGCAACAACAACAACAACCACCCAAGGCCCTAATATGAGCAAATGCTTATTAATTTAAAATTTACGTAGCATGCATTTAGGCGGCCCAGGCTTGAAATTGCAAAATGCCACCAAAGGCAACGACAACATTTGATACTCGTACAAGTTAATTAATTGTTGCGCAATGTGTGTGTGCGTGTGTGATTGTGTATGTGTGTGTGTGTGTGTGTGTGTGTGAGGTGTATATGCAGTGTCTCTTGTGTAAATATTCAAACACCAAAACGTTGACAGTCTCCCCCAAAAGTTGAAAGCCAACATAGCAAGAAGAAGACGACAAAACATAAAAATGCAAGTTAGAAAGATATTGCTGAAGGCTAACAGCTACGAGATACCCTGTAATCAATCTTCGAATCGAATCGTTTGTTTTAGCTTTATTCAAGCTAGCAAAAGTAGAGAAAAATATATATCCGATAACTGATCAATTTGGGTAGAATAACTTGGTTAGCAAAAAAGTATTTCATTCGAGCATTAACTGATTGTTCCTATAGGTGCTCTATGATATAGTAATCCGATTTCTATAATCATGACGAGAAAAACACAATTTGATTCAAATATTCACTTTATCAATAAGTTTTTAGACAACATTTACCTTTGCACGGAAACAGACAGAGAGAAGGATATGGCTAAGTCTACTAGGCTATTCAATCTGATCGAGAATCTATATACTACATGGGATCGTAAACGTCTTCTTCAATGCACTACAAACACCATATCAAAATTATACTACCCTCTACAAGGTTATATAAATCCATAAGGACAAAACAGGAAACACAGCTGACAATTCATTTAAGTTGTTGTTTATCTAGCTGAAATATATTTTTATGGGTGTCTAATTTAGCACAAGGACCGCAGATATCGCTGTAGATGCACAGATAGACATACAAATAACGCGACAATTAAGGCAACTTTTTCTATATCCGACCGTTTAGACAATTTCTTTACGATACCCACTCTGGCAATCGAGGCAAAAGGGTATAAAAACAAGAGCAAGACTAGCGCCAAAGGCGCAACAACATGACCAGGACATTCACACACGCACACACTTATGAATATATACACATGTATGTGTGAGGGAGTAGGCGTGGCAATGTGGGCGGTGCGGCATGTGTGAACTTTTTAACCAAACTCGTGCCAAAGTCAACAAAACTGCGAACAAGGAGTCAGCTGCTGCTCCTGCCAGTTCGTGTTGTTGTTATTGTTGCTGTCGCCAGTAGCCACTTGGACAAGTGCAGAAGGACATTAAATGCAGTGCAAAAGTCTAGGCAAAAAAGGAAGAAAAAAAAAACAGTTAGGAAGGAGAGCCAGGCAGGAGAGCCAGGCACGAGAGGCAGTCAGCCAAGCGAGTCAGCCAGCGAGGCGACCATCTATCAGAGCGAAGAAGATGCCTCAGGATAATCACATTCAAAAGGAAAATGAAGCGAGCTGCAAAAACATGACCAAAGATTGGCAGCAGGCAGCAGCAGCAGCCGAGGCAGACAGGAAATGTTGCACGGCAAAGCAAGGAAGCAAACAGAAAAAAAAACATAATAATAAAGGTGCTGGTTGTGAACTTTTGACTGATAGACGCACCAAGTCGTTGAGTGACTGATTGACTCGATGACTGACTGACTGACTGACTGACTGACTGACTGATTGACTGACTAACTGACAGACTGAATGAATGTACCGACAGTCGTTCACTTATTTTATTGACAATTTTTGCTATCCCGCCTTTCAATTTTAACGAAGCTTGCGGCAAATTGTTGTTAACTGGCTGCCATTGCGTCAGCGACGACTGCATAAATTAATCAGGAAATCGAAGCAGCGACAACGACACCCCGCCCATGCCCCGCCCCCTTGCCTCATACCCTTTCTATTGCCCTGCCACTGGCTTTGTCACCTGTCTGCATCCTAATGTGCTTAGTCGCAAAAACGAGCCCAGGATATTTCAACCATTTTTAGACGCAAAGATTATAAAAAAGTCACGCAAATATTTTCATCATCGTTTCGTTTCCTGATTGAATTCCGTCGCTTGCACGATTGCCCGTTTCCGTTTCCCCTTCCCCCTTCATCAATGGACTTTGTAATCGCATAAAAGACAAAATGGACTCTCGAAATAAAGCTAATACCAATTACTAGTTCTAAGTTGCAACTATATCAAAAAATCATAACTGATTTGAATTTACGGTAATTATATAATATTATATAATCGAATATTTAGTGAGAATGGAGCTTTCATATTTATATAAAGACTCTTGATCTAAACAAAAAAAAAACATTGCTTATTCAAAATCGCATCACTTTTGGCAAACTTATGGCTCTGGAAAGTTTTGACTTTGATCTTAACTTGCATTTCCAGTCAGTACCAATTTTGAGAATCTTACGGCAGTGTGAAAGTTCTAAGCCGTATCCAGATGCGTTACAGTTACTTATAGTTACTTAGCGTCAAAAAGTCATGAGGCACAAGAGTACAAAAGATAACAAATCGTAGGTAATGCCGTGGGCAAATAAAACAGCTGCCTTAGAAGCTGTCTCCATTTCCATTTGCATGAGACAAGCCGGCAGACAGACGGACGGACGGACAGACAGACAGACAAACAAACAAGCGAAACAAACAGCGACAAACGGGAATATCGGCTGCATATTTATTTGCGCAAAGTATCTGTATCTGTAGCTGTATTTGAAACCGAGTTAAGTTGGTTGACTTTATCGCTAAGCGTCATCGAAATGTGAGCGATATGTGCATAGATTTTCCATTTGTTTTTTGGGTTCCTTTGATTCTATTTTTTTTTGTGTACACGTTTTTGTTGCATGAGTAATGGTGCTGCTGCTGCTGCTGCTGTTGCTGCTGCAGATGCAAATGTATCTGCGTATCTGAGCGCATGTATAAATAGTATTTCAGTTGAACGCACAGTCAAAATAGCGTGAAGCAAATAGAGGAGGCGGGAAGACGTTTGCCTTTTTGCCCATGGCATAAGTATTGTGTTTCAACAAAAATTTTTGTGTGTGTTCCACAAGTCGACACACACACACACGCACACACACACACAAATCTGCGGTGCAAAGAAATGTGTGAGTTTTGAGTAAATGAATGTATTATTTCTATGAATTGAACAAACTGGCAAACGCTGACGGACTGACTGTCAGTCTGTCGGTCTGTCTGATTTTCAACTCATCCGCATTGTTGTCGCTGCTGCTGCTGCAGTTGTCGTCGAGTGTCTTCCAGCGATAGCAGCCAAATACATTTTCAATGCACACAATTACAATTCAGTAAACTGCTTGCGAAAATAAAATTAAATTACTGCAGCAGCTGCTGCTCGGCACTGGGGTGAAAAGTTCATTAAGTTATGCAGCATGTGAGAAGTCTATATGCTCTTTGCCTAGTTGACACAAAAATGAATGACACAAAGCATGTACAGGGGCGGGGGGGTGGCTGTCGAAGGGGTTGGGGGGGAGATTTGGTTAGTCGCACTTGGGCACATCATTAAGTAGCCAAGACAATCGTGCCAATCATTAAAAATCTAGAGAGTGGGCCAATAGAGACAGGCAGAGGTAGAGCGAGCGAGCGAGAGAGAGAGAGAGAGAGAGAGGGAGACAGTGAGAGGAGCGCACTGCAATGCGGATGTGGGTGCAGGAGCGCGTGCAGGAGCGGGTGCAGTGCTCAAAGGGGGGCGCTGCGTTCTCGTCTTCGTCATCATCTGTGCAGTTATCAACACGTACGTTGCCAACGACGACCTGTCTAAGACAGCAGCAGCCTCGAACTATTAGTTGCAAGTGGAAGTGGAAGTGGGTGCAACATGTTTATAGACGCCCTAGATTAGGTCTTTGTCAGCACTTTTCGAGTATCCACTGTGTCTGTGTGTGGGTGGGTGTGCTCGAGTAGCGATAGCTGGAAAAAATCCAAAAGCATAAGCTTTGGCGCGAGTGGTTTGCCACTTGAGAATGCCTCAGTGCCTCAAAGCTGCTGAGCCGACGCTTGTTGTCTCTGTCTCTGTCTCAGTCTCTGTTTCAGTCGCTGCCTGTTTGTTTCCGGCCACAAGAGACTGCCACTGCTGCAACTGCGACAGTGCGTCCAAAATGATTCCTGGCCTGTGCTCAAAACGAGTCTAAACCTTAGCAAGCACAGGGCACAGCCTGAAGTTGCAGGCAGCCGCAGCTTCAAAGCGTTGCATGATCGCAGATTGTGGAAGTTGTTACCGACTGTGACGAGTGGCTGTAGTGTGTGTGTGTGTGTGTCTGTGTGCGATGTGTGTGTGGTGTGAAGTGTGTGCTAGTGCTTGAACAGTGCACTAAGGGCATAATCGTTGAATAACCATTTCACAAAAGAACTATAGTTGTCAGAAATGTCAGCGACTCAACAGATTCAAAATCGTTTCGAAAATGTTGCAAACTTATTTGAAACTTATCAAAATCTTTGCAAACTTGTCATTAACATTTGCACTGATCTTGTAACTAATGCAACCTTTAAAAAATTGTTGTACAATCATTTTGTACCGATTTTCAAATCAGATAAGCATTTTGTAGACATTTTCTGACCATTTTTAATTGATCCCAAAACCAGATCGTAGGACTTTAGTGACTCAAAGTATAATGCGATATATCACGATTTTCTGCTACGTATCAGTTCTTGCATAAGCAATTTTCTTTCCATATTTTGTTCTCCTTTTTTTGCAATTTTTAAGTTTAGTCCATGCCAAATCCGTTTACGTCCGATTCCCAGTGTAATTTTTCATCTAAATTAGCATAATTCATAGTTTCTTTGACTGTTTCGAAGCTACGTGCTTTGCGTATTGGTGTAGCTTACTTATGTTGAACAATGTGAACAAGCCTTAAATATATTTCAGACTTTTGGCTAATTTACCAAGTAAACCAGCCAGCAAATGCTAAAAGACAAGAACTGGCTGCAAGAAAAGAAAAAGGAAAAACCGCAACAAAAACTAGAGGAAAACTATAAAAATTAAAAAAGATTGAAGACACACTCACACACCAAAATGGGTAAAAGATAACACTGGGCAGAGAGGGCAGCAGCAGCAGCAGCAGCAGCAGCAGAGAATAAAAAGCACATTCGCCGATTTCAAGTTGGGGCCACTATTGAAGAAGCCATTTGAAAATTTGAAAACATTTTTTGGCACAGGTACAAAAAACGTGAACGCGAACACAAAAACAGAAAACAGAAAACCAGAAAACAACAGCAAAAAGGCGAAATAAAGAGACAAACCCAAAGACCGCATTGACTCTTCAACTATTGCGGAACATATGAACGACATGAGTGTAAGTGTATAAGTGTGTGTGTGTGTGTGTGTGTGTGTGTGTGTGTATGAGTGTGTGTGTAGATATGCGCTATAGGTTATAATATGTTAGCGTAATGCCGAGTGCCATTCTGATGATGGGCGGAGCCAACAAATTTTGCTAAACAAAAACACAAACAGGCGACAACAACACAAAAAGGCAATGCGGCTGACTGTATCTATATGGGTGTATCGTTGTGTGTGTGTGCGAGTGTGCCAGTGTACATGTGTGTGTGTGCTTTAGCAATGCGGCGGCGGATGTGTTGGCGGCAGCAGCACTGACTGCAACACTCCAAGTTGGCCAAGCCGAGCATCAAAAGGCATCTTGCAGTTTGCCCCGCTTTTATTTCCTCTCCTCGTTTTTTTTTTTTTGTATTCTTTTTTTCGTTTTTATTTCAGATTTTTTGGCCAGCGTTTTGAGTGGCCCTTTTGGGGGCATCATCAAATTTGGTTAATATGTGCCCAGAGTGAAGCCGCCTTTTGATTAGCCTAATGAAACTATGCGGCACAAGCCAGTCCCCGCCCACCTCCCATTCAATATACACCCAGTTGCCCGTTGCCCAGTTTTTTTCTTTTTAGTTTCTCTAGTTTCTTACATCTGTGCAACTGCCGCCAATTGACGTCAAATTACGACGCTCTGTCGTCAGTGTTGCTGCTGCTGTTGTTGTTGTCGTCTTCGTCATCGTTGTGTTGCCGAGGCAACGAAATCTCAAGCATTTCATCAATTACAATTTCAATTTAAACAAAAACACGCCGTTGTCGCCGTTCAACGTATTCGATCGTCAAGTAAACAACTCAAATGCATAATGAATCAATTTGTTAGAGCATTCAAATAGAGATGCGTATATTTGTATATATTTGTGACAAACTGGACATATATTGTTGCATAATTGAATTGGGCCACACTCTAAATAAATGGATCAAACCAAACCAAACAAAATAAAGCACGATAAGAATGCTCTCGAATTGGAGACACGTTTTGCATTTCAAATGAAATCTGATCTGAAATATTTGATACAATATACATCAATTGGAAGATTCGCTGACGATTCATAGCGAAATGTATTTCGGGTAGCAAATTTGTACAGATTTCTCTCTGATACACCTTAAGTCTTACACATATAAATATTTCATATAGTTTTATGCATCTCTGGGAATCTTTGCGCAACAATGAGAAAACTATTTCAACTCACAGCTTTTCCGAAAGGGAAATGCTTGAAATAGATGCAGCTTTCACTCGAAATAAATCGCATGTTTTCCAGAGCTCACATGAAAGATAAGGGTTTAATGTGAGGCCAGCTGGTTAGCGTAGCATGAATAGGAATATATAGCCATATAAATGCTAATTACTGATTGGCATTGGCAAATTTCGCGCAACTCGACTAATTTCTTGAGATTTGCTTTTCAATGTAGAAGTGGGGCAAGAAGACTTACCTGGACTGGTCTGCCAGCTGAGGCCGCCAATGAACATTTTGCTGTAACGAGCCAAGAAATGAAAAGAATACGTCAGACAGAGGCATTAGCAATAGATATTATAGATATAATAGATACATATTTATATATATAATGTGTATATACATATACTAAAAAGATAAATGTTTATATTATGGACTGGCTAAGAAGCCACAGCAAATAGCCGACAGAGTTATGTTATATCAATGATGCCTCATCTGCCATTGTCGTCATCAGCATGATTATGATCAGGCTGATTATGAGCTAAATCTGTGGCATTATCATCAACAGGCAGCAGTTGCAGCCACAGCTGGGTGACTGTTGTCTTCGTCATTATTTAAATCATAGAAAATAAGCCGCTTTCCCGGCATTGTTTTTCATGCTGGAAAATCTCCCAGACCCAGCCAAAAGCGACGTCGGCTTATATAAAAAAAGAAGGAAAACAAATAGAAAAGAAAGACCAAAAGAAGAGTGCAACAACAAAAGCAAAATGCTGCGACTGCAACTGCAACAGCGACGACGACGACGACGACGACGACGACAATGATTATGAAAACTTCAACAAACTGCAAAAGAGCGCAACAGTGACAACAATGTTGCACAGCCCGAAGGGGGTGGCAAGGGTTTGACGGGGGGTAGAGGTTATATGGGCGGCGTGGACTGTGGGTGGTTTTGGCGGCACAACGACACGAAAACGAATGTAAAACACACACAAAAATGCATAGAAACACAAATTTGCAATGAAAAGCAAAATAAAACCAGAGAGACAGAGAGAGTTAGAGAGAATGAGAAAGAGGGCACGTGAGTGCGATAGAGAGAGCACGAATGCAACTAAAACTAAATGAAAATGTTAATAAAATGTGCAACAACAGCAAACAGCAGCAACAAACAATAACAACAAACAGAACGCCAAGTAAGCTGAAAAGAAAAACTAAACCAGCGAACGGAAGAAGCGTCAACAACACACACACAGCCAACAACAAAAACCGTCCAAAAGGGGGTTGCTGCAGGGAGTGGGAGAGTAGGTTGCTTAGGTGCTGTGGCAACAAACTTTTTTTGCACGGCCTACAAACGCTTTAAATGACTTGGATGATGGCCAGTGTGAAAATGGGTCTAACCATTGCAGTTTCTTCCATGCCGCACAATTTGTCATTAACGAGTCTATCGCAATAGTTTTGGGCCAAAAGCAAAACACAAGAAACCGTCCACAAGCAAGCCAAGAACTAAAAAAAAAAACTATTTCATATACGCTTGAATAACTTTAATGACAAATATTTAATCTTTGACATTTAATTGCCAATTAATTGGCTAACAATCTAACTGATTTCATTTAATTAGAAACGTGATTAACTAAAAAATATAATGAGGAATTTTTGATTGATTAAAGCAAAAAGAGAAACTAGCCAAATGGAAAAAGTGATATAGGATATCTGATTCTTATGGCATAAACCCATTCAAAATCAATTATTATATTATTATATATTATATATATATTATTATATAAATGTGTTCCTTAGGTTAGGCTGCAAAGTCAATCTTTTTTCAGGCTCTGTGGAAGATAAAGATCAGAAAGTGTTCGAATCGGATGGCTTAATGATCTATCTATCAGATATAGGACTTCCCCAGCTGCTTTATCTCTTTGTGGCAAGTGTCTGCTTCTCTCTCCTCTTTCCAGCTTCTGCAGAAGGCATTGTTTGAGTCGAGGAGCCTGTCAGCACAATGCTTTCCATCATAACTATTGCATAATGATTCACAATATTTTATAGCAAATATATGTTAAAAATCTCACGCATCTACCATTAAAAAGGGTTTTTCGGAAACCCTTGACAATTGAAAAAGCTGCAGCTGCAATCAATTAAAATACGCTTATAAATTTTGGCGTGCCATCAATCGATTATGCTGCACTTAGATATGAATATATGTTGAAGGCTTGAATGCAGTATCTGTTTCTGGTTTTGTTTGCACAATTCAGATTCACATATTCAATTTTATTATTCATGCGTCGTTCCAAATTCTATTGGAATTTTCATGCATTTCTTATCAATTTTTTTTATTTTCGTTTTCATATTTTTATTTTTGTTGGGAATGCGTGCGTTTGATTTGTGATTTGTGTGCAGTGCAACAAATTGTGCTCAACATTGAGATCATCCATCACATTTGATTTGCACTTTGTCGCCCCAAATGATGCCCCATTGAAGGCGAACATTGAATGGTGATGACTCTACTTGTGTGTATGTGTATGTGTGTGTGTGTGTGTGTGTGTGTGCGTGTGCGTGTGTTTGCAACATTGTATCGTCCCACTGATCCGCAAAATATTTGTATTCATTTCATAATTTTTCAGCATCTCTGGCAACGTCTCTCTCTTGATGGGTGTGTGTGTTTGTGTGTGTGTGTGTGTGTGTGTTTGTTTGTGTGTGTGAGTGGGCGAACTGCAGGTAACCTTCATGCGCAGCATGGCACTCCCCCCCGCGTCACACTCTCAGCTCCCTCCCCATCGAATATATCCACTGTTGTGCGCTGCCCAATTGCGGCTGCACCAAATAAATGCGACCTTGTCCTACACTGGCAATTTGCGGGTGTGTGTGTGTGTGTGTGTGTACTGCTGCTGCAGCTCAACGAACGAGCTGCATGCTCGGAACTCACTCAGCTCGGAGCTCGGAACTCGCGCTGCCGCTCTGCTGCTGCTGCTGCCGCCGACGCTGTCGCCGTCGCTGCCATCGCGTCCAGCTGCGTGACGCGTAATTGCCGCCTGGCATGGCAAACAAAATAGCAAAAACCGAAAGCCAAACGCAAAGCAAAATTACTAAGAATACGAAAGTTGCGGGGCAGTATCCGACTGACAGATACCCTGCACACCTTGTGCAATGCGAATCTCTTTTATTTTTGTCATGGATTCTAACTTTATTTTACTTCTACATTTTTGGCAATAAGGAATATAAAATCTGTGTTTTTGGTATAAGGAATACATATTCTTGTTCAGCTTCACCAGCCGATTCGATATAGTCAGGTCCATATTGCCTTTCCAAGGAAGTATCTCTCTGGATTAGCAATAGCATATCTTAAACATTCCTTTGCATGTTCCTTTCTCAATTACAAAGTACAAAATTCTTAATATTTTCAAAATGACAATCAAAAATTACTCTGAAAAGCAATTTTTAAATATGGAAGATTTAATTCTAATTATGCAATAATTAATCTAAGAACTTTAAGTTTTCAATTCTTGTTTGGTGCAAAATATCTAAATACAAAATTATCATTGTTAGATTTTCAGCTTACGAAAGTGTCCGAAATGCTGAACCGATTTCATTTCAGTTGGTTGGTTGCATAAACTTTAATAAAACTATTACTCGCAAGTATCATACGTCGAGCAATTGAGCAAATAGCATCTCATTTCAAGCAGCAGTTTTCAAAGTGATTTAAAGCCAAATTGCTGTAAAAAGAGATAATAATAATAATTCAGAGATTACGCATACGACGCGTGCGACGTGCAACAAAAATCGCAGTCACTGTTATTGCGGTTTATTGTTGTTGTCTTTGATGTTGCCTATCTGGCTGTCTGAGGATATTCTCGAGGGCAATGCCAAACGACAACAACAACAACAGCAACAACAGCAACAGCAACATAAAGAACAACAACTTTGATGACGAGTGCTTTGTCTCTTGGGCGACGTCGATGGCTTCTAGTTTTTGCAGCTATTTACAGATTTCCCACAAGTCCGCACACATTACAAACAAACAGCAACACACACACACACACACCAACACACACACACACGCATATGTCTCAAGTGTGTGTGTGTATGTTTGTGGGTGTGTGAATGTGAATGCGTGCTAAGCTGGCAGTCATAAACAAGTCAACGCAACATGTCCGATTAGTAGTGCAACCACCGACTGACATTTGTCACCAATGACGTTGCTGTCCCCCCCCCCCTCCCTCTCTCTCTCTCTCTCTCACTCTATCTTTCAAGAAGATACTCAGTTGCGACTCCTGCTGCCCGCCTCCGTCCCCAGCTCTGGGTGGGTTTATTTCGCCTGGCTCGATTGCTCGGTCGCATTTGCCTGCATTACGAAATAATTGTAAAGCGCACGTCACTTTTCTAAAGACCTGCAAACGAAGCCTACACTCAGAAAAATATATGTGTGTGACCTAAAATTCTAGAAATAAATTGATGAATAGAACTCAGTGAGAGAGCACAACATATTTTGTCTTTATTTAAATAACATTTATTATAATTTTAACAAAATGAAAATATTTTGTTTCCAATTTTAGCAAAACTTCTAAAAACTGCAACTTTAAGTATTATTTAATTATTTCTGAAAGTAAACATAAATAATACATTTATTGGGATTCTTGATTAGACCAAGCGTTTCTTATAATTATTGTTTTATTTATTAATTATTTATTATTAAATGTTGAAAAATTAACAATTGCAAAATAAGAATTTTAGTTTTAATTTGTAGGATTTGCAGCTTTCCCAGTGCTGATCCACATTGCCAGCCCCACTAAGCCTCAACCCTCAGCAACTACACCTACGCACACACACTCGCACACACACACACACACCCGCACACACACACACACACTCGCACACACAGTTATACACTTGTGTCATTCATGCGCAAGTCGTCACCCATTCAGGGCCTGGCTCTCTGCTGGCTCTGCTCTGGCTCCAGCTCTGGCCGGGCTCTGGCTTTGGCTTTGGCTCTGAGCCTTGATGGTTTGAGACGCCTCTGAGCTCTGCTGCTCTTTGTCAAGCGCCTCGCACCAGCCTCCCCGCTGAACCCCGCGCCACCCCGCCGCAACGACCACCCGCCGTTTGCCGCTTGTTTGCCATTCAAAATCCGTTCAGACTTTCTATGCACATAGAAAATTTGTTGCCCTCTCGCTTCCACACACACATTTGCATACAGCACCCGCTCCCCCCAACGCCCCTCCCAGCCTCGCGCTCATGCTATTTCCCTAGCGCTAGTTGACGTTTTTCTATTGTGGCTTCATTGTTGAATAGAAAAATGTGCAAAATAGTAACAAAAAAAAAAAATGGAAAAAAAGAGTAGAAAAAAAAAAGAAAAAATGTATAAGCGAGCAGCAAGAAAATAGCAAAACAGCAAGCGCAACACACGAACCCAACCACCCCACCCCCTCGCAACTGCCTGCCCCAGATGCGGGGTGGTGCGGGGGCACACGCATGCAGAGGAGACTCGACTCGTTGCGTGGACTTAACGCTGCCACAACACATGGAAATAAAAGTGCAGATCTTGTAACTTTAGTAATTTTTCACATGACAAATTATGTGGCCCAACAAAAGGGCGACGTCTGGAGTACGTGCAACATACAACCATAATATATATGCTGCAGTTGCAAGTGCAACACATATGGGAGCACTGGAGAGTGAAGAGTGGAGCAGTCAAAAGGCGACGAGCTGTGACAAAGGCAAACGGGCAAAGGGGCCACAGTTATGCAAAGCGAACTTGCAGATGGTCAGTTTGGTGGTTGGATTTTTTGGACTGCATCGTTATAGATAAATAGGCGAGCGTCTAATTCCCAGTTGTGGGACTGAACATCCACTTGTTATTTTTATATTTATTATACAAATATTTTTGACATGTGCCTTTAAAAGTCTTTTGCAGCACTTTTTCTAGCTCGCACCAAATTTGACAAATCCAAACCGATTTTTAAATCTTGCAGTTTGCCTGCTCGAATAAATCTACATCGTAAATCAAATCACCATTTGATTTTTGTAGTTTAAATAAACCTAATATGATTAAAAAAACAGTTGGAAATTTGCAAATCAATTTATTTTTTATCCACACAATATCACAGCACATCTTGTGTGGTGGCTATTAACATATCGATTCCCATCACAATGCATTTTGCAACACCACACAATTTATTTTTCTACTCTCCTCCTCTCCCACTCCCAGCTGGGAGCTGCCCTCTCGTTCGCACTCTCTCCCTCCCTCCCTCTCTCTCTCTCTCTCTCTCTCTCTCTCTTTGCTTGTATAGGTTGGTCTTTAAGCAAATTATAAAAGGCTTTTTCAAGCATACAAACGCCTGACCGCAAACCCAAAATGACCAGCCCGAGGGCATCACAAATTTCTCATGCACTTGAGACAACTACTAATATCGCATATATACATATATACATATATACATATGTATATATATTCCAGTTGTTCCAATTCCCAGTTCCCAGTCGCTTGAAATTCATTTAGAATATTTAAACACTTAAAGTTCATAAGCTTCAATTTACTTAAAGCAGATTCAGTATATAAGTCTTAAAGTCTCTTAAGATGCTATATTCCAAGCATATAACTTAGTCTTAACCTTATTAAAATGTTCTTTTATTAACTTCCCATCTTTCCACTAACAGACAATCAGAAATCCGCATAAAAGTCACAACAATATTTAAAAGCAAAATCGTTCAACGAAATTAACCAAATTCAAATTCATAACCGGAATCAGAATTGAAATTCAACATTGTCTAAGCACCACTTGGCGGAACATACATATATTCTATATACATATTCTATATATTATGAGTGATATAAGATATATTTATATATATATATTTATTTGACATTGCTGACCAAATGATCGGGTTCGTTCTCAATTGAGTTTTCAAACTTTTGCCAAATCGAAACCGAATACCGAAAAATACTTTGAAAAAGAATCTTTCCACTTCGTCTAACTGAACCGGAACACAAATTCGATTCCGTCCAACACCTTGCTTAGAGTTAGCTTAACCAATTGAAACGTGGCCAACAGCCGTTTGTGGTAAGTGTATTTGAGCTTCGTTACATGATGCACACGTGTGTAATCTTGTTTACAATTCTTTCTTAGGTTTTCCCTTACACACTCTCTCACACACTCTCTCACACACACACACACACACGCACACAGAGAAACGTATGGTAAAGTCAAAACGTCCGATGACTATCATATGCGGCTATCAACATCATCATCAAAATGCGGCAACAACAACAACAACAACAATTGGAAAATGGAAATGGCAATGGGAGTTTG
This sequence comes from Drosophila cognata, assembly GCA_035041535.1. Classification (NCBI taxonomy): domain Eukaryota; kingdom Metazoa; phylum Arthropoda; class Insecta; order Diptera; family Drosophilidae; genus Drosophila; species Drosophila cognata. The sequence goes on from JAWNLC010000099.1 coordinate 6,249,136, forward strand.
GAGATGGATGATGAAGAGTTGCTGCAATTGCATCGTGGTTACAACCTATTTGTGTGCGAATGTGTATGCGTGTGTGTGCGTGTGTGTGTGCGTGTGTGTGTGTGTGTCTGTATGGCAAACGTTGCGACATGGACAAAACTAAAAACTTGAAGCACTTGCAACACTAGAATGCTAAAGCATAAATATGTTTGCCCGACAATTGTCTGGAGTAGGCGACACATTCAGGCCGAGGGGGGGAGAGTGGGTTGGGTTAGTGGAATGTTCTACGTAACACAACTAGGAGCAGTGCGAGGTGGTTGGTGGGTTGGATTGAGTGGTTGGGGCTGTGGTGTGAAAAGAAAGGTGCCAGACAAAGGCCGAGCCGCAGCGTCTAAATGTTGAGCTCAGGCAATGTTTTATATGCACAGTTAGATGGCCATGGGAGATGGCAAAATCGCTGCTCCCAATCTGCCACACACACACACCCCAGCACCCACTGCCCCTCCCCCAATCCCACTGTGTGTGTGCGTAATAGAAAAAGAACTTTTACAGTTGCATCGATTTAATCGTGCGGAAAGCTAAATACACCAACTACTACGGCCAGTAAAGTTGGGTGGGGGTGAGCTGCGTGGGAGGGGGATGGGTGGGGGTATACCGGCGACTTCGTCTGGAGCGGCACAGGGTGTACCAGACACAGAGCCTAAATTGGGATACGCTTGGTTCGTTCGTTCCACGGGCATCTGGCTCATTTAAAGCAATTCCGCTCGTTTTGCCCTACTTGCAATTTATGTATAATGAATATGTCTGTGGGTGTGTGGGAGTGTGTGTGATATGTGTGTGTGCTGCACTTTGCGCTTGAAAGGATGCATTGTGCCAATGTCGGCGATACATTTTCTTAGACCACAAGATAGAGCAAAACTTTTTTTTATTTGCGGTTATCTTTTCCTTTATTTTCTTTTTTTTTCCATTTTTTTTTTGTTGTTTTTTTTTTATTGCGTAATCATACGTCGTAGCGGTTTTTTGCGCCGTGTCCGGCAGCCGCGTCTTGTAGGCGGCGGCATCAGGGCGACCAATAAAACGTAACCGACCCCCTCATTTTCTAATAGCGGCTTGCATTTGCTAAGTTTTGGATATATTTCCTTGTGTTGGCTGCTGCCAAAAGTTATGACTGCATTTAGAGGAAAAGGCAAAGGAAAAAGTTTTTTTTAGACTTGCATCTGATTCGAAAAGGGTAATGGAAATAAATGTGTGTATGAGTGTGTGTGTGTGTTCTTCTTCTTCTTTCAGGCCAAGTATTACGGAGCGCAATTCAAACGATGCCTTCGAATCGAGCCTGTCAACTTGCGCCATTTTAATCGAGCTGTTTACCCAAAAGTACATCTGAACCAAATGAAAACTTTCGCAAATGCCGTCTTTTTATTTCTCTCTCTCTATCTCTTCAGTTCTTTACTCCTCCTATGGATTGTAAATTGAATTTAGATAATGTCAATTGGATAAAATGAAGTTTTTGCTTGCGGTTGCAAAGTGTACGACAAAGAATTGGCAATATCAACAACAACAGCAACAACTGTAACATAAAAAGCCTTATTTATATGATACCAAAAACAAACATGAAAAAGCTGAGCTTTAACAGCAGCTTAAAGACAGATTTGATTTGCTCAAAAGGCAATTAGAAGCAGAGCTTTAACAGCCACAATAGCAAGTAAAACTGCAACACTTAACAGTATCATGTAATTGCTAACCCTCAACAGCAGCTTAAGGACAGAGTTACAAACATAAACTTTCTGTTAGCTAGTAATCCCCGGATAGCAGCCTTAACACTGGCATGTTAAGTGGCACAATGTTAAATTGCAATTGGCCATAAAACATTTGTAAACAACAACGGCAATTGCATATTTAAGTCAAAGCTAATTTATGCACATGACTAACAAACCCATTTCGGAAGCATACTAAAAGCAAATCACAAATGCGGCACGAAATTTAAATGGACGCACAGCAAAAACGTCGGCAGGCGACTTTGTATTTGTATTTGCTAGCACATGTGCAATAATTGCAATAAACACACACACATATATATAACACAGTGTACATGAAAGCACTTTATAAAAGCTAATCAATCCACGCTTTAGCGCTGTTAATTAAATCTCTTGTGGAATTACTTGCATTAAATATATGCCGCCCAAAGCTCTGATCAGCTGCAGAGTTGCCAACTGTTGCTCTCGCTCTGTTATAGATGTGTAAATACTTCGCGGATCGCTCTGCAGAGTTGCATAACAGAAGCAGGAGTTGGCCAACTGTTGCTCTCGCTCTGTAATCGACTCACTGATCGCCTGACAGTGTTGCAAAACAGCAGCAGGATATTGCGCCGATTTTTGTGTGTGTTTGGGAGCAAACGAAACGAACAAACGTCAGCCGGGCACTTTGCTGCTAATGGCTGACCCTTTGGGCACAAATTGCCAATGGTCTCATTATGCATACAAAATAAGAGCTTATTGGGCAGGTAGACAGACGATGCGACGGCAGTCATACACAAAATGACGACGACAATATGGAATTGCGCACACAGCGACACAAAATCATTTGAAAGCAATTACAGCGGCCAATCGCCGAAGGGGAACACGAAAGGGGGCTAAGTTTGGAGAGGGAATGGTTGGGCAAGTAGCGACCGTCGACCGTGTACAATGAATCAATTTACGAAACGAAACAAAGCCACAATTACAAGCATATACATTGGCGTAGGCATGGGCAGCATAGACGAGCGACAAGAACAAAACGAGACAATTACGAAAAGAGCAGCGAGTGCAATTGCATTTCCAATTGTAAACTTTTTGCATTTGTACATGTTTTTTTTTCGGGGTCCCAAACACACGCGCTAAATGATGATGCCCGGGCTAAGCCGAAAACGACTACAACAACAACAACAACAAGAACAACGAATGACAAACGACGACGACAAACCGCTATGTTTGCGACACTGCGCGCTGTGTTTTTTTGTTTCTTGTGTGTGTCTCTTTTAGTTTTTTTCTTTTTGGACCCGCGTGTCAGTTGTAATGGATAATTGTCGAAGTCGCATGCCAGTCGTACCTCATTTTCCTTATACTCTGTAACTGCACATGTTGGTCTTATTAGTTAGCCAACAGAAAGAGATCGCAATACTAACAACTGTCAAGAAGAAGAAGAAGAACAATCGTGCCTGTCAACCAACCTCCACAAAGCTGTATGCATACATACAGCAGGAGATGAGTTTGTGTTCACTTACAGTTAGGAGCACGAAATGAGCTTTTGATCACTTACAATTATTGTTTTTTCTGTTTCCCAACACTTTTTATTGTAGCAAGTTGGAAGTCCAAATAAATTGGTATAAATTTACACACATCAATAAGAAGTTGATTAAAAAATCACAATTGCCTTACAGGGTATTCGCATGGTGCATTACTTATGCTCACCTAATGCCTCTCACTTGTTGTTGCTGCATTTGCACTAAAAATACATTGGCAAAGTGAATTGTATTAATAGCAGGGCATTTATTTAGTTATTTATTTCGATGTTGTTTTGTTTTATATACCTTATCCCTTTTCTTTTTTTTTTTGCTCATTTCTTTGGTCGCTGGTTCGCATTTGTGTTTATTTACTTTGCCATTTTGCGAACGTTGCCAACAAATCTTTTTTTTCGGTTGGCCCTTCAAAAGATTTATAAAGTAGCCGGCTAGAGAATTGCAGTGAGGGGGGTGTGGGGGGCATGGGGGGTTAAGAGGCTGGTGGTGGATTGCAGAGTCTGAATAGGACGTCCAAAAATTACTGAGCCGTAACGCACTGCGATCGCCAAAACGAAAGAAACTGTATGAATGGAATACTAGTCGCGATATTTGCACAAAACTTGCACAACACACTCAGAGTGTGTGTGCGAGAGTGTGTGTGAGTGTGTGGTTTAGTGTGTATATCTAGCAGCGTCATTAAAAGGTATTTTACATTAATTCAAGATTTATGCATTCTCCAACATTTGCACTAGGCGCTGCATTTACCATTCGCGCCGCCACTCGCTGTGCTCCAATGTTGCACCTGCCACCGTTTGCGTCTGCGTCGATTTGGCTTGGAGCTGCCAGCGCAGCGGGTGATCCATTTCTTTCTTTTATTATTATTTTATTTTATCTTTTTGTTTATCCGGTGGCTTCTGCTGCGACTCTGAGCCTATTTCTGTTGTGTGAGTTTGGCAACAAGATGTGGCAAGCGTTCTGCGCCTTCCCTTTTTTGGGTTAGACAATTTGCAGCGCTTCGATAATAGATATATATATATATATATATATAAAGGTGCATATTAAATATGCATATCTATGTGTGTGTGTGTATGGTGACTGCACAATTTATTGGCTTTGCGTGTTCAATGGGTTGTAACGACGTCGACGACAGCGAGATGTGGCAAGTCCATATGGCAAGTCAACATTAACAAATGCCATCTTCACAGCAACATGGAAAGCGGAGCAGTTGCAGTTGCAGTTGCATTTGCTAATTATCAGCTGCAACGAGCATAGAAAGAGAAGCAAACACAACTCTAAATATTGAAGTGGCCTAAAACAACGCCTCAAAAGACTTCGCATAATTTTAGATTCGCATTAATCAATTGAAAAGCTTTTTTTTGGTTTACTATCAGTAAATGTGTATAAAAAAAAGGCAACAAGCAGCATAAATTGCATATCTATGAATTTAATCATAGACGCTTTCAATTTGGAATTGAAGTTCTCTTTTACTATTAGCTTTGCCCGTTTGTTGATTATCGATAAGAATCGTTTGTCGATAGCAATAGAATACTCAATTTTATAACTTGAGATAATATTAGCCTCGGGGTATCTGCCTGTCGATCTCATTCGACTAAAGCATTCTCATTTATTATATTTAAATATTTAAAGGTTTCAGTTGATTTGCACAAGTTTCTGCTTAGAGATCAACTAAACGACTATTATAAAATCATAAATTCGTCTAAAAATATGCATCCCTAAGTGCATTATATATCATTTTAAAATTACAATAAATCTCATGCACTGTGCTAATTGTTTTTTTTTTTCTACTCGAGTGTGTATTCCTTGTATTTAATTAATGAGGTAAAGCGAAGAATGTAATAAATTTCTTAAAATCTTACGACAACAGCTTGTATCTATTTTATTGTCACATTTTCGCAATAATTTCATGCATTGTTTATAAATCATTTCCCGCATCTCGGTTGTCAAACAAATCGTTATCTTAATTAGACTGTTTTCACGATGATGAAGAACGCTACAAATCGTTGGCTTGCACTCAAACTAACATCAAATAAATACTTTAATAACGATTGATTGATTGTTAACTATTGTTAACTATTATAAATACGCTTACAAACTCATTTTAATCTGCATACTAAGCAAATATTATTATAATCTTAATAAATGCAATTTGAACTCAGAGAACATGCTCTTAAACATTTTTGAAAAGCTTGAATATGGATCTGTAAAAATCTTTGCCATCAATTAAGTCCTCGACTATTTCCGGCTTATTGATCTGCCCAGCGTTTTTACGCCATCAAAACTACCGTAGATTGAACCTCGTAGATCTGTTTTATAAACAAACCCTCAAAAATCATAGCATCATGCATGTAAGCATCAATGTAAGTACGAATTTTAGCTAATTAAAGCAGATAGAAAGATAAAAAATATAAAAGATAAAAAAAGATTCAAAAAATAGAAATAAACAATAAATAACTGTTATATGAGGTATGCCGAAGATTATATACCCTAGCTATAAATTTAAGAAATCGTTCAATTGTTCCCATAATATATAAGTTCGATCTTGATGTTTTTGAGTCAAGTTGAACACAGTTTAATAGTATCCCCAACAAGGTTATATAAAAAATAATTTAGATGCTTGCATTTCATACAGATATTCCACATTTCGCTGGGGCATTTGTTGCACCTGTTCATTTACATTTCACACTTCAAACTCAATCGCTCACTCTTCCTCTCTCGTTCACTCACTCCCCCTCTTTCTCTCTCTCTCTCTTTCGCTCTGATTTGTATTCATTTTCATATTTCAGTTGGCCATCATTTGCCATTTGTCATTCAATTTTGTTTGTCTGACTTGCGGACAGTTTGCGTGCCCAAAAACAACAAACAACATGCAGACAAAAAACAACAAAGACACACACAGCCACACACACACTCACATACACACACTCACACACACAGACAGGCAAAAAAGAACTGAGTGCAAATTATGAGCAATGCATATTTGCAATTAATCTGCTGCATATGACACCGCAATCAGAACTTAACCCTTTTTCGAGTGGAGGCCAACAACGATAATCAAATGTTGCAACCGTGGAGGACAGGAAAGTACAGAGGGGAGAGGGGCTGGGTGGAGGGGGCAAGAGGGAGGTTGGTCTGTTGCAGTTGGATTGCAGCAGTGCACTAAAGCACTACTAAACTCAATGGCTTTAATTGAATTTTGATGTCCTTAGCAAATTGTTTTCTAATTAGTTTCAGCTCAGACTCCGTGCCGGAGCACTCATCCTGCTTTTGCTCTTGCTTTGGCTTTGCCACTGGCCCATCGAGTTGAGTTGACACAGAAAAACTTTCTGTCAACAGTCGTTCTCTCTTTCTCTATCGCACACTCCGACTCACTCTCTCTCTCCCTCTCTCTCTCGCTCTCTGGTGGCACTTCAATAATGACAACTTAAAACTAAAACAATTAATGCCACAAACCCGACACTTACCCAGGATCATTGGGTACCTCCGAGGGCGAAACGGGTCCCAGCTCAGTTTGCTGTTGCTGCCCCTGCTGCTGCTGCTGTTGTTGTTGTTGCTGTTGCTGCTGCTGCTCAATCTTGATGTCCATGTTGGCTGCTGCTTCTCTGGATCTATGTGTGTGTGTTTCTGGCTAATGTCCTAAAAACTGTTTTTGTTGCTGTTGCTGTTGTTGCTGTTGCTGTTGCTGTAGTTGCTGTAACTGTTGCTGCATTTGAGTGTGGAAGGGAGGCAGTTTTCGACGGGGGGGGAGGAAGAGTAGGAGTAGTAGGTGTCTACGCTAACTAAGACTGTGACGGCGACTCCAACGACGGCGACTCCGACTCCGTCGACGACTATCAATCAATCGTCGCTGCTTTAATCATTGACTCTGGCTGCTAATTCGCTACTTGAACCGACGCTCGACGCTCTTTTTACTTCCATTTGGCGTTGTTGTTTTTGCTAGCGTTTTTTCTTTGCTTTTTTTTTGTTTGTTTCATTGAAAATCAAATTGTTTATGGGTTTTTTTTTGTTTGTTTTTGTTTTATGTTTTTTTTTTTTTGTTACATTGCGCACTTTGAATCACATTTCTGGTTTGCTGCAGGCCACTTTTGGTTATTTGAGTTGTTTTAGAAACGTTGCGTTAACTGTTGTTTGTTTGTTGTTGTTGTTTTTTTTTTGTATTTTTGTTTATTTATTATAAATTCTAAATTGAAGGCAACATATTACTGTAATAAATTTAGCTTATTAAATCTGAAGCACATAATGCAATTATTTTCGGAAAACACAGCTGGTTTAAATGATTTGGAACGTCTCATCGTAAAATCCAATACAATCGCAATGCAATCTTGAAAGGCAAAGATTCGAATACATTCGAATATAAATTCGACGCTGCTTGCAAATTATTTTCTATTCCAAGTTGCTCGAAATGCAAATCAAGTGCAAAAAGGTCTTCACTACTGAACAGATAAATTATTTTGATGTTTGATGATCAAGCAGACAGATCGTTTCTTTATCTTTTGTTCTTTTTCTTCAGACAGCAGAGCTGCGTAGAAAGTTAAGCAGTGTTTTTCTAGCTAGTAAAAAAGCTAAAATTGTTGCTTAAATATCTTGAAATAGATGTAAATGTAGATGTAAGCTTTAATCCTAAGCAGAAGTACACATCTTAGTCATCAAAGTTTCTTTCGATATGTTCTATTCAACTTTTTCTTCAATCACCTTTTCTAGATTTTTTCGAGTTTGCCTTTAAAAAACTTTTTGTGCTTTTCAATTTAAAAAGAGCTTTCCTCAAGCTGACCTTTTTGACAGAAATTGAATTGTTTGACTTTGTTGTTGTTGTTACCGATCAACAGCTGCTATTGGCTATGAGTTTGATAAATGTAAAAACTCTCTCTCTCTCTCTTTTTAAGCTGAACTTTAGCTACGAAATCTTTTAAGCTAGGTAGATAATTGCTATCTCTCTTTCCTACATTAAGGATATACGCATAGATAAATCTGTGACAAGCTTTCGATTGCAAAATGAGAGAGAAAGAGAAAAAAAGTAAGCAAAATTAAATTCGCTTTTGTTGTTTGGTTATTTGCCATTGTTTTCAATACACGCCTTGATCTTTCCCACACCCATACAAATACACACACACACAGCAGAGTATTGCATGCAATGGGGACAGCGTGTTGACTACCAAACCCCTCACCCCTCTACTCCACCACCACAACCATAACAACAATAAGCTGTAATAAAGCGCAGCATGCAAGCGACAGAAAGAGACAGAGAAAGAGGGGTGGTGGGTCTAGGCAGTTACGGTACATGCACCGTTACAGCGAGAGCAGAAGTTAACTGGCGGCGGCAGCAAACACGTGACCCGACAACGGCAATTGCGACAATTGCCAGAACAAAATTCGCTGCGAAAATCAAGCTACAAAAAAAAAAAAAACAATGCATGCAAAAAACGATCGACGACAACGAAATGGTAGCTGCAGCAAATTGCCGCCAGCTGGCGCCATGATCAGCACATGTGAAATACAATGCTTGCCAGTGTGTACACAATTTGCAGAGTTTAAGCTCCTTGTGTTATTGTTGCCTGGCTTTTGCCGGCTGGCCGCCATTTTGTACACGTGCGATCGACAACACTTCATTTTGTATGGATGTGTTTATTTGTAGATGAGTGTGTGTATGTGTGTTTCCGGCCTAAAAAAACAAATCACTTTGCGCACGCACACACACACACACACACACAGAAAAGCACACTGATACGTTGCAGTTTTTGTTTGCCGTCGTTTGCAATTAGAATTGAATGCCGCGCACTTTTATATAATCGTAAATTTTGCATTGACACAATGCCCCCCAATGCAAAAAGCCGCCTCAAAAATAAACAAAGTGTTTTTGTTATTTTTGCTGCTGTTGTTGTTGTAGTTGTTGTTTATTTGTCTTGCACGCACTTCACTTGCAACTGCAACTAGCGAGCTGAAATTATTATTATGTATTTGTATTTGATTGCAATTGCAATTTGCTGGCTGCTTGCTTGGCTGCTGCTGCTGGTTGCTGCTGCTGCTGCTGCTTGATTTTTGTGCGCGCACACGAACGCGACAACCAACAAGACGACACTGAGACACGGCTAACGGCCAACGGCAGCCAGCCCCAAACAACACACTGACACCGACAGCGGCAGCAGCAGCAGCGCCAGCAGAGACAGCAGCAGCAACGGGTCACAGTAGCACACTGCATTTGTATTGGTTGCTAGTAGTACTCTACACGAGTGCATGTGTATGGGTGTGCAGTTGAGCAAAGCTTTGCGGCGACGTCGGCAGAGACTGTGAAAAACATTTGTACACACTGCAGCTAGCCGGCTGCATCACGCCGAAAAGCCAGCACAGCTGATAAGTGATAAGCAATGCACAGTGAGAGAGTGCGTCTGTTTGTGTGTTTGTGGGAGAGTGCGCGTAACATTGCGGAACATTTAAAGAGTGTTGGGTTGATATTTAAGAGCATGACGTGAAGTTGCGATGCTCCGTGAGCTTTTAAAGCTTACACTGGGAATTATTGTCGAAAGAGAGCGGCGAAAAATATTTGCACTAATTTCGAAATAAAAAAAATAATTATATTTATTTCGAAAATAATAATAAAAAATTTTTGATAACAGAATAAAATAAAATATTACAATTTCAAATTTCTGAATTTTCCCATAATCATTGTATCTTTTTAAATATGTATTTCCATTGCTGTTCCAATGAAGAATGTTTTTCGGTTTTATTATGTTTTTTTTCGAAAAATGTATTATTTTATTTAATTTTACATAGTAGTTCGTTCTGAGTACAGTAAATTTAGCACAGCTCGGGCCCAGAACCAGAAAACAGCATCAAACAACTGTGAAATAGTGTTGTAAAGCGGTTCGTTATTGGTCGCACTGTTCCTAAAAAGGAGGAAGGGATGGGCATGGGGTGGGAGAGTTAGAAGGGGGGATGATGTGGAAAGAGAGAAAAGTTTGTGAATGCAAGTTTAAAGCACGTCGTGAATAAAGCGACCCAAAATCGGAGGATTCCAAACATATTTACTATCTGCGACTATGACTACAACAAAAACAAAAACAGCTGGTTAAAAAAACAAGAGAGGAACCTTTAGGATCATGGATCTAGCTGGAGGCCGTTGCTGGCTTTGTGGGTGGCGACGTTGGCGGCGTTGCGTCCGTTGTGTCCGTACTGCTGGGCTCCTCCTTCTCCTTGTTCCAGCTCTTGAGGCCCTCGGGCAGCGTGGTGTCCTCCTCAAAAGAGCCGGTGCCCTCGACGAACTCCTCGTACGTCGACTTGTCCTTGAAGGGACGCGGACCGAGCAGCTCGATCATATCGTCGCGGGACAACACCTCGTTCTGGAGCAGACGCTCCGCAACGAGACGCACTTCCTCCTTGTGCTTGACGAGCAGTTCTGTGGTCGCTGTATGCGCAGATTTGATAATCTCTCGGACTTCACTATCGATGATCATGGCGGTGTCCTCGGAGTAGGGCTTGCTGAACACCGGATCACCCGATTGGCCCACATCGAAGCTCACCTGACCGACCTTCTCATTCATGCCGAAGCGCACTACCTGCGAGTAGGCGATGTCTGTGATCTTCTTAAGATCATCCTGGGCGCCGGTCGTGATTCGATTGAAGAACAGCTCCTCGGCCACACGACCGCCCAGCGTCATGCACATGCGATCGAAGAGCTGCTCCTTCGACAGCAGATAGTGATCTTTGGGCAAATACTGGGCATAGCCTAATCCCTTGCCGCGTGGTATAATCGAGACCTTTAGCAGTGGATCGGCGTGCTCCAGGAACCAACCGGCAACGGCATGTCCCGCCTCGTGATGCGCCACCGTTCGCTTCTCCTCCGGCGCCAGCACATTCGTCTTTTTCTCCATGCCAGCGATGACACGTTCGATGGCCTGCTCAAAGTGCTTCAGTACAATTGAATCCTTGGAGTCGCGGGCGGCTATCAATGCCGCCTCATTGCACACATTGGCAATGTCGGCGCCTGTGAAACCGGGTGTCAACGCCGCCATCTTACGGGCCAATCCATTCTTGTCCAGTTCAGTCTTCAGTGCGCCCAGATGCACCTTGAAGATGCTCGCACGTCCCTTTATATCAGGAGCGGGCACATAGATCTGGCGATCAAAGCGGCCGGGACGCATCAGTGCCTTATCGAGGATGTCGACACGATTGGTGGCGGCCAGCACCACCACATTTGTGGTGGTATTGAAGCCATCCATCTCGACAAGCAGCTGATTCAGCGTATTCTCTTGCTCCGAATGGCCGCCAAAGGTTTTGCCGCCACGCTTTCGGCCCACCGCATCGATCTCATCGATGAAGAGGATGCACGGCGCATGTTTCCTCGCCATGGCGAACATATCCCTCACACGGGAGGGTCCCACGCCCACAAACATCTCGAGAAACTCCGAGCCGGAAACGGTGATAAAAGGCACATTCGCTTCGCCAGCCGTCGCCTTGGCCAGCAGCGTTTTGCCCGTGCCAGGTGGACCTGTGAGCATGGCGCCCTTTGGTATCTTGGCACCCAAATCGATATACTGTTGCGGATTCTTCAGAAAGTTGACAAACTCCATTATCTCGATTTTGGCCTCCTCACAGCCGGCAACGTCTCTGTAAAGCATATATTGGCGAATGTGGAATAAGATGTGCAGCAGACTCACCTGAAACCGACGCCAATTTCTGTGGGATTAATCAATTTGGCTGTGGACTGCATGACGCCGCCAAAGAGACCGCCACCTTTGCGTCCCCGTCCACCGCCCATCATGTCCGCCGACTTTCTCATCATATATACGAGGAAGCCGATGATCAGCAGCGTTGGCAGCAGACCCGTCAAACTGGATGCCTCCACCTCGTTGCGATAGATCACAGGCACAAAATTGATGGACTCCACTCCCTGTTCCGTTTGAGCCGTCTCCAGATTACGCTCGAAGGAGTCCACGCTGCCAATGTTGAACCAGAGGACGCCGCTATTGCTCTGACTGGGTAACAGACGGACGCGAACCCACTTCTTGTTCACCACCTCCAGTTTCTCAACGACGCCCTTGGTCAGATAACTAGAAAATATGCAAAATTTACAATTATTATATAATCGCTAAATAAATTAATTAAAAATGATGAAATTCGCCATATGCGCTGATGAAATAAAATAAAGGGAAACTGCACCTGTTGACAAACTCCTTCCACGAGATCTCCTTGTAGCCCATCTCAAAGAAGGCAAAGGAACCAAAGAGGACAACAGCTCCCAGTGCGCCAAACAGAATCCAGCGCTCCCGATCGCCACCGCCGCCCTCGCCGAGTGGCCGGCCGCCCGGCGCACCCGATCCCCGAGCACCGGGGCCACGCGAACTATTGCTGAACATGCCGAAATTCCAATCCGACTTTGTCTCACTCGCTGTGCTCGGCTTCATCGCTGGTGGTTTGGGTTTACTACTGCTGCTGCTCCTGCTGCTGCTCCCGGTTTGTGTTTTAGTGCCTGAGGCAGATTTTTGTTCCGCTTCGGCGGCTTTGGGCTTTGTGGACTTGCCACCGGCCTCGAAGTACTTCTCAAAACCCTTGGGCGGCTTCTTGCAAAACAATTGAAACTGTTCCACTAAGTAACGCATAAGCGGTGTCAACTCAAAGCCAGCTCCACGTTGTATCTGCAAATTATTATGTGAGAACAGAGACGAATCTATGACAACTATTCCATACGCACCTTGTCGGTGAGGCCGCCCTGTGAGTAGCTTCGTCTCATTAGGCTCTTCATGGCCTGCGCCGAGCTGAGCAGCCGGAAGGCCATCTTACTCTTTGGTTGGACGGGGGAGGCGGGGAATCGGTTAGATGTGTGCTTTCAATATTCGCTTTAGGTTAAATAACAAGAGCGCAACGCTGAAGCGGCGGCAATTTGATGTTTTTGGCTCCGCTCTGATAATTTGGCAGCTAGTTTAGTATATGCGTAATTGCCGCCTCATGTGGCACAATTTTGTTTTAAGCTTATCCGTTTAAAAAATGTAAATACAAAATGCTGAAGATTTTATGTTGGGCTATTGTGAAATTTCGATTTTCAGCTAATAGAGGAAGGCAGGGTTGATTCGTTCGTTGAATGACCAGGGCTGGTTGAAGCAATCAGTGTTGCCAAGTGCGGCGCACAAGCAATGGCAAACAAATACGTAAAATGGTAATGGGTAATCATTACAATAGTTATTATTATATGGTAATTAACAAAAAATAATTAACAGAATTCAAGTATATTCCTTCTTAGGTTTTTGCTGACGTCACAATTGCTTTGCAAATCGTTTTTGGTCGCTTAGCAACACTAACCAACATGGCGTCCGGTGTTGTGCTGTGTCGTGTGGTACGTATTGCTAGTTGTGAAAATTTTCTTTTGGTCAAATTAGCAAATAAATTAACTTGAATTCGCACTGAAAATAGGTGCAAAACGCGTGCCAATCAATATGCTTGTGAATTAACATGAAATATCGCGTTAGGCGCACCGTTTTCGTGCATTACTAACGTTTTTCTCCCAACTGTCTGTGCGAAGGGTACGCAATTTGCAGTCTGAAAAAAAACCAAAAATTTGGAAAAAAAAACTTTTGCTACCGACTTAACACTGTGTGTGTGCGAGTGTTTTTATGTGTGTGAGTTTTGCTTATGTGTACAGTTGGCTGCTAAAAACCATAACACAAATGTGTAAAAATAGTTTACAAATCACATTCAAAGCAATTTTCCCGAGACATCCGTGTGGACTTGTTTGTGAATGTGTGCGTGCAATTTTTTCCGGTAGTAAAATCTCTGCAGCTGCTGGTGTGTGCGTGTCAATCTATGTGCATGTGCAGTTGCATGTGTGTGTGTACGAGTCTCCGGTTTGCAACACTAAAAATCAATAAAAGTGCAGCAACAACAACAATGCCGACTTTTTCGGTGTAGATTTCACTCACTGCTGGGAGGCTGGCAGCTCTATTAAACAGAATTATATATATATATATATATATATAGCTATGCATGTATGTATTAGTCGATGTGTACTAATTCTTAAACTTTCTTCTCGTTGCAGCTTTTGTAACTAAAACTCCGTTTTGACATCACTTTCATCATAATCTGAATAAAAATAATAATAATATAAAACAAAAAAAAAAAAACACCATCGAAAACGAATCAAAAAGCAAATAATAATAAATCATCTAATAAAAAACAAAAAAAAAAGTTACATACCAACAAAAAAAAACTACAACAAACAACTACAAAACAAAGCTCAAAAAAGTCTAAGAGGCGTTTTAAAACAAAAATAAATATAAATAACGGAGGGGCATCTGCCATAAACTTTTAGTTTTGAAATTTCCTTTGTTTTTGTTTGCAAATTCGCTTCAAACTCAACGACCGACGACTCACCTACAAATCTGCGCTGAAAAGACGAGATCAACTTACACGTAGAAAGACGATAACAACAAAATTAAAAGCAACATCAAGAAGGAAGGAGGAAACGTCGCCGTCAACGGTGAGAGGCGAAGAGTCTGTTAGCGGGTGTGACAGAGAGAGATATAGAGAGCGAGAGAGAGAGAGAGAGACGACATAGCGACTGCGCATCTGTGCAAAAAACAGCAAATCAACAACAAAACAAGCCAAGCTTGAAACGAAGACTTTCAAAAACAAAAACAAAAAAAAACCAACAACAAACCAAACAAAATTCAAATACACTTGAAACGCTGTGAAATTAACTCGTCAATACTCAAAGCAACAACAAAACAAAACAAAAACAAAAAGAGAAATCAACTGAAGTAAAACGGAGTTGAAGTCTAATAACAAAAATACAATTACAAATCAAAAACACACGCACGCACTAAAAACACAACAACTAAAAAAAGAAACCAACAACAGCAGCAACAACAACAACAACAAACCAAGAACTGTCTTTTAAGGAAAAGCAAATAGAACGCGACGCTGAGGCGTTGACGTTGACGTTGACGTCAAACTCGAATAGCTAAAGAAAAAATCAACAACAACAAAACCGACACACGTTAAAAAATTAAAACAATCCCAAAATTCCTCATTTTTTTCCTGAAAGCTTTAATTTAATTACGAATTTTTGTTAAGTCAAAGTGAATTCAATTTGCTAAAATTATTTAAAGTTAAGACAACAAAACAAAAACGCCGCCTCTACTACAACAACAAACAGGAACAAAGGAAGCAAGCAAAGAGAGAACCGAGAAACACAAACAGCAAAAGCAACACCAACAACAACCAACAAACAACTGAATTAAAGTTTTAAAGTACAAAATAACCGGGAGTAAAAGAAAAAAAAAAGAGAAAAAAAACAAAACTAATTTAAACATATTAACATTTAATTTAAACGCAACATCAATTTAAATTATTTAATTAAGAAACAAAAACAAAAATATTATAGTCTGTAAGCCCAATAAAGAAAACAGAAAACTTTGTCGCCTGTGCGAGCCGCGGCCGTGCGAAATAAAAGTGCAAAAGCACAAAAAAAGCAGGGAGACAGAGAGCTTGAGAGAGGATAAGAAGAAGGCAGCCCAAGCCACAGGGCGATCGTGTGAAGAGTCATCGTAGAAAGAAAGTTCCGCCTTGTAATAGAACAGAAATAAATTAAAAATTAAATAAATAAAAAAAAGAAACGATAAAGCAACAATTGTGCCGCAAAGAAAACAAAACAAAAAAAAATAAAAAACAAATAAATAAAAACCCAAAAGGAAAAAAAATGTACTAAGAAACAGAATAAAACGAGCAACTAAAAACGGTAACAATAAAGAAAAACATTTAAAACCAAAAATCTACAAGAATTCTATTAATCTTAAGTAACTTTTACAAACAACAAAAAAACACACACAATATGAACAAGAAGACCCCAGCAACAAAAACAACTGAGTAACACAAAATACAAAAAAAAAAATATAAAAAAAAAACAAAAAAAAATATACCGCAACTTTAACTTAGCCAATATTTCAAACAAAATTGTAAATAAATGAAATTAACAAACTCCCAGCAAAAAATAAGGAAAAACTGAAGGAAAAAACTGCGGCCTTGTGCCCAAAAACCAAACAGTTTTTTATTTTGAATAACAGACTATTGTTTATTTTTAAATAGTTATCATTTTTTATAAGTGTACCTAGTGAGAAATGTTAAAAGTCTAAATGCGATAACGATTAAAAGCAACTGAAACAAAAAATTAAAAAAAAAACAAAAAAAAGAAAACAAAACAAAAACAAATTCAAAGAAAGATTTAACAACTCTGTGATAATTACTGTAAATTTATAAATATAAATAAATAAAACAAAATAAAAAAAACGCAAAAAAAATCTCTAAGCATAAAAAATAACAAAAAATGAATACTAAATAAAAAACAATGTAATTTTTAACAATAGAAGAAAAACAAAAAAAAAACAAACGAGGTAGAAGAAGAAACGAACGTCTTAACCAACAACAACTTTATACATAAGAGCAAATGCAAATTAAAAGATAAAAACATTGAAACAAATTCGTGATATCTTAAAGGACTTCGATACATATACTATAGTATATTATATATTATATTATATAAAACTTAAGTAAATAAGCAAAACAAATGAAAAACAAAAACCCATAAGTGAAAATACATACAACAACACAACACAACAAAAGCAAAATAAAGCAACCCTAGGTTAAAAAAAAGACTTCAAAATAAAACGCGCATTCAAAATATATATATACATATATATATATATATATTTAAAAAAAAAACAACAAAACAGAAAACAAAATAACAAAACATAGGCTTAAAGTTCAACATAGTAAATGAAAAATTAACAAAAAAAAATCAACAACAACAATTAAAGAGTATCTATCTACCTATATATATGATATATGTAAACTTCATAATATGTGCATAGTGAATAGTAAACGAAACAGCAATAACTCAATAATACAAATCGTGTAACCGAAAAGTAATAGCAACAACAGCGTACAGCGAAAAGGAAGAGGAAAACTAGAAACAAAGCAGAACCTAACGGAACACTTGTAGTATAGTGACCCCTACTCGTTCTTCCCACGCCCGCCCGTGCACGGACAGGGAGGGAGGCCAGCAAAGAGCGACAACAGCAGCAGCGGTGCGGAGAATGAGAAGAGATATACAGACAGAGTCAGAGATAGTGAAACAGAGAGAGCGTATTACGAAGAAAAAAAGTAAATAAAAAATAATAAATCACTAATACTTCCTACAACAAATAAAAACCACAACGATTGCCTACAAATAAATATATATTATATAAATATATATTGTATAGTAATAAACACAAAACACAAAGAAAAACAGCAAAAGCGCCCAATATAACAAACATATTAACCAACTCCCCTCCAACGCCCCCTCAACAAGTAAGAAAAAGGAAATCAAATCAATTTAAAATATATCAAAATAAAGCTCTTAACTAACCTTAAAAATAAAAACAAAAGAAAAAACATCAAAAGTATTCCATAAAGCGCCCAGTGTATTTTTCTAGTAAAACAAAAAAGAAAAGAAAACAAACAACATTAAATAACATCGCAAAAAATAGTTAAAAAACAAAAATTATAATAATAAATGTTTATTCATCTAACTACAACAACAACAACAACCACAACAACAAGAACAACCAACGGTAACTGCAGCAGCTAATGCATTTTTCATCGGAATACGAATAAATATATATATCCATCTATATATTTTTAAACACGAAGCAGCCGCAACTTCAACTTCTTCAAATAACAACAGCAATTACGGAAAACTGAACATTATTAATAATATCGGCATTTTTACATACATATTACTAGGGGCGTGTCGCCCCCCTCCCACACACACCCCCTCCATAAGGAAAGTGGAAGAAAGACCACCCACAAACATTAACAACAACAACAACAACAAATGATTGTTTCTTTATTAACTTCGAAGACAAGGAATTTCAGTGCCTCTTGTGCCAGTGTTTAGCCAAAATATATATACACAACAAATACGTATTTATTGCTTAGTTTTTCTTTGATATAAAAAAAATATTACACTAAAAATCGAAAGAAAAAAAAAACGTAAATATAAAAAATTGTATAAATAAAAAATCAATAATAAATTCCAAAAAAATAAAAATAAATCATAAAAAAAAAACCCAACGCAGGTCAGTTTTTGATCAGCTTCCAAAACGCGCTCGCTGTCTTTATTAAAAACCGTTCAACATTCTCGTCATCATCGTTATCAATCACGTCAATCAATCAAAAAACCAACCAGTCTTCTTGTGCTAGTCGCTATCAGCATTTTCTGTAACATCCAAACAATCAACCAATTAACAACATGAATACGCAATCCAAAGGATATCGGACTGGCGAAGGTAAAGTCCATATGCACATATCCTTGTACTAAAAACTAAATTCAATTTTGTTTTAATATGATTCGAAATTTTCGTCAAAAAGATTATTGAACAAAAGTATTTCATATAATAATGTTTTTGTCTTTAGTAAAGAAAATGTTAAGCAACTTTACCGTCTGACCATAGTTTAGTTTAGTTTAGGTTTGGTGAAGGAAAATCTATGGCTTTTTGTAGTATTAAATTGCAGTGACAGAGTTAATCATAGATACAATCATTTATTATTTATAATATAACGAATATTAATTATTATTATCTAATCAAACGCTCATCTGTTGAACGTCATTTTGCAGAACTCTACGATAGCTTGCAGTGTTTCGATATGACTGCCATGCGCAACTTAAACATACCCACAACATTTCCGACAATTGGCACCTTTACGCTCGACTCGACCACGTTGGGACTGCAGTCTCATGGCCCGCCAACATCATCGGCTGTCCAAATGCAGGTGTCTCAACCGCAGCAGCAAGTCATACATCAGCATATGCAACAACATCTACAGCAGCAGCAGCAGCAACATCATCAACAGCAGCAGCAGCAGCAACAACAGCAGCAGCAGCAGCAACAACAGCAACAACAACAACAACAGCAGCAGCAACAACAACAACAACATCAGCAGCAACAACAACATCAGCAGCAGCAACATCATTCAAGCATTGGCATGTTCGATGCGAATGAGGTCAACGATATCATTCAGAATCCGCCACAAATTGGCGTCTTTCAGTCCAACAGCGTGTTGAATGGACCCAGTCCGGGTAGCTCATCGTCCATATTTGGCTCGCAGTCGAGCAACTCGTCGGCAAATGCAGCCAACGATCCGAATGCAACCACACGTGAAACTGGCATCATTGAGAAGCTACTGGTGGGTGTCCTAACCGAACTGTTCATAAACAAACAATAATGCATTCCCAAATAAACAATCAACTTTTATGTGTTTTGCAGCATTCGTATGGCTTCATTCAGTGCTGTGAGCGACAGGCGCGTCTCTTCTTTCATTTCTCGCAGTTCAGCGGCAATATTGACCATTTAAAGATTGGTGATCCTGTAGAGTTTGAGATGACCTACGATCGTCGCACTGGTAAACCAATCGCTAGTCAAGTGTCCAAAATAGCGCCAGAGGTTGTGCTGTCCGAGGAGCGGGTGACCGGCACTGTGACCACCGAGCTGCGCACCGATAGCGCCAACAATTTGCTCACCTCCAGTGAGACAACTGGCCGGATTAGCTATGAGAATCGCGGCGAATGCTTCTTCTTACCCTATACCAAAGACGATGTTGAGGGCAATGTCAATTTGCGTGCTGGCGACAAGGTCAGCTTTCAAATTGCAACGAACCAAAGGTAAATAAATTTAATCTACTCAGAACTACATAATATAAACGAAACTTTCCCAACTCACAGAGGCAACCTTGGCGCTTGCCATATACGCCTGGAGAATCCGGCCATGCCTGTCAAATATCGTGGCGTTGTCTGCTCAATGAAGGAATCGTTTGGTTTTATTGAGCGTGCCGATGTTGTGAAAGAGATCTTCTTTCATTTCTCCGAGGCCGAGGGCAATGTGGAATTGCGACCCGGTGACGATGTTGAATTCACCATACAAACGCGGAGCGTAAGTAGATGATCATTGAATCAGTGCCACATCTCTCATTAACAAGAACAGTCTGCCTCTGTGCCGCCGCAGGGCCGTGAGTTTGCCTGCAACATAACGCGTTTGCCGCCCGGTTCGGTCATCTTTGAGGATGTCGACACCACCATTTACAAGGGTCAAGTGCTCAAGTCGCTCGATCGCAACAATCCGGTGCGTCAGAACAATGATCCGTTGCCCGGACGCATACGTTACCGTGCACCAGATTACTCCGAAGTGGAGGTGCCGTTTGGCGACAAGGATCAGAAGGGTGATTTCACATTGCGTCACGGCGATTGGGTGCAATTCCTGTTGGCCACCGATAGGCGGGATCAGTTGCAGCGCGCCACCTCGATTGCGCTGCTGGACGAGACGTTCAAGGTGTCCGGCGAGAAGCGGGAACAGGGCACCATTGCCTCGCTGAAGGAGGGTTTCGGCTTCCTGCGATGCGTGGAGCGTCAAGTGCGTTTGTTCTTTCATTTTACGGAGGTGCTCGATACGGTAAGTAGATCAAAGTAAAACAAAATAATTTGTAATATTATCTATTACTATCTTGTGCAGAGTCGCGAAATTGATGTCAACGATGAGGTTGAGTTTACTGTCATTCAGGAGCCCGGCCTGGCCTATAATAACTCGCGTCTGCAGGCCATTCGCATTAAACATTTGCCGCCCAATTCTGTGCAATTCGAAACCCTAATGGCCAGCAACATTGAGGGTATGTTTCTTAAGCGCAATTCAAACACTAGAAATACTTGACTAATCCGATTTGTAACGCTTACAGGCTGCGTGACACGCGAGGCGCCCAAGAGTCCAATTAAATCTCAGGATCGCTTCGAGGGTGGCGTCATCACCTACGAGCATGGCGAAGTTAAAAAGACTATTATGTATTTTCTTAAAGACTGCGAAAAACCACCAAGAGTCGGCGAGCGTGTGCGCTTCGATATTTACATGGTACGATCCCATCTCAACTTCTTAAATACTTAACAGTAATATAAGATAGTATCATCGTGATCTATTCAGAGTAAAGAAAACTAGTTGCGAGTAAGAAATTAAACTGAAAACTAGTTTGCATGGACAGACATGGCTAGCTCTATTCGAGCTCTGATCCTCATCAAGAATATTTAAATGTTATTATATCGTAGTAGTCGCCTGCTTAAAACTAGAATCCAATTAAGCTTGCGTCTCAATAGCATCTAATCTGTATCTAATCTGGTTTCCTTCTCCCTTTTTGCCAGGTCAAACGTAACAAGGAATTTATAGCCGTCAATGTGCAGCAAGTATCGCTGCAACAGCAACAACAACAACAACAGCAGCAGCAGCAACAACAACTTTTAAGCCAGCAAACAGCTGCCCAACAACAAATGTCTGCTGGCAATTTAAATCAGAACGATCAGCTGCTTATCTCGAATGGCATCAGCACGAATGCTGTCTCCATGCAGAATGGTTACATGATGCATGGCAGTCCTGGTGGCGGCAGCAGCAGTAACAGCAGCGTGGGCAGCAATGCCACAGCTCAGCAGCAGATTTGCGTGCCGCAGATTGAGGACTTTAAGCTGGAGAATAATAATCATGCGAATGCGGAGGCAGTTAGTGGGCAGCTGTATCGCGGATTTATAGCCGTCATAAAGGAGAATTTTGGGTTTATTGAGACGCTGTCGCACGATGAGGAGGTTTTCTTTCACTTTAGCAACTATCAAGGCAATCCCAATTGGCTTGAGTTGGGGCAAGAGGTGGAGTACACACTGGCACCCAATGGCAACACCTCCGTCTCTGGCAATTGTCTGCCCGCCGAGAATGTGTGTGCACTGCTGAAGAACTCGATACCGCAGCCAGCGGTGCTGGAGACGGTGCACAATGGGGTTGTGGCGCGTCCGTTGCGATGCATCAATCCGGATCAGCAGGAATATGCCGGACTGATTGAGATCCTTGATGAGCTGCGCACCACAGTCATATCGCAGCATGAATTTGGCATAACCAGTCTGGTGAATAAGCGTGATCTCTTGCAGAAGGGTGATCTGGTCAGTTTCCGCATCGATGAGAGCGGCCGGGCGGCGGAGGTGAATGCGGTGCGGCTAAAGAAACGTGCCACAGTCGATTCGATCAAGGGCCAGTTTGGTTTCCTCAATTTTGAGGTCGAGGACGGCAAGAAGCTATTCTTTCACATGTCCGAGGTGCAGGGTAGCACTGTGGCTCTACATCCTGGTGATACCGTTGAGTTCTCTGTGGTTACCAATCAGGTGGGTTACACAACAATTCGAACTATTACAATTAACCACATTTTATTTGCAAATAAATTATAATTATGATGGTTGTTTTGTTGTCGTCTTGTTCACAGCGCAATGGCAAATCGTCGGCTTGCAATGTTTTGAAAATAAACGATCGTCCCGATCGTCTGATCTCGCGCCTTAAGCTCAATGGCGATGATGGGGTGCCGCGTCTGATCCTCATACGCGCACCCAAGGGGCCGCAGGGCAAGGGCTTCTCTGTACTCGCTCGCCATCCACGCATTCCAGGTGAGTGTTGAGTGTTGTTTTGAAATTACACCACAAAAAATATGTGGAGCATATTTAATCTGATTGTAAATATTGTTTATTATTGCAGGCGCCCTGGTGGAGTAATTCCAAATCAGATATTAGATGAAAATTAAAGACAAATGCATGCATACACACATACACACACACACACACGTATACATTTATATATACATATATCTCAATACATATATATTCTTGTACGCTACAACATAAACAAGGCTTCACGATACCATTACCATTACCGTTACCGAAAACTGAATAAACTAAAGAAGATGGCACAGGAACTGCATAAGCAACAAAATACGCAACTACAGAACTACATTATTGTGAACTTGTCGCTACAACCATATTATGATGTCTACAAAACAGCAAAGCAAACAAAGCAAACATACATTTATTAAGTATATTAACTTAGAAGAAACAAAAACATAAAAAACAAAACAAAAAAAAAAAACACTATTTGAAACGATAATAATAATTGATAGCAAAACATATGGCATACCACAAATATATAGTACATATATGTATAATTATGATGAATAACTAAACGGCAAGCTCCAAAACAATTTCTATGTGTCTGATATAAATCTAAATGAAATTTTACGTAATCTTACGCATTAAGCATTAAACCAGGGCCCTCTTCCTAATTGTAATACGCAGTCTATATTTTTTCTGTTATATTGAAGTTGTGCGCTGCTTAAAACTGAAATTCAAGTGTCTGAGAGATGAAACCAAATTGTGTGTAAACGTATACTATTTTTCAACTAGTTTTGCTTTAATTTAATTTTAGCATATATGAAATGAAATCTATAAAACAAAAAAAAAAAACAAAAAACAAAAAAACCACAAAAAACAAAAAAAAAAAACAAAGAACAATTATTGTATAAATGGCAACGAAATCCTTGCATATGTGCGTTAGACAACAAACAAACAAACAAATACAAAAATAAACAAAAGAAAGAAACAAACTATATGCCATAGATGCGTAGATAGTTTTTTTTTCTACTTATATATGCTCTATTTCTATTACTCTATTCTAATAATTCTCGCAATTGTTCTTTCACTGCTTCTTTAAGGTCTTACTGTTAACCTGGCATATATATTTATTGAATAATGATTGCATACATGATGAACACGATGTGAGGGAAGTCATGAAATGAGAGCAAGAAGTATTTATGTATATATATGTATATATATATATATATATAGTGGCTTACAGCTTAATGCGAACAGTATCAAGTAAATAATGTAATTGCCTGCCATAAACTAATTATACATTATTTTTCAAAAATTTCAAAGACCTATGGTAGGTACATATATTAATCACCAACATTAATATATGAGCCTAATAAACTAAGGTTTCCCCACCTCCTAGGTAGGATTATGTAAAAAGTACCCTACTTTTTGTATACCGCTTATTTCGAACAGGTGTATTATGGACACTTGGGTGCCATAAAATCCTGATTTTTTTTACCTAAAGTTGAGTATTTTCTGTATAAATAGATCAATCCTTCGTAGACAGTTTAGTTATATCCTGCATCTCGAGTACAACAAGACAACAAGGACTATGGGCAAACGGACTGCCATGGAACAACGGAAACCCATCCTGGAACACTTCAAATTCGGATATTCACATGGCCAAATAGCTGAAATGGTCAAGAGGAGGAGAGAAGGATCATCAGGAAATTAAGAGAAAATCCCAAGCTATCGTCTCCAAAACTGACTCAACACTGACTGAGAAAAAGCGCTGTGTGGAGACTGTGCGCATGGTTCAAGTCCCGAGTACCACGGAACAAGTCCTTTATAAGCGCATAAAATAAAGGGACTATGATGACGTTCGCCAATTTGGTGTTCATTGAGACAACAATGGACAAGAATATATACCTCGACATACTAAAGAAAAATGTACTCCAAAGTGCCGAGAAGCTAGGAATCCATCCGACATTCTTCCCGATTCTTCCAGGACTGGGAACTGCCTATACATGATAATTCCACCGGCCCAGTCTCCAGTTTTAAATGTTATTGAGAATGTTATTAGAATCATACTAAGTATTAACATCCCTATTTAAGTTTTTATACGCAAAATATATTACTTTTTTAAGACTGTTCGAAATAAGCGGTAAACAAAAAATAGGGTACTTTTTTACATAATCCCACCTAGCAGGTGGGGAAACCTCAATTTATTAGGGTCATATACTAATTTTGGTGGTTAATTTATGTACTTACCATAGGTGTTTGAAATTTTTAAAAAATTATGTATAATTAGTTTATGGCAGGCAATTACATTATTTACTGGACACTGTTCGCTTTAAGCTGCAAGCCACTGTATATATATATATAGATATATATATATCGCAAACAAAGTCTTAATTTCAACACCAAAACACACTCTTCCGAGTATCGAGAATATTATCTGTGTATGTTGTTTTACGAATTTGTTTTTTCTGCATTCAAAAGGGTTGCATTAACTTATTACACATACATATATATAAATTATACAAATACATACATGCATGCGTACATCTAACATATACAAAAACATATTTATTTAAAAATGAGTAACAAACAATGGCAAAACAAATACAATATCTAGAAATCGAACTTTGTAACTAACACACACAAAAAAAAAAACGAAAAAACAAAAATAAAAAAATAATAATAGTAAAGAAAACACAAAATAATAACTAAAAGTCTTGTATGAGGATGAAGAAGAGCAAATGAAATTTGCTGCGCCAAATCTGTTGAACCATTTAATGAAAGATTACAAAAATTAATTTTTAAAAATGTATTTTTAAATATTAAAGTATATATATAAAGCAAAAAAAAAAAACAAAAAAAAAATAAAAATACAAAGAGATCGTGTCGGAAACAAAGAGCAAATATTGTGAAAAAAAATTATGAATTTCAATTACTAAAAAAAAAAAAACGAAAACAAAAAAAACAACATTTAACAAGCTAACAACAAATTTTGGGATCAGTACGTCCTACTATAGCCATGTTATACATATATACAACTACAACAACAACAAGAAGAAGAAGAAGAAGAACACTAGGCAACACAACAAAATGAACAAGCAAGAATAAATAGCAACTTAAATATGGTTAACACTATATTAAACGAGTATATATATCGTCTGATATGCCGAGATTTATGCAATGCAATGAAATGAACAGCACAGGCACAGAAACCGAACATCAACTAATCCTTATTTATAAAATATAAAACATTAAAAAAATCGTAAAACATACACACACAAACAAACAAAAAAAAATGCAACAAAAAAAATACATATGTGCTTGAATACGAAAGAAAAGAAAAGAAAAGGAAAAAAAAAATACAAAAAACGCAACTATATAAGTCAAAATAATAAAAACAAAATAAATACATATTTCAATAAAGCTAAAACAAAAACTGTGTTTTTATATACCAAAATCTAGATTGCATCCCATAAGCAGTTCCATCAGATGGGATACAAGAAGGCTTACTTATATATATATTAAAGGAAAAGTCAGTTGATTTGTTTTTTGGTTTCTTTTTATTTTTTATATATAAGAATAATTTATATCTGCTTAAGATTTGCGGGTTACTTGACATGACTATGGTATGGTATCGCAATATATTACTTTTCCTTATACGCATTTCATTCATATTTGGGGCTTAAAACTTGACTGCCTGATTTCTCGTTTACCATTTTTATTGCTTGATGACCTTTCTCCGTTCTTCTTACTGTTCTTTTTTTTGTGTTTTTTTTTTATGTTATGTTCTAGTACATATGTATATGCTATTTTGTATTTGAACGCTGATGTTCCTTAAAATTCAAATATATCGTAAATAGTTGTTGTTGGTGTTGTTATTTCGTTTCGATTGAGGTTATGTAATGTAAATATATAAGTTACTTATCAATTTACGCTTGCAGTGATTTGTTAATAGTGAATATTGCCTTGATTACTTTGTGTTTGTGTTCTTTCGTTACGCATGATTATATCGCCTACATATATATATATACAAATATATATATATATGGCATATAGCTAGGGTTTTTTCTTTAGTAGATACTATATGTCAAAAAATTGCGTGTAGGGTTTAAGAAAGTTACCGACGAATTAAAAACCGATTATTTGCATTATATATATAAATTCAGTAAAAAGGGTTTATCCGTAATACAAACTTCCTTATCGCGTTTTCCAACTACCGTCTTCCTCTGTGTTTTGTTTTTATTTATTTTTTTGTTGTGTTTTTGATCACGCTTTCAACGGATACTCGCTTCGGTACTTGACTCCATGCATAAACTTACATGTACAATACTATTACAAAAAACATTGAGTTTTGTATAAAAAATCGAGGTAAACTTTGATAGTGCATCGGATTTGTTGGTGTTTGTTTTTCTTTTTTTTGTCGTTGTTCTTGTTTGTATTTTATTCGTTTGGTTGTTTTGTTGGTGTTGCACGGATAAGGAAACTGAGGGCTGTCACTGGAGACAGCTTCAAAGGCATTTTATATTCAATATATGTATGTATGTATGTATGTATGAATGTGTGAGTGAGTTAAATGAATCTTAAAGGCTTTCCCTATGCTTTAATTATGATTGCCGATGCACCAATAATAATTTTATTTCGATTCTTTTGTTTTGTTTTTGGTGAGGGGCCTTATTTGTAATGGATTTGAATGTTTGTTTTTTTTTTTGGTTTTTTTTTTATTATTTTTATTGGTTTTGTCTTTTATTGCGAAAGAGAGCAAAATTTGAATTTGTTTTTTTTTTCTCGGGGTGGGCAAATTTTTGATTCATTTCGAACTGCGTATATATAAATATATATATATATATACAGATATATATATATATATATTGATGTTGTTTTTAATTTGCTTACTAGGCAGAAGTAGATACATCTTAATATATGTGTGTATAAATAGCTATATTTGATATAAATGGGTTTGTGCGTAATTTTTTTCTTTAAATAGAGTGAGAGAATTTGACGACTTGGCGTTGTTTTTTTTTTTTAGTTTCTATGTTGGTTTTTATTTTTAATATTTTGGTTTTTTTTTTGTTTTTTGTTTAAGAGAACGAACGACTTTTTTACGCCTAATTGCTTGTGCTGGCTACGCCAAGTTTGGATGTGTGTGGGTGTGTGTATGAGGTGTTTTTTTTCTTCTTTTTTTTGTATCTTTTTTTGGGCCTGTTAACTTAGTGTAACTCTATATGAAGAGAGTGTGTGTGTGTGTGCGTGTGTGTTTGGGAAGGGGTGCTCTTAAAGCGAGATAGACAAATTTATAAATATATATTTATATATATGTATATATAGAAATAGATAGATAGAGATAGAGAGAGAGAGAGAGAGAGCGTAATGTGAGAGTTTCAAGTTATGCTAATGATTTATCATTTGCCTTTCTTGCATTGTTTCTTTGGGATCATATCATCATCATCATCAAAAATCAACTATCGCTAACTCCTCTTAAGGGATCACACATAGGCTGGCATTTTTTCAGGCGCTATTCTTGGAGACAAACTCGCGCAAAATATCGCCAGCCATTTCGATGTTATTCCTCGAGATGCCCAGAGCTGTGATGGCATTCTCCTTGGAATAGCCGGCATTCATCAATCGGGCAATGTACTCCAGATTGATGTTCTCGTAGGGCACAGAGCCGCAGTCTTTTTGATTGATCGTCACGTTCGCATAGAGCAGCGGCTGATGTTGCTGCTGGGCAGGATTAGCCGGCACTGCTGGCGTTGGCTGCTTCAGCGTCATCTTTGCCATCTTGCCATTGGCCAGCAAGGCAGCTGCCGCCAGCGCCGCCGCACTCGTTGTTGTTGTGCACAACTGGGTATAGTGCGAACTGGCCGCATCCTGCAATCCTCCACCACCACCACTACTGCTGTTGCTGCTGCTGCTGCTGGTGGTGGTGGTGGCGTTGCTGCTGCTGCTGATGGTGCTCGGCTTGGGCAGCGTTCCACGCGCTTCGAGCGGACGTGTATCGATCACACCGCTTATGGTCTCCGCGGGACCCACCTCTACCATCATCTCGTCGAGCAGCGACAGCACCGGCGATGTGGTGCTACTAGCAATCCTCTGCTGCCGCATCAGATCCTCAGCCAGCGTATCCACACTGTTGCTCACATGGGGCGGAATGGGCGGCGCTGTCGTCTGTGGTGGCACATTGTCCAAACTGCACTGGATGTTGTCAATGCTCTTGCTGCTCGATGGCTTGACGGGCGTCTCCACGCCCGGCGACTTGCGTGGCGGCAACGGTGGAGCCACTGCAGCGGCAGCAGCAGCTGCGCCTGCTGAGCATGCGTTGGAAAGGGAGCTGGTGCTGGCGCCGATGCTGCCATCCTGTAGATTCTGTAGTATGGCATAGGAGCTGATCGAAGCGGTCTCACTCGAGATTCCACTGTCCGTTCGACTGGGCAACTTTTGGCCATAGGTCGAGTTGATCACACTGGAACCCATGAGCGGTGCACTCATTCGATTTGTGCTCTTCTGCGTGGAGCTGCTGCCAGCTGAAGAAGTTGATGTGCCCACTCCTACTCCTCCAACTCCGACTCCTCCTCCATTGCTGATCACTGCGGCTGCGGGCGGCGCTGACGGCTGCGGTTGCTGTTGTTGTTGCTGGTGTTGCTGCTGTGATTGCTGGTGCTGCAGTTGTTGCGTGCAGTTTGTTGAGGAGGATGAGCTGCTGTTGCTGCTGCTGCTGCTGGGCAGACTCAGTGCTGGCCCTCCGCCGGCATAGAGATCATTTTGCACCGCCATCAAGCTGGGCGTGGTGCTGCGCCTGCCCAGACGAGGTGAGGTGTGCGGACTGTGCTTCTCCATCGAGGATTGCGAGGCTGCCGATGTGCTGAGCGCATGCAGCGACGATGTGGCAATGTTGAAGTCACCCATATCCTGCAGGATGTGCGTGAGGGGGAGGGAAGTTTTGAAGTCAGTTCTGGTTTCGTTCTTGCAGATAGATTTCAATTTGGGATTGGTTTTGGTAATCTGTTTTTTTTTTTTGTTTTTGGTAGTTGTTAGGACGCATGCCGCTAGAGCAACGAAACTGCAAATCAACGTTCTTATTTGTTGGACATGCACAACAAACATGGATCATAAATAAATAGGAGCAACAACAAAACGCAACAAAATTTGTAACTGTAGACAAGAAAACATAAATAAATAAATAGCAGCACGTCAAACAAATGAAAACCAATATTTATAAATATTTATACATATATATATATTTTTTTTAAATGTTTTTACTGTTCTGTTTTTTTTTTTTGTTTTTTTTTTTCGTTATGAATTAGGCATTTGTAAAACTTATTAAGGAAATCAAAAATTATAAATTTAATGCTAAGAACTTGATGTACTCGATATTTGTATAATTGTATGTATACATATATATATAGATAAGAATTGCATTAGGTGTATTACATTAAACATAAATAATTATTAATTGAAATATGCTAAATCGATGTATGCTGATTTGAAGCCTATGTGTTAAGGAAACGAACTGAGCCGAAAGATTCAATTAAATAATAATTATAATGAATGAATGAAGAAAAAGAACGCATACAAATGACAAAATACACACACGCACTCACACACACATACATACACACACACACACACACACACACACACATACATACATACGCACAATGATTGAAAATGTTAATTTCTTTGCTAATACTTTTAACGTTTTATATAAATTCTGGCCTAGGCTTGTGACAGTTAACAGCTAACAGCTAACAGCTAACTAGCTACATTAATGATAACAATGATAAATGATAATTATACATAGATATGCATTGGCCATGGCCATAGCCTTTTAAATATTAATATTAATAAATTACAGTCTTAAGGCTTACAAAAAATCATACACACATCATGTACTATATATGTTTATATATATATATATATATATATATATATATATATATGAAAAACCGAATTGAAAACTAAAACAAACAAAAAATCGTAAACTAAATATATCTTTGGAAGTATCAAACAATAAACTAAAATGAGAAAAATACCATAGGTGTTTTTTTGTTTTGTTTATACATATGTATGTGGATGGGTATATACTGTAGGAGGAACAGGGTTCGATTACAGGATGAACTTCAGACAGTTTTCTTTCTTTTTTTTGTTGTTGTTGTTGTTGTTGTTTGTAACTCACTAAAAAGTACATTACAAATTATACAATAATAATAGCTAAGTATTTACAAAAGTGTAATAAAAAATAAGAACAAACACAAATACAGCATTTATCTGATAATGTTGTTGTCGTCGTTGTTGCTGCTGCTGTTGTTGTTGTTGTTGTTGTTGTTGCTGCTGCTGCTGCTTAATGATAGATGTTTACGAATAGAGAGATGCATACATATGCATATATGTATGTACGATAATAACATACTATTAAATGAATCATAAACAGAGGCGACGAGCGAGCGAATGAATGAATCAATGAATGAATGAAATGTGAAAGAATGCACAAGAAAACAGAAGAGAAACAACCAACAAACGCAACAACAACAACAACTCTACAACAACAACGAACAGTGCGCAAACGAAACGGATGGAAAAACAAGCGAGCGTTGATAAAAGCTGATGAGCAACTTCCGCTCAACGTACATACTTCAATTTATGTACAATAATTTGCATATATATACGTATATATATATATATATATATATACATACTATCTCTGTGTAGGTGTCGATTTCTCTGTTTGTGTGCGCACTGTTTGTTAGTTGCATGAAAATTTGGGCTAATAATTTACGTATGAATAATAAATCAAAATCGCTAAATATTAAAACTTAATACAAAGAAACGTCTAAGCTATAAATATACATATATATATTTATATATATATATAAATGTATATATATAAGCGAACCAAAATTAGATTTGATTGTAATCGTAATAAGAGTGATATTTGTTTTTGTTTATGTATATATGTATATATATATATATAGATATATATAAGAGATAGGCAGCACAGGCGGGCAGCGCGGGGCAGGCGTCAAAGGCTTTATTATTTCAAAAGCGCTGCACAAAACTATACCTCTGTATCGTCATCGTCCTGCTGCAGCTGTCTTCCATTCGTTGCATTGCGATTATGCTGCTTCCGGGGATCGAAGGCATCCACAACGATCTGTTCGGTGCCCTTGATCTCCGCACGACAGAAGGGGCAGCCCTGCATCAAATTGATTGATTCAGAATTGGGTTTAAGCTCAGTTTTCGATTGCTATCGGCGATAGCGCTGCTTACCTGTCCCTCCGAGTCCACCTGCCAGGCGGTGAGGCAGGGCGTGCACAGCAAGTGTCCGCAGGGCTCGATGCGTATGTCCTTATCGTTCTCCGCACAGATTTTGCATAGCTGAAATGTGCTGCCTGCAAAAGTGAAAATGTTGAGTTTAGTATTGGAGTTTTGCGGGCGTTTAGCGAGTTTAGCCATTTCTCAGCTTACCCATTTCACAGTATAGCTCATATTGCTCTTGAGTGACAGTAATGTGATCCTCGGTTGGACTTTGCACCGCAGACGATAGATCCGGATTGTAGGCCTGACCATCGGGATATAGGTAAAAACCCTCGCTACATAAACAATTGGGGTATAGTTTAATAAATATTGTTGCTCTTGTGCATCTTGTTTAATGCTTACCGATGACCATCAAGCAGCGCCTGGCAAAGCGATTTGTTTTGCGGTATAGTTTGCAATATTTCACCATCGGCCGTCACATAGCCGATGGCCCATTGTCCCAGCCGTGTGCAGGATAGGCGGAAAACGTAGCTGCCTGCCTTGTGGATGTAGCGTTGTAGTCGCGCTTTCACCTCGTCATAGGTGAGAAAGGCCACATAGCCGGGATGGGTGACGGCGAGGATTTGCCAATTGCGCAACAGCGTCACCCACGGCTGAAATAGACGCGTAAATACATCGAATTCAAAATTCGATATATAATCATTGCACGTCAAATCGATGGTCGTCTTTAGCGCCATCGCCTCCAAGCCGGACGATATGGGATGCACTTTGTTCAGCTCCTGACGGAATATTTTCCAAGGCACCAGTGTACTGCAACAAGAATCATTTATCGGTTAAAAAGTCGGGGGTAATCCTTATTGGATTTTGGAGCAAAACTTACCTGTTGCCAAAATTGCCCTTCCAGAAATCGGCCGCATCGGCTTTGGTGATTCGAAATTGATCGCCCGCAAATACACCGTTGGGAAAGATAGCTTTAAGCTCGCTCAGCATGTGGGAGAAGACCAAACTGAGTTTGGTCAAATTGCGTCGATAATGCGAATTCTCATCGAACATCTTCTCCTTGCCCTCCTTGAACAGTTTAATGGCCTGTTTGCATTTACGCATCAGATTATTGATGAAGACATTGAAGTGCTCGTTGGCATGAAGGATATGCATTTGATCCTCGTTCTTGGAGTAGATGAGACGCAAACGCTGATACGTGTCCGGGAGTATGTCCAATATGAAGGGGGGACTGTTCTTTAAATTCATTTTCGACTGTTGGCAATATTTGACCACTTTGTCCATCAGTTTCCATGTCTTCTCCAGCGTTTTTTTGTCTGTCGACAGACGCTGCGAGACGCATGCCTCCGAGATGGCTCCATGTAATTTCGATAAGATTGAAGGAAAAATTTTTGGTTGTGATTGTATGCGACTTGTGCGACTCGTCGCCATCTTTTCTCTCAACACTGCTGCTGCTGCTGTTGTTGTTGTTGTTGGTGTGGCTGTTGTTGGTTTGGGGAGTAAAGTTGTAGGTTTCACTCTTCACACACACGCGCACACAACACACACACACGCACACAACATACACACACACATACACGCACAACACACACTTCTACGCGTTACAGCAGCGACAACATGAAGTTCCAGCTCTCCAAACAGCCAGCGCACCAAAAATAAATTAAACGTTCACGTTGCCTTTAGCACTATGCATCTGCATTTGCACAATTTTGCGCGTTTCGTTCGTTAGTTTTAGTCGACTTTTTTCCCACACAATTCTCCGACTTTTTCAATGAGTGTGCCAGTGTGTGCGTACATGTCCGTGTGTGTGTGTGTGAGTAGCGATGTAAAATATGTTATCGATAGTTGTGCCAGTATCGATAAGTTTGCACAGCAACACTATACGTCAGTTTTATTAAGGCTCTGCCAGTGTTGCTCTAAGAACTTTCTATTGCATTGCGTGACGGTTACTTTTCAAAATGTGATAACGATCTGTGCATATTCGTGCACTCAATTTTAGCATGATGTGCGAATGCTAGAAAATAGTGAAAATCAGCAAATAACTGAGCATGCTGCATGTTGAGCCATCAAATTTTAATTGGCATTCGCACAAGTGAAGCCATAACAACAACCACTTTTGATTTTCCTTTTATCGTGTTTTGTTGCTTTTTTCCCATATAATTTGTACTGAGTCTCTATCATCACCTTTATATAATACTGTCAGCTTTTTCATTTGGCATTTTCCTGACCTGTGATTAAGAAGAGAGGAAAACTCGTACGACTTGCAGAACAGGTGCGTACTGTTGTTGGTTATTGTTTCTAGCTTTTTATTATACTATTTGTTTTCTGTTTATGTTTTTAATATGCACTCGGCACTGCTGCAGCTACAATTTTCACTTTCCATTTTTATTGGCAACCACAACATCAAATCTTAGTTACGGCCAAAAAGAAATTGCACGCCTGCCAAAGGTTTTTTTTCAGCCAAGCGTGGCTTTCTTTTAATTAATTTTTTTGCAAGAGGTGGCATTAGGTGATGCATTTGGAGTTTGGTGGTGGTCCCCAGCATCAGTTCTGGGCGGCTGCTTGTGTCATGGCTGTCAGCTTGTAATGTTGTTGTTGTTGTCTGCCTGCCTGCTGCCCAAAAACTAACTGTAAATATTCCACTTACTGACCTATTTTCATCTGGCTGCTGCTGCTGCTGCACCACTCAATTTTCTTTATACACGCGAACAAACCGCCAAAGCTTGGCTGAGTATGCGTGTGTGTTTGTGTGTGACCCTTATTCGCAACGCCACTCAGGCGTAAAATTTATGGCTTAAAAGTAGACAAGTCCATAAGCACATACACACATACACACACAGCATCCAGGCTAGCAAACGTCTGCTGCCGCGGTTACTTGCAAGACTACAACAACAATCAACTTCAAATTGCGCGCCAGCGCACTTTCTACGGCTTCAGAGTTGCATACAGATCGTGTCTGCTTATGCATTTGATGAGAGTGTGTGTGTGTCTGTTATAATTTCAAATGCGGCTCGCCTTTTTAGTTGCATTTTGCTGCCACTTTTGGCAAATTAAATTTGTACGCAAAACCGATTAGGTTAGCGAGACAACAACATGACCAAGTTGTTATTTTAAATACCGACAACTCCATTTAATCAATGGCTAAAGCGCAACCAAAACTATGTAAAAGCAGAGAAGACGCAGCACTAACGCACAGTGTGCCCTAAACGTACAAAATATGTTTCTGGTAGCGCTTCCTGTCTGTCCTGTACCCAAAGTCAACAGCTGCAACAAGTTTGGCTTCTTATATTAATATATAAATTAATATTTATTGATTTATTTTTCTTATAAGTAATAAATACTGCTAAATCTTGACTATAATCTATTTAAGCCAAATGTTTCTTTCATCTTAAATCCGACTATCTCTTTCAGGTGAAATTTAAATTCAAAATCGCGCATAACTTAAATTAATATATCCATAAAAATAACAATCAAACTTTATCACCAAATTTTATTGTTGCTTGATTGAAAGGTTTACTAATTTAAAAAAAAATCACATCACTTTAACATTTGAATATTTCAAAGAAGAAAAAAAGAAACAACTTATTTATACCAATTGTAAATCAATCATAAATGGCCAACTAAGACCAAAAGTGATGTGCTTCGAATGGCTGCCCAGTCGATGCTCACCACTGTGCGGCGCCCGAAGACGCCGGCTGCGCAGCGACTGCGCTGCGGCTGCCTTTCACTCATATAAATGGCATTGCAAATTCGAGTGTGAGTGTCATTCAAACCTTTCTCTCGTGTCGTTCGCAACAGCGGCAGCCTTTTTTTGCGTCGCCTACGAAATTGGAGCTAGAGCTGCAATCGCCTTCGAGTTGATCTCGCAACAAAAGGCGCAGCTCAAACAATAAAAGCTTATAATTTTTATGAATGTGTAAAAATCAAAGCACGCGTGCGTGTGTGTGTTGAGCAGCATAAGTGTAACTGTGTGTGTGTGCGCGCGTCGCGTTTGCTTGTGTGTGTTCATTCATTGAAAAGAGTGCAGCGAGCACAACAATAAATAATGCAGTCGCTGTAACGTCAACGCTAACGTCAACGTCGACTGCGAGGCGGGGAGCAGCATCTCCACAACACAACCACAATTCACATTCAGGCGATCACTTCGCATGCGAAACTCAACGAGCGCGCATCAAAATCAAATTCAAACGCTTACGCTTTGGGAATAAAACAAAATCAAAAAAAAAGAGTAACGAACTACTGAAAAGAACTTTGATGAAAAGATACTTTGTGTGCATATAATAATAGTAAAAAGAAAAGAAAAGGCAACCGCAGAACGAACGACTGAACAAACGGTAACTGTGGTAAAACTTCAAAAGCCGCAGTCGTAATTGAAATCGAATTAAGGCAACGTGCAGAAAAAAAAACAACTATAAAAGAGGCAGGGCGATAAAAAAGAAATTATGCTACATTGTGCGAGAGGTCAAACCGAAAAAATACACGCCGAGTGTTAGAAGCAGAAGCAGAAGCAGCAGGAAAAGTCTTTCATGCGTAATTGCTGCTGTTAAATATAAACCGCAAAGCGTCGCTTAATGCTTAATGCTTAACACTTAATAGGCTGCGAACGAATTAACTCATAAAAGGGCAACAGGCGCAATACTCTCAAATGAGCGAGAACCGCCAAACCACAGAGAGAGCGACAACCGTTAATTGTGAGCATTGGCAGCAGTAGTAGCAGCGACGCAAGCATCGCCAGCTTCTGCCTGAAGCTTGCACCAGTTCGCTTGCATAGCAGGCAGACGGAAGAGCTACTGGAAAAACAAACGAAAAAAAAAACTTTCTTTAACGTAAGTTCGAAGTCGTGTCGTGATCTTTGCACGCCGTCTCAAAGCTAGTGCTGAACTTGAGAAGCAAACAACAGAAGCAACAACAACACCGACAACAGCAATAGTAACTGCTTCTATTTCAATTGTTAACGAGCGAAAGCGTCGTAGTCACGCACACGAAAACATACACACACGCACACATACACACAGTAGACGTCTAGCCTAAACCAGGAAAGTGCAGTCGGCAGTGAAAATGATGTGCCCGAACCAGCCGCAGTCGCAGCCTCAACAATGGCAGCCGAAGTACCGCTTTGGGCTAAAGTACCAACGTCAGCTGTTTGGCGCACTGCTGGCTTTAATGCTAACGGCAACGCTTACTAATGGTAAGTCATAATTGTATGTAGCCAGCCCATTACACTAAATTAACAAACCATGACGTCCAACGGGAGCTGTGCACAGAACAAAATTATATGCTTAGGATGAATTTTGATTGATGTGAATCTTTACATTTTGTTGGTAACATTTTTTGGAATTGCGACAAATCTTTAAAATTATTAGCAGATTTTTATTGAATTAATTTAAAAATTCCTAAAACAAAATAACTAATTGGGCCTTAAAAACAGTTATAAAAAAAACATAAGTTGCTCAAATTTTCTAAAAGATTTGAAGGCAAATGTATTGTGTCATGATTTAAGTGGAACTACTTAAAGTGCCCTTTTATTTTTGTCAGTGTACGGTGGCAAGATCATGATCAACAGCTGTGCCACTCAGTGGTAGAAAGCACAACCAGCAACGCTGTTGTCTTCTGCTTTTCAGCGGCGGCAGCAATTAATATCTAAGGTACGAGTACAAAGTGAATGTAAAGCCGACACACATCAGAGACCCCCCCTCCCCTGGCGGGTGACTGTGTGTGTGTGGCATGTGCCTATGATCAAACCCCCTTTCCCACTCTGTATAAAACACACATTACACACACACACACACACATCGAAGTAAATCCAAACAGGCTCGTAAATTTGTTGGTCGTGCACAATTTGTCCAACATTCAAATAAATTCATTAAACTTGCTCTCGTGCAGCAGCGCGCACAGCAAAAGAGACTTGAACCTAGCGTGGCATACCACATGCCACAGTGTTACCGCAGCCGGTTGGAACGGTCTCAAATTAGAGTGGAGCATGTGCATTGAGGAGAGCAGCAAATCATTTGGTTGATTGCCTTATGAGGTCACCATCAAAACGGTTGACCTGTGGCAATTGTTACAGTCAGCGATTTGTTTATTCTCTTCTTGTTCGACACGATCGTCATTCAATTAAAAATCGAAATTCTTCGTTGTAAAGATCACGACATTATTTCATTCATCATCAATTTAACCAGATGACTAAGTTTTCCTGCTGTGTTGCTGCAACTGCGATTCTCTGATAAGCAGATCAGCAATCAGATCGATGTAATGGTTTATTATTTTTTTTTGTAGTGTAAATAACTAACTTATTTGTTACTCTTAAACTTTCTTTTTTATATTTCTTTATGTTCTCGATATTGCTCCAAGCATTCAAATGTTTGATTATTTAAAAATTGAGTCTTTTTCTTAAATATCTAAACTTACTGATTAAAAATTGTCAATAAGTTCCAACAGCGCTGACTTTCTCTTATTTGTCTTAGAATCATTTCTAATTTACTTATTTTAGTTGAAATATTTCTTTAATATCTCTTAGTAAGTTCTATTCTGAAAGCATTCCTTGCAAATTTTCAAAATGATTGTAGAAAAATGTATAAAAGGCAGAAGAAATCAAGCTTGACGCCAGAGTGTACATATATACATTCTTTTGCTAAGTTGCTAAGGATCAACAGATGACTCGATCTAGCCAAGATAGACTTTGTTAACCCAAACGTAAAAAGAAACTAATATCAGCAAATTTACTGTCTATTTAACAGCTGTGTTTAGCTTAATGTGTCGATCATTATGTGTTCAGTTCTAGGAAGAATTTCTCCTGCCACAAGCAATCAGCTGATTGTGGTAATTTGAATCGGGTACTAGGTCGCTAAAAATATCTTTCCCATTACTGTCCGTTCTATTTCTATACTCAAAGACAGTTATCTTTGTTTTTCCTTTCTATTAATGGTTCTTTCATTTTCCTGTTGCGTTTTGCAGCACTGCAATTTGGCTTGGCTCTTAGCTAATCACTTGGTAATTATTGCCTGCTTGAAGTTGGCCTTGCAATTGTTGCATGGGCCCCTGCCCACTGTGCGGCTGCCATCATGATATGTGGGGGCAGCAGCAACAGCAGCAGCAGCACCAGCACCAGTTGTTGCAGCAACATAGATAGCGACAACATGCACACATATCATGTCGGCACTGGCCTAAGTCTGCTCAGCATTTGTGCTGCGGCTGCTGATGTTATTTTTGTTGTTGTTTGCCACTTTTGAAAATTATACGTTATGCGTTCTTTTTTTTCTTATTATTTTTTTTTTTTGCAATTGATGGCATCCGATAGCAGGAGCCAGAGTGTCAGAGCTGTGTGCCTCTTGCTCTTGGAATGTGGCACATAGTATGTGGGGGCAACACTATGGACTATAAGTATACGTATGCGTACCCGGCATGGACATGCTTGTCTGTATTAATTTCTAACGCCGCTTAATTTTCACTACTTGTGGCCATTAAAAATGCCGAGAATGCGACTGCGTCGGGATTATGTCTTTTGGTCTTCTGTTTTTTTTGTGCTTTTTGTTTTTTGTTTTTTATTGTTATTACTGATCTTGTTGTTTTTGTTTTTCACGCAGTGCAAATTGAAATAATGAACGTGGGTTCAATTATCTCAAGCAAGCAAACGCAGCAACGCTAATAGATTTCTACATCTGCTGCTGCTGATGCTGCTGCTGCTGCTGCTCTCGAGTCTGTGTTTCCTCTGGCAACGTCCGCTTTCTTTGCAAATAAAAAAATCGAAACGTAGGCCAACATCCAAACACGACGGCGACCAGACGACTGCGACTACGTCTATCTAAAGACGTAGATTTTTCGGCTGGGGCCGTTGGCAATTAGTGTGAAAATTTCACTTGCAATTTTAGCAGCTAGATTTCTGAATGGGGATTAGCGAGCGTAATTATAGATGGAGGTCATTGATAGTACCCACCATATTACAGACGTATCTACTAAATACTTGTGTGTATGTGTGAGTGTGTATGTGCCTGTGTGGGTTTTGTGCCATTAACGGAACGCTGCTCTCAGTGATTTCTTATAAGCCATTTACTAACTCCAAAGTTAATGGTGAAATATGCAAATTACACGATTTTAAAGAGATTTTATTTTTTATTTTTTGAAAATACATCTTTTCATTCTTAGTTATGGCTCTGGAAGATTTAGACCCATGCTTTCAGGCACTCTTTGAGCTAGAATTTTGAGCCAAATTCGAGTTTCCAACTTTGAATGTAGTATTATTCTAGGGTTCAAGCCATGATTAAAAAGCGTTTGCTTTTGAAAATTTGTAAAGTGTTGACAAAGTTATGGCTGTTTGAAAACTTGGAAGTTTTGCCATGTTCCCATGATTTCTTGGGGTAGCAGCACTTGCGTGGCACGACACGCAGCCAGCTGCCCCATGGGCCAAGCAAGAAATGTGAAACTGGAAACTGCGTAAAATGCTTTGACTGAGTTGGAAGCTAATCCGAAATTGATATGCCCAGTGGCGGCTCTTCCGCATGTCGAACGAAGCAAACAGAACAGAACTGCTGCTCCTCTCTCTCTCTCTCTCTCTCCATCTAGCTGTCTCTCTCTCTCGTTCTCACAAACACTCACTCTCTCTTTCGCATATTATGTGTCTTTGTAGGCGCCGTGAGAGACTCGCCCATTAAGATTATTAGACTGCCGGCACAGGCGCCTGTGATACGCTACCGCAACGCGGATGCAGCGCCGGATTCGCTGTTGATCCAATATCGCCAGGATGCACAGCCGGAGTTGTCGGCGACGCTGATGCAGGCGCCAGGAGCAGCGGCGGCCGCACTAGAGAATCTACTGCAGGAGGAGGCGGATCAGCAGCAGCAGCTAAGTCTGGGCCGGCAGCATCGGGCTTCGAGTGCCTCCAGCGGAGGCAGCAACAATTGTCCGCGCTCCTGTCCGCCCAGTTTGACGGTGGGTGCTGAACCCGTCTGTGGCAGCGATGGCCTCATCTATGCCAATCTTTGCGAGCTGCGCAAGAAGACCTGCTCCCGCAACGGTGTCTCCCTGATCAAGGATATGCGCGATGGCTGTGAGCGTTCCAAGGGTTCCGATTGCAAGCATCGTTGCACCACCGAAAAGGATCCAGTGTGTGGCACCGATGGACGCACCTATCTAAACCGCTGCATGCTGCGCGTGCAATCCTGTCGCGTTGGTCTGGCAGCCGTCAAACTGTCTCATGTGGGTCCTTGCAGCAACACCAGTGCTCAGCGCGAGTCCTGCCCCGTTGACTGCAACAGTGCGCCCAAGGATGGACCCATTTGTGCCTCCGATGGCAACGTTTACAATTCCACGTGCGAGATGAAGTTGCACA
This sequence comes from Drosophila cognata, assembly GCA_035041535.1. NCBI lineage: Eukaryota > Metazoa > Arthropoda > Insecta > Diptera > Drosophilidae > Drosophila > Drosophila cognata. Next base: position 6,290,446 of record JAWNLC010000099.1, read on the forward strand.
CGTGTGGCCAAGGCGTGGTGAAGACCAGTCGCAAGCACTGCCAATCGACGCGGATGTGCCGCGAGTCCTGTTGGCGTGTGGCCAGACCCACCTGTGGCTCCGATGGTCGCCTCTATGCGAGTCCCTGCAAGATGCGCTCCACCAACTGTGGCAAGCATGTGTTCGAGGTGCCGCTCTCCTTCTGTATGCCACAGGAGCGACATGGCAGTCAATCGGCAGCCGAAACGTGCCCCACCGAGTGCCCCAAATCGGAGGCGGATGCCACATCCCAGTATGTGTGTGGCAGCGATGGCAACATCTACTCCTCACTCTGTGAGCTGAAGATGCTCAACTGTGGGTAAGTGTTAAACGCAAAAGTATGCATCAATTATATAGTCCTGATTATAAATGCTACAGTTACAAACTATATTCCAGACCGCAACGCAAATCCATACAGAAGATGAGCATGGACAAGTGCAAGAATCGCTTGACACGCTGCAAGCAGCTGCCGCCCTGCAAGGACTTTAACAATCTCTTTGGCTCCATCTTCAGCTCGAAGCGCAACGACAAACTCTGCGGCACCGACGCCAAAACCTACAACAATGAGTGTGAGCTCGCCCACGCCACCTGCCTGTAAGTGATCAGAGTATGCCAAAATTCCTGCTTGTGTTTGTATCCTTGGACTCGTATTTGTAGACGCGGCGTTAATCTGGCGCATATTGGACCCTGCACGGATCTCAATTCACCGACCAAGGACTGTGGGGATGCGTGCACACGTGCCGATATGCGGCAGCAGCCGGTTTGTGGCTCCGATGGCAACACCTTCGCCTCCATGTGTGAGTTCAAGCGACGCACCTGCAATCTGCGCGTCGTGCCCGTCTCCCTGAAGAACTGCGCCCTAACCGCCGATTGTGACTCCGATTGTGATGCCCAGCCACCGAATTTTGTTTGTGGTTCGGACAACAAGTTCTACAAATCCGAGTGTCACATGCGCAAGGAGAACTGTGGGAAGCATGTGTTTGTCGTTCCACTCAAGCGTTGTCTGGCCGCCTTCCAGTTTCAGGGCTGTGCCCGCATCTGTCCCCGGGAATTTGAGCCGGTGTGTGGTAATGATAATAAGACGTATTTGAATGACTGCTTCCTGGACATCGAGAACTGTCGCACCAACAGCACGGTGGCTGTGCATCACTATGGCGCCTGTGGACGCCCCGAGGCGCCCTCAACCAATTTCCTTTACTAATGTCGGGCGTTATTTACAATTTTACAATGGCATTTAATATTTTTAGGCTACAGTCTATTACGTATTGTATTGTATATTTTTTTTGAAATCGATATTTATTGTGTTGGAATTAAAAAGCCGAACGAACGTATAATTTGGGAATGGTTTCGCTGCCATCTGCGCCTAGGCAGAGTCATCGAATAGCTTGCTGAGCATTGCATTTATCTCATGCGGCCGATATTTGACATACTTATCAGGATTCTTGCTAAACTGCACAGCGGCATACCTGCAATGGAATGAAATTGTTAAGCAATTGAATGAACTGGAAGTCAACTATTTTGTAGCTTACATCTCGAAGAAGCGATTGTAATTGGGTAGAATGTGCTCCACATTGTCTCGCTTGATGCCCTCACGCAAGATGACATCAGGTATGGAAATGCCACGTTGTATTTTGCAAGCCTCCTCAAAGTCTTTGTTAAAGTTCTGCGAAACAACAATTTGTTAAGATTGATTTCAGATTGGGATCAAGCATTTGTCGCACCGAAAAGCGCTCCTTGAGCACACTGCGATCCTTGTCCTTGACCTTGCCAGCCACTGGCTTGGGCAGCTCCTCGACCGAGTAAATGCCCGCCAGCATTTTGGACCACGTCTTCTGATAGCTCGTCTTCAGCTCACGTATCATTTCCAGATAACTGTGTTCACACTCCGGCTCTGCCAACGTGACCAAATCAATCAGATTGGAGCGTTGCAGTGATTTGAGTATGTAGTGTATGTTATTAAGTCTAAATAGATGCTTCGTTGCCTGATCATTATACTGTTCGCACTTGTTCATTATGGACAGATTGAGCTCAGCGAGCGCTTTCTCTGCGAAGCAACAAAAAAAAAACCGATACAATAAATATACATTGATGATAGTACAAACAATAGCTGATCTCACTTATGTATATGGCCAGGAGTGCCTTGTTGCGCTCCTCGCCGGGCAGTGCCTTCTTCATCAGTATGGTGTCCAGCTGCGTGGAGTACAGTACATCCTGGGCAAGTATGGCGCCAATCACATCAAAGTGCTCATACAAATGCTCGATGAACCAAATCGTATTTGAGGTCAGTTCGTGGACGGTGGCATCTTTGGGCACATTGCTCTGGCCGACAATGTTGGTGCTCGACTCGCCCTTGACAACGTCCAGGAAGTGTTCCAGTGCCTTGGCGCCCGTCTGCTGCAGTTTGTTCAGCACTTTGGTCAACTGTTGCCGCTGGGCGGCATCGTAGGTGCGCTCAATGTCCGGCTGCAGGAGGATGACACGTTTCAGTGCCGAGAAGATACCCAACGCTGAGGTCCACTCCTTGCGCGAAATGCAGCGTAAGATTCGCTGTGTGATGACCTCCGCATCCTTCACCACAAGCTCAATGGCATTGTAGGCGAGACGTGCAAAGACCTCATTGTGCTTGGATTGCGGTATAATGTCGCGCATAATGGATCGCTCCCAGTTGAGTAAACGCTGCAGGCCAAGTAACATAACCAAATACTTGTCCAACTCCTGATCGCCATCGAGTATATCTTCGGAGGTCAGGTGATCCGAGTGTGAGGAGGCCTTTTTAATGGAGAACCCGGTGGACTGCTCAAACGTTTGTGTTGCCCTCAAATACAACTTGTTGGCCTTCTTCTCAAAGCTGCAAGACAAAAATGTATTGTATAAGTTGCTGTCGTTGGACACATGCTGATGAGGAACTCTTACATTTGCTGCAGTCGCGCTGAGGTGTTCTTCTTGGGCTCATTTTGACGACCGCTGTGACGTGATCTCTGCAAAAACAGCCGAATAAATGCCAGCAAGAGAAGCATGAGAAAATATTCTGATCCAAGCCGAACAACTTTGTTTCCTAATGAAACTTTGTGTATACAATACTCATGGGATATTCAAAAGACTTTTTAAAATGTGAGGAACATAAAATTTAATAAATGAATACAAATCTGGGCATTTTTTCCTGTTTACATAAATTTCGATTTAATTCTTAATAGATACATAAAAATGCTTGGCAAGCGGATCAGCCAGCGATAGCTTGACAGCTTTGGGCAAACAAAGATCAGATGCCATTGAGGGCTTCTAGTATGCGATTGCAGTCTTCGTCCTTGCGCACACCTATTCGCTTCAGATCATCACGTTTCATGGACACCAAATCGATCAGATCCATATGCGATGCATTGAATTTATCCAGATAGGTCTCCAGGCCGACAAGGATCAGCACTTCCTTCACATTGGTGGCATGATTGAGGACAAACGAGTGATTCGTAGCTTGCAGCGAACGACGACGCGTCTCTCGGCACAATGATGTTTCCGGGGTGCTGGCACTTGAGTCATCCAAGAAGTTGTCCAAGCTCATATTGTTATCTTCGTCTTTCCCTTTGCCCTTCTTTCCCGATGGCTTTGTAATGGTTGCCGATTTTTTATCTTTTTGATAATTCACTGTCCTAAAAATCATTGGAGATGCTGGACTTATCATCGTGCGCACATCCTTAATGGGTGACAAATTGGGCGATCGCAGGTGTCCCAAGATGGGCGTGGAGCAGCGCACATTAAGGCTCTCCACGGTCAGCGTGTTCTGAAAGACCGTCTCTTTGGTCCTGGACGAGCGCCTGACAGCCAATCGGCATCTGCCTTTCGGTGAACAAAATTCCGCCATTTTTTTTATCAATATACAATTTACACAAAAAACAAAAATCACAGAAAATGACACGATGCGTTCTTGAAAAGTGTTAAATCAGTAATGGCGACGAAGTTCGAGATTTTTTTTAGCCATTAGTTGAAGCTTTTCGGAAAACTGCCGTTATACGAATTTTTACTAAATACAGTGTTGCATTCGCGACAAAACTATTTTAGCTGCAGGCTGTCGAACTTGAGCTTCCGCTCTTTGAGCAGCAAAGTTGAGTGGAAAATTAGTTGGTCATCTAGTACTCACCAATGCTTCGTTGCCCCAGCTGCTGCTCTTTTGATGATCCTTCAGCAGTTGCAGAGAGCGCAGCACGACATCTCCACGCTCCGTTGCATAAATTTGTGTGTACTCACGCATATTCTGCTCCAGCCACAGCGATATGGTGAATAGCTCCTCGCGAGTGCTCTGCGATAGCTGGCGAAATGATGTAAACTCGTCGCTTGACGAATCATCCTCGATATAGATCAGATCCAATAGTTCCACTGGCTTCAGAGGTGCACTGTGCTTCTTTAGCAGCATGCTGTAATGCTGATTGAGACCCTCGCAGCCAGTGTTGAACAAACTGGTCACGTTCTCCAGTTCCACACTCTGCGAATTGTTGTGCAGAAAGTAATCCATGGCAGCACGCAGTTTGGCCAACGCGTCCAGAAACGCTCCAATGTTGCCCTCGATGGGGCCCTGATGGATGAGCTGGCAAACCTCCTGGGACACATCGTAGTGCGAGAGCACGCTCTCCAGACAGTTCAGAGTGGCCTCCAAATCTGAAATGAATAAATGGGGCGTTCTCAACACTAAACTGCTTTCAGTTATCATATTATTTACTCTGCTGTCGCTTCTGCAACTGTTCCGTTTCCTGATAGACTGGCAGAATGGTTTGTTCCAAGTTGCCCAAACGCTTCTCGAAGATCGTAAGTATGCTGGACATTTGCGTGGAGAGATCATGATACTTGTCCACACGATCTTTTAGTAGTACTAAATTGGTTGTTTCCTTTTCCAATTTGTTATGCGCTTGCACGGAACTATCCAAATTATTCATTGTTTTGATTTTGCACTACATCAGCAAAGTGAAACACACTCATAGTCATAACAGATCAGCTGTTGATTAACATTACTATCGATACTTGTGCTATATACTCACCACGCTTATCGATACTTGCCTGGCATTTTGGTTGCCATGGCAGCTTTTATTGTTATGGCCACAAACAAAACGTAAATAAAATGGAAAAACTACCAATTGTATGGAATTACAATAAAATATAAAATGCGTGGCGTGCTGAAATGGTTAGAGCGCATCGAATTCTCGAATGCCAAAGATGAGAACACCAGGTAAACTCTGAGATCACCATTAACACCTGTTGCTTTGATTTATGTTTCTTTTGTAAGTGTACATTCCGTTTGCTACGCTCCGGATGGCAGTCAGTTGGTGGTGGCAGCAGGGGAGCGTCTGCTCATCTACAATCCCAACGACGGCTCGCTGCTGAACACATTAAAGGCCCACAAGGATGTTATAAACTCGGTGGTTTATTCCCGAGATGGCAAACGTTTTGCAAGTGGCGCCGCCGATAAAATGGTCATTGTGTGGTCCCCACAACTGGAGGGCCTGCTCAAGTACTCGTAAGTGGAGTGGAACATGTTTTCCCTCCAAGATCATCACTAACAATTCACTTGTTGCAGTCATGGCGATTCCATTCAGTGCATGTGCTTTAATCCCGTCTCGCATCATTTGGCGTCGTGTTCCACATCGGATTTTGCCTTCTGGTCGGCGGATCAGAAGGCTGTGCAAAAGTACAAGATCGGATCGCGTGTCAATGGCTGCGCTTGGACGAACGATGGACAGTATTTGATACTTGGACTGGCAAATGGCAGCATATCCATACGCAGTAAATTGGGTGAGGAGAAGGGACGCATCGATCGACCGGGTGGAGCCAATAGCTCCGTCTATGCCGTGCAATGTTGTCCAGTAAATGGTGCTGGCAGCGTAGATACCATTGCCGTTGCGGATTGGTCACAGACGCTCACGTTTCATACGCTCAGTGGCCAAATAATTGGCAAGGAGCGCGTTCTGGGATTCGATCCGCTTTGTATGTCATATTTTCCCAATGGAGAGTTTTGTGTCGTCGGCGGCTGCACGAGCAATTTGCAATTCTTTACCAGAGACGGCGTGCGATTGGGCACCCTTGGTGATGGCTTCGATTCGTGGATCTGGTCGGTGGCATTGCATCCTAATGGACAATCCTACACGATTGGTTGTCAGGATGGCACTTTGGCCTCTTTCAACATTGCGTCCAGCACGGTGCATGCGCTGTATCGAGAGCGTTATGCCTTTCGTGAGAATATGTGCGATGTGATCATTCAGCATTTGATGTCGGGCCAAAAGGTGCGCATCAAGTGCCGTGATCTTGTCCAGAAAATAGCCATCTATAGGAATCGTCTGGCTGTCCAGTTGCCGGAACGTGTTGTGCTCTACGAGCTAAGTTCCACAGAAAATGAGCCCATGCACTACAAGGTCAGGGAAAAGATCCAACAGAAGTTCGATTGCAGCTTGCTGGTCGTCTGCGGATTGCATATTGTCCTGTGTCAGGAGAAGCGACTGCAATGCCTGGATTTTGAGGGTGCGCTGCAGCGGGAATGGATAATGGACTCGTTCATACGTTACATTAAGGTGACGGGCGGTCCTCCGGGACGAGAGGGTCTCATGGTCGGTCTGAAGAACGGACAGGTCTTTCGCATCTTTCTGAACAATTCCCTACCACTGCTGATTACGACGGCAGTGTCCGCAGTCCGCTGTCTGGACATTAATGCGAATCGCAGCAAAATCGCCGTTGTGGATGATGCTGGACGACTCGTGGTGCGGGATCTGCTCAACGACAGCATTCTCTATCAGGATGTGGGGGTAAATAGTGTCACGTGGAACACACACCTGGACACGATGCTCTGCTATACACACACCAGCGGCGGATTGAGCGTACGCGTTGGCAATCTACCACCCAGGGCACCACAGAATATGCATGGCGTCGTTGTCGGCCTCTGTGGTGCGACGGCCTTCTGTCTGCGTGGCAATATAATGCACAATACGCCACTGGCTCTGGGCGCCACCATGTGGCAGTTCATCGAGGCGGGCCTGTTTGAGTAAGTAGATCCTTGTCAACAGATATATAACATATGCCTAAAATATATTCCGCTTTGCCGTAGCGAGGCATACCAGGTGGCCTGCCTGGGTGTCACCACCAGCGATTGGGAGGGCTTGGCACAATCCGCCCTGGAGGCGCTGCACATCAATATTGCCCGGGATGCGTACGTCAAAGTGCGCAATTTGCCCTGGCTGCAGGTGATCAGTGAGCTGCGCGAGCAACAGCAACGCGCCACCGTGCCCAAGGAGGTGCTGCTGGGCGACAGTTGTGCCTTTGCGGGCAAATTCAAGGAGGCAGCGCGTCTCTTCCTCAAATGCAATCAAACGAATCGAGCGCTGGAAATGTACACGGATCTGCGAATGTTTGATCTGGCGCAGGAGTATCTCAAAGATGGCAGCGAACTGGAGAAACGGGATCTGGTGCGCAAGCGCGCTGAGTGGGCCTACTCTGTCAAGGAGCCGCGTGCAGCTGCCGAGCTGCTCCTCTCCGCGGGCGAACACCAAAAGGCAATTGATATTGTCGCCGAGCAGGGTTGGGCAGATGTGTAAGCTAAAGCTTAAGTCTATTTCTCGAAATCTTCGATTGATTTTCCATTTGGAACCGTTTCGCAGCCTCTATGATATTGGACGACGTCTGAGCCTCAGCGAACGCGACGCTGTCCAATCGGTGGCTCAGAATCTGAAGACACTGAAAGCCTTGCCGCTGGCCGCTGAGATGTTCAAGAAGCTGGGCGACGAGGCCCAAGTGGTGCAGCTGCATGTCGAGGTCCAGGACTGGGCCGAGGCATTCCGTTTGGCCGAAGCCTTGCCAGAGCTGTTGCCCAACGTGCATTATCAGCATGCACAGTGGCTGGCAGAAACGGATCAATTTATAGACGCGCATCAGGGTGAGTTGCGCCACAAGTTGCAAAGACAAAGTTGCAAATGTAATTTTGTTTCGTTTATTATTCGCAGCTTATCTAAAAGCTGGACGCACCAAGGATGCAAATCGTCTGCTGAAGCAGCTGAGCAACACAGCCATTGTCGAGGAGCGCTACCTAGATGCCAGCTACTTCTATTGGCTACTGGCCAAACAATATCTGGACATATATCACGAGAAACCGTAGGTATCTGTTATATATATATATATGTAATCTCTACTAAGTAGATTTATTTATTTGTAGTGAGCAAAATGCCATTGATCATCATCTCAACGAGTACAAAAACCATTTGCGTATTGCAAAAGTTTATTACGCCTACAGCGTCATCTTCAACTATATGAAGGAGCCATTTACCACCCACTCACCCGTCAGTCTCTTCAACGTGAGCCGCTTCATTTTCAATGAGGTGGAGAACAAGGGCGCGCCAAAGGGCGTCAGCATGTTGTATGTGAAGCATAGTTAGAATTATGTAAATATTTAAGACACAACTAATTGTGGATCACTTACAGTTCGGTGCTCTTCACGCTGGCCAAACAAGCCAAATTGTTGCAGGCCAACAAGCTGTGCCTGCTGGTCAACAAGCGTCTGCAGTCACTGAAACCGCCGGCGGGCGTTCAAGAGCAAATCGATGTGAGTTGGATGCATCTTAATATCAGCAGCATGTTTTGCAAGTCATTGTTTTAATCCACAGCTGAATTTCCTGAACAGCAAGGCGTGCAAGAGTGGCTTCAACGATCCCGAGGAGCTGCTGCCGTTATGCTACAAATGCTCGAACTACAGCCAGCATTTAAATAATAATACCTGTCCCACCTGCAGACAGGACTATATATTTTCCTATGTTTCCTTTGGTAAGTGTGCAAATCCATCCATCAATCTATAATTTATTTGTTATATTTATGGTATCCTGTAGAAATCTTGCCTTTAGTACAATTCCATCCGGAGGTGGATATAACCGATGCCGAGGCGGAACGTTTGCTCTTGGCGCCGGCCAAACATCCCGAGGATGCAGATCCATTCAATGAAGACGTCGCCAGCGCTCTTCCATTAAGTCTAGATCGCCATGCGCTGCGCGCTATTGATCCCAATCATGTCCTAATACTCAAGCGAAAGCACAGACGCCACATTTACTATCGCAATATATTGCCCGATCTGCAGGTTACCTACTGCTCCGAGTGTCTGCTGGTAAGTCTCTGCTCAGAAAGCTTGAATTTAATTTAATTTTAATGCATTTGCAGTTGTTTTACGCCGAGGACTTTGAGCTGCAGGTGCTACAGAAGGGCTATTGTCCTTTCTGTCGCACTTCCTCGGACAAGCTGCTAGAAGACTTTTAAATGTCACAAACAATAACTAAGTAAACTAGTAATTAAAGTATATTTCATATTGTTAAAAGTGATGTGTTTACAATATCCGTCCAACAAATTAAATATATAAAATTAGATTTATATTTATAAATTGCACATTTGTAAACTAGGAATCAGAGAAAAATAGTTAAACACTCGCTTGGTCGGTTGTTGCTCTAGGTCCAGGTTTCTTCCTGATAGCGTCGCTGCTTTATCATTTGCTCCATGTAGACGGTATCGTTGTCGAGTGCCTCGATGAATGCTTCCCTGACTGCTTTTGGCATATTGTTCGAGCTGCCTGCCACATAGACATAAGCGTTTTCTTCCCGGATGAGCTCAGCTAGAAACGCGGCGCGCTTTTTGATCAAATGCTGCACATAAACCTTATTCTCTTGATCTCGCGAGAAGGCAACATGCACGTCAACACTTTGATTATCCTGCCACGTCTTGAAGTCTTGCTCGAAGTGATAATCCTGCGTCTGGTTGCGGCAACCAAAGAACACAACGAGTCGACCCACCTTTCTCCCCGTCTGCTCTAAATGCAACCTGTGCTGAATAATGCTGCGAAAGGGCGCAATCCCAGTGCCAGGTCCAATCATAATCAGTGGTGTATCCAACTCCTTGGGCCAGCTCATCGTGCCCGGCTTGATGAAACCACGTAGCTCGTTTTCTGCCTGCAAGCCCCTCAGCCAATTGGAGCATAGACCCAAACGGGGTGCCTGCATAATGGTCTTGTAGTTGACCACAGCGACCAAGAGATCGAGTGTGCCCGTCGATACATCGGAGGCAATGGAGAAGCTGCGCGTTTGTATCATTGGCATCATCTCAAAAAGCTGCATCAGCGTCAGCTTGGCCATCGCATGCCTGAAATCCTGCAGCAGCTCCAACACCATGCGTCTTGGCCTATTCACATAGGCTATTAAATCCTCCAGACCTTCGGCTGTGCAAAACTCCTGGAGTTTTTCGCGTTCCAACTCATCCTCACAGTTCTGGGCAAGCACCTCGAGAAAGCGCTGCCGCGGCCTGGCGCTCAAGTCCCAAATATATTTGGCTGCTTGCTGCAGTGAAATGGGCGCCGCATAGGCCAAAGGGAGAGGTAAATCTTTGTGGGCGCTGCTCACTTCGACCACAGTGTTGGCATCGAAATCGAGCTTATGTTCTTTGAGCAACTCAAAGAACTCCCGAATATGTTCAGCACTGTTTTGTGGCCGCAATTCGAGCACATCGCCAGGCTGCCAGGTTGCTAGCTCGCTGCTAAGTCGCAACAAGCGCACATCCTGAAAGTGATCCGCGGCTGTTGTGCGCTTATTCTCGATCAGTTTAAACACGAGCGCCTCCTGCCTTTGTGTCCAATGCAGGCGATCCTCATTCACAGCAGGCTTTTCTTCAAGCACACGCACATTCCATCTGCTCACCTCGGTGGCCTCATCTTGCTTGCGCACCGCCAATGTGCCGCTTAGTGTCTGCCAGAGATCCGCTGTCCAAGCGAGAGATGTGCCTAAATGTCCGTAGTCGTGCTGATCATCGCACAATCCCAGGGGACACACAGATTTTGCACCCAGATTTAATAAACGTTTGTGCAACTTTTTGACGGCAAAGTTGAATTTTGAGTAACTGGAGTCACCCAATCCAAGACACGCGAATTGCAGACTATCCAGTGAGTTGCTCGGCAAGCTGCGCTTGAGTAGAAAGCGCCAGGCCTGTTTCATATTGTCGGGTTCCATGCCATCACCCGTTGTGGCCACTACAAAGATCACGAGGCGCTCCTCGATGAGCTGCTGTATATTGTAATCCTCCAGCGCGAGCACTGGGCCCTGGAAGCCCCACTGGCGCGACTCGCGCCATATCTGTTCGGCCACATCTTGGGCGGTGCCAGTTTGACTGCCATAGAGTACCAATAGACGCATAATCTTCAATTTTAATGAATTTCGAAAAACAATGTGAAAACTGCACACAAGGCCGGCTTGTCAGCTGTTATTGAGCATGGTGTCTGCAGTGTATAAGGTAGCGCATTGCAGAGAGCATTTAAAATGAGAGAATATTCATAGTGAGAAAATTGCATACCATTTAAAGAGAATATGCCGTTGTATAAATATAAATATATTAATAAATTATAAATATATTATTAGCCACCTTTTTAAAATAGTCGCTATACCTGTTGCGCTTTGGTATCTATGACGTCACATTAAGTATTATCGATTTATTAAAAGAGTTATCGATTTATTAAAATTTAGTTCGCATTTTCACAACATGAGTTAATAAGTTGATTGGCTCAACACATAAATTTCACAAGTGAGTAAGAATGACAATGGTCAATCTATGACGATGGATAAAACACACTCAAATATACAACTGAGCAAGCAACTTTCGTGGCTGCTGCGTCATGGTGCACAAAAGGAAGGATTAGCAATACATCCCGATGGGTTTGTGAGCATCAATGATATTTTAAAACATCCGCGCTTCGGTTCGCAATACAGCAAAGAAAAACTGAGGCAAATTGTCTCAACTGATGCAAAGCAGCGTTACACGCTGCGTTCGAACCCATTAACAGGTGCAGAGGAAATACGCGCCAATCAGGGTCATTCACTGGAAGCGGTGCAGTCGGAGGTTTGCATGGAGCGCATTGGGAGCATCTCCGAACTGCCTGCGCCTGTGGTGCATGGCACCTACTATCGCAACTGGGAGCGAATCAAAATCGAAGGCCTCAAACGAATGCAACGAAATCATGTGCATTTCGCATTGTTCAACGGCGATAATAGTGCAGTTTTAAGCGGTTTCCGTAGCGACTGCCAAGTGCTGATCTATATGAATGTTGCCAAAGTGCTGGCCGATCAGCTGCCACTGTTTCGATCCAGCAACAATGTTATTTTGTGCGCTGGCATTGATGGCTGCATCGATAAACGATACTTTGAGCGCGCAATTGAAAGACGATCGAAGAAGTCGTTGTCTTTTTAAACCCAAAAGCAGAGTGTTTTCATTGTTTGTGTGAATCGAATGTGTTTGGTTTTTACTGCGCCCCGTAAATAAATTGTTTCAAATTGTGTGTTTTTATATCGTTGCCTTTGAACTTTTATTATTACAGAAATGAGCGGCACAACAGCATCGCAGGATAATGCGACAGTGATTCACTGCAATTTGTGCGAGGAGCCCTTTAGCACATTTCAAGATTGCCTTGCCCACAGGCAGAAAAAGCACAAACCTCAATCGGAGAAGAAATTGCGCAATTGTTTGGAAGCCATCGCAAAGCTCTTTGCCAGCGAGGAAATCCAATCCGAACGTCGCGATTTGCAATCGATGCTCGCTCAATCGCATCCTGGACAAGAATTTCGTACCCTATTGTCTTATTTTACGGGGGATTGTAAAATGATGTCGCTTTGCTTTGAAGAGGTTAAAAATCGCATAAGTCAGCTTATGCAGGGCCGAGTAAAGGTCTATCCCTTTGGTTCACTTGCAACGGGTTTGGTCTTGAAAGGTTTGTAGATGGCACACTTCATATGTGCGTTTTTCTTATGTTTTTCTTTCACTTTCTAGATAGCGACATTGACATGTACCTGGCACAAATGGACACCAGTTCAAAAGCCATGTCTCACCGCCAATTGTTCGACAGAGTCCATAGTTTTTTGCGTCGCAACAAATGCTTTACGGATGTGGTGGCCATACGACATGCTCGTGTGCCCATCATTCGCTTCCAGCATGCTGCGAGCGGCCTCAGCCTCGATATCAATATGACCAGTCCGAAAAGCATCCGCAATTCGTTTTTTATTGCCGCGCTATTGCGTAGGGATGTGCGAATACGCGAGCTGTTCCTGTTCCTCAAGTTGTGGGCAAAGAAGCTGAGGATAATTTTCAGCGACAGCATGAGTAGCTATTGCCTGGCCGTCCTCATCATCTACGGCATGCAGCAGCAACAACAGCTCCCGTCCATTAGGCAACTGCAGGCATGCTGCCAAGTACATGAAGTCATGGGCATTAATTATAGCTTCAGTTTGCAGCAGGTCCAACAACTGCCGGACAGCTTGACCACCTTAGACCTCATAACTAGTTTCTTTAAGCTATACAGTCGTATGAACTTTGAGAATAAGCTGCTGTCGCCGTATTTGGGCTATGCACTGGACTTAACAGAACCGTTCTCTTGGTCTCAGAATTTTCCGGAATATGAAGAGCAATTGAAAAGCATACAGAAAGTGACTGGCGAGCAGCCAGAGCCGTTTAAAAGTGGACATTGCGTTTGCGTACAAGATCCCTTTGAGTTGCAACACAATGTAGGCCAGTCCATGTCGCCAACCAATATCTCCTACCTGCGGCAATGTTTAACATTTGGCTATAAAGCGTGCATTGATGAAAAGCTTCTCTCTTCGCCTGCTCAGCTTTACGACTATTTGATTTTTGGCCTGGCCGATGAACTTTTGCAGGCCCATCGTGCGAATGCATTGATGCGCTTACAAATGTGGGAGAAGATGGTAACAGCAGCAAAAACCACAAAAACAACAGAACCAGCAGTTGCAACAACAAAAAATTCTGCAGGTGCTGAATCTGCAACTGCAACAGACAGATTAACATCCAGTAGTTCGTCCGACTGTGGATTCCCACTGAAGCATTTCTGCGTTCTGAAGCCCTCAAAAAATGACCTGAAGTGTTTGCGTGATGATTTTATTAATAAGAATCAAGATGCAAAAAGGACAATCTTTTACTACTGGACAAAATGCTATGTGGCTGCCATTAAGGACTTTTTGGAAAATATTTATAAGTTAAAAATGACGCTAATTGATCCAGAGGAACTCCTTGAGCCCAGTGAACTGCCACGTCGATTTACCTGGCTAATTGAAACCCGACTGGATACGTGGACTGGTCGAAATTTTCAACGCTCCGGAATTTCATTCTCTGCCATACAAAAGCAGCAGACTTCTAAATTTTTGACAACACGCAATTATGCAGTTGATCTGAGAGGTCGCTTCTCGTTGGTCATTGCCTCGGACTATAAGGAGCTGCGTTTGGAGCTGCAGCCAATGCCTGGTGACGATCTGGCCCTGCAACGACTTAGTCCGCTGACCAAATTCTTTAAATCGTTGAAGAATATGGTCTGCAATTACAACTTCAAGGATAAGTTTAATAAGTATCATCGATGAGTTTCAAGCGCAAAATGAAACGAATTATTTTTTAGGCGTCTTTCGACTTACAACAAATCATTGAAAAGTGTTTAAGAGGATTGCAATAGCAAAACAAAGGCCAATTTTTTAGTTAATGCTTAACAGTTACAAACATATCACTTATTTATATAACTTTCAAATTTTAGTTTACTCACATCTCGATAATTTATTTGCACAAATAAATCTATTGCAATTCTCGATTTCTTTGTTGTTAAATATTTTTCACATTAGCGAGCGCCACGATTTAGTATATATTTATATATGAAATGGAAATTATTGTTAATTTTCTACATAGTTTATTTACGAGTCAGGGAATTCCTACGAATCAACTCATATTTATAACAATCCAATTATTACATAATATTATAATATATTTTAAGTATCATTTTCGTATTTCATACGACTAACATAATTTTGAACATACAATGAATTGAAATCTTGGCAATCGCTTAATTGAGACATAAGGATACGAATTGGAGTTAAATACAGATTATATATTTAGTATGTACTTAAATAGAGTCTAAGGAGTGAGCAAATATATATCTAGCTTATGTACATTATATGTATATGTAAATATTATCACGTTGCTGCTCTAGAAGTGTTTCCGAGTCTGGTGTTAACGCCCACACGGCACTATATTCACTAATATTCTATTTATACTATTAGCCCTACACAACAACAAATAACGGCACTTTGGGGGCGTAAACAAAAGAAATTTCAATAACGTTCATTTCAATCTATCTAACCGCCTTTATGACGGCAATAGCAATATTTCTTAATGGCAAAGTCATTCATGCAATCAGCCTCTCCACTGTAAGTATTCAGGCGACTCACAGAGCCGGTAACCAGCAGATTATCCTCATCGGGCAGGTTTTTGTTATAGCGCACTGTTGCCTCATACTGCGCCTTATTGGGCGACGTGTAGAAGATCAGTCGATAGATCTCTATATGGCTGGGATCGTTATCATTGGGATGCGCCTTGTAAGCAGTACTAACGCTCTGCAGCGCAAGTGGCATGCAAAGATGCGCCAAGCTGCCATTGCGGAAGCTGCTCACATAATCATTCAGATAATGCACCACACGCTTTGCCAGCTGACGCACCACCTTGGAGTTTTTGTAGACACTGCCATAGGCCCAGCAGGTGCACCAGTGATCCGCAATGGCGACATCCTCGCAACTACGATCCAACGTCACCGGCTGAAGCAGACTCTGGCACTTGGGGCAATCTTTGGCGTCGCCCAACGTTTCCAGGCTGCCAACCCGACCCGAGAGGCTGAGAATGTGCTTGAGTGTCATGTGCAGATCATAGGGAGTAGTCAGACGATTGCGATTCTGGCGTAGAGCTTCAACAAACTCGGGATGTGCCTTGCGCAGAAATGGAGGCAGCCAGACGAAAAGAAAGGGCAGACGCTCCTCGAGGTGACCCGACCAGGTGGCTCGGGTGGGGCCAAAGCGAAGGCCATGGTCGCTGAAGAAGACCACAATGCTGTGCTCCATGGTGCCCTGGGACACCAGACGCTGCAGATACCCTCTCAGGTAGTCGTCCATGGAGCTGGTCTGCGAAATGTCGCTGTGGCTGTGTGTGTTCGTCCAGAAGAAGCCAAAGAAGCTATCGTTGCGATAACGTTTTGCAAACTCTAAAGCATAGTTATAAACGTGCTCCGCTTCCGTCTCGAAACCGACGCAGTGGGGCAGACCGAGCACTATGTTGCCGCCAAGTAACTTCTCTGCTGCAGAGAGATATGGGCGCAAATAGTAATCCACGGGTGGTTGTTGAAAGCCCTTCTTCAGGTAGTTGAAGGTGTTAATCTTTATTGCATCCTCTCCATAAGCAGTCACATAGCCATGCTCCTTAAATAGTTTCCAAACGAAGTCACATTTGTCAAGGCCATTCACCTTGTAGGGACTACAGTGTTTCATGGCATTACTCAGATTATATCCCACCATTAGGGCCATTATATTGGGAAATGTATTGTCATCGATCTGTGTACAAACGGCCAGTTAGAAGTGGGCAAAGAATAGTTGAATATCATGTTGACCTTATGGTAACTCATCTTACTCACCTTGTTATAGCCTGCCAGTTCAAACCAATCGTTGTCGTAGAGATACTGTGCTGTCTTGGGCATTGCACGTATGAGATTCACCCGGGAGATGCTATCAATGCCAATCATCAGCACGCTGGGTACACGCCTGCGCCGATCTTTCTTAGCCCACTGGTCAAGTCTCTGTCGGATTGCGGTTCGCTCTGGTATTGTTGGATGTCCATTGATGTAGATTTGGTCACCTTTCGTTTTACACTTGACAATGATGCTATCCGTGGTATTCGCAAGCTTCGCTTCGTTTTTGAATGAATGGCATGAAGTATAGTTGATATCCGTTTCACTTGCCCGCTCCACACCCTGGTAGCAGCAACTGAGATCGTTGCCCACCTTGTAGGATTTTAAGGATGCCTGATTGATGCTCAGCACGTAGCGCTGAATGGTGGCATTGTAGTGCACATGGGTGAGTGGGGGATGTGAGCGGCAGGGTTTGTAGGAGACGCGCTTGAAATGACGCATTACGTCACGCTTGTAGGGATCGAGATCGACAATCCGACAGTGGTTGCTGTAGACGAGATAACCTTGCGGCAGAATGGTGGTTTTCTGGTCAATCGTCTGAGTAGCTGTTTGGATTTGGTGTTGTTGTTGGTTGCTGCCTTAGCGACAGCATGACACACGACAGGTTGTGGAGGGTGCACAAAAACACAATAAGCATCATGCAAAACAGACACAAGAAAAACAGGCGGAAAAAAACGGTGCAAACAAAAACAGAATTAAAAGAAGACAACACACAACAGAGATGAGAGCAGTTTATGCAACAAAAGTAATTATAAATAACAAATGACAATTACAAATATCGTATTCAAGTAAGACTCTCTAAATGTCTGTGTACCTTCCATGTTCAATGCATATGACTGGTGATGGACCTGCACATTTTCCAGATCGAGCACATCGCCCGGTCCAATAAGGAAGTAGGAAAATACAAAGATCACCAGCAGGACGACGAGTAGTTTACGCCGCAAAACAATCTGACGGCAGTACCAGATGAGCGTGGGTGAAGCACCGGGCTTGTAGCTCACTCCTGTCAAAGTTGAGTCCGTGGCGCAATCCTTTGGCTCATCATCAGAGTATTCAAGAAGCGGGTGTTTATCTGCCATCGCTAGTCTTAATAAATCAAATTAGTAAGAAACTTTTTAAAATAAGAAATTTAGATAATTGGCCGCCTCACGCGAAAAGCTCTTTAAATTAGACTTACTAATTATCATCGCGTGTTTCACAATAAAAGTTTGGCAATTGTTAAATATATTATTTAATACATATGTACATATGCAGCTGTTTTGTGCTTCAAATTAATAAAAGAGGAAATGATTTATTCATAATAGCAATTACCAACATAACTATAATTAACGTAATTTGAATTTATCGAGTTATAATGTCTTATGATTTAAAGCAGATACCCTGTAAACTGCTGTGAAGTACTCTCAAGACTAATGAGAAACAAATCAGCTATGTGGCTTATTAAGCAGGTTTTTCCTAATTTCTTGAGTGATTATTGCTTTTTATACATTATACATTGTGGTTAACAACAAGAATAGCCTTACTTAAGCAAGCCAAAATAAGACCTTCAACTTACAAAATTAGTTTTTACACTCTAACCCATTCGTTATAAAGCCTTTGTGTACTCTCGTGTGGAGCACGATAGGCAAACTTGTTAATTATTAACCGAAACTGAAAAATCACAAGATAATTCATGAAAACACATCAATCACATTTAGGCACGTCAACTTCCGACCAAAAACATGATTACATCTTTCCAGTTTCAGGTTCCGTGTTGCTTTTGAGATGATGGCATATTTCTATTTCTTAGTTAATTTGTAAGCTGTCTGTTTGTCTGTGTGTTAGAACACATGAAAACTTACCCATTTGCTCTATGATTGAATTACCCCTGCGATTATCGCATTTATTTTTGTATATCTATTTTTAGATTTTAGACTGCACTGCACATTCACTGCCAAGACCGAATCAAACAAATGAATTCCGCAATTCCATTTTGACTGTTGTCTGCATAAACATCAACATTTTCATTCTTCTATTCAATTCAAAATAATAATAATAAACGACAGACAATGAAGTTGATAAATGTGTGCTCGTAGAATGAGTTTAATATTTCAGCATGCTCGCGAGTACAATTAAATTACCTAATTAGACCGCACTACGACACATTTTGTATTTTGTTTACAATTTACATCGACATAAATTGCTATCAGCGCAAATCAGCAAACAAACGGTAAAAGAGCTGCGAGCTGAAACAGATCTGCGAGTCAAATGCGACGAACGATCCGTGAGTGCTTAAGAGCGTATAGCTACTAAAATGTTCGTAGCATTTGCTGACGAACCTACACAACTCATCCCCTCTACCCCGCAACCGATGATGGGTGCCCCTCGCGCACAAATTCGTTATTGCGCGCGCCAAGATTGATCAATCACGATGCCATTCGGCCGACGACGACTATCTTTTGAATTATTATTGTTTTGCCTTAACCCCGGGCTGTAGCTCGGAATGTGAATAAATTGTCAGTTGTCAGTTGATTTGCATTGGATAATCACAATTACATCATTGTAATTATGTTGAAAAATCGTAAAATAAAGTAAGCACTGGGTATTTAATGTATAGTCATTAATTTCAGATAAATGTATTTTTTATTGTTATACATATCTTGTAGTACATTGTCTAGTCCATCTTCTACATCAATTTTTGGCAAAAGATTGTTTGTATTTATTTTGATAAACTCATAAATGACTCATCATGACTCATCACCTTCAAGGTTTTGCGGTCTTTGGACATCACGATCTCCGACTCTGATGCAACAGTTTGTTGTTAAAGCATCGAAAGATTCAAAAAAATAAGTTCCACTAATGATAAAATCAGTCTTCATATGCATGTTAATACATGTTAATGAATGGTGAGTTCAATTATATATAAACATGCAAAGAAAAGTAGGACTCAGATGTTTGTGTTTTCTAAATTACATTTTTAGTTAATAATACGTGGCTTTTGCTTAATTAGAAACACACATTACCCATTTTACACCGTACGGGGAATGGATTTAAGTTTGTTGTTTGCGTGTGGGGTGGAAACATTTATATTTGTCCCATGTCGATTATATCTCGCTAAGGAGTGCATACATGCACAGCTATATTGCAGTGCATGACTCATTATCAGCAGTGTTTATCTACGTCAAACACATTTGCAATTAGCCATGTGCATATACAC
Organism: Drosophila cognata; assembly: GCA_035041535.1. NCBI lineage: Eukaryota > Metazoa > Arthropoda > Insecta > Diptera > Drosophilidae > Drosophila > Drosophila cognata. The sequence continues at coordinate 6,310,200 of JAWNLC010000099.1, forward strand.
ATTTCTCACGCCCTACTGAATGCATACTACTATTTATATTTCTTGGGAAAATAACCAATAAACAAATTTACACTTGATGGGCGTCAAAGTACAGATATTCTGCTGTATGAAACCAGCTGCAAATGAATCAGTTGAAGGGTTCCGTTGCAGCTTTGTAGAAGAGCTTACTGCGTACGTATTTACACGTTTTTACTTGGATACATATGTATAGGTATGTCGAGGACGTAGTGACGTAGTAAAAATAACAAACACACACACGCACGCACACAGAGGCTTGTCAAGTAGTCCTATTGAAGGATTTTCAGCTACAGCGTCAGCGTAAAAATTGCAAACACAATAGATACTAACAAGCAGCGCGTACTCAGATACACACACAAATATATACACACACACACAGATAGACACAAACGCAAGTATAGAGAACTTTTTCGCAATCCTTTCTGTACGCTAATATAAGTAAAATTGGCACTCACTTGCATTCATTTTGCAATTTTTTCGCAGCACTTTATTGATTGCAACCAAATGTAGCACGATGACAAATGGTGCATTTCATATTTTATTTTGCACACAAATGCAAACACACGCGCACAAATGGACAACGATGTGAAGCGGCTACCGCGTGTCCTGCTCCAATGGCTGACAAACAGATAATAACAACAGAGGCCAAGAGCGACAATCGACACACAACTAGAAACAGACGCTGCATTTAGTGAGTGCCGCCTAAGAGTATGCAATGTTTGTTTGTTTGCCGTTTTCACTGCGACTGCGCAGTCTACGCTTGCTCTCAGTCAGCGGACACAACTGTTGCATGTCCCAGAAATACATGTATAAAGTTCGTCTCCTCTCTGCCTCCGTTGTCAGGGTGCTGTTGGTGTTTCCGTGCAATTTTCGGCACGTGCTTGCCCAAAATAAAAACAAAAACAAACCACTCCAATCCTTGAGTGGGAGACTGGGTAAGCTGTACATGCACCTAAACATGTAGAGGAAAATATAACACGCACAATGGGGCAAACTGAATGTGAAAAAACAGATAATTTACAATTTCGTTTAATCGAACGTTTTTAGGGTTTTCGAATCAAACTCTTTAATGCTAGTATTTTCCATTAAATTAATTATATGCCTTAGCGACGACAATAACAATATTTCTCAAGAGAAAACTCTTTTATGCATTTGATCTCATGATAATATGCATCTAAACGACTCGGAGAACGGCTAATCTGCAGATTATTCTTCTCTGGGAGGCTCCGATTGTAGCGCACAGTTGCCTCATAGTACGCATTATTGGGTGACGTGTCGAACACCAGCCAATACATCTTCATATCGCTGCGATCAATTTCGTTGGGTTGGGCTATATAAGCCGACTGGATTTGTCTCAGCGAAAGTGGCTCGCAGAGATTAGCCAGACTGCCATTGTCGAATTTGCTCACATAATCATTTATATAGTTTACCACTCGCTCGGCCAAGTAAGTTAGTTGATTGGAGTTTACATCACATTTGTGGAAGTCCCAACAAGTGCACCAGTGATCTGCAATGGCGACATCCTCGCAACTGCGATTCAACGCCACCGGCTGAAGCAGACTCTGGCACTTGGGGCAATCTTTGGCGCTGCCCAACGTTTCCAGGCTGCCGACCCGACCCGAGAGGCTGAGAATGTGCTTGAGTGTCATGTGCAGATCATAGGGAGTAGTCAGCCGATTGCGATTCTGGCGTAGAGCTGCAACAAATTCGGGATGTGCCTTGCGCAGAAATGGAGGTAGCCAGACGAAGAGAAAGGGCAGACGCTCCTCGTGGTGACCCGACCAGGTGGCTCGGGTGGGGCCAAAGCGAAGGCCATGATCGCTGAAGAAGATCACAATGCTGTGCTCCATGGTGCCCTGGGACACCAGACGCTGCAGATACCCTCTCAGGTAGTCGTCCATGGAGCTGGTCTGCGAAATGTCGCTGTGGCTGTGTGTGTTCGTCCAGAAGAAGCCAAAGAAGCTATCGTTGCGATAACGTTTTGCAAACTCTAAAGCATAGTTATAAACGTGCTCCGCTTCCGTCTCGAACCCGACGCAGTGGGGCAGACCGAGCACTATGTTGCCCCCAAGTAACTTCTCTGCTGCAGAGAGATATGGGCGCAAATAGTAATCCACGGGTGGTTGCTGAAAGCCCTTCTTCAGGTAGTTGAAGGTGTTAATCTTTATTGCATCCTCTCCATAAGCAGTCACATAGCCATGCTCCTTAAATAGTTTCCAAACGAAGTCACATTTGTCAAGGTCATTCACCTTGTAGGGACTACAGTGTTTCATGGCATTACTCAGATTATATCCCACCATTAGGGCCATTATGTTGGGAAATGTATTGTCATCGATCTGCGGAAAGAGGGCAATTTCGAAGTGGGGAATGAATAGCCATGTTGACCTTACTCACTTTGTTATAGCCTGCCAGTTCAAACCAATCGTTGTCGTAGATATACTGTGCTGTCTTGGGCATTGCACGTATGAGATTTACCCGCGAGATGCTATCAATGCCAATCATCAGCACGCTGGGCACACGCTTACCTTGATCCTTGTGTGCCCACTGATCAAGTCTTCTCCTTACTGCGTGCCGTTCCGGAATAGTTGGATGTCCATTGATGTAAATTTGCTCCTTTCCCGAATAACAACTGACAATGATGCTGTCAGTTGTGTTGGATAGCTGAGCTCTGGTTGTGAATTCTTGACATGGAGTAAGACTGACATTTGTCTCATTGATGCGCTCCACACCCTGGTAGCAGCAACGAAGAATACTGCCCACGTTGTAGCTTGGAAACGCTATGGGATCAACGCTTAACACGTAGCGCTGAGTGGAGGTATCGTAGCGTACTTGGGTAAGGGGTGGGCGTTTCCTGCAAGGGTTGTAGGCGACGGGCTTGAAATGGCGCATCACTTCCCACTTGTAGGGATTTAGGTTGACAATCCGGCAGTGGCTGCTGTGCACGAGATAGTCCCGCGGCACAAGGATTGTTTGATTGAATGCCAGCGTTGTTGTTGGGCGTAGAGTTATATCGACAGCTGAACAGAAAAGATTGTTGATTGGTGGATGAGCAAGGGTAACAAGAAGAGTTACGCAAGGTAAATAAACTAAAACTGTGTCAAATCTGAATCGATTGTCAAAAGACGTATAATAACATACCTTCCATTACCGAACTATTAGATTGAGAGTGGACTTGTGCGATAGACAGGGACTGGAACTCAGCCGTACCAATTATGGAAAAGCATATAAAATAGGAGATCATAACTAGTATAAGGATCATCGAATACAGTAAAAAGTCAAGAGTTTGTTTTCGGCACCGACATCTTTGAAGACAGTTGACAGGGGATTTTAATTTAATATCTATTATCCAAGAGGATTCCTTAGAATCTCGAGTACTATCCTCTGTTTCATCGTCGATGAATTCAAGTAGCGGCGCTTTATCTGCCATCAGAATCCTTCTAAGGATCTTATGGTCAACTTGGTTATTTTAGGTAAACTTGGTCTGATCTGTGTTGCAGAGATTATCAGCCTTTTAATCAGATTTCAGATAATTCAGATATTTTGAAGAACGCACAAAATACTATATATTGCGTATAGATTTTGTATATTTTTTTTTTTAGTAAATTTTACGTTTTTTAAGAGTTATAAAATTCAAAAATAATTTTTGAAAAGTTTCGCATGGAAATCGATTCAGACTTGACAATGGGAGCAATTTAGGGAGCTAGTTTTAAAGACCCGGAAAGAAAAATTCTTGTTTTATTATTTTTAGACATTGTTTTTTTTATTTTAAAAATAAGTTGCTTTCTTTTTGTTATTATAATTATTGTTATTATCATTTTATTCATGCATTATGTTGTTTTCTTAATTGTGTTTTTTACGTTTTTGTTTTTTGATGCGTTTTGACTTGAAGAAAATGTATGCAACTACATATATGCAAATTTATAAAGATATATATAGTAGAGGGTTTGATATTGGTACATTATGCCTTACAAAATTCATTCAATCATTTTAGTCATTTATCATCATGTACATCAAGCATTTTGTTAACTTATTTACAAACAAATTAATTGATAATAAAAAATGCATCATTTGTTTTCTCGCTGATCGATTTGCCTGGCCATAATTTAAATAAATTAGATAATTTCATAAAACTAACCTAGGTGAATGAAGTGTTTTTTTTTTGTTCTTTCTTTCTTGTTTTTTGTTGTTGTTGTTGTTGTTGTTTTGTTTTAAAGTAGGGTAGTGTAAAGTGAGAATAAATAAATAGTTCAATGGGCATGGATGAGTAGAATAAATAGGATGTGTGGGTGAGTATAATGAATATAGATTGTCGATATGCATAATTTTTTTTTTTTTTTTTTTTTGGTTATAGGTAAAAGGGGTTGACGAGGAGGGGTTGGAGGAGAGAACACGCATAGGGCGCACAATTGTCAGCGTCGCTGGGTCAAAGGATCTTTGAACATCCTTTGCTAGCAAGGGGGCAATTGGGCGTGGCAGGCGCAGTTCTCAAAATAATAAAAATAAATAAATAAATAGATTTTACATCGACTTAAATGCTAAACAAAATTTCAAATATTTCAAATTGGTTCACATAGTGTTGTTGCTGTTGTTGTGGTTGATGGGGAAATAGTAGTGTTGTTCGAAAATAGTGTTGCGAAACATTACAATGGTAAGTCGATATAGTTTACCACAGCGGCATTGGGCGATTTCTGTTCAAATAGGCGGCCAGCCTAGGATTGGAGGCGGGACAGCCTGCAAGAAGAAGGAAAGGAAATTAATTATTTATTGAAATAAAATTGAGTAATGCAGTCAGGTTTAACTTACGGCAAACGGCGCAGGTCTGTTCGTCGGTGCCATCGCCGCAGCCATCGCGTCCGGAGCACACAATTGCCGTGGATCGGCACAGTCCATTGCTGCAGCGATGCGGACAATAAGCATCGGGCTCATTGCGGCTGGCCAGTAAACCACCCGCCTCGATTAGTCGCATAAACAGATTGGGCACGGAACGAGAGCCGCACAAATGTGGTGGCTCATCGCTGCCATCCTTGCAGGAGACAATTGCATTGCAGTACTCGTACTCGGGCAAGCACTCGCCGCTCTTGCAGCGGAACGTGTGCGGCGGACAACTGTTGCCGCCACGCTGTTGACCATCGCAGCCAAGCTCATCCTCGCCATGTGGACACTGTTTGCGTCCGTCGCAGAGTGCCGCTCGTGAGATGCAGCGTCCGCTGCGCTCGCAACGGAACGCCTCCGTCGGACAGGTCTGGTTCAAGCGGGCATTGTGGGTGCACTCCTCGTCCGAGTCATCATTGCAATCGGCGCGACCGTCGCACACAAAGAACCAAGAGATGCAAACGCCGCTCGAGCGGCACTGCAAACCAAAGAAAAAAACACGCACAGATTAGGAAATTGGTTAAATAGGAACAACTTGTGCTATAAGCTCACCTGGAAAGTGCCTGGACTGCATCCTGTGCGTTCGGCGCCGCATTTTTGTTGTTCCAGGCTTGATGCACAATCGCAGACGCCGCGCTTATTGCAGACCGTATGTGGATCGGCCAGTTGACACTGACGATCGCTGGCACAGGGCAGACCCAATGAGATAGCCTCCAGTCCAAGATCGACACGTTTGCGCAGCTCTGAGCCGGGCTTGCCACTCAGCAGTGGCAGAATGGAGACTGCAGCGGGAACGGGAATCTCGGATGAGAAGCTGTTAGCTGGCTGTGGTGTGGCCTCCTCAGAGGGCATTAGCGGCTTTAGGGTCGTCACCACTGGCGCCGCGGGCTCCATGAGCGTTACACGACTGGCCAATCCCAGCATTGTCTGTGTGGTGATCTCTACAATGTCAGCGGGATTGGGTGTGGCCTCCTCGTGCGCCTGACTGCCACCTGAATTTTCCTCTTCAATGTCATTATTTTGATCGAGCAGTGTATCCAGTGTGGTCGACTCCAGGATCAGGCTGTCCGATTCCAATTGCTGTAGCCTAATCGGACCAGAGCTCTCGCTCAAATCGAAGGGTAGATCCTCCGGAGAGAGTGTGCGATCGGGCTCAAATTCTGCTGCGTCAACAGTGCTTGACTCCGTCTCAGTAACATCTTGGTCTGCGGATACTTCCGGATAGAAAGTGATTAAGTGGCCATCTAACTCATTCTCCGATGTCTCTGTAGCTGCTTCTGTTTCTGATTGCTGCTCCTGTTCGTGTTCCTGTTCCTGTGGTTCTTCCTGCTGCTCATGTATCTCATCTGCCTCCGCTAGAAGATCAGGTATGGCGGCCACTTCAGCCTGCTCGTGTTCCTGTTCTTGTTCCAGCTGCTGTTGCTGCATTATCTCGGTTTCAGCACCATCGGGAATAGGCTTAGTTTGAGAGAGTTGCTCACCAAATGGCACTGGTGGAACGGTGCTATCACCCTCCATGATCAGATCACTGAGTATGCCCGCAATGCTTTCGCTCTCCTTAAAGTCATCCGTTTTTTGTTCCTCACTCACAATGGGCACATCGGCTTCAGTCTCTGGTATCTCTGTGTCTGGAGGATCAGTACCGTCCTCGGTACCGCATTCAAGTATAGATAATGTAGTTTCAGTTTCAGTTTCCACAGTGGATTCATCCAATTGCTGTTGTTCAGGCACCTCGATCTCTTCAGGTTTTATCTGGTGCTCAGTTTCCACTTCAACTTGCTCGTGCTCTGCATCGTTGGTCTGGTTTGGCTGTTGCTGCTGCTCCACATTTGGCTCCGCTCCTTGTATGATATTATCAATTTCATTTTTGTCCATTTCCGTTTCAACACGCTGCTCGCCACTTTCACTGCTGACTTCGGTGGCAGTTTCCGTCTGATGCTGCTGCTCTTGTTGTTCCGTTGCTGTTTCGGTCTCCTTTAAAGCTTCGGTTGTTTCCTCCTCATCTTGGTTAATTGGCACTGTTTCAGTTGCCGCACCTTCATCAAGATTGGTCGACGCCCAAACAGCATCCACATGCGACACCTCATCATTAGCAATGTTGCTTGACTGCTCTGGCTCCGACTCGGCGACCTCCTCTGCCACCACCTCGATCTGTGGCACATCTGCATTTGTTTCCGACATTTCGGGCGTCTTAATTGCATTTGCATTTAGCTCAGTCTCCTCTGTCGCCGACTGCTGTTGTGTATCGCTTAAGATTTCTGGTTCAGCTGGTGTCAGTTGAGTCGTTGCCTCCTCCCCATACTCCTCATCTTCCTCGTGCTCGCCTTCTTCGGACAGCTGCTCTGTAGTCAGCTCTTCGCTGTGTTGCTGTGGCGCCAATTCATCATCATTTGTTGGGTAAGTCAATTGTTCGTGTTGTGCCTCACTGATTGCCTCCACAACAGCATCAACATCAGCTTCACTCTGCTCCGGCTCTGTCTTAGTCTCAGTCTCAGTCTCAGTCTCAGTCTCGGTGTCGGTGTCGATCTCTGTCTGTGTCTCTTCTAGTTTCTCCCCTTGCTCATTGATTGGCTGCTGCTGTTCTGCTGCTCCTGTTTCTTCTTCAGCAGCTGGTTGCTCTTGATTTAATTGATTCGCTGCATTTAGATCATCTTGCAGACTTATCGGCTTAATGTCGGCACTTTGTTTCACCTGTTCGATATCAGTATCGAACTCTGTGTTCTCTGCGTCTGTTTGCGTCTCGATTTCAGCTGGATTCTCGGATTCTGTTGCGATCTCAACTTCTGCGGCTAATGTATCTGCTTCTGTTTCTATTTCTGGTTCGGGCTGCTGACCCTCCTCCTCCTCCACCTGATTTTCCTTTTTCAACTCTGGCTCTTTTTCACTGGCTTGGCTTTCGCTATCCTCCAATTTCGCTGGCTCCTCAATTTCGGTTGCTTCTGTTTCGGATTGCGGTTCGCTGTCTCCTTCTTCTTGTTCAGCTGGCTTTTCAACTGGCAGCTCTTCCTCAACTTCATCAGTGTCTGTTGCCTGAGGTGTTAGCTCCGTCTTAGTCTCGATCTCATGATCACCCGACTGTTCCACCTCCTGTTCATTCAGTTGTTCAACGATCTCTGGCTGCTTCTGTGGCGCAGTTGTCTCACTTTCAATTTCCACCACCTCATCGCCATGAACGGGTATCAAATCATCATTACCAGCAGCCACCGCAGCTGGCTCCTTCTCTTCCTCCTCCTCCTGCTCCTCTTCTAGCTGATGCGAATTCTGAGTGACTGTCTCCACATTAGTCTCGCTGTTTTCCTCCTCCTCATTTTTCTCAATGGGCACTTCGCCAATTTCGGTCTCTAGCTCATGTTGCGGTTGTTGTTGTGGTCGTTGTTGTTGCTGTTGCTCCTCTGCCGTTGACTCGCTTGGTGTTTCATAATCGAATTTTATGGTATCTTCGGTAGTTGTTGAGGCAATTTCTTGTGCACCTGATGCTTCTAGCTCCTCCTCAGGCTCAATGTGTGTTGCGGGCTCCGATTCCACCTCTGGCTTCATCGCCTCCACTGGAACCGGCTCTACCTCAGGCTCTGAAACACCCTCTGTTTCTTGTTGCTCCCCCTCGGGTTTGATCTCATGCTCCTCCACGTATTCATCATCAATTTTGTACGGATAGTCGTAGGCGGGTGCTGCCTCAGTTTCCTGCTCCACACCTTCCATAGCTTCGGTGGCAACATCAGCGGGTGTTAATAGCTGTTGTGCTCCGGTGGTGGACTGTTGCTCCTGTGTGGGTTGTGATACCTGTTCTGGCGCCACTCCTTCAACTTGTTGTGGCAGCTCTTGCTCAATGATTGCGACTCCTGTTTCTTTTTGCTGCTCAACTGCTGATTGCTGTTGCTCAGCTTCATGCTTCTCTTCCTCCTCCTGTTGTTGGGTTAGTTCCGTTTCCTCATGGGCCAGATCCACAGCTTCCAGTTTCTCACCGTTATCCACCTCGGGGATTTGTGGTTTGAGCTTCGCAGTATCGGCATCGTCTTCCTCTAGGATTTGCTCCTCCACGCTGGCGGGCAACTCATCCTCTGACAACACTGGCACAGATGTTGTTGTCGTTGTTGTCGGTGCAGCAGTTGTCGTGCTTGTTGTTGTCGTCGTGCGTCTTGTTGTGGGAGCTGCTGTTGTTGTTGTTGTTGTTGTCGTCGTCGTCGTCGTCGTCGTTGAGGAGGCTTTCTCAATAGGTGCTTCCTCTGGTGTTGCAGTCTCATCTGCCTCTGGTGCCACACAGAGTCCACTTACCATGCGTGTTGGAGCCGTGCACTGGCAACGACCAAAGAGATTGGGTATCAGGAAATCGCAATGAGTACGCGTATCAAACATTTGACAGTGGGCGTGGCTGTAACAAACGGCGCCAGGATGAGCCGCTATATTGAAAATATGGAGAGATAAGACAGCGGAGAGAGATTAGAGTCGGAAGTCTAAATGAGTATTTCATATTAGCGGATTTAAGATTTACCATATAGAAGATATAGACTTCCATAAGCTATTTGTTAACCTTTATAAAACCATCAAGCCACAGAATGCATGAGATTCTTGAAGATTCGCATTGTAAAGCGGGAAGGGGAAGGGAGCGGGTGTGCGAGGCGTGTTGGTGAATTGCAGCACATTCTGTTATTAAGCTAACCGTAAAGAGTGCATCAGTCACCAAATGCATATTAAAAACCCATCATCATCATCAACCAGAACAACAGCAGCAGCAACAGCAACGTGAACAACAGACATCAATAGCAACAACAGCAACAACGAGAGACAGCAACAAGAAGAGACAGCAACAATTTGTTGTTTGCAACGAGCTGTGGTATTATGCCAACAATGGAGATGGCATTAGACCGCCTTCGACATGCCTAATAACCGTCAATAGAGTCAACCTGCAGCAAGCTGCAACAAAATAGACGCACAGCAAATAAGTAAAACGTCGCTGATGACGTCGCCCATTCGTCTCTCCTCCCTTCCACTCCGCTCCACTTCCCTTTAGTTGCCAATTGAGCAGTTCCCGTTTCCCACCTCATCAGCATTCCACAGCCTAAGCGCCCGTCCCGAATATGGTACGGTGCAGCTACCGCACATAACTGGCCTGCCAGCCACCTGAATCTCAGCTAGAGCTGCTTAGCGACGACTCCTCTCCTCCTCCTCCTCCTCAATCACCGCTCTCTGACTCGCTGACTCTCTGACTCTGACCCACTTTCGGGGCATGCCGCCTGTTGTTGCTTCGGCTGCTGCTGCTGCTGCAGGCGCTCAACTTGTTTTCACTTGTTTCGTTTTGGCGTGGCAGCAACTCCAACAAGCGGCATGCCACAGCTGCACCTGCACCACTCGTTGCAGCACCACTTGCCCACTTCCCACTTGCTTAACTCGGCGTCAACATTGCCCTTAGGGCTGCGTCTGGCTGCCCATCTAGCCAGCCAGCCAGCCAGCCTGACAACGACAATGAGCCAAATTAAGGTGAGCTGAACTAAACTGAACTGAGCTGAGAATGCAGTTAGCTGACTTCCCGAGTCAGCTAGGCGCCCCAATTTTCATAGCAGCTGAAAGGTGGCTGTGATTTTTAATATAAACTGCGACTATTACTTGTTAAGAGAGGTGCTTACAAAAGTCACAGTTTTGTGTTTAGGCATGGAAAAGTTGAGCTCAGCAAATGCGGACAATTGGGAAAATAATATGCTCTGCTGGCAAGGGCAAAAGAGTATTTGAATAATCTAAAACTAGAGGCTTGAAAAATATATTCTCGTAAATATACTTGTCAATTAAACTTATTTCACTTTTTTTTGTTGCAACGTTTTTGCACCTTGGAATTTATACTACTAAGCGCAGCTTAAATTTGATCACTTAAGTTGAAAAGTTAACGTCACAAAATCGTGACTCTTGACCATATCACAGAATATCACTGTCTTTGAGCTGGTATTTCACTTGACTTGCTGACTGCAAAGACTAAAATACTTAGCAATAAAACTGCAATAAGTGAGAGAGAACTTCAAGTATGAGTGACTTTCATAAATAAATATGTGTCTTTCTGATTGAAGTGCATGTAATGAAGCTATCAGAAAGCGTGACTGCCTCATAGTCACAGGTATGCGCCAAGCACGTGACGAGTACTCCGGACCATTAGAAAAGTAATAGTTACAGCTGCTGCGCATCTCCAACCAGAGTCGCTAAGAATTTGCTGCTTCAGCTTAAGGGGGGACGTGGGGTATTTTAACTAAGAAAGAGTCAAACGTTTGTCGGCTTTTGCACAAAGGTATTTTCAGCAGTTTTAGGAACCCGTTTGGCCTCTGCACTTAAAAGGCACAGGCATCCACATGGCGTATACTTAACGAATGCGCCACTGACACTGAAGCTGGCCCCTGGTTCCGACTTTGACTCCGTCTTCCATTTCGCATCAGCATCAGCATCGGCATCAGCATCGACTTAAACTTGGGCAGACAATGCACCATTCCAAATGCGAGTAGCTCGAACGTATATCGCTGCAGTTTGACACCAATATTGGAGCCGAGAGAGCAGCCAAAGATCGAGCCAGCGTAGAGCTAACCAGAGGCATAGACAAAATCCAAATAGTAATGCGGCGTCTTTCACTTTTATCAATAATGGCGGCCCACCCGGACAACAACTATGATGGCGACGCCTCTGTGCAGCAGCAGTAATCGATAAGCTGGTGTAATTCCATAGCCACTTAGCAGAGAGTCAACCCACCCCTGTCTCCAGCCACCTTTCCTCATCCGACGAGAGAGACTGGCGCACCGGTGTGACAGGTTGCATGCGAATGCGGCACGACTGCATCTGGTAACCCACTTCGATTACGGCTGCGCGTGTGAAAATGCTTTTGCTCAAATCGCAGCTGATGCCGTTTTTTTTTTTAGTAGCAGCTCCCGCTACTCATCATAAAAAAAACCCCCAACAACAACAACGACAACGACAGCGATAACGATCAAAAATCAGCATAAATTTTAGACATAAAACAGAACTGTGTCAACGTTTTATTGGCCAATTGTGAGCCGCATTCCTGTGGCTTTAATAACTCAATTTATCCTAATTTGCCTGCCAACTTTCATTGCAAAAAATAGATGTATAAAAAAAAGCACAAAACACAATAACACTATTTCTAATTAATTGCAGACATTTTGCATTTTGCAATTTGCAATTTGGTATTCGGTTTCATTTTGTGGTTTTCGCTGTTTGTCAAGTGCGTTTAAGTCCGATCTTTGAGCGTCACCTCTTTCTCGGTTCGGCTTTTCATTTCTGTGTTGCTTCTTTTTATAGTTATGGCATTTCTTTGGTTATTGTTTGCGGAAGTGGTGGCTGCTGAGTGGAACTGAAACTGGTCGTGGCTTCAGCTCGAAGTCTAAGTCTAACTCTGGCACTGTTCCATATAATTTGCATGCAATTTGTCTTCTGGCGCAATTTAGCCAAATGGCCACTCAAAACACATTTCCCCCCGCATAGCTCAAATTAACACAGTTGTACTATTGTCGGTTGTTTTTTTTATTATTATTTTTTATTTCATATTGTTATTACTATTTTTTTATTTTGTAGTTTTTGGTGTCGCTAAAGCGGTCAAAAGAAATGAAATGGAATTTTTTTGTCTATTGTTGTTGTCTTTGTTAAAGTGGAATGGAAAGTGTTTAACGTTGACCAACTAAAAATTTGCCAAATTTGAATTCGAAAGACTTGAATTCAAGTCGAGAAAAGTGAGAGGCATGCAGGGCTTTTGTGTTCGCCAAAAGAATGCCAAAGAATTTGCATAACGCTGTAAGATCAAATGCTGTATTTATCCAAATCGATTGATCATCGTTCAGCTTGTCTTAGGCAGCATTAAGTAGCTGTTAGAATTTTTAATTACTACTCATAAGCAATTTTTGGAATAATTAATTGGGTTCTGTTTTTCAAGATATAAATAAATTTACTAAAGTAACATGGCAAGCAATTTATAGATGATCAGAATATTTTGAAGTTGTTCTCTTTCTCTTATTCTTTTTCTAGTAATATTTATTACTGAATTTCCAATAATTAAGATTTGCCTGTGGAGCCATAGCAAATCCAGCTAGCCGATGTCCAGTGATTCATTCAGAGATCAGCATTGGCTTCACTCTTCCTGCAACTCTGTATGCAACTCCACGCAGTGAGATCTTAATCTTTGAAATTTCTCGACTCGCTTTGCAGTTTTATTTGTCTTTGCTGTACGTTTGGTGGCATGTCTCTGCGTGTTCGTCATGGTGAGGTTCTCGGTTCTGTTGTCTGGCGATATATATATATATATATGTGTGTCGGTTCATTATCTGTTTTGGCTGCATGCAGATGTTTGTGTGTTTGGCATACTTTTCCGCACATTCTCGGTTTGGAGCATGGCAAATACGTTGTCATATGTGCATAACTCATAAAGATCGCTTCGTTAAAAGACAGCGGCACAAAAATGTATTTCCGAAAATGGGCTTGGGCTTCAGCTTTGGGTTAAGGTGCATGGGAAACTGGAACAAGTGGCAACAGCACCAACAGCAACAACAACATCGAAAGCCTGCACACAAAAAAGAACTGGCACAGCTTTTGCTGCAACTTGACCCGACTGTGGAGAGAGGGGAGAGAGGCACAGAGAGAAAGAGAGGTAGGCCACTTTTGTCAACTGTGTCTAAACGGGAGTCGCAGTTGCAGTTGCAGTTGCAGTTGAAATTCTCGGCCAGCTGGAGTCAAGAGTTCTGGAGCTACTTGCTGCTGCTTGGCTGGCAACGCTAATTGGACTTTCTTTGTCCGCTGGCTTTCTTTCCACATAATCAGTGCAATTTAATTACAAAACCAGCTACAGTTTGGGCAATTAGGCATGTAAAACAGTCGCAGTTCTGCATTTAGATAGAAATCGGCAAAGAGGCTGCCAAACTCTGACACAGGACCAGGAGCAGCAGCAGCTCCAATTGTGGCTGTGACTGCTGGTGAAAGGTTCTGTTGCTCCTCTCTTTGCTGCCTGGCTTTACTGTTTCGCTTGCTTTTTTTTTTATTTTTGGTGAAAGTATCTCATAAATGCACTGCAGACTTGTAGCAGCAGCAGCAGCAGCAGCAGCAGTAGTGGCAGTGGAGTTTGCATGCAGCTAGCTTGTCGACCCGACCACATGTCATTAAAATTATTTTAATTAAATATTATGTTGAGTTGTGCCGGCTGTTGTGGCACGCCCACTGGGCGGCCTTTTGCATGCTGTGTGCATTTAAATGCGCTATAATTATGTCGCCAGCAACAGCAGTAACAGCAGCAGCAGTAGCAGCAGCAGCAGCAGTAGAATGCAACAGGTGAACGGCAAAGACACGAACTGTAACAGTGCAGGTCCAAGTAGATATCGAAGTCACAGTCCAAGTCAAAGTCGTGTCTGCTAAGCAACAGGGCAAACAAATGTACCGCAAGTTGGTTCAAGCTGGCAATCCGTTCGAATTCGAAACATTCTAATCAGATTAACGCCATTAGGCGCCAATGTGCCAACACAGAGGGAATGCGACGAATGGACCAAGTCATTGATCCAAATCGGAACAGCTCAAGTAGACTTCTGTCTGTCTGTCTCTCTATATCTCTGTCTCTCACTCTCTGTGCCTCTAACTATCCATCTCTGTTGGAAAAACTAAAAACTAGTATCTGTTGGCAACTGTCATTTGCCTAATGGCCAAATCACACTTGAAGATCTTTTCCACAGATTTCTTTAATCTTGAGTGCAGCTGAAGTCTTTTATTAAAGGAAGTAACTGGGATTAAACTTTTTTTTATGGTAAATGCTTTTATTGACTAAGCTAAGTGCAAGAGAGTAAAGTTGAGAGTGGCAAGATTTATGCTTAAGCTGATTCAACCCAATGGAAACTTAAGTTCACAAATGAATAGTGCAATATATTTTAAAGGCACAAATTCACATTTATAATAGTTGAAGTCCTTTCCATGCGCAACTTAACTTTTCCGTCTTATTGATACCTTTCTTCTCTCTGTTATTTTTTTTAGATCTGTTATTTTAAGTGATCAATACTTTTACATTGTACAAGCTTATAATGTCTTGATCAGCGCTGCTTTATAAAATAATCCATAAATATTTCACAATTTTCCAATCGGCCAATTGACAAACACTTGGCCATAAATAATAAATAATTCAAAATGCATTTACATTTCTCATTTTACGATTAATTTTATGTTTCACGCTTAGTTTGCTTGAGTTTGTAGATTTCTAGCTAATGCTTCGTTAACGGGTTCTTAGAAAACTAACCAATTATGCGTATAATTATTGACACGATTCTCTTGTTAGCCTAAGAATAGCAATTGTTATTGTTTTTGTTGTTGTTGTTATTATTATGGCCATGTTAATTGTTTGTGTCAAGTGGCGGCAAAAGAAAGGAAAATTGTTATAGAAGTGTTAACGAACGGCAAACCATTCACGGAATCGAATGAATGAGATGGTTAAACAAATTGAAAAAAGCAGATCGAAGATCGAAATACATGTACATGTATCTCCGTATCTGTGCATCTGTGTATCTCTGCAATTATGCATGTATCTATGTTAGATGAGGCTGCTGGCATCGGATTGTGTGTTAGTCCTATGATAAGCAATCAAAGTTCCATTCTTGTGTTTTTTTAATTGTTTATTGCAATTTGCCAAACACCGAAAGAGTTGAACGAACGTCCATAAATGAACTTATTACTATTATTGCTAAATGTATGTATATGTGTGTGTGTGTGTGTGTGTGTGCGTGTGGAGTAATTATGGAATTCCATGCAATTAGGGCCACAATTGGTCAACAGTTGTCTGATACTTACGTCCCAGACATGTGTGCTTGCGGAATTGCAAGAATCCCTCGACGCACCTACAGGCACCATCCAGGCAGCTGCTGTTTGCCACCTTCATGGAGCACTGCTCGCTCAGCTGGCAATCGCCGCCCAATAGTTGAGCTACACAGAGTGACAGAAAAATATAGAGAGAGGGTATATAAGTAACGGTTCTGCATATATGCAA
This sequence comes from Drosophila cognata, assembly GCA_035041535.1. NCBI lineage: Eukaryota > Metazoa > Arthropoda > Insecta > Diptera > Drosophilidae > Drosophila > Drosophila cognata. The sequence goes on from JAWNLC010000099.1 coordinate 6,326,083, forward strand.
ACATCTTAGGCACTTCAAACAACCAAAAAACAACAACTACACCAACACTCTTACCAATAAAAGAAATGCGTTAATGTTGTTGTTGCTGTTGTTGTTATGGCTGTGTTTACCTCCAAATGGGGGTTAGTCAAAGATTGACTTTGCCCAGTTACTATGCATATAGTAAGTAGTAGATGTTTAGTTACTCACATGACAAACAGCGCTTGGCATCCAATTGGACAAAGTAGGGCGCACACTCGCAGTAGCCCAGCGCCGAGCAGCTGCTGCCCTTGATGAAATCTGTACAGTCCATGTCATGCTGACACTTGTCGCCCAACTCCAATCCCTGTGTGCGCTGCAGTAGTGTGAACAACACAAAAATCTAAAAAATAGATGAAAAAATTCAAAAGTTATTTCTATTGAGTATAGGAAATTAAAAATTAATCTTATCAACAAAAACTTATTTACATTTATTTAGATAAATCTATCAAAATTATAACATTTCTAAGTATTTCAAATGTTAATGATTAATCGAATAAAGAGCTAACTAATATAAGTGTAAAATTGTGCTAATATCTTCTGACCATAACTTAAAGATTGTTATCAAATAATATTCACAAAGTGCCTAAATGAGTTACCCAAACTTATATTTCACGTGACCTAAATATTTGATCATTTGGGCAACTATTAAGTCTGCTTTTAGCTAGATCCATCAGGTCAGAGGGGTGTTCTTACGTCATTAGTCTAATAATCTCTAATTATGCCGCATATAAATGATGACTAAGCACATTTTAATAGCAATTACAAAATTGAATTCGCAGATCTTACATAATTGCACAGCAAATGCCGGTAAGATATAAGAAATCAGATTAATATACAAATTATATAGTCAGCCAAGCACAAAACTTGAGCGGCGCATGCAGGGCATGAAGAATTTACCAACACTGCTCGAAAGAGGAGAGTGGGGGGAGGGGGATGGGGTAGAGGGCTTGGGATTTGCGAGTCTGCCAACTAATTGTTTGAGCACACGAAACTGCCGTTAGCCAAAAGTCTTGGCCATAAACAACAAGCAGCAACAACAAGTAGAAATACTATGCGGCTGCTGCTCATGTAATTAATTTGTGTAGTCGAAAAATCGCACAGCATACGCGATACAAGATACAATACGAGGCATATACTTTGTTTTTATGAATGAACACACACACACACACACACACACACACACACACACATAATCTACACGCACACATGCATTGTACACACAGGGGTGTAAGGTTTGTAACTGACAGTTAGATATATATACAGACGAACACGTTATAGATTGTACAAAGATACAAGGCAAGGTGGTTAAACAAAATTAACAGTTGCCTGAACACAATACACGCCCAAAACAACAAGCTGGCAAAGAGGCAAACTGACATTTCATGCCACAGCAGACGTAGCCTGAAACCGAACCCATTGGGCTCTATAATTATACAATAACCAGATACAGTTTTACACCAGGCATATTGTATCTTTTGGGGGCATTTCAGTTAGAACCGAGAATCTGCTTATAAATAGATAGAAGAAGAAAAAGTGGAAAAACACGTCGAGAGTACAATGCACTCGCATGGAGGCAGAGTGTTAAGCGCCACACGCCATTTATTATGGCGATAGATACTATATACATACATATATACACATATATTTACACCCAACTTTGTTAACTCACCAATGTTAGCTAACAAAATCTATTTGCATATACATATGTCTACTCCTCCAACTATGTACTTACAAACGGTACTGCGAAATCTGATGTGCGTAATTATGTATTTAATTTCCAACTGAAATTTGCTGAAGCATTAAATGCAATGACAACATTAAATTGTAATAGATACTCTTCTCGCTCCACAGAACAGAACAGAACTCAAACTCAAAGTCAAACTCAAACTCAAACTCAATCGCAATTCCAAATACGAATTCCAGCAGTCGGCAAGCCGACATTTTGTTCGTTAACAAATTTCAACCACTTGAGACATAAAATTACAGTTAGTTGTTGTTGTTATTGCTAGTTGCAGGAGGCGAAAAGAAGTCGAACCTGAATGCCACGCCACGCTCTGTGGCAAATGACGCAAGTTTGCCCACATTTTAGCTAATGTCAACAGATTGTATGCTAAAAAGAGCCATAAACATATTTGCAGCTAATTTTTATTAAGACTCAATTATTGGCGCAGGATATTTGATGTTTTCTCGATTATTATTTCGATTATTGAGGAAGCACTATAAAAACTATATTTATAAACGAAAAGACTTTTATTATGTCTCAGATTTGATTATGCAATTTGAGATTACGTTAGTTTTCGTTGGAAAAAGCAGACATACAGTTAGATGTTGGAACTGGGCTGAATGCACTTTTCCTACAATCACTTAACAACCACAATTTCTACTTATTTCCAATTGGATTTTTGTAGCTATTACTGCTGCTGCTGCTGTTGTTGTTGTTGTTGATAACTGACACAAGCCGCAAAACTAAATGTGGGCTCATAACAAAACACTCAACGGCAGCAGCAGCAGCAGCGTCAGCAATCATCAGTATTCGAGTTTGGAAAAGAATGGTAACCTGGCAGCAGGCCAACAGAATTGAAAGACATAGAATCTCAGAGTTCCATTCTCAATTCTCAATCTACCGCAGCCTCGGTGGCGGCATCAATGTAAAAAAAAGTCAATAAAAATTGTTTAATTATGCTTTCGAGTGGCTCTTAAGCGCGAGCAGAGAATGTGATCATTGTTGTTGGCCCATTAGAGTGTCTATCTTTTTCTATCTGTCTCTATCTCTATTATTGTTAATGTGTGTGTGTGTCTCTGTGGCAGATTGACCCATTAAGAAGCCAAAGCTACTTTCATTGGCAGACGTTAAGCTGCTGTTGTTGTTGGAGCAACTTTCAAGAAAGCTCTTTCCAAATAGATGCCGAAAATATAAAATATTTGCAACTTGTCTGTTTGGGCAAATAATTGCCAATGCATGTCCACCCAGTTGATTTGCAAAGTGCCGACCTGTAATTCATCTTGCCACACATACACAACAACAACAACAACAACAACAACAACAACAACAACAACAACAACAACAACAACAACAACAACAACATCAACACAGAGAACAACAGCAACAACATAAAGCGAACATCATTCATCATCAAAGCGTTGATGCTGCATTCTCGGTTGATTTATGTTTTGTTTATGGCCACTTTGCAATTTTACAATTCCGTTGCGCTAATGAAGAAGTGGCCCGAACTTCCAAGTCCAACTCGGTACTCGTATATCATTCGTAGGAATCGTTAAAGAACAGGACCAAGCAGCAGCAGAACAAAAAAATAAAATACACACAAGAAAAAAGTGCAGCAGAGGGGAAAAAAAAACAAATCATTTTTCGTGTTTTACAAATTACTTTTGTACATTTTTCCTCAGTTTTTTTTTTTTAATGATTGTCGGGCGCCAGACTGTCTGCTGACCTTTAACCGCCAACTTGTACGGCTAAGGGGCAAGCGGAATAGAGCAAAAGCCTGCTGCAGACCAATACATTTGAAGCAACTATAAACTGAGCAAGCCACAAGCAGAGAAAAACATAATAATAAACAGATAATGCAAAAGCGATAAATAATAATTAGCTCTGAAGTTTGGCAGAGGCGGAAAATGCGTAGAAAATTATTAATTGAAACAATTGTTTTGTAATTGTACTATTGCAGTTGGGTAATCGTATGCATCTCTTAACCTATGCCAACTAATAATAAATATTTATTTTTGCTAGATAACAAAATTAAATTAATGTTGTTTGCTTGATAAGACTGATAGCATCAAATAATATTTGTATATTCACAAATGCTTTCTAGTTCAGAATAAAGTACTTCTTCTGAAATTAACTAAACTACTTTTTCAGCCTGAAATCTCGAAAGTCCCATTAACATTTTATGATTGTAATAACTTAAAGCTTGCATGCCAAACACCGCACTGAGGCATAACTCCAGTTCCCAAGACTTAACTCAAATAAAATCAACTAACTCCCACCTTTTTATTAGATTAATTTGCCGACATTACTCTCAGCGCTCAAGTGAAGACTCCCTGCAGAGCAATAACGAGAACAATAATAACAGCAAACAGTCAAGTGAAGAAGAAGATGCAGAGGAACATCATCATCGACGCCTATCCATCTATCAGGCACAGTTTGACCCAATGGCCGACTTCACAGCTCTTTCACACACACACACACACACACACACACACACTCACACACACACACACTCACACTTATACATAGAGCAAGCTGAGTGAGAAAAACTTGGTCGACTGCCCACGATCAAAGTTTAAGTCAAGTTAAAGTAAGTGCCACATTGTATAAAGCACAGCCCACGCCAAAAATGTACAAGCATGAAACAGAACTATGTGGATAAGTACTATATATATATATATACTATATATATGTGTAAGCTTATAAATATATGTTGCATAGCTGAACAATGGGCAACAGTTGACAATTTTTTTTTGGAGCAATTCTCATTGGCAACGCCCCAAAAAATATCAATGCCATTTGCAAATTGAGTTATGATTGTTGGCGTTGGCATTACTACTTTTGTAAATGTATCTATCTTCGACTTATATATATGTATGTATATATATATATATATATATTTGTTGTATTTGGAACTTTGTTGGTGGACACTTACCGCTAAAAGCCGCTTAACCGTAAAAGCTTTGCAGAGCATCGCGTTATTTGCAGGTTGCTTTCTCGACGCAGTCGACGTCGCTGTCGGCGTCGCTGTCGCTGGCATTGTTGCTGTTGCTGTTGTAGTTGTTGTTGTGGTCGTTTTTGTTGCTGTTGTTGTTGTTGTTCTCGCTTCCAAGAAGTTTAGTTCCAGCTATATTGTTGTTGTCAATTGCAACTGGCTTTTGTTGGTTATTTTTTTTATTTATTTGGTTTTTGTTGTTCTTGTTGTTTGTGCTTGTGTTTTTCTGCTGTAGGCACAACCTTTGAACTTGACGGGGGTCGCAAACGGAAATGAAACGAAAAACGAAACGAAAGCCAAACGACACGTTTAATGGGTGTAAAAAGACAACAAAAACGAAATGTGCGCTCAACAAAACAAAAAAAAAACCAAAATAATTAAAAATAATATTAAAAATAATAATACTAATAATAAAATATATGTGAATGTTTTTTTTTTAATTTTTTGTTGTACATTTTTTGATCATTGCGTTTTATTGTGTTTGCCGGCCGGCTCGCACGCCCCTCATTCGCATTCAGTGGGGCTCCACTTCGTGCGCTCCACTTTAAAAAACGAAAGACTTAGGCAACGAACTTGAAATTAACACCTGGCTGCCCATAATTGTTTTTGTTTCCTACGCTCATTTTTTTTTTGTTTTTTTATTTTTGTTTAAAGGTTTTGTTGCTGCTGTCGCTATTTTCACTTGCTGCGACGACCTTTGTCAGTGCCTCGCTTTGGTTGATGTTGCTGTTGTTATTGTTGGCATTTGGGTTTTTCGTTCTTTTAGTTATAAAATCTCATTTTATTGCAATGGGAATGTGGACGTCAGGTTATACTTAAACCGTTATGCGGCTGTGTGTTGCTTTGAGTTGGGCATTCAATTTTTTTTTTTGGGCTGCTTCTCAGCTATCTTGCTGTTGTTATACATTTTTTTTTTTATAACTTAATAATAAAAAGTTGAGAGGCGTTGCCGTGCTTCGAGTTCCGTTTAAAGTGGGCTGAAACGCTGCGCACCAACGAAAACAAAAAAATCGCCGCAAGCTGTGCTCATAAAAATTAGTGAGCATCGGACATTTAATATTGCCTGTGTGTCCCATTAAATGCTTTCGAGCTGGGCACAGCACACACACACAGAGAGAGAGAGAGAGAGAGAGAGAGATGCAGCACAGATACACACTTACACACACTCATTGGGAAACGGTATATACTGCGCCTAGCCATAACCTATTGACCAATAATGCTCTTCAAAATAATAGCGCTACACACTGAGCGAAAATGTGGTGATTAAACCAAATATTTTGGCTTATACCATTCTATATTGCTGTGATAGATAAACAGCTACAGCTAAATAACCTTAATTCAAGCAATTTTCTTATTTAAGGCTTGGAAAAGTAACTTCAGTCTTGGGAACATACTCCTGACTAAAAAGCGTAAATAGTTGAATTTTTTATTTATATATATTTAGAAAGTATAATCCTTGAGAATCCTTAGCTTTTATAGCGAATTAGCTCAAGTACGGACTTTAAACACTTGACTACTTTTCTGCTATGGTTTCTAGCTTTAAGCACTTCTTTTGCTCAGTGTAGTCACGTTGCAAGTGCCGCTAGCGGTTTATATAATTTTTTTTTTGTTGAACAAGTCCTGCAAAATGATGATTATTTGCATTGCGGTCAAAGTGCAGCAGCAGTCGAGAAGGGGTGGGCGTTAAATGCCGAGAAGCGTGAGAAGTGCTGGCATATTGAATCAGCATGCAGCAGCTGACTGAGGCAAAGGAGCAGCAGTGATTGCGGCAGCAGGATTAAGGATGCAGGTTGACGGCCGACTGAATTTATGTGTCCGCCAATCGATCAGCGTTCGCTGCAGAAGCAGAGCCAGAAGTGTTTGTGGCAGCAACCGCAAAACTGCAAATGAAGTTTGCAGATGAGTGCAGTTCTCTTTCAATATATGTAAAAAAAAATATATATTTATTTTTTTTTGCGGTTTTTGCTTGATCGCACTTTGATCGGTCGGTCTATCGGTCGCTGGGTCGTCATCAATGCAACAGCAGCAGCAGCAGCGGCAGCACCAGCAGTGGCAGCAGCAGCAGCCATAGACATAAAAAACTAGGCACTTATAAACACACACAGACACACACACACAGCGTGTGCACAAAAGCTGTGCTAAGTAAAAAGCAGCGCGATTTTTGCACCGTTATGCCCCAATATGGCGTTGCAGCGTGCGAGAGCGAGATGGAGAGCTAACACATGTGGCTGCTGCTGCTGCAGTTGCAGTTGCAGTTGTTGCAGTTGCATCTGCATCTCCTCCCAAACTAGCCATGGCAGGAGTGTCTTCATCCCAGCAGTTCCCCTTTCGTCTCCCATCTGCTTCTGCCTGCAACTTTGCGCTGTCTTCACTTGACTGCGTTCCATGTTTGTTTGTTTGTTTGTTTGCTTTTTCGAGTGTGTGTTTCTATGTGTGTGTGTGTGTGTGTGTGTGTGTGTGTGTGTGTGTGTGTTTTGTGTTTAGAATGCGCAAGACAGAAATTACAGTCGCCGCTGGCCGCGCCTTGAACATGGAACAACTGCAACTGCAACAAACACACTCAGACACACACACACACACATAGAAACACACACACACATAGAGACTACCGATGCTGGACATGGACAAAGTCAACGCCGCCACAGCCCCAAACAGCAAACAAACACACACAAAAACCCATTGAGGAGACGTTGTTGAGATCGTAAAGAAAACGCAAAACACACACAAGCAATTTGGAGAAATTCTTTGGCCAGGCAAAAAGAAAAATGTTAAGGATCAGCAATCAATAAGTACAACACATTATCCCTAATTATTATCATTATTATTTTTGTTTATTTTTCGCTCATATTTTTCTAATCTTTTTGTCAATGTGAATTTTGCACACGCGTCGCGCACTGATTTGGTTTAAATTTCATCTTTTTTGATTTACCATTAAATGTTAAATATATATTTGGCTTGTCTATTTAATTTTCTGATTGTTGTCGATGTTGTTGTAGCCAAAGCAACAACTGCAACACTGAAACACGCTATCGTTGTTTATTTCGTATATTTTTGTATTCTTTTGTTGGCGAGCTTGGAACGTCCGCACGTTACGTTGGTCAGCAACGAACTGAAGAGGAGCACGCCAACGACGGACTTAAGAACTAAGACAGCAGCCGTTTTGCAGACACGAAGAAGTTACCACAAACAGCGACTGAGGCAGCGACGCCGGCGCAGTGCTCAGCGCGCAGCTTAAAAGCTCTCCGACTCGCCACGAACAACAGGCCAAGGCAAAGGCAAAGTCACACAGTCAAGGCAGCAGCAGCAGCAGCAACAGCAGCAGCTGAAGCAGCGGTAGCTGTAAGCTTTGCCAAGTCGTGGACGTCAACGCTGCGCAGACGCAGACGCAGACGCAGACACGACAAGTGCCGTCGACGTCGTCTTCTTCTCCGCTCTGGTGCTGCTGCTGCTCTTGTTGTTGCTGTAATTGTTGTTGTTGTTGTTATTACTCTGCTGCACTATGTTAATGTGTTCGCTGCGACTGCGCTGCTGTTGTCTGTTATGCTGTTGTGCTTTATTTGTTTCTTTAATTATGAGTGTCAGGTTGGCGACAGTTGTAAGCGCAGATTAAAGCAGATAAACGTAACCTAGACAGACACACTCACACACGCTCACACACGCTAACACACACCACAACTCTGCATTTAAGTTTTTTTTTTCACTGAGCCGTTTTTTATTTTGTTGTTCGGTGTGCTTCCGCCTGCCACAGTTGGGCAATCGCTACAAATTTCAACTGCCAAACTGCCTGCTAAGTTGTCTGGTGAAGAGAAGCAAAAAGAACATGGAACAATTCTACTCCGAAAATAAACAAAGCGTCCGTATCCGCTAATTGAATAATGCGTTTGGGTGTCTTCTGTTTGGCGCTGTCCCCTCTGAGCTTCACTCTCAGCTCTCTGTAGGCTCTTTAAAATTTAAAATTATAATTTAATGGCTTTAAATTGGTCGCTTGGGGTGTAATTTTCGCATTTGCGTTCGTTTCCAGCACTCCACGCCACAATCTGACCCAAGAAATTTGCCTCAGCTTGATTTGTGAATTGGGTGGTAATAGGGGTTTTTAGTTGTCTGAGATCGCCACTAGATATGCAAGAAGAAAGTCAAGATATAGATACTAACCTAATTGGGTAGTATTATAACCAGTTAATAAATTTAAATCTCCTATAATATAATTACTATTATTATTACAACTTTAAGTTTTCACTTTAAGCAAGTCAACTTCTCAATTCCACATAACAATTGATTTGGTTCAGCCCACGCACTATAAACTTCTTATACAGCCCATGCAGACGCACACACACACACGCCCGTACACGCCCCGAGAGCAATCGCCTTTGCACAAATAAAAAATGAGTAAAGATCTTCTTTTTTATATTGTGCCAAGTGGGCACTTGAAAGCGTTGATCTTTTCTGATTTCATTTTCTTTCTCTGATCTTGCCACAAAAAAGTTGCTTCGATTTTCGTTAATTTTTTTGAATAACGCAACACGACAGAACTTAATTTGAAGATTTATTTTTTCGAGCACCGGAAGGCGTAAGACATTAATTCCATTGTCCCACAGTGTAGAACACCAAAATATACATATGTATGTCTGTCTTCGAATCGATAATTGACACTGATTGTGCATGAAATGGGGAAATGATCTTCAGTTTTATTATGTGCCGGGTTGAGGGAACTGTGCACACACACATGCTAAATAAACTAGGCGTGTTTTCGCCTTGTTACCACAGTTGGATATTTTGCATATGGAGGCGGAACTTTATCAATAACCCAATTCATTAATTAAGTCATCAACATTTCAAAGACAAGGCTAAAATTGCCAGCAAAAAACGGCGCGATTTCGGTGGTAGGCGTTTATTTTGTAAATATTAACAGTTAAGGTAAAACCTTATCATTTTTTATAGAATAAAATAAGCTTCTCTTTTTATGTTGCCTAAAAGATTTGTGTGCATCGATTTTACGAGTATTTAACGATTATAAATTGCATTTTTATTGATACGCAAATAACTCTAAGAAATATTTTAATAATAATTTATGTGCAATAAATTTTAATCATTTTATACACAAATAACTGTAATGATTTTATGAACGATATCATTTATATATATTGTATCTTCCGCTTGCAACTTCTGGTCAGATCTCTCTCAGTCCATTCTGCCATAGAAATGCTGCACTTAATGGGCTTCTGTAAAGCGAATTCCGCGTTAAAAACCATAAAATTGCTATTAAAGCCTTAATAGACACAATAATTGCCCATATGGGTAGCCAATGATGTTGCTGCAACTCCTACTCCACCTCCTCCACCCGCTTTACTACTACGGCTAATCATCATCGCATTGGCGGCACTATTAACAATGAAAAGCAAAAGTAAATCGAAATTAAAGTCGCCTGCAATGGAGAAATGGGCTTCAATAGCAGCAGCGGCAGCAGCAACTGCAGCAGCAGCAGCCGCAGCAGCTAAACAATTGAAAATTGTTTTGTTGTAGCTTTTTTTTTGTTCATTGGCGGCCAACACGTGCCGGGTCTGCTGTGTGGCGAGTGTGAAAAGTTAGTGGGTTAGAGGGGTGAGGTGATGGGGGGGTGGCATGGTCAAGTGCCGGCGCTGTACAACCTGTCGCTGTGCCACAGGCGCAATGGGGCAGCCACCGTTAGCTCATATCAGAGGGGCGCTCTCTCACACACGTCTGCCCTGCCCCACAAACACATAACACACAGACTGACAGACAGACAGACGGGCAGACGGACGGAGAGCCGTCCGTGAAGATCTTAAACTTTCATTTATACAATTGTCTTCAAACTGTGCAGCGATTGCCGCTTGCCTCCAACAGTGGCTCACTTTTTAGTCTCTCTATGTGTGTGTGTGTGTATGTGTGTGTTGTGCTGCTCCAAAATGAAAGTCGGAACAAAATGGATTTGCTTTTGGAATTTTTGTTCAACAAAAATACATTTGTGTAGTTGCTGCTGCTGCGACTGCGACTATTGCTGCTGTTGCTGCTGCTGTTGCTGCTGTTGCCGCTGCTGCTGCTGTTCATTCGATATGGGCCACAAGCGTCAAGCATTTGCTTTATTGCAGTTTTCATATGCTTCTGTGCCAAAGGAAAGGCCACGCCGAACGCGACTTGACTTGGGCCCAATATCTCATTAAATCTAAATGGACGTTTTTTCATTTTTTTTTCTCAGTTTTTTCGACTGTTTTTGTTTTTGGCCCCGAAAAACGTTACCAAAAACTTTCGCCGGCTAACCGATGGCACAGCGAAGAACAACCACCACTCACTAACCCAGCACCAACCCCGTCCAGCACTCTTGCACCCCTTCTCAGCTCCTGCTGACCTTGCGTTGTCTCCTCACGTTTTTAATACTGCGTAATCCCCCCCGCCCAGCCGCTTGCCCGTTGTTTGTTTTTTTTTTTGGGCCCTTTTAAAGTGCTGGGTCATTGGCCGGGCTGCCAAAAAACACACACACAAAAGTAACTAAAATAAAATATATATAAAAGAGAATCCCAAGTTTAAACTGGTTATTATAATTTTCGGTTTCGCAGAATCCACGCAGACAAAAAAATGGCAGAAGGCAAAAAGGCAACCGAGCAGCGAGCAGCAGCAGCTGCCCATTAGTTGGCCTCATTCTTGGCCAGGAAATCTTCGCATCCATGGGCAACCATACAGCGAGCAGCAAGCAGCAAGCAGCGTGCAGCATTCACGGCATTTCGGCTTCGTGACAAATATGAATATTTCGAGCTTATGAAAACGAGCCAAAAACTACGATCTGCTTAGAGAAGCCGCGTCTCTTTCTCCTCCTGCTCCTCTTCTGCACTTGCCAGCCGTACACTTTGCAAAAACAAGAATGAAATAAAATAAGGGAGCATTATACAAATGAGACGGCTTGATTAAGAGTTTAGTTTCTGACTTTTATTCCAAATCAAATTATTTTGCTTGCGATATATTTATTTATGTATTTTATTTAAGATAGTTCAGGGATCTAAGTTGCAAGACTAAAACAGTTTGATTTATAGCCCGGCCCATATTTAGCACATCCTGTTTTTCGAGTGTATAATGCAACGAACGCGACTGCAACGCGGAAGTATTTAACGTGTTTGTTTGCCCATGCCAATTCTATGCCTGCTGCTGCTCCAGCCACAGTTCCAGCTTCAGTTGCAGCTCCAGCTTCTGCTTTGTGGCAAGCGGTCGTCGCATGGCTGTTGTGTTTCGTTTGGTGAAAAGTGTTTTGTATGCAAATCATTGAAATTACATATTATGGCCAGTTGGCAGTCGTAAGTAGCAGTTGGCCTGAAAGTCGCCTGACATGCACCAGAACCGACTGGACGACTGCACAGCCGAACCCGAACCACAAAACCCAAGCCCAAGCCCAAACCAAAACCAAACCGAAGCGCACAACAAAGAGGCATTGAAAAGTTTGCAGCTGGAAGACTCCAAATGCAAGCAGCCCATGCACATGCACATGCTGAAACCGCAAGCCACATGCCACTGGGTGGGTCCTCACATCTGCAACATGTGGATGCCTCCAGGCGGCAAGCAGCTCAAAGCAGTCATGTCACAGTTGCATACATGCATATGCCCGGACACAGCGAAAGCTCATAAATTCATTAGCGTTTGCAGGTTGCAACCAAATGTAGCAGCTGCCAAAATGCCCACGCATTACACAAGAACGATGCCAAATTGTGAGAGAGATCCAAATCAATGATTTGAGCCCTACGTTCTTGGAATGCTTGGATGTCAACTGTTTTTTTTTTGTCATGTTTTTTACAGCAAGTTAACAAACGTAAGTATTATGTTAGGATTAAAATTACATAAATTTTGGCATAATTGTGGAAGTTTGAAGTCCAGGAAAGGTATTTCCAGAAACCTATCTAAAATTTCAGCAAGAACATTTTAGTGCATACATTTTAGATGCAGATCCAATCTATGTGTTAAATCATGATAAAAATCTCTACAGTTTTGGCAGAGATTGACGCCTGAAAGGTATAATTTAAAGAACATTTCTAGTCAAAATGACTTTAATGGGTTTGTAGTAGAAATTCGCATAATTGCTTGTTATGGCCTGGGGAAGCCAAGTTTCAATTCTTTGAACAAAAATTTCGCCAACTTTTGTGCAAATATCAAAGGTGATTCCGTCTTGTAAAAAAAAAAGAAAAGATTACTAAAAATAATAATAAACTTAAAGAAATACATATTCCGCGGGCCGTGACAGGCGTGAAATTTTGGTAAACCCTTCATGGCATGGATGGAGGATGACTTTTAACTTGCAGGGTGAAAATCAAAAGAAAAGAAATTTAATTATAGTTTAATGACAGCACGCAAATAGTCGACAAATGTGAGCATTATAAGTTCGGTTTTGGTTCAGTCTCAAGCTATTATATTTCGATATACCCTATAATTAGCGAAACGTGTGAGCGGAAGTATGTAACTGGTGCTGGATGGCATCTGTTAACCATCCAAAATATACTTCAACTGCGAGAGACTGCCTGGAAGAAAGACTGTAAGAAATATTTCAAAATATTTACGAGCGATTTGTTTACAGGGCAACTTTCCGGCCAGTACTCTTGTCAAAAGGGCATTCTTATTTTTGTTTTTTATTCGTCGTCGAAAGTAAAATTTCCAATTGATTTTTGTTGTGCTTTGTGTTTTACACGCTTTTCGTTTTTATTATGCGCATTGCGGACACATTTGGCAAACAAAAAACAAGAAACAAAAAAAAAAAAAACAGAATATATAAATGGTAAAAAGACAAAGTAAATGCCAACATCATTTGACTACTATCATGGAGGCAAGGAGAAATGATGGCACAGCCAACCGGAGAGCGGTGAGAGGTAGTGTCTGTGGCAACCAGGCAGCGAGGCAAGCAGTGAGGCAGCCAGGCAGGCTGGCATTCAGTCAGGCACTTTCATCGCCGCTTACGCAGCATGAGATTCAGATCTGTTTTGGGTACCGTTCGACTTGCCGGCTAAGCAAACCCCAAATCCCAGAGGCCAGGTTGTAGTTTCTTTGGCTCGCACTCGTACTCGTACTCTTATTTGGCAAGCCTGGCTTCTAGCGGCAACAACTACAACTACAACTACTACCTTGCCCCATTGTGGGCTCTCGCATTTCGTTTTTCATTTTTGAAAGCTCATCGTGCACGAGGTCAAAGAAGAGCAGCAGCAGCAACAGCAGCAGCAGCAGCTGCAGCATTGCTGTGTGGCAGCTTCTCAGAATTGCTTTTTTTTTGCAACTGCGATCGCGCTGATGATCCTTACTAGCTGATGCCCTGTAATCAAGGTATAATCCGTACTGGCAAACCTGCAAATTACACTACATTTGCAGTAGGTGCTTATTTTAGTAAACATTTATGTTTCTAAATTTATATGGAGAGTTTTGCAAGAACGTCGATCTTCTAATTGAAAGTTTTCCTATATTATTTTTATATTTATTATTCTCCAATCGATTAACGAGATTTGCCTTAAACAATATTTTATTGAAGATTTTTACTATGTTTATTTGTCTGTATTTCACGGGAAACCTAATCTGAAATAAATTCGTATTTTATTTATTGCAAGTCTCTTAAGAGCACTCTTTGCTAACAATAAGTATGAAATATAAAATAAATAATTTATTTTATTTTGTGTTACATCGTTTCACGCCATTTTGGCACCTTTAGCTGCTAACTGCCAACTAACTGCTAACTTATCGCGCCGGAAGGTGGACTCTAAATTTTTGGTTGGTTTTCGGATTGTAGCTCGACTCGTAATGATGTGCTAACGATCGCTGACAGCGAGTGCTGACTGTACAGGCAATTAATCTTCTAGCGTTGCTTCGTCTCGCTCATTTATTCAATCAATTTACGTATGTGTATGTGTGTATTTATGTATGTGTGTGCTTTTGTTAATTGATAGAAAATTACACGAAATTGAATGTTTTCTAGACACTTTCACTTAATTGTCTTGAAGGTGTTCCAGGTGCTCCAACACTGAAAGACCCGTTTAAAATTGACAAAATATATTTCATGTCTAACGAGAGTTTTTATGTTTCATCATTTTTTTTTTTTTTGCCAACTACTGAAAGTGTTAGCTGAAATGATAAATGGTTTGTTGTGGACCTGTCAAAATAAAATTAGCTATGGGAGTAGCTAAAGCACAAATGTTGTTGCAAAAATTAAAAAAAAAGCTATATTAAATCTTGTAAGTAAAGATGCTTAGAAACTGAAATGGAGAGCAATCAAATATCACTTTGGCGAAAAAAAGCCTTTCTACTTTCATACAACAAATCAATCTGTCTCCACTTTACAGTGAGATGAGCGATGAGAGATAAGTGCTAAATGGCTACAAATTTAGCTCATAAGCAGCTGCATAAAAGGTTATGGTTAAATAAGATCAAAGCTAAGCCCAAAACGTTAGCTAACAGCAGCTCTGAAAAAAATCTGCATAACTTTCTTAGGCAGTCTCCATAACTTTTACTCTTCTTTTCTTTTTTTTGTTGTTTTCTGTTGTTTAGTTGCCTCTCAACTGAACAACAACGGAAACTGAATAAAAATTCCGCAGTCATAATCCTTCAAAATGATGAATTCACATTAGCATAATCCAACTGAAGACCATCTCAATTATACATTTATGTAAATGTGGCAGGCAATAATAAGCAAATCGCTTAGGCGGTCAATTAAAATTACGTATACGCAATTTGTATTCCATATTTGTAGCTGCCACAGCTTTTGGCCTCATCTATATGTGATGTTTTCACTTTTAATGCACACATACACACACGCACACACACAAAGACATACTCACAAATGATAGTGAAACCAAAAATACACAAATGAAATGAAATGAAACATTCGACAACATTACAGTTTTAGTTTTGGTTTTTTCCATAATTTGGCTCTGACTTTGGCTTGGACTCTCTAACTGTTGGCATTTTTTGGCATTTAATGATCATTGTTGTACATTCACCGTATAAGTGCGGTTCTCCTCCCACCCTCTCCCCATCAGCATGCTGAGACGCCTCCCATTCAAACACACACACAGATGCTACTCATCTAGTCGTCGTATATAAATAAAAAAGCCTTTCATAGCCTGACGCGGTTCTGCTTCATTTTGTTTAATGACAATGAAAGATACAAAACACATACACACACACACACACACACAGATGCATAAAGCACATTTTGCTGCTGCTGTGTGTGTGTGAGTGTGTGTGTGTGTCTTTTACATTTTTGCTTTCGTTTATGAACTTTCACGTGTGTTCAGTCTGTAAAAATTGTAGAAAATTACATTGAAAGTGCCCAAAGCGATGATGCCGTGTCTTCGCCATCGTCGTCGTCGTCGGAAGTCGCTACGAGAAGAAGATTTAAGCGCTTAAATGCTTTATGGAATTACCTAATTTTGGTTACGAAACAAATCAATTAATGCGTGTCAGAGAGTCTCTCTCTCTCTCTCTACTTCCCCAGCTCCACAGCGACCTACAAAAAAAATAGAAAAAAAAGTATCTCCATCTGCGCAACTGGAACAGTTCTGACCACATACATAGCCCAGATACCAACTTTGAATGTGGGCAAGTTTCACTTGACTGAGGAAACTATCAAACTTAATTGTTGTATTTTAATGTGCAGTTATCGTTTTTTTTTTAGCAGAGGATATTGAATGGCGCACGAGTGCCATTTAAATTTCCAATTGTGCCAAATCAAGTCTTTAATGACAATGGTGTATTTTTGATATCAAAGCAATAATTCGCATTTCGGTTGTGAGAACTGATGATGATTGCATGGGAAACATGAAAACATGGAATCTTGACATTTGATTGCCAGTTTCCAATTCATTTACGATTTGTCTTCTGGCTTCTCCCTCTCTCTCTCTCTCTCTCTCTCTCTTTCTGCGATCAGAGACAAGCGTGTTACTTTTCGATTAGGTTTCGCAGATAACGCAAAGCATTGCCTTGAGCTAACAATTTATGCTGAGGTTACTGAAGTGCTTTTATTTTTAGCCAATAAGTGATTCGATTTTATTGCAACAAATTAACAAAAAGTATGCCAAGAGTTTTGAATTTCCAATTAAGATGTTAATTTATTAATACACAACAAAGTTGTAAAAACAGATAAACTGATTGATTCTGCATTCTGGAATATTGTCTGCTTCTTTTTAGTAAATGCGTTTCAAATATTTCAAACTCAGCACTGAACCGCTGCTCAGGGCACGCACATAGATATGTTTTGGGAATATCCCTATCGTATGGGAAACGCTGAGGCTCAGAGTTTAACTGGTTGGCTGTAATCAACTGGTCGCTTGTAGTCTGTCACTCAACATCCATATGTCCTGCCGCAGGCAAGCAAATGAAAAAACCGAAAACAACAAACAAAACAACAAATAAAAAGTATTCAATTCTAGAAACAATTTCCATTTGACTTTCAACATTTCCGCGCCAAAGCTGCACTAGAATTACTTTTCAGATAGGATGTCAAGCACAAGAAATTTGCATATAAACAGATGGTGGCAGGAATTAATATTTGGCTATTGGCCATATTTAGCTGACAAAACAATAGAGGCCAGCCTGTTAGCCAAGCTGGTTGCCAGCTTGGCCAGTTGGCTGCTTGGCTGCTTGGCCGGCTACCTGTTGTACAAAGGTTCGCAGCATGTGAAAGCCGCCAGCAAACATGGCCAAGCAATTTGGTGAACTACGAGCGCATTAATGATTTTCACATGAGGCTGTAGACTTGGCTTGGATGCGTGCATTGGATGGGGCTTGGACTACAGCTGGGTCTGGCACTGCGGCTGGGGCTGGGGTTTGGGCCAACAACGATACATTGACCCAGTAGACATTTGGTATGCAACAAAGTCAGTTGGCAACAATTATGGAGACTGCGACTGCTGTTGCTGCTGCTGCTGCTACTGCTGCTGCTGCACTTCATTAGTAAAAAATGAACGCAAATGTTTTTGTTGTTGTTGTTGTTGTTGCTTTGACTCTTGGCTTGGCTTTCGTTTTTGCATGTGCGGCTGTTAGCTGAGTTACTTTTTTTTTTTGGAAAGCCATTGGCAGCTAGTTATTGGCAAGGTTTCCTTACGCGACGCATAGATAAATATATATATATAATATATATAGATATATATATATATATTGGCAACGCCTTTCACTGTTTGCTTTTGATTTGCGGCTGGACCTGCAGCAGAGCTCAATAGTTAAAAGCTAAACACAAAGTGAACAAATCAACAAATTAAAGACCAATCAAATGGATAAATCGGTAGCCCCTAACCCACATCCCAAGTAAAAGACCAAAACACACACAAATCTGTCGTCGAGCTTTACATAAATTTGCATAGACATAAACTAAACAGACGACATAACAGTAAACATAATCAAATCGAATTTTGTGTTTTTTTGTTGGTCGAAACAAGCGCTTAATAAATAGCTTAAGGCCCACACAAAACTAACTAGGTGGTAGTGGTCTAGGTGACTATTAGATACTCTATATGCAACTAGACATCTAAATCTATTTGTGAATAGTAAATTAAAGTTGATAAAAATTTATAAAAAAAAGTATATATTCTATTCCCAGACTTTAATTTTATAAGTTGGACTATTCAAATATAGAATCAATTAAGGAGTCAAAGATAATTTATTTGAATTATTTAGTAAAATTAGTGTTTGGTTGGGTTCAATTGATCACAAAATCAATAGAGACTTTATTATTTTGTACAGGGTATACATTCTGCTCTGACGCACTTCATTTGCATGCTGACGGACTTGGTGAAATGAGAAAAATGAGAAAATAAATATGTGGCCGCACATGCCACATGATCAGCAATACGATTAAAATATCAAGTGTAACCGGAGAGTGCTCTGTGGCAGGCAGCGATCTTAAAAAGTCGCCTCAAAAAGAATGCGACGACGACGCTCCACAAAGATAAGCTGCATTGAAAGCAGTTGAAATGGAAACTGGCTGGCTAACCGACTAACTGACTAACTGACTGACTAACTGACTGACTGACTGTGTGAGTGAATGACGAACTGACTGACAGACTGACTGACAGCTGCGTCTTTAGAAATGGCGCACAAAAGCCACTGACGCCGGGCACTTTGACGAAATTGACTTTCTCCATTCAATATAATTAATAGTAATATTTTCGATGCTTAGCCGCTGCACGTCTTCGAGAATTGTAATGTCGGCTGCTGCTGCTGCTGCTGCTGTTGCTGCTGCTGCTGCTGCTACAGAATGTGGCCCAGGAAGTAATTTATTATTGCAGGCGTGCAGCAGTCACTCCAAAAAAAAAAATAAAGGTGAAGAAGTACTAAGAAACCCATTTCTATACACTTCGAAAAGACGTGAAAAATAAGTCATTATGTTGAATTCGCAGCGCTCCACGGGGCGTATGTGTAACAAGTGAAAAGTCAAAGTCAAAGTCGCCTTGTGTGGCAGACAAAGCGTAAAACCCAAAATGTATAAATAAAATAAACAAAAACGATGCTCAACTTTTTACGAGCATTTTTTGGATATTTTTGTGCATTTTTCTTCTGCTCGTTTTTTGGTTATTTATGCAAATTGTTTTACAGACTGTAGCTTCTTCACTTTCAAAAGGCACCGAACAAAAATAAGAGCCAAAACTATTTTTAGCCAATTGTAGTATATTTTCGCATACCTGCAGCGGCTTTTACTTTTATTTCAAGTGTCGCTGAGCTGAAATTGAAATTAGTTTAGTTTTGGCCCACAGTCGCTTCTGTGTGTCTCGTTTTTTTTTTTTACATAACAATCAAATTAACAAATAGCATTAAAGAAATGCTTGTAGAAACAAGGCACGCATTTTTTTGGAAGGCTTTTTAGATGCATGTGTACTTTATAACTGCTGCCACACACTCGTTTCACGTTCATTGGCATGGCTAATGGAGTCAGCTTGTTCAAGCTGCTCCACGCTTGTCAAATTGTCACTCTTGGTAAAAAAAACCCAAAAAAAAGAGTTTCGCCGGCACGCGCGTAAAGTACAATAACTTGAATTTCTTATTTTAAATTGTTATTTAATGCAGTTGTTTGTGGCTTGATTAAAGCTGGTTATAATTAGATTATATAACACTTGTTTTTTTTCTTTCTTTTTCGTTTAGCAATTATCTAATTTTACAAAAGAAAGCGGCACATGCTGTGCTACCAATTAGACAAGTTTGCCCATATTTTACTGTTATATATTTTTTTTATTTTTTATTTCCTTTGTCGTCCGATAATAATCGATGGCAAATGCTAATAATTTGCATTATATGGGAGTTTATTGATAACAAGAATATGCCCTATAGTAGAATTTATTTGATTTTGATAGCGCAAATAGCAAATGCACAAATTTATGCAAATACACTTTAATATTATAACATTTGTGTAATGTTAATGATGTTTTTTATGTGCCTTAACTACATACATGAATCTTCACTTTCGCACATTAAAAATGTAATAAAAACTCTTTTGACTTCAAGCATTTTTATTTGCGTATTCATTTTTGGTTCATTTTTATTTCACATTTCACTTTTGCGAGTAAATTTTGACAAATCAATTTAAAAAGATCATTAAAATTCAAATTACTTCCAAAAGAGTTTCTGCACGAGGCTCTTAAGCTTAGTGCTAAATCTTATATCTTATTTGAGAAATCCATTTTAACTTATATACCTTAACTTTAATTTCTTAAATCACATTTCAAAGAACAAAATTGCTGCGAACCTATTTAAGCCACACTTATTTAACCGTCAAAAATTTGAATTCAAAATAAACCTAAGGTTTTGGCGATTTGTTTGGACCGCACACAAAAAGCTGACTGCTGCAAGACTAAACGTCACAGCTCCACATCAAAAGCTTATGGTGCGCAGAGCTGGCATGCTGTTAAAGCTCTCGAGCAGCACCAAACAGCTGCTCGCCGAACTTGTATTTATCTAGCGGCTTATCTTCATACACGCGCACACAGTCAGACCATTTCTTCCCTCCATTGTTTTCGTTTCAAATCAGTTCTACACAGTGTCTGATTGGGAGTGGTTCGCCATCTTGACGTCTATAGAAAATCAAAAAAGAAATCGAGTGTTCACATTATTAACCGGCAATTGAATTTAAAATTCTAAAAAGGTGAGCGCATTGAATTATTATATAAAAGCTGTATATTTAATGCCAATTAGAATGCCAATCATTGATAATTTCGCTTGTCATAATAATATGTCAACTTTTAATGCTGAAATGCAATAATTGCAAATTGAAATTACAAAATATATGTACATATGTATGTATTTCTGTATAAGTAGCTTTCAATTTAAATTGGGAGGTGTGTTTAAATGAATAATTCGAGTTTGTTTAAGCTTTGAATAACCTCCAGAATTCTATTCGGCTTTTGTTGGCTACACTTTTTTCTTGTTCGCTTTTGAGTTGAACTTTCGCCAGCATACAAATACACATGCAGCAAAGTGTACAACACATGTTCGTTTTTGTATGTTGCGTGTTTGTGTATCTACATAGTTTGTGCCTATGTTAAAACTCACATACATATTCATACATTGCAATTTATGTGGTTGTTTATTTTGTTTTTTGCTTGAACACAGCCGGTTTCTCTGTGGCCGGTAAATCAAAGATAACGAGAGAAAGAGAGAGAGAAAGAGCTAATGAAAGAGAGTAGATAAATAGGGAGAGCATAATTTACACGTCCCCATTTGGATAGGTTTAGCAACCTGTGCCTCAAATTATTCATTCGGCTGCGTTCAAAGTTTAAACTTGATTTTATAATATGCATTGTCACTATTTGATTACACATTGAATTGTTCGAGAAATTCTCAGAAAGCGTCAATATCACACGTACGACAAATGCCATCAGTACAGACAAATCTTATCAGTAAAAGTGGATACCTCTAATTCTTACTGATAATGTACCTCAACTAAGCTTAAGCTATTGTCAGAAAAAAATACATTCGGTGAAAGCGAAGACAGATTTTTTAGGCAAACAGTTTTGTAATGTAAAATTTGTCGGCGCATCAGATTTTTTGGGAAAACAGAGTTGTTCTCCAAAATTTGTAGGTACATCTCCAAATAGTTAAGACATGATTTTTCAATGACCGAAGTCACGCCACTTTGCATGCAAATGAGCATGCAAATAGACTGATTTGCGAAAATTAAATTAAGGTATCAGGCTTATTAGACTATAGCGAAGATTCATGCTAACAAGCAATTAATGAAACTGTTTTGGAAATCGACAAAAATAGAAATCAAGCACACCATCAATTAGCACGTTTCTTTTATATAAGCTAGTGGGATGCTAAAAGTTGTGCAATATTTAAATTAGCTGATAAGTATTAATCTTTCAAATGATTATAGACACTTTGGCGCCAGATTCAAAGTTCAACATTATGCAGCGCCGCTTTGAATTTCAAAGTGTAAGCTATCGTTATCGATACTGATCGACCTTGCTTACAACTTTGTGTTAAATAAGTGTGGCCATGAACTCGTCATAAAAAAAATCACTTTTTGTGGTGGAAAAGTTTTAACACAAGCTAAAACTAAAAATGGAAAAATCCAGAGAGCAAACCAGTGAGAGTGGGATAGGCATAGAGTGCAACAAAAAATTGATTGACATTCGCTTTGCTGTGCGGCCGGCAAATACGATAACGATTACAATCTTGAGGCATACTTGCTTTTCTCCGTTCTCTATTCTGTTTTACAACAAGTGTTATTAGTGAGTTCCTCGTTGCAAACAAAAAAAACAGAGAGACGGAGAAATAAAGCATATTCATTAAGTCTTATCTGATAACGCGACTGAATTGTTGTATATGAAAAATGTGATAACAGCGATTGCGCAACGGATTTGTAAGCAGTGCACTTGAGGAAAATAGCCGACTAACGGTGATTAGAATTAACAGTTATCAGTTGTGCAAAGCAAGCTCAACGTACACAACACGTTTGTTTTGCTGCGGTTCATTCGGATTGCGGGCAGCGAGTTTAAGCAACACACATTTTTCATCATTCAAGTGACAATTGGAAAATGTTTGCCCTACGCCGCACCCTCCAAATGGCCAGCCAGCCACAGACTATGTTTCTGCGCGCCGCGTTCAAAGCTAATTTCGGCGTCAGTGCAGCGGTATGTTGTTTTCTTTTAATACTTTGCTTGCAAATGGAGAAAGGGGTATATTAGCTTGTGCTATGTCACTGTATAGTTTCAGTTTCATTTATCAAATATGCTTACTAACAATGATTTGTAAAAGTTGAAACAGAGTAGCTTTGTCAGCATTTAATTCTGTAACAAAGTTCACTTTCGGATTTGCTGCTATAGGCTTTGTTTCAATCATTTGAAAATTATTGTGCTGCAAGCAAAGATAGTAAATAATATTAATAAAATGGATTCAATCAGAGAGGTGCCGCCTACATTTAAACATTATGCCACCATATATATGTGTTGATAATACTATTCTAACACCCAGAGTTCACATGTGATTTGCTCTCCCGCACAGATGTCCCAAAAGATACGCGCTGGACCCGTTGTCGATGTGCTCGGAGATGAGATGACTCGTATCATCTGGGACTCGATCAAGAACAAGTTGATCTTGCCCTTCCTGGACATCGAGCTGCACACATTCGATCTGGGCATCGAGTATCGCGACAAGACCGAGGACCAGGTGACCATCGACTGTTCCGAGGCCATTAAGAAGTACAATGTGGGCATCAAGTGTGCCACGATTACGCCCGATGAGAAGCGTGTGGAGGAGTTCAATCTGAAGAAGATGTGGAAGTCACCGAACGGCACCATTCGCAACATACTCGGCGGCACCGTCTTCCGTGAGGCAATCATTTGCAAGAATGTGCCCCGTCTTGTGACCGGCTGGGAGAAACCGATCGTCATTGGACGTCACGCCAATGCCGATCAGTATAAGGCTGTCGATTATGTGGTGCCCGGTCCCGGCAAGCTGACGATGACCTGGAAGGGCACCAATGGCGAAGTCATCGAGGAGGTGATCAATGACTTCAAGGGTCCCGGTATCGCACTCGGCATGTACAACACGGATGAATCCATTGTGGACTTTGCCTACGCATCCTTCAAGTATGCACTGGACCGTAAGATGCCCCTGTACATGAGCACCAAGAATACGATTCTCAAGCGTTACGATGGTCGCTTCAAGGACATCTTTGAGGATATCTACGAGAAGGAGTACAAGAAGCAGTATGAGGCCGCTGGCATCTGGTATGAGCATCGTCTGATCGATGATATGGTCGCCTATTGCATGAAATCCGAGGGTGGCTTCGTCTGGGCCTGCAAGAACTACGATGGCGATGTGCAATCCGATTCCGTTGCACAGGGATACGGCTCACTGGGCCTGATGACCTCCGTGCTCCTCTGCCCCGATGGCAAGACCGTTGAGGCTGAGGCTGCTCACGGCACTGTGACGCGTCACTATCGTCAATACCAGCAGGGCAAGGAGACGTCGACCAATCCGATTGCCTCGATCTTTGCCTGGACCCGTGGTCTGCTTCATCGCGCCAAGCTGGACAACAATGAGCCGCTCAAGCAGTTTGCCGAGACGCTCGAACAGGTGTGCATCGATACCATCGAGGGTGGCGCCATGACCAAGGATCTGGCCATCTGCATCAAGGGTAGCATGGCTGCCGTCCAGCGCAAGGACTATCAGGAGACCTTTGAGTTCATGGACACACTGGCCAAGAACCTGGCAACCGCTTTGGCCAGGTCCTCGAAAATTTAAGTGCTCGATTTGTCTTGTCCTTTATATATATATACATGTATATGTGACATGTGTGCATCTGAAAGAAGCTCATACTCTTTTGTATTCGTTCCATGTTCATTGTCTCTGAAAGAGCCATTCCTTCATCACAGCGTTTTGAAATATGTTTACCCTTCCAAACCCCTCGTCAAATTTTAAATAGAGCATTTTTTGAAATAAACATATTTTTATACCGCCAAAATTTCACTTGGATTTAATTTACTCTTTGCAACAATTTAATTTGGGAATTTGAATTTAGGATTTAATTATTTTGTTTGTTTTTGGAAATTCTAATTTCCGTAAGACTAGTTTATATTGGTCTAAGTGAGGTCTTTAACCTGACGCCCACCCAGCCAACGTTGCTCGTCGATGTTGTTATATAGTATGTAAATGTAAATGGGTCACTTGTGCGGCTTCTGCAACGAGCTCTTGAGCTGCACAGCTTATTGGATTTGTGGCAGTCTTCAGTCAACGCTCGTTCACAACGCATCCGTGCCACAATTGAGACGGACAGTCGGACGGACACAGATCGGGAGCAACGTGCAATGCTGGTCAGAGCGGTGGGCTATGGCTACTTTGTGGCCTATGTGCTGGCGCTAATCAGTTGGCCTGGCGAGGCATATCCAGCGAATAGCTATAGGGATCTGGACATTTGCAATCACTGGAATGGCCGGCGACACTTTCTGGAGCTGGGCGAACGTGGCGAGCTGCATGCTCGGAATGTCAGCACCACAGCATATCGAGTGAGTGCATCCACAAGCATTTCCTATTTCCCTTTTCCTTATAGTTCCAATCCTAAGCAGAGTTCACCACTGCTGCTGCGGAACGAACTGGCTGCCGGGGATGCGTGGTATCAGTGCAATCTGGAGCTGGTCACCTGTGCCGAGTGCGTCATCCGTGTGACCTTCACGCACGCCAACTTCTCGAAGAGTTGCAGCAACACGGGCGGCAAGTCCAACATGTGTCCCTGCGAGCACATACAGTTCTCGGAGCCGCCATACGACACGACCATATCGGGTCAGGAGTTCTGTGGCGATGGCAAAGTCTTTCGCAGCAAGACAAGAACCCTGCAGCTCAAATTCTTCTACAGGGCCACCAATGCACACGTCTTCTCGCTGCAGTACTTCTCGGAGCGTAAGATGAATCACGAAATTAAAGAATTGAAAATTCAATTTTTGGAATAATTGCAATAATTCTATGTTCAAATTAATATCAAATTCTACCCACAGGCAATGTCAAAATTGTCAGCGGTTCACCAAAGCAGTCCATTGTGGGCAGTGGCAATGGCAGTGGCAATGTAAAGTACATGCCACAGATTATATCGACGCCCTATTTTCCCATGGCCTATCCAAGGGACTATGCCATCGAGCACATACTCACCTGCGAGGCGGACAATTGTCAGGTGCGGCTGGACTTCACCGATTTCCAGCTGGGTCTGGCCTCAACGCTGGAGATCTTTGACTCAAATGGCCAGATGCTTGACTCCTACACGGGGGAACACTTTCGTCCGCCCATAACTGTGAGCAGTGGCAAATCGCTGTTGCTGCAGTTTCGCGGCAATTCCGTTTCGGGTGTCGGTTTCCGCGCCGAGGTGAGCTTTGTCTCCTCCAAGCAGCTAAAGGACGAACGAGTGCCCTACACGGGTAAGTAGGGGTGGGTCACTTGAGGGTCTGCAATTGTCATATTGATTGGCGGGCTCAAACTGTGGTGCTGGTGGGTGTGGGGGTGGTTGTTGTAAATTTCAATGTCATGTCAAACACCAAAGTAAAAATATAAGTGCGAAACAGGCGATTGGCTGTTCACATGGTCTAGTTGGGTAACGCAATCGATAATGTTGGGCCAGGTGATAAGTGGGGCTTACATAGCTAGGTGCCATAAGAGTGGCTAATAATCTCGATATATAAATAAAGCAGACCACCGAGAACTGAGATTTATATATAGATATTAATAATATGAAATGGGGAACGTATTCGCTTTGCAGATTGCGGTGGGATGGTGACTGGACCTGGTGGTGCCATCACCATGATGAACATGATTGAGAATGCCACAGATGTGCGACTGTTTGACTGCATCTGGATTATTAAACCGGGGAATAACTATATGATGATGAAGACGCACATCTCGTTGCGTGTGGATGACTTTTATGGAATGGCAGCCCGCTCGGAGCTGACAATTAGGCAGGGCACCACCTCGGAGGCATCGGAGATTGAGAATGTGATGTGGCCGCATAATGGCCTCAGCAAGGAGAATCATATTGCGCCCATCCTAACTGGTTACTATATACGATTGCGTGGAGTATTTGGCATGTCCTCCAAACTGGCCATTGTGTATAGCGTCTTCAACTATTTGAGTGAGTAATCTGATCTTGGGAGGCGCAATCGCTAAGTGCTGATCTCTTTCACAGATTGCTATATCGGCTCGGAGTTTCTGTGTGGGAACAATCATTGCATCTCCATCAGATTGCATTGTGATGGCTTCGATCATTGTGGCGATGGCAGCGATGAGCCCGATTCCTGCGAGGAGGATTGGGCGCATTTGCATCACGATCGTCGCTGGTATTCCCACAAGCCCAACTATTACTTTCCCAAGATCGATCAGTATCCGGATCTGAAGACAGCCACGGGCATCTTTATCATCAGCACCCTGGGCATCTTTGGCGTCCTCTCCGGCTGGATGGTAATCCTCTATCGTATGGGCATCCGGGCGCGCCATCAACGCGAACTCCAGAGTCACTTGCAGACGATCAGTGAGCTGCTGGACCGACAGGATGAGGAGCGCACACCAGACGAGCCGCCCAGCTATGAGGCGCCACCCGACTACGAGGAGGTTATCAAGGTGGGCATGCAGCAGGAGCTGCGCGAGCCGCGTCGCCAGCGTCGACAGCGTCAGCGGCAAAGGGAACGGGATCGCGAGCGCACCTGCAGCCGTGCGCCCAGCAACTGCACCATGCAGTCGACGGTGCCGCTGCATCGCAGCTGCAGCCTGGATCAGGAACAGCCCAGCACCTCGGCGGCGGCAATGACGCGAGCCGTGGCCTCCACGGATACCTCACAGGATGCGGCGCAACGAATGCTGCTGGCCACTGCAATATGTGGTAAGGTTGCCTTTGCCAATCTCCTCCACTCCTGCCCTCCCCCTGCACTTGCTAATTTACCCACAGAATCTCATTTGCAGGCGCTGCAAGCGCGTCTGGGAAGGCAACAGCGCTCCCAGGCGATGGCAGCTCCGGCAGCACCGTGGGGCTTTCAGCGTGCCCGCCAACGTTTTCCGCTGGGCGTGAACTATCCACTGCCGCTGGAGCGGCACAGCCGCAGACCCCCGGCAGCACGGCGGACGACTGCACCGAAGCCTTTCGCGACAATTCACTCAATATATCACTCACTCTAGGACTGCCCAAGAGCAGCAGCAACAGCCTGGTCAGCAGCACACCGGCGCCAGTGCATAACCAGAGCCTCATCAGCAACTGCACCGAGCATACGTATCTGAAGCGTTCCTGGCTGCTGGTGCAACAGCACTCGCCGCATGGACAGCGTTGTCGCGTGCAGCGATTGCGACATACTTTCTCCTCGCCGGAAGCATTCAGCGCCCATGAGCTTCATTTGCCGTATCCGGATTTCCTCAGTTACGGCACCAATTTGCCGCATGAGCGCAGCAGCAGCAACTTTGGCTCCGAACTCTCCAGAGATCCCTCCAGCTACAGCCTGGGGAAGCGTGCTCGACTCGCCGCAGCTGAGCCAAGTGATTGCCAAACGCCAACGAATGATCTGGAGTGCTCCGACAGCACGTTGCAATCAGAGATGACTCTCTCGCAGCAGGAGTTGATTGCGTCACACAGCGACAGCGAGGCGGAGCAGCAGGTGTCCTGCTTTGGCACTGTTTCCCAGCGTCCCAAGCGGCGTCGAGTAAGGAGTCGCTCCTTTAGCAGCTCGCGAGTTGGCAGCGGGGGCAGGAGACGGCTCAGGCAGCGCAGCTCCTCGGCGGATCTGCTGATCTATGCAGGCATGCAGAGAGATTCGGATGTGGAGGCGAAAACAATGCAGCGATTGTTTTTTATATGAGGGGAGCAGATGAGATGAGGGGCGTGGGATTGTATTGGAACGATAGTATTATGCCTGGTGGGATGCTGTTCAGGAGCTGGTCTTAATTCATTTATATTTCTAAAAGTAATTTTTTAATTTGCGAATAATATTTAAATTCTATTTGAATACCGAATTTTCGAAAATCCCACAAAAAGTGGTCCGTAGTAATTATTGAATTTAAAATATAATCATTAACAAAAAACCAAATAATATTAATGATTGTAATATAAAATATGCAAAATTTAGTAATAACTATGGACAAACTTTTGTAGGTTTCTCTGATATTCTGATATTCAAAAGCGATATAAAACAGAATATAATAATAATAAAAAAATGTTCTCATAACTAAATAAACATTAGCCTTAAGGCGCCTAAAGGATTGAAACTTTATAATTTCCCAGTGATCTGCAATTTCCTAGTACTGTAATTAAATATATAAAAGTTATAAGTGTTAACCAAGCTAAATAAATGTTTACACAGTTTGTTGCAATTCTTTGATATTTTATATATATAGTATGTATATGTTTATTGTGTGAGTTTTTAGCGTTTTTTCTTTTGGGCTTATGCAATGTGTGCCAAACTGTATGCACAGGCAACTTACAGTTGGACAAGCCTAGGTGCGTTTAGGTGCAAAAGTAAACAAAAAATGTTCATTATAGAAACCAAGGAATGCACATTATTTAAGCACATACACATATAGATATATATATGTATATGTGGGTGTGTGTATACCATATTTGTATATATTGTATATAAATATAGACGAATACGATACATAATACCAAAGGCGTAGAACTGTCCGCTAGCCAGATCGTCCTACATATACAGATAGATGTCGATATCTATATCTGTATCGATATCCAGAAATATCTATGGCTGCGATTGCAGCTGCTGTTTGAGATTCTCGGCGAGCAGTGATTTGCCCGTCTCCAGCGGGACAACAATATTACGCAAGCTATCGATGCTGTTCCTCAGCTTGGTGGCCTGAAATTTAGTCGGCAATTTTGGGGAGCCGCCAACAGAGGCAAACGCAAATGTTTTGTACTCCTAAGAGACAGAGAGACAGAAGGGGTGAAAGTAATTCATTTATGTATAAAGTTTTATTTGCAGCAGCAATAAATGGTCATAAATCAATCGTTTAATCAATAAAGAAACAAAACTCAATCGGGTAAACATCAGTTAAGGTCAATGTATGTAGATAGTATATATAAATCAACTGAATACATATGCATATGTATGTAAATATATATTCATTATAATGAACTTTTGCGTACATGTGTGGTGCAAATAAATAGCCATGATTAAGCAGTTGGTTGAAAGTGCATGGAAAATGATAAATGAAAATAATGGCAATGCAGGCTGCTAAATTGTTGTATTTGATACAACATTCACTGAAAGCCATTGCAAACTTAAGTGAAACAAATCAATATAGTTCAACGAAAACTTAAAAATATAGGATTAACCATAATATAATAGAGATAATATGCTGGGAGAAACTTAAAAAACTATTTGACGCTTCTACGCTTGTCATGTCATATTTCAATTTACTTCGAGTTTGGATTAAGATCAGGTTACCTGATTGGCGCTGGGCGAACTCGCCTCACTGACTGTGGCTGGTGCCTGGCTCATGTACGACTGGAATGTGGGAACGGGATGATCACCGCGATGTGTGCCACCACGAGTAGTCACCTTCTCCTGCAGCGAATTGAAAGTCTTCGAGAGCCACGGCTGCCAGCTGTTGCGATTGGATTGTAGCTCACTGAGCGTGTTGTTGAGCTGATGATTCAAGTCCTGATTCTTGCACTCGGCCTCGACTTGAGCCAACTTGGCCTGTGCCAGCTCCAGCTCCAGTTCACGTATGCGCTGCGAGGCGACATTCAGTGGATCCAATGGACCCAGTGGCGCCTTATTCGCATTGCGCATTGGATGCGAATGCCTTTTGGCTGTGTCCAGCTGCTTGGCATTGTCATTGCCCACTTCGATCTGCTGCAAGCAATGCGAGCACTTGGAAACTATTTGCTGCAAGGGTAACAAAGATTAGCAAATCTTCAAAAAAAACTACATTCATTAGACTAACCATAACCTTGCCCAGTGTTTCGTTCAGCGTGCTCATGCCCTGCTCATGCCTCTGAATGATCTGTTTGTATTCCTGTATGATGCCTGTGTGCTTCTTTTCCTTATCCATGGCCCGCTCATTGGCAATGCTCAGCTGCTGCATGAGCGAGTCAATCTCCGACTGCAGTTTGCGTCGCTCCTCGCCAAAGCGACTCTCATAAATTTTCGCCTCCTTATCCAGGCGCTCCTTGTGCTGTTTCTTGAGCAGAAACTCCTCCTCGTACTGCTTCAGCTTTTTGATTTTGCGCTCACATGCCTGTTTCATGACCTTAAGCGCCTTATTGGAGCTGCGGCATTTCTTGGGCAGCGTCACCCGAAAATACTTGAGTATGCCCTCGAAATCCAGTTGACGCAAATCCGACTCACAGATCGACAGCAATGTCAACGCCACCTGAAAGAGCACTGGCAAACCGTCCAGCAGGAATACGTCGAGCACATGGAATACAAAGCACAGGGGAAAACGTGCCGTGTAAAGTGTGAGGAACCACTGCGAAGCATACATGTGCGTCTCAATGCCGCATGCTGTGAAATGTTCATGCAGCCGCGGCAACTGATCTTTAATGAGACGCTCCAGCTGATAGAGGCGCAAGTAGAGCACCTCAAAGCCACTTTTGTAGAGATCACGCAGTCCATAGTCGTACATTAGGGAAACGAGCACACAGAAAGCATCCTCCTCAGGCATCTGTTGATAAATATAAATTAAAGAGAATTTTATAAAAACGCACTTTAAAAATTCAAATCTTTTACTCACATGCAAAAGCAGGCTGGCTGCTATGAAACTGAGGCCCTGGCAATAGCCGACCTCGCTATCGTGGACGGCATATGCTTTGGATACTTTGAAGAGCGCATCCTGACCAGAGCCGCCTGTCTCCTTGAAACACTGGTGGGCCGGAAAGGTGCGATGTATGTCCCGCTGGATGACTGTCTCGCATTTGGTTTCCTACGTGATAAACATAACTATAATTAACAAGCGCCGCAAAACACAACCACAAGATTTATTACTCACCTTGGTGATAAGAACCTTGTACATGTCATTCATTTCCACCTTGCGCTCCACATTTGCCAACTTCTGCCATATGTTTCCGCGCAGCGCCTCTGGCACACCCAGACGCACTAGGGCGGCGAGGTTTTTGGGCCGCTTCTCACTGTCCCATTCGCGCACAATGGGATCCCATTCATTGAGTGTGTCCTGCGAGCAATCCTTGGAGACTTCACCGGTGCCGCTAAGCAACGGCTCATCGCCATCGCTGCTATAGTCTGAGGGGTAATCATCCTCGATGGAGGCTATGGACGAGCTGCGCACAATCCGCGATAGATTATTAATGCCCAGTTTAATTAGAGAGGAGCCCTGCTGTCCGCTTTGGTGCTCGTTAATCTCCTCGGAGGGATCAATGCTGTTCACCTTCCAATTGAGTTCATCGGTGCGCTTCAGATGCAAATAGAAGCGTAATGTCATCGGCCTTTTGGACATGAAGTGATCTCTGAATGATCCATCCGACTGAATGGTCACCGGTGTCTCAATGACGAAGCGCACTGGTTCCTGTATGCCACGAATTACAATGTCGACGGCAACAGTGAGATTGGTTTTGGACGTTTCTTGATTCAGTTGCTCGAAGGCCGTCTCCTGCGATTCCCACTGGGCGCTAATGGCATACGCACTTAGACAGGCGTTGCTCGAATCCGGCTCAATGCCAGCAGTGCCCTGGGTTGCGGACACATATCCCATTTTGATCAAATCTATGAGGTGCATATCCCTCTGCACAACGAGCTTGCCGGGTGCAACGAGTACGCCAAAGCAGCGTTCAATATACAGTGGCTGAAGCACATTTGATGGCGTCTGCTTGACGGTGATGCAGACGCGCTTGTCCGTATTGGCGCGCAGCTTGAAGCAGCCACGGTCGCGTGGCACAACCGCATACGTATTGTTTGCCAACTTTTCGCGTATCTCCAGCGATACAATGAACTCATAGCCAGCGGTATTCAGCGGATTGCCGCTCACGTCGGATGTCACCGAATTCGCCATATCCACAGCTGAAGTGAGACTGCAGCTCATGCTGGGCGCATACGTTTGGAATGCCTTCTGGAAGCACGCTGCAGCAAGCGAAATGGTTTTTAAATATGATTCAGTTTGCGGTTGGCAATCGAGTCACACACTTACCGCTCACTTGATTCACAGCCTCTGGTATATGGCAACGGAATACATGGCATTGGAACAGCGCATCTCCGTGCAGCCATGTGAATGCAAAGCATCCATTCTCACTGGTATCAACGGGGCCCCGATAGTACAATATAATGCTCGATATTTCATATGAGGCTATAATCGTATTGCTCTCCGCATCGTGTAGACTGTAAAATAAACAAAAGCAATCATTTAAATATGATTTCAGATTTAATTCTATTTAAAGTGCATTTCTAAATTGTAGTTTTTATACATTAAATAACAAATTTCCACAGATAATTTCACTTGGAATGTTTTATGTTCTAAAACGTACTTTGAATAAGATGGTGCTTTTCATAAACAACGAATAATTTGTGCAAAATTTAAAATGGAGTCAATCTCAAGTTCTAAGCAATCTCTGTACTATGAGTCATGTAGATTGGGTTGTAGTGTGCACAGATTCTCATGCGTCACATTGACATAATATGCAAGCCGAAGTAGCATGCAACTGGAATGTTGATTGCTTCAGAGCACATGTTTGCTAATTGATGTTGACACACATTATTTTCTGAATCGCAATACTTACACGACTAGACCATCGGAACAATTGGGAATGCTGACGGTAATCTTGAGGCCCACCGATTTGGAGCCGCTGTTAAGTTCATTCATGATGCTGTACACATCCGCCTCGGATTTGGGTACATTGATATTAGCAGCGCCCAAATAGGTCACACCAGCAAAGATTGTGCAGCCCTGATCGATCTCTGAAACTGATAACAATAAAGTTTAGATATTTGCACAAGAATTTGAATTGTTTAATGAACATCTTACCCTCCTCATCGGTGGTATCGCATTTATCCGGTTTCATGGCATCCTGTTTTTCCTCAATGCACGCCGGACTTGCATCGATGCAATCATAGAATACAGATTGACCGACTCGATTGTGCTCCGAGTTGGAGGCATCCTCCGAATCATCGCCAACTTTGTTTGGCGAGAACAAATTGATTTTGAAACGCATTTCAGTATCGCCAGCGGCTTCCGTTTGTGTTTTGCGACCAGCTAATGGCAAAGTCAATGATTTCTGCTGTGGATGTTGGGATCGCGTCTGCTGTTGTTGCAGCTGCTGCTGTTGTTGTTGGTGACGCGTCTTATCAGCTGCTGCTGCAAAATATTAATTGGTATTTAGGACAGAGTGCTCTAATGATGGAAATATCGATTTACGATAGATTTGTTTCTTTTATTGGTATGGCTTATTTTGTATGTCTTGTTTATTTGTATTTGTTGCCATGACAGCACGAATTCATATTCAATTGAATTCTATATATGTGGGCAGGTATGCAGTTCCTGCCCGATAAGATTGCGCACTCGGCTTACTTAAAGGGGCTTACAAAAGAAGGTACAAACACCCCAATTTGGGAAGCTACACAACGATTGTGTGTGCACAGCTGGTGCCTGGCAAATAACAACTGACTGCGGCGCACATTCAATTTGTATTGTTCACAGTCAGTTATTCAATTTGTTTAGTTCTGTGTCTCGCACTCACCAACATTGGCGGCGGCCAGGGCACTCCGCTCGAGTTCCAGGTCGCGCAAGGCATCCGTCATCTCGTGCTGAATGTCGCTCAGATTGCGATTGTGCGCCATGTCCAGAGTGGGCGAACGATCCCCGCCAACTCCATCGGGCGACAGAGTAAGTGCACTCAGCGATTCTGAGACTTTTGCGACAACTGTGGCTGTGGCAGGCGGTGGTAGCGCCACCTGTTCCAAAGGTGTTGCCACATTGCTATCGGTGACAATCTCGTATTCGCCACTGGTTGTAATCGAAGACTCCGAGGATTTTGTGCTCAGATTATCATCCATTATGTAGTGGGTGTATGTGTGTTTGTGTGTGTGTGCGTATATCTTCAAGGTTGTTTTTTTTTATTATTATTTAAACAGCCACGAATTTTTATAATTACTGATAATTTTCGCGTTGCTTACGAAATGCGCATATTCGTGCAGTTAAGCAAGACGAATTTCGATTTTTATTAAATTTGCAAATAAGAGTTCTGTTTTAATTTTCATTGCACCTCGACTCCATTGTTTGGCTTTTGCCTCAAATCGATGACGAATCGGAACGTTTCAGTTGGGGGTCGATTTGGAGGGGCGTCAATTGCGCTGCATATGTAATAGAGTGTGTGTGTGTGTGTTGTTTGCTTGACACAAAAACCACAGTTTGTAGGGTGGCGCTAATGTCGTCGTTGCCGTCGTATATGGGGTCAATAGTTTGCCTCTTTTTCTTTACGGTACTATGTATAGATTTTTGTTTACATATTTTTCCCGTGCTGGTAAGCGTACTCTAGAATCAGTGTTAGTATATAACACACACATGGTGCAACTTAACTTATAATCCACAATATGTGAAGGATAACAACTGGAGAAATGCAATAGCGAAAGAGTAGTATTTCCAAAGAACAACGAATAACGAATAAATTCATTAAAGATTTAAATTACAATTTTATACTAGATAGAATTAATGGGGGACTTTTTAATATTATCTGATCAACAGGCATGTCTAACACACCACAACATCAAGACCAACTTACGATCCATAAAAAAATTTACACAGCACTGTGCAACACGATTGTGAGACTTACACAACACTGATAGGTATCGATATTGGCGATAGTATTACCGCGCTGTCTGACTAAAAAAACGTGCGCGTGCTGCTTTTCATTTGTAATATATATTTAATTTTTATCCAAATTACTGTAGTGTCAGACTAAATTGTTAATTGAAACGAGATGTGGCCGCGATTTGGCATTAAAATTGGTAACAGCACACTGTGCATTGCTTACGTAAGGGCCGATGGCAAGGCCGAAGTCATCGCCAACAAGCAGGGCGATCGCGTCTCCCAAGCTTGCTTGCTATGGAACGGCGACTCCGAAACGGAATGCGGCCTGACGGCGAAACAAAAAATGGCCACACGACCCAAGCAAGCAGTGGCTCACAGTTTTCAGCTGCTGCAATCTGAGTCCGAAATTACCGAAGACAAACTGACGAATGCCCTGAAGGAGGTGCCATGTGAATATGACAAGGAGGCGTTCGTATTCCGCATGGAGCACACAAAGCCAGCCGATCGTGAGGATCAGGACGATATAGTTGTAACGAAAGAGATGAGCGCATTTCAAGTAACCGTTGAGCTGCTGTGCGCAGAACTGGAACTTGCGCGACAATATCACACGGATAGCGATCAGGCGCCGATGGCAGTGCTCTCTATACCCAGCTATTATCCACCGCAATCGGTAAAGTTGCTTTCGGACGCCGCCAAGGACGCTGGATTTCAGGTGGCACAGATCATTGCAGAACCCACAGCCGCGGTGCTCTGCTATAAAATCGCCGAGGAGCAGCTGGAACAGTCGTTGGATCGTCAGCATGTGCTGACCATCAAATGTGGCGGTCTGTACAGCGATTTTGTTCTGTATGCCGTTGAGAATGGCTACCTGATTGAGTTAGCCAAATATGGACCGTTTCCCATTGGTGGAAAGCAGTTCACCGAGGCTCTGGTGCAGTTCATCTGCGAGGAGTTCAAGCGCAAGTACAAACTGGATCCGCACGAGTCACGTCGTTCGCTGGCCAAAATCCGCACTGCCGCCGCTAATTGCAAGCATATCCTGACGACGCTGCCCTCCACGCAGCTCTACATAGATTCTCTAATGGATGGCGTCGATTTCAATGCGCAAATGTCGCGTGCCCGCTTCGAGAGCCTCATACAGCCGGTGATCAACGGGCTGATACAGCAGCTCAGCGAATGTTTGGAACGTGCACAGCAGGTGCATCCGGAGCTGAAGAGCATCGATCATATTGTACTGCTGGGCGCCACCATGCAAATACCAAAGCTGCAGTCGGCGCTGGCAGCACGCTATCCGGATGCCAAGCTGCACAACAGCCACTCGGCTGATGAGGTGGTTGCCATTGGTTGTGCACGGCAAGCGGTCTTCCTGCTGGATCCGTTGCATTCACAGCTGCAGAAGGCCGACGATTGTGTGCTTGTCGAGGATGATTTGTACATTTGGCATGGTAACGATGACTCCAATGCAAAACTGGTGCTCAGCAAGGGCAGCATACTGCCGGCCAAGATCAAAGTATCGCTGCCCCAGTCAGGTCAGGCAGATGCCAGCGATGCCGCCTTAGCCTCATTCAAGCTGCGCACTGGACAGAGCGAGATAATGGCCCATCTGCCGGATACGACGCCCACCATTGACGATGGCCTGTTCCAACTGGAGGTAGAGGTGGACTGGGACGACAAGGATGGTAACATAGTGCCTCTGGTGCGACTACGTTGTATGTGAACTCAAACATTTAGTCTATTTATTGTTGGTAGCCTAATACTTATCGTAAACGAGTATCTAATAAATTAAAAAAGCATCAATCAATTCTAATCGAGGTTTTATTGAAATGCAAATCAATTCAAATGTAAATTTGTGTTTTAATTCCTTAAGCTAAAAGTAGAATATAAAAGAGTTTTGTAAATCCGGATCAAAAGTCCATAGATTTACCCTTAAAATTACGCTCGAGTTTGCGCAGAAACTCCTCGAATACCACTACGCCCTTGAACATGCTGGTCTTCTTGTAATCCTTGATGCGACTCTTATCTTCGGGCGCATCCATGTAGCTTTTGGTCTTATCATCGTAGGCGTTAATCTCTTGCAGCAACTGTGATATGGTGGGCACCGTTGTTGGATCAAATTTGGCCACAGCGCTGGCGCTGAAGGGTATACAGATCTTGCCCGTGGCCGGATGTATGCAGAATGGCGCCTTGAGCAAGTGATTGAAGCCCTTGGTCACATTGATGTCCAGACGTGGATAGAGCAGGCACAGCTGCACCTCCTGCACAATGTTCTTCAGCTTGCGACTCCACACATTGGCGGCACTGGTGCGCATCGAGTTCGCGAAGCGCACAAAACTCTCCCAGATCAGTTTCGAGTGGGCGCCATCCTCGTGCGTCTTCTGCAGATAGGCCTCCAGCTCGTTGCGTGCACCCTCATCGCTGACCATTTGCAGCAGCTTGTTAACGCCCTTTGGTGTGCCAAACAGATTCTGATCCTCTAGCATAATCTCCTCGAACATGGGCTCCACAATCTTCAGCGCCCGCCGCAGACTATGATGCGTCCGGTCGCCCATTTGAACGCGTGCCGCATTATTCGTATAGGTGAGTATGTTGAGGTACTCGGTGACAGCTGCGCGTGCGCGTGCATCCAAATGGCGTGCCGTGTGATCGCAGACCCAGCAATGGATGCCACGACGCCCGGAAAATATCCACAGCATGTGCTCAAAGTCAAAGTCCTCGCGCAAGGCGACATCGAGCACGCGTGCTGCTAGCACCATGAATTTCCAGCACTTGAGGCACATTTCCGCACCGGAACAACAGGTGCGTATATCATCATAATCCGTTGCATCGATATCAAAGACCAATTCACGTTGCACGGGCGTCAAACCGCCGGCGACGGTTCGAAAGTTCTTTGGCCTTGTGGACAAAACAGCGCCAATATCAATTTTGTACGGATTACACGAACAGATCTCCTTCTCCAGCTCGGCTTGTGTCTCAAAGCACAAGTAGCGTATGTAAATATCATCGTGCAAAGTAAAGGAGATCTCCCGATTCACAAATATGTTATCTTCCGCTGCACAGTAGAGATTATTATTGTGGGCGTTTGTTGTTGAGCATGTTTGTAACTTACAGTGTCCATAGTTCAGCCAGCGATAGAAGGGCTCATGTGGAAAGAGACGTCTGTAGTAAACGGGCAGCATATCGGGCAGTATGTTAGCATCATAGACGGGCACTTTGGTTTGTTGTGGTGCCTGTGGCTGAGACTCCTGCTCCGCGCTTTGTTCCGGCATCGTCAACTAATCTACAATCCAAGAGAATTAATTATCATTCGGAGATAAATGTCTACGTAAGGAATGGTATCGCTTATGGGAACATGCACACAAAAGTTTAAGCTCTGACAGTGTCCAAGGACGACGTGAAAGCGTAATGAAAGATTGATGATGCTATATAATCACAGCTCAATCTGCTTGTCTGCTGCCTTTATCAAAAGACTTCTTTGTATTAATTTTACATTGTGCTTTGTCGGATGTAAATATTTATTACCACAGCGTAAACTTAATGACAATAATTAAAAAAAACTCAATTTTTTGTCGAAACCTTATTACTATATTTATATATATTTTTTTGATGTTTTTTTTTTGCTTCTTTTTCAAAGAGAAATACACGTTTTGAGCTTAAAATATTTAGATATTTTAACGACATGCAATTAAAAGTAAGTTTGCTAATTTACTGTTTGTAATGAATCGAGTCAAATTGGAGTCAATGGAATAATATAGTAGAAGAGCGGAAACAATATGGTCAGTGATCTGATAAATTTGCTTAGCAGCTATATAGAAATTCTATAAATATAATTACTATAGATACTCGTAAAGTAACTACTAATCTTTAAAGTCTAGGTTAGATCATTTTTTTGTTGTAGCTTATAATTAGAATCTTGTAGCTTCACAGAGCCCACAGGATCACGTTCACACAGACACCCAGGACAAGACAGGACAACAAGCCGACACAATCTTAGGCGACAGTCAGGCGAATGTCCTGCATTTTGTGCTGCTGCCAGGTGTGTGCAGGCTGTCGCGGTGGCGCCGTATTATAAAGCGTCACGGATGCAATGTGATTATTTGGCATCACCTCAAATATTAGATCCTGATAGCCATAGCAAAAGGTTGAACCAAAAGGATTCGCAGTGTTTGTGGAGCTGGCACGATGCAGCACAACTGGTCGCTCAGAGGTGGCCAGCGAGCCGCTAATCTCATCCCATTTGGTGTAGGCAGATATATTGACATGGTCGTGTTTATTCTCACTCTCGCCAGTCACATGATGATCGCTTTCCAGCTGAAACTGGAACTCGCAGCGATGATACATGTTGAAATTAAAATGGCCCGGATAATTGGTGTGCAATATGAACTTTTTGCAGGTTTGTGTCCGAGCATCGAACAACACATCGATGCCCAGTGTGAAATAGTTGAAGAATATGTCGCTGCGTTTGCTCTGCACCTGGCGATTTACACACGAGCTGTGTATCTTCATTTTGTCCTCGCTCTTGAAGAAGATGCGATTGGGAGCACCCAGATTGGTGGCCACATCCTCACAGCTATCACCGAAGAGCAGCTCACGCGTGAAGCACTGACGACGTGGCTCCAAAGCACGTCCCGATCCCTCCGTGTAGAGCTTGAGCTTCAGACCCTTGGTGTGGCCATAGATGGTGCGCAGCACCGTTGCCGACTCCAGATACATTTGACGATGATAGCAGGACAGGGGCAAGGCTGGTGGACGATTTTCGGCCACATTGCTGCCCGCATAGAGGGACATTTTGGATACCACCGGTGAGGCGCCATTGAGAAAGACCAGAGAGCCCAAGCCATGAGCATAGCCCGAATGCAGTTTACTGTCCACCGGGAAATAGAAACTCAATCCACGAAAGTGAAGCGCAAAGAGCTGTTTGGCCGCATCGTAGACACCCGGATGGGTGGCGCCAAACGAATGCTCGATCTGTTCAATACTGGGCAGCACTTCGGGTGAATTGAAGTAGGAGCTGCAATATTTCAGCTTCACCAGTTTCATGTTGAACACTTCAATGGTTTTCAGGCGCTGGACAATAGGGTCAAAGATCAAACGCAGTCCATCCTGAGGCAGATTAATAATGATGTCCACGCCCAGCGGATCCGTGTCCGAATAGAGCACCTGTACGCCCTTTATGATGCCCACCTGGGATTGTATGATCGCTATTGCTTGGGAGAAATGCATTCCCAGCACAAACTCCCAGGCGTCGCAACCCAGCGAGATTTC
Source organism: Drosophila cognata (assembly GCA_035041535.1). Lineage (NCBI taxonomy): Eukaryota > Metazoa > Arthropoda > Insecta > Diptera > Drosophilidae > Drosophila > Drosophila cognata. The sequence continues at coordinate 6,366,777 of JAWNLC010000099.1, forward strand.
TGGCACTATTTCCAGGTCGAGCATTATTCTGTGTGGCAGACAATATCAAAAAGAATAATGTAATCGCTTTTTCTTTATCTTTCTTTTTTTTGTATTTTGTTCAATTTCTGCCACCTTACTGACCTTGATATGTGAAATCAGCTGCGACCCACGAAAATATGCGCAATTTCGTGTTGTTTTTGTTATTGTTTTGCCTGTTATTTGTTCAAGTCCGTTTTGTTTCTTTTTACTCCTCTTTTTGCTATCTGTTTGTTTTGTTGCTGTAGTCGCTAGTTCTGCTATTATTCTTGGCTATTTTTGCACGTTCAATTGTTTGATTGCGTAAACGTGTACTTTTGGGCGTTTTACAATTAATTGTGCTGTTTAGCGTCTTTTCTTAAGTATATTGTCGTTTTCTAATACACACTCCGAACAAAGGCAAAAAAAAATAGGCAAATGCGCAGCAGAAATACAAATGTAATGTAATAACAAAGTTGCAGTGTTGCCAGATTGGGCTAACAGCTGATTTTTCCAAACTTATGAAATTGTCTTAAAAATACTTTACGAGTTAAGCTGAGCTTAGAATTAATACTAACATTGTTTTATTTATACACATATAAATATATAAATGTGCGCAAATACTTTCACAACTTTTTTTTTAGTTTTGGAGCGCGCAGGTGGCATCGCTCGGTTAGAACGCAACAGCTGAGCATTGAGCAGCTGTAAGCTCGTTTTGGCGCGCTTT